>CM076408.1:12609723-13209723 GCA_038363315.1 Mugilogobius chulae
AAAGTCGGTGCGCCAACGCGTTGACGCCCAGAGGAGGCTCGTCCCCTGGTCTGAGTGAGAACTACAGGGGGCATAGAGTGCTTTCAGGTCGGCCACCGGGTGGCCGAGCTGTTGCCAAACCTGCGCCGCCACCCAAGGGGCTAGGCTCTATTCGCCGCGGGCTGCTCCGCTCCTGGACATTCTGTCCGCGCCTACGTTGAGAATGCCGGGATGTGCCGGGCCCTCAAGGAAAGGAGGTGAGTGATGGCCCATAGAAAGATCTCAGGCCGCCCTCCTGTGGAGCGAGGGAGATCTGGTTCCCCCTTGTCTGTTCAGATAAGCCACCACAGTCGTGTTGTCTGATCGGACTAAGACGTGGTGTCACTCCAGTTCCGCTCTGAAGTGCAGGACGTGCAGGAACGTTCCTCACTGCCTCCATCTACAGGACATTGATGTGGCTGGGCGTCGGAGACCAGGTGCCGCCCGTCGAGCACTGGTCCAAGACCCCCCCCAACCTAACAGGGAGGCATCTGTGAACAACTCCGTGTAATGGGGGACACAACCCAGCAGCACACCCTGGCTCAGAAGAACCGGGACGGTCCAGAACTGGATATCCTTCCGTGCGGGCATTGGGGGCCTCAGCCATGTCCTCCTGTCGTGCGCCGGGTGCAACCTGAGACGGGAGTACCACCGAGGCGTCTCATGGGCAGTAGGCCAGCTGTACCACTGGTTGGGCCACTGCCATCCATCCGAGAAGCGATTGAATCTGATGGGACCGGACTTGCGTCCTTCAAACACAGTCTGTTGACCACAAAGCCCAGCCTGAAGATGTAATCCAGCACCACCTCTGTGTGAGCCTGAACCTCCTGATGGGAGGAGGCCAGGATGAGCCAATGGCTGGTTCCAATACAACGCAGCAGGTCCAGCGCCGCCTCCACGCACTTTCTCCAAGTGCCAGCGAACAGCCAAACGGGAGTCAGCAATATTCCTGGCATCTCCTAGCCATGGAGAAGCGGTGGAACCTTCAGAGCTCCGAAACAATGGAAACCTGGAAGCAAGCATCCATGAGGTTAACAGAGTCAGACAATCGCCCAGACTGACACACTTAACAGGTGTCGTGTGGTCAGCATGCGAAACGGCCTCTAGGCTATGCATCTGTGGAAACCAAGAAGTACGGGGAGCAGAAACCGTTCTATGTCGTCGGCCTTCCATGTAGATAAAGGCCAATAGCGAAGCCCGTAAAGGGCTATGCCACACTCATAGAACTACAGTTACGTAAGTAACTAAGATTTCTCTGCTCTCTCTGCCAGCACCTCCACTCCTGCGCCACGTAACAGGAAGGAGGAGACGCGCAGATCCAAAAAGGGCCGTATGCCGCCGCACTTCTTGGCAACCAAGAAGTACGGGGAGTAGAAACCGTTCTATGTCGGCCTTCCATGTAGATAAAGGCCAGTAGCGAAGCCCGCAGAGGGCAACGCACACACTCATAGAACCACAGTTACGCAAGTAACTAAAATTTCTCTGCTCTCTCTGCCAGCACCTCCATTCCTGCGCCACGTAACAGGAAGGAGGAGACGCGCAGATCCAAAAAGGGTCGTATGCCGCCGCACTTCTTGGCAACCAAGAAGTACGGGGAGTAGAAACCGTTCTATGTCGGCCTTCCATGTAGATAGAGGCCAATAGCGAAGCCCGTAAAGGACTACGCACCAACTCATAGAACTACAGTTACGTAAGTAACTACATTTTCTCTCCTCTCTCTGCTAGCACCTCCAATCCTGCGCCACGTAACAGGAAGGAGGAGACACGCAGATCCAAAAAGGGCCGTATGCCGCCGCACTTCTTGGCAACCAAGAAGTACGGGGAATAGGAACCGTTCTATGTCGGCCTTCCATGTAGATAAGGCCAAAAGCGAAGCCCGAGGAGGGCTATGCACATACTCATAGAACTGCAGTTACTTTCTCCGTTCTCTCCGCTTGCATATCGTAGCAGGAGGGACGGGAGCCAGAAGCTTGGGCCTGCCCACTATGTCCGTAGGGGGGGGGGGGGGGGGGGGGGGTGCTCGTAAGGGACGTACGAACGAGAACCGGTCATAACGTCGCACCCGCGCAGTCTGCGCCTCCCCTAGGGAATGAGGAGATAGACAAGCATTCCGCCGAGATGCTGTCAAGCTCCGGGCAGAGGCCGAGCGCTCACAGACTTGCCCCTGCTCCTAATGCTGGAAGGGACGAGCAGGCGTCTGATGCCGCGGCGCTACACTAACCGTAAGAGGAGAGGATCTATGGACTGTAGACTCTCCTCCAAAGCACGAGGGGAAGCGCGTCGATGCGCGACCCCTACGAGCCTGCACTTGCCCCCTGCGTGCTGCGGGACAGCGCAAGAAGGCGTTTGGTGTAACTCCAACAGCAATGCCAGCTGGGGGACCGTCCGCAGCCGGGACAGGTGGAGCGCGCGTCCCCTGTCGCTGCGCAGCACTGACCAGGGAGGGAGCGGAGACGTGATGGGAGCTCCGCTGCTCGTGCATGTGTGACCCTGTGAGAGGGAGCGCATCAGAGCGCGCCCTAAACGGTCCTGCACTACACAAATCCGCATCCTCAAAGCAGAGCGAGGAGCGGGAAAAAAAACATCTACATAAAAAGATGAGTAAATGGAGATGACGCACAGAAGCCTGTCTTCTTCCCACATGCTTTCCAAGCGCAGATAGGAGCAGAACACGGTGCCCTGCTACCAGAGCAGCAGCGGTGGGTAAAGAACTGTCCTTACCCTGGACAGCTATCTGAGCTGCTGGAAACTCCGCCCTCACGACAGCGGCTGTGGTGAAGTACGTGGTTCTCACCTACGTCTTCTTCCCTGGGCGAGAGTGGGGGGTCACAGTCAACCTCTGCCCTTTCCTGACGCACTCATCCGCACCGCGACACTCAGCGGGGATGAGAGTGACAGGACAGCTGGAGCCAGCATCGGAGCTATAGCACCAGCAAGAACAGCAACAGAAACGCTACCAGTGCGTGTCTGTTGCATGGTGAGAAGTAACTCTAAATCATAACATAAAGAGCCTCTCCTCTCTCTTACAAGCTCCAGATAAAGGAGCGCGCCGCTCCGGACTCGCGCTCCTGATCTGTAGGAGCCGGAGCCCGAGGAACAGAACGCCGCAGCTGTAAGAGCGTGTCTCGGGGAAGAGCGGCTCCTCCTCCTTCTGACCCGAGCAGAAGAGCGAAGCAGCGGGCGAGCTGCTTTTCTCATGGTCCTAGAGGGAAGACAGACCCAGCCAGAGATGTCTGCCGCCCACCTGTGCCGCGCACATATACCTACGCCCATGGCGAAAGCTTGTGACATGCAGAGGAAAAACAGCCACCGTGGTCCGCAGCTAACTAGGCCCTGCGCTAGTTGCTAGCTAATGCTACGGCCTGTGCAGCATTAGCATAACAGCTGTACACAATACAGTCGTCAGCCTGTCTCGGGCTGGAATAGAGGCTTACCGCCAGATCAGAGCGAGGAAGAGGGAAGCAGAGCCAGACTGATCCCGTCCTGCGCTAGTAGCTAGCTAGTTGCTAGCTAATGCTACGGCCTGTGTAGCATTAGCATAGCAGCGATACACGACACCGCCGTCAGCCTGTCTCGGGCTGGAATAGAGGCTTACCGCCAGATCAGAGCGAGGAAGAGGGAAGCAGAGCCAGACTGATCCCGTCCTGCGCTAGTAGCTAGCTAGTGCTATGACCGTGTAGCATTAGCATAGCAGCGATACACGACACCGCCGTCAGCCTGTCTCGGGCTGGAATAGAGGCTTACCGCCAGATCAGAGCGAGGAAGAGGGAAGCAGAGCCAAACTGATCCCGTCCTCGATGGATGGAGCCCCCGACTCGCTGCACCAGTGCACACAGCGATACGGCCGGTATGCTGGCACACGGTGTTGGCGCCAAGCAGCAGCCGCGGGAGAAGAGGAACGCCATGTCTTCTTCATAGGGGGACAATCCGGAGGGAAGGAGGCGCTGGAGCCTTGCTCGGCAAGGCTGCAGCACGGACCGGAGGCACGGTCTTCCCCTCGGACATCTCCGGGTCCGGACCGAGATGCTCCGGGGATTCGGGGCTCATGAAGCCACGGCGCCACTCTCGCTTCTCCCTGGGAAGCGAGCAGCAGACGGGGCGGTCTTATCCCTGTGTTGTGCTGCCAACAGAGGCAGAGGGAAACAGACGGTCCTCGGGGAGAAGAGGGTCTCACATCTGCCGTACCCACGGTGCTCGACACCGGAGGGTGACAATCTTCGAGCTGGTGAGTACGGCGAATCCCTAATCTTGATTGTAGAGAGTAAATCTTTCTTAAAGAACATGTTAAGAGATCTTCAAGTGCTGAGTGAAAAGAAGGGCGAGCGATAGTGGACAGGGCCTTATATACGGCCAGTGGGGGAACCACGTCCTCATGATTGGAGCGGTACATTGTTTGATCTTCAGGTGCGAGGCGCTGCCTCGAGTGTTAGCCAATAGCGAAGCCCGTAGAGGGCGTAGCACATACGACATAGAATTAAGATTTTGAATTTTGGAATTTTTGTGTCAGCAGATTTCCTGATTCATCGCTGGGAAGGAGGAGAGTTTAAAAACACACGAGAGACAGAAACAATGGAGGATGTGAATTGTATTGAAGGGTTTTGCAGAGGTACAATATTTACAGTATGTGCAAAAGAAATGAAAATTATTGTTTGTGAATGTTCCAAAGCAGTTTGCTGTGTATGTAAAGTTCAGCGAATCCAAGGTCTTTGATTTATTGTCCATGCAACTGATGAATGTACCGTATGTGAATGAGCCAGTCTTTTATGGAGGGAAGGTAACGTGTTGTATGGGAGAACAGGCTAATGTGCCTTCTACCGCACTGTAGAAGGTATGTATTCACATGGTCGAGCTCAGATCATTGTGACGTTTTTCAACAGAGTATCCAAAGAAAATGTCAAAAACCTACAACAAGCATATCTTTTAATAGAGGGATTTTCTATTGATGTCACTTTCAGCTTTACTGTGCATGCGTTATGCAGAAAGACCCGCTCTCCATCTGCTTAGCTGGGGAAACGTCTTTGAATAAAACTACGAAACAGGATGAGAGCGGCTGTTTCCTTCAGGTATAAACCTGTCTGACAGACGTCTGTCTCTTGAATCTTGAGACAGTGTTTTTCTCGCCATTTTTTCACCTGAATGTAACTTTTAAGGGTCGTAGGATCGAATTTCATTCACAAATGATTTAGCAGCAGAACAAAGTGACCCTTGTAGTAACGGAACTTTTTCAACTTGTTTCCACTGTTTGTGTCTATGAGCGGAGGCTCTTTCTGCAGGTCGATCAAGAGCCTTCTACGTATACATCAGATATGCTAAGAAACGCCAAAACGTGAAATAACCACGTATTTTGGTTGAAGTCATGTGATGACATTTTTTCCAAGTTACTAAAATGGAAAGTTTAGAACTGGGGCTTGGGACTCTACTCGTTAGTTTCTCAGAAAATAAAACCATGAGTCCAAATGAAGCACAACAGTAGACACAAACACAGGGAATCGCTCTGTGGCTGAAGCTGACTCGCCCGAGATTTGTGCAAATCTGTATTCTTAACTTTTCACATTTTGGTTGCATTGTCTTAGGCTGTGTCCGAACGTCCAGACTCATTCTCTATCCACTCAATTACTATATAGTCCTGCCCTGTTCAGTGGACTGGTCAGTGCACTCACTCATCTTTGCGTACTACTTTCATCCAATTTCAAACAAAAGAGCAAAATCTTTAAGTTTAATAAAGTAACTGCAAGTAACTGCAAATTCCCCATAAGGAATGAACTAGTCTAGTTGCACCATGGAAAAGGTACATATTTTTTCTTCTAAATTTATTTTTGAATCGAAAAATATATCTAGTTTGACTTCAAATAAAAAATAAGAACCAGTTTCTAATTGGTTAGTTTACCTCTACTGCTGCGTTCCAGACAACTGGGAACTGGGATCAGTGTTTCCCACAAGTTTATGTAGAGATCGTGGTGGTACAAGTGGCCCATGTTTCAATATATGTTATTTCATGCAATTTCTGTTGCATAAAAGTCACTCTCTGCCTCTACTAATAAAAACATTGCTTATAGATTAAACAAGTAAGGGGGGCCGCCACAATCTCCTCTATGAATGGGAAACACTGGGGATATTTCCCACTGGAAAAAACAGTTCCCAGTTCAGAGCGTTCCAACGTGATCAACTCATATGTAAACATTATGGCTAATGCTAACCTTTAGGCTATACAGAAGTAACGCTAAATAACCTGTAGTCAATGTTTACATTGTTTTTGTAGCACTTAAACCCCCAGATTTATTTATTGTGGTATTGTTTATCTTGTATGTGAAATGGTCCCAGTTCACAAGTGGTGTTTACCAGTTCAAGTGGCGTTCCAGCACATTTGTACGAGTGGGAGGAGGGAAATATCCCAGTTCCAATTTGCCTGGAACGCATCATACTTACAAAATACAATATTATATATTTTTAAGGCATTAGCTTTTTTTAATGCAATTACGTGAAATGTCTGTAAATTTATATATTTTTATTATAGTTCACAGCATAGCTTTGTCATTGTTGATTTTAATAACCTTATTTTTCTTCAATATACTCGATATTCAGTTTTTGTATATCTTCAAAACAACATTCTGAATATTATATTTGATATATTGCTCTAATCAGCTCTAATCCAAGGTATTTTCTAATTTTCCAAAACTTAAAAAATCCCTTAACTTTTCTAGGGCCTGAAAAGCCACCACACCATCAACTATATAGGCGTGACCAACTTCAAAATGTTTGGTTTTATATACACCATAACAGAATTTTCCCAGTTTTACATTGAGGTGCTATTTGGATCAGGACAACAGGCCCAACAAAAGGGTTGAGGGACACATTTGGCACCTCACATAATACACCCCTGGCCTACACTCAACCAGGATAGATTGGGTTAAAAATAAAATAATGATAATAATATTTTTCGGCATCGTTGTGTGCTTTAGACTTTTTGCAGGACATAAAAAGTACACTAGGCCTTTTGTGGATCTTTATGCTCTCACAGTTTTTCTCCCTTTAAACACACACAAAAGGCTCCTCCCTCAATACCTCTAGGGCCATGAACAGATTTATCTTGGTGGGCCTTTGATTAAACTGGTTTGACACAACATTTGACACCATAGCTTGTCACACTGCAAACAAGATTTAGGTTCCAATCTGATAACTTTCTCTCCTAAATCCTTTGACAAATGTTCATATTGACTTGTATTTATTTTTGATTGCATAATTGTCTTTTTACAAACAAGTTACAAAGTGAAACTGGAAAGGACCACTAAAGCTCAGCCAATCAGAGAGTTGCATTTAGTTCCTGGTTAGAACTAAAAATCGTTTTTATTCAGTTCAGACAGTACACAATGCTCTCAGTTATTCACAAAATAATCCTCTTATATACTTTGTAGTGGAAAACAAAAAGTTTACTAATTTACAACTAAAAAAGTTAGTTACCCCAACTTTAAGCCATTCAAATCTGCCCACAACCACATTTCAAATAAATCAAGGTGAGCCTTGAGTTTGTTGTTATAAGAAGCTATGATTGGTAGGGCACACAGAGGCAGCATCTGTACAACTAAAAAGGGGCCAATTGTCCGAGTAATGATGAGTATTTTAGTCAAATAGGCCATAACTTTCTGGTTATGGCCTTGGACTTTCTCACAACAAAACAACTTTTGTTTTATGGCAGTTGAAGCTAGTGGGACGCCTGTTGTTGTGTCCTTGAGCAAGACAAATAACTCAATGAAATTCAATTATTTTTTCAGTTGTGGCACTAAAAAAAGCACTTGTTAAATTTAAAGTACACATTACACAGTTATCAGTTCAAATTCCAATATTGTCATGACGTTTTTCTTTCAGCAACAGTCTCCAGATTAAAGTTGTACATGTTTAGTATTGTTTGTATTTTTTTTAAAGCCGTCTGTCGGAGGACCTCAGAGTTGCAGAGAAGCAACCTCAAGACCCATCTTTCTAGATTAGCTTTTAGTAACTTTCACTTATTTACTATTTACCTACTTATCTTTTATCTATTTTGTCACTTTTATCAATCGTAGGATTTCTATGTTTCCTGTGAGGTGCCTCTGCATCAGGAGCAACACCGAAGAAAAAGTAAATACAACAAAATGGCATTGCAAGTCCACACCTCTGGCCTTTTTTATGAAAACATAGGCTTATATGATGAAAAGCAATACTTCAGTCCTAACTTTATCCAAAGAAGCTATAAGGCAAAGCTTTAAGCAAAATTCCAAAAAAAAAGTTCCAAATTCTGTTGAAATTTCAGACTTTCAGAATTTGACGTCACAAGATCAGATGGTGGGCATGAAGCAGTTTTTCCTATCGTCAGTATACTTTGTCATGAAATATCAGCTATTTCTTTATCTCTGTCTATTGTTTCACTCATTTAAAGTGACACATCGACTCTTTTTATTACAACACAAAACTGCATTTAAAAAAAGACGGCCATTCGATGGAACGCCGGAATAAGAATGGGTTTTAAAGTAGCCGGCTAAATTTAGTTTTACATTCAAAACTGTTCCATTTTCCTGTAAAAAGCTAGATTTACCATCAAAACTCTCACACATTCTTCAGATGTTTTACATGTTTTCTCATTTGACTTTTCAGCTCAGAAGCTTTAGTTCTGATTCAGACACAAAATCACTTCAATCTGTTATTTACATTCACACTTCACACAAGACAATTTATATCTGGAGGAGTTGAGTTTTTATCTTACCTGGCAAGAAAAAAGATGAGAAATACATATTTACTGTAAATTTTGAATTGTGAAATATAGGGGATAGTTGTTGTTGTCACACTGGGTAAGTTGTCACACTGGGTAAGTTGTCACATGGGTAAGTTGTCACATGGGTAAGTTGTCACATGGGTAAGTTGTCACATGGGTAAGTTGTCACATGGGTAAGTTGTCACATGGGTAAGTTGTCACACTGGGTAAGTTGTCACACTGGCTTTTTTTCTAAAACCAGGAGGAGCAGCTCAAAATCTTACAGTAATAGTAGTTTTGTAGCTTTTCTTTGTGTGATGTTATATCCTGTGTAGGAAAGTCCTGACTTGCTGTATCACAAAGTGATCTGACAAAAACCTTTTTTATATGTTCAAGTAAAAAAATAATATTTCAGTTTTTGAAGTCTAGCTCTGTCATTACATCAAATATTCAAACTATATTTCTGGAGTTGGTAGAGGAGAGTGTTAAGAGTATTTACAAAGTATAACTACTGTCTCTTGTGCTGGAGCTAGCTTTAGCACATTTAGCAGCTCGGGGCAAGTTGTCACAGTCAAGGCGGGGCAAGTTGTCACAAGCCCACCTGTAATAAAAGTCCATTTTAGGAGTATTCATGATACATTTAGTAAATTACTTACTTACTGTATAATGAGTCAGTTGATTAAAGAATTTAGTTTAGTAAAGTTTAAAATTGTAATAATTCAATAATTTGTCATTTTTAATTTTGTAGAATTTTGTAAGATTTGATAGATGCTATTAAAGCTATATAAATATCCTATATAAACTGTTCTTTTTTATTGAAGTTACAGAATTCTCAGGTTTTGTATATATTTCATCAGTGCATCAAATGTTATGAGGTAGTAGAGCAGTTTTTATCATTTAAACCAACTGTTGTAAACATGTTATTGTGCTACATTTTTTCAATGAATAACATTTGTAGCACAATTTCTATTAATGTTTCAGAGTTTTCATGAACTGCATTAATTTCAGCGTAATAAAAGTTAATAAATTAGTGTTTTTATTGTTTCACTAAAGAAAAAAAATCAAATATTGTCATCAGTTTGTCAAAGACATTCATTCATATTTTAGAGATGTTTTATGATCATAAATGTTACAGTGTGATGCTTCAGCTTATCATTTTTGCTCAAAATCAGAATATATCACCATAAAATAAATTCAAATTTAATGTTCTAATACAGTGACAACTTGCCCCACATGCTGGTTAGGGTTCAGTTGTACCGGGGTAAGTTGTCACAGGGTCACAGTGTCTATTAAACTGTTTGTACGTCTTTACTGGAGTTTTCTACAAAAATGACATTAAAAGACATTTTGAAGCCAAGACATGTCTCTTTCATTTGGTTTACTTTTTATAAGTGTGTGACGTACAGATCTGAAGATGTGGGCATGAATCTAGAAAGTGTGACGACTAGCCCCGGTCTCCCTATATTTATATTTAGATATTTACACTTTGCTGAATATAGTTGAGAAATGCCAAACAGAAACACACAATGTCACACTAAAAATATATATTTTGTTTATTTTTTTTCCTACAGTTTTTGTCCTATTTCGTTCTTTGTTGTTTGATCTTTCTGCTCATGTGATAGTAGATTTTGCTGTGATGTGTGAGTTCTTTACCATGTGTGAAGGTCTGTGGTGTTGGAGAAACAAACAAAACTCACTGAACATGAGAGTTTATAAATGCGAGCTGTGTGAGCTGTTCTGAGAAAGAGTCTGAAAACTGTGAGAATGAATGAAAAATATGGCAAATGTTCTGCATATAACCTTTTTTCAGATAAATGTTGGAAACAAGTGATCGAGTTTCAAAAAATGTGTCAACGCGATTGAGATTTTTTTTTTTTTTTTTTTTTTTTTTTTTTTGTGAGTAAACTATTGTAGAAGTTACGTTATGCAGGCTATCTTTCTCTTTCTCACTCGCAGTGTCTCGCCTTAAAACGACCCAACCACTTTGCAGATGTGTTTCCTCTCGTTCACCTGTAATACTGTTCAGCCTCCAGAGCGCGGGCTCCGGGTTTGCAGCCGCACACTGTCGGTTCTCGCGGTGCTGGAGGAGTGCTCCGGGGGACGCGCGTGCACGTTCCAGCCCGGCGCAGACAAACTTTTGGGCTGTCTCGGTGCGCCATCCTCTGGCCTTTCTCCGGCATCGACGCGGATCTGGAACGGGGTCACCGGGAGGTTAACGACCAATGCGGCAAAAGGGCTACGCGGTGCGGGACAATGAAGCGGAGACGGGTGGTTTGCGCGTGTTGTGCCGTGATGAGGATATAAGAGCCCAATAGTGTGTACCGCTGCTTCTGCTGTTAGAGGAAATAAAGGCTGTTGCGCCCACACGTTTAAAAAAAATGAGGATAAACTGTTGAAGATTGGATAAAAACAAGAAAACTGGCGATTTATTTACGTTTAGACAATAAAAAGTAAAGTTAAGACGAAAAATTAGAGAAGTCTTTGTACTAAATGTGTTGTTTTGGCAATGGAACTTTGGGAATATGCTATAGTTTACTTATTGTGTGGCTAAAATAAAGCCTATAGATGGGCAACAATTTTTCTCCGAGGGCCGTATTCAGATCCAGACAAATGACAGAGGCCCAGACTATCATCACTGCTGTAACAAATTCAACATTTTTTCAAGAATGCAGAAACTATGTGTGTCTGATAAATTATATTCTGAATCGGAATCTGAGTAAAACTGAATATGTTTGAATTGTTCTCAATCTTTAAACGATGAGGATATGGAAAATAATATTCAATAGTGATCCATGTGAAACTGAAGAAAATAATCACTGAGCAAGATTTAAACAGGAGGATTTTGAATATCTTTGATAAATGTTTTTTTGTTTTTTTCAAAATTGGTTTGACTTTAATCTTTCACAATATTTTTTACTTATTACAATTGATTATGAATATGATTTTATTTTTTTATTTATTTATTATTTTTAAGAATTCAGACTAGGTTTAAACAAAGGATGTGGGCTCTGGTTTCCCATTAAGAAGATTGTGGGTTCAACGCCTCGGTTTCCTCTCATCTCCAAATAGGATCATTGTAAATTTCCCCTGTGAGTGAATAAGAGAGTGAATAGTTGTCTGTCTAACCCTGCGACCAACTGGCCACGGTCCAGGATGTTCCCCTGCCTAAGGTCCAAAGACACTAGAATAGGCTCAGTCACCCGCGATACCTAACGGAGACAAGTGTGTTCCGTATTACACACAGAAGTCCATGTTCTCTTTCAAACACATCATGGTCCCTGTTCAGACTTTTGGAGGAGCTCACAATAAAGAAAGACATCTGTAGTGGGACATTAATAATTTGAACCATTGAAGTGTATTTTAGAGCCATAACAGGCCTGTGTGTGAGGCTGAAATCTGCAGACTGAGTGTGTCAGGATTAATCCAAATGTGGGACAAACCGACAAACCATTCTAAACATTATTTCTCCATCACGATATTTCTGATCTTTACTTTAAACACCTTCTGCTTTCTTAAAGGTCATGTTCTGGATCTGTGGAAGCAGGACAACAATCCATACAGATGTTGAACTATAACCCAAATGTTGGTATTTTAACCCAATTCACTGTGTATCACTTTGCCCTTTGGCAAGACACCACACCTCACTCAGAAAGAATTATGCGCCAAGGTGATCAGAAACTGTTGTGTGGTCACATATTTGTCAGTCTGCTCCAGGACAGCACTTTTTTTAAATTTGTGAGGTAACCACAATAATGTAATGCATTTATAACAATAAGTTATTACTGCACATGTGTAAAGAAAACCAAATTTTTAAAATTACTCTATTTTCCACAAAACGTATTATTTCATTCTGCCCATGCCAATGGCTAATAGTGAGAAAAGTGAACAGATTTGAAACAAAAGCATGTTTTCTGGTTTAGATGTCTTTGTGACGCTAAATAAATGAATAAAAAAGCATGACTTTATTCTGAGAGTGAGCTTGCACGGCCACAGCATTTTGTGGTCTAGATGGGCCTCCTTTTGTTTTGTTTTGTTTTTTAATACAAAAGTTGCTTCTTTAGACATATTTTTTCACAATATGGTAAAAAAAAACATGTATCCCTAGTATGAAAGTTCTTTTTATTTCTATTTAGTTGTGTAGGTTTTTTTTTTACCTCCAGAAAGTTACACGGTGCACCTTTAAGACACTTCACCCATATTCGTGTCCTTGCGCTGATTTAAAATTCGATTTATTTTTAATTTTGACACAATGTGACCAAAAATTACGTCACGTGCATTTATGTTTCAGAAAATATTATTGTGTCGAGAAGTAGCCCAGGTTATATGAATCAAATTGTAACCAAACTGTTCATATAGCGACGCGTCTTGTGTGCGTAACGAAGCTTCTACGGTTGAAAACGTGCCGTATGCGTGCGTAAAAGCCTTGTGTTTCTACTGCTTCTCCTCCTCCTCCACCTCCGTTTGTTTTCCTCTCCTCAGGAATTTTTATGGCGCCGGCGTTTCTCAAAGCCATGACTCGGCCTTTTAGTTTCGCCGCTAATGCGTCTCTTTTTCTGCCGCACAAGCCCAGTCCTGCGCGCGCACACACGTTTCGCGCCGTAATTATTCGGAAACAGGTATTTGGAGCATCCACACATCTGCTCTTGTGTGTGCGCGCTCAAGACAGAGGCCAAAGTTACAGCTGATTTATGACGGGCCAATGGCGACAAAGTTCCCACGAAATGTCGGGAGAAAGAGGGACGCAGAGGACGCTGAAAGAGAGAGAGAAAGAGAGACAGAGAGAGAGGAAATGCGAGTGGGGGGCTGGGGTTGGGGCAGACAGAAGGGGCCTCGGTGTGTGAAGGAGCAGTGCACTCTACAGGCGTACAAGTAAAACGCACCAGGCAGAAGGGAAAGGGCCACAAAACCTCATGTCCAGTCACACTAAAAAAGCAGAGAGGTAAACGCGAAAGCCTGCTCCAGTCAGATCTCAGAAGCTAAGCATGTTGGGCCTGGGCAGTACTTGGATGGGAGACCGCTGGAGGAACTTCAGGTGCCACAGAACAGAGGAGAAACTCGTTGCTGTGTCCTTAGGCAAGACACTTTACCCACATTGCCTAGTATGGATCTGGTGTGAGTGTGAATGGTTGGTGGAGGGGCCGAAAAATGGCACCCTCAAGGTCAAACTCAAGGTCCGGGGGCCAGATGCGGCCCTCCACCTCGTTTCATTCGGCCCCCAAGGTCTTCTAAGGTTTACTTTAATTTTTTTAATTAGTGCCAGGGGTAATCTTGGTGTGTTAACCTAATGAAAGGATTTGTCTGAAATGATTGATTTTTCAGACTAATGCAGATGTATATTCAGGTATTGTCAATAAATATAGCCTACAATAATCAAGGACAACCCCGATGCCAATGTGGTCCATTGTCAAAATAAGTTTGACGCCCCTGCATTACAGCCTAACAAATACAAATGTCTGTCTGCATTTTAACTCTTTCAGGACCAGTCCTAGTCTTGCTTTGACAGGCCTTTTTGCTCATTTTAAACAATATTCACAAATCCACAAAAAACTTTGTGATACTAAAATCATAACATGTTGCACATCAAAAGAGAACTACAACAATCTACTTTCATTTAATAAAAGAATTGTTATTCCACATTAATCTGCCGTTTTCTACTTTCTGATGCAGATTCTATAGATTCAGCCTCTTTCATGGAGCAGAGATTAGATTGAAGAAATCCAGTAGTTTGACTTCCTCTGACACTTTTCACTTGCTCACAGAAGAGGACGTTTCTAGACTCGCTGCATGTGCCATTCTCAGAGTCTTAGTCCAGTAGGATCGGCTTTTCTTCAGTTTAAAGATCAAATATCTGCTCTAAACTTACTCAATAATGTTTTTAGTCCAACATGTTTTGTCTGTAATCTGTTTGAAAAGAAAGACGACCTCCAGAAGCAGCTGATCACATAAACAGAGCCGATTGTGCTGTCTATTGTCAACAAAGAGCACATGTATTTCCTGTGCTCACACTATTCCCCCCTCTGCTGGTGAATCTGTGAAACTGCATCATGTATTTGACTGTAGACAAAGTCAGCACGTGCATCAGAGAACCTGACATCGCCCTGTATAATAAAAGTACAAAGACAGATATTTTTCGTCATTGGTAGGGAAGGAGGTAACAGCTCCTCCTGTGAGCTGAAGGTTTCAACCAACATATGCACCCTAAGCCATGTTTCTATTAGCATGAATCACTCAGTTTGAGTCATTGTTTATGATGGTGACTGTTTCTATGGTGACTTTTGATGGTCTGAAACAGCTGACGTCACTCACACATGACACAAAAAATGAATTAAATCTAAATTGTACTTGAATTATTCTATCCTTCCTGGCGCCAATCTGAGTGATTCAACCCAATGTCACTGAAATGTCTATGTACATAATGCAAATTTAAATACATTATGTGGTATACACAAGCGTGTATACCACATAATTTGTCCTTTTTATTTTGCATATGTATGATTACTCTCCCCATTCATATGGTGGATGTAAAAATGTGAAACAGTCAATCCTAACCATAATACCATTGTGTCACTGGAAATGCAGTGGATTTTCACAAGATCAAGTCAGCGTTTGGATTCAGGAGAGCAGGGATTATTAATCTGAGGGTTTCAGTGGGACTGCAAATTATTATAGAGGTGGGATTAAAAACAATATGCTAAACTCTCAACAAAGTATACGGTAAATGTGCTAACTGCTATCACAACCTGAATAACAAACACTGCAAGGGGGTACAGACATAACTACAGTTCTAAGTCAGGCCTGTTCAACTTTATTTCCCCAGAGTCAGGGCTGGCAGTGAACTCTGGGTCACCTTTTTTATTTGGGTTGCACAAAATATGTGTAACATCAAATCTTCTTTTAACATTTTATTCTACTGCTGCATAAAAAATGTGGTGAAAAAATACAAACAATATTGATAGTAACTCAGAAGTAAATGAGTACATATACTGATGAAGTCAAAGCTCTAAAACAGGTTCTGTACACAAATTAACCACTTCTCTCAAATATTGGTCACAAATCTGTCTAATTCTGTGATAGTGAGCACTTCTCTTTTGATGAGTGTGTTCAAGATGAGAAAATCTCCATATGTACTGCAGACGAGAGCAGACAGCTTAAGACAAGAGGAGGAGATTCAACTTGGACACTTGTGCTCTAGAACAGTCAGATCTCACAGAGTCACAGAGACAACACAGGTGTCACGTTTGTTTGAAGTGTTGCACTGAATAAAGTTACATACAACTTTGTAAACACATTTCTGCTTCCTTCACCTATCACAGACTCACTCACACATCACCACAGCAAAGAATAAAGAGCTCATCATAAAGTTTACACACTTGAGCTATGTCTGTGAGAAAGTGACTTTCAGCTCATCAGGATCATATTTTAATGGTGCCGTGTGTAATGTCCAACATCCTGGTCTTTTCTGACTCATGTTTAACATTTGTGATGTTATAAACGTTCTTAGATATGATAAAGACAGGAGGAGGAACTGCAGCATGTGCATATTTGATTAAAGCAAATCAGCTGCAGCACTACATGTCCCATCATGCATCATGGTTTTGTAGCCTTTGAGGCTGTGAAGTTGGGCTGCAGTAGCTTTTTTTTTCACCTCAACTGTTTGTCAAGGCGGCTTTAGCGGCCTTATTGAGCACCTATATGAAGCGCTGTCATCAGACCCGACCTCCCGACACCAGCTCCAGCCGCCTGGACCTTCTGCACCATCGTGAACACACCTAATCCAGCCCATCTCACAGGTGTGTCTCGTCAAATTCCTGATTAGACAGGATGGCTATGATAAAAGGACACTCTGAAATGTGCATTTAGGTGCTTTTATATTCAACTAGATAGAATAATAAATAGACTGTAACATTCTTAAAGGCACCACGATTCAGTAGGTGAATCACTATTTTTTTTTCAGGATTGTAGTCCGCCATTAATATCAAAGAAGAAGAAGATGCCCTTAAGTGCAGCAAGTTGCAATTTCCCAAAACCTTGGTGCTTTGCCTTGGTCTGATCTGGGTCTGATCTGGGTCTGATCTGGGTCTGATCTGGGTCTGATCTGGGTCTGATCTGGGTCTGATCTGGGTCGTGGTAAGGCTCTGATGTCTTAAAGTTCATGTCCTCCACCAGCATGTGTCCTCTCTTTAGCATGTGGCTAGTTTACCAAGTATGCACAAGTGTATTCTTCACTGCCTTGCTCTTGAGAATTTACCCATAATGCACCAAGAACATAGTAGTAACTTAATAATATGCAAAATGGGCTAATCTTATTTTTAGAAAAAACACAAATCAATAGGCTTAATAAAAATCTGTAAAAAACGTGTGTTCTGCTGCTTCATTATGAACATTTGATGCAGCTGTGTCTAGTTCCTCTGAAGTCTGTTCTATTGGCCTCAATTTTGGCTGACAAAAAGACATTTGTCTTGAATTGAAAGAAACTGACTTTGGAGGAACCAACTGTGAAGGCAAGGCAAAGGACCTAGGCTTTAGGAAACAGCCCCAGTAGCTGGTGTGAGCACTATTCACCTCCGGCAGTACAACAGAGTGAATCAGGTTCTGGGTGAAGTTGCTGGATACTGAAACTGCAACACGCTGTCGTATATACGCCGATCCAGAGCATCCCAATGGGTCACATGTCTGCAGAGTGTGTTGAGTGAATTGCTTGCAGATCCTTGCCACATGGAGCTGTGCAATATCCTGCCATGTGTACGTAGAAACTGTTTTAGATCTGTGTGAAGTGCAAAAGCTCAGAAAAGCAAACGTTGATCGTTGTCATTTTAGAACAGAGGTCTGCAATCTGTGGTCCGAGGTCCACGTGTGGTTCTGTAAAGACTAGTGCAGCTCTTTGCTTTCTGAGAACAAAGATCTACGCTTTGAAAGGGAAAAGAAAGAACATTCTATTATTCTATATTCCATTCAAAAAATTACAAATCTGCACTAGACGTATATTTTTTACTAGATTCTAAAGTGCACATGGTATGGGTGCAACAATTGTTAAAATAGTTTCTTCACACATAGTAATACTCGTGTTCCTGAGCTTAGAAAGGTTCTAACTTCTAAAGGTAATCTAAATAGGTTTCTACTCTGCACCGCAAATAGCACATGTTGTTCTAGTTCTTTTGTCTTATTTCAATCACAGTATTTTTAGTCAGGTCAGTTCAATAAAATGAAAAGACTTATTTTAAGACAAAACAACAGGAAAATCTATTGAAGACAAAATGGGAATAAAATAAGACTTTCTCAACATTTTATATCATGAAACTAAAGATATTTACTTTGACAAATATATGAATAGATGTATAACAATAAACCAAGTCTAAACCTGGACTAAACCAATAAAACCTCCGTGTCTACAACCAAAACACATCTGTATGTAAATGGGAGTATAGAAGACTGACAAACCAAACCAAACTACAACATAGTCTTAATAACAACTGCTGTAAAACGCTAAGTTGAAATCAGGCTTTTACTTTAACAAAACATTCTTGATTCTTCAGATTTCATTTAAGTTTTTCCATTGAAATTGTATGTTCACCTTCACCATTACCTCTAGTTGCCCTTACGCCTGAATTTTCAATTTATCGGTTTACAAAATCTGTAAAAAATGTGTAAATAATAACAATCAAAGACATAAAAAATAGTATAAACCAAAAAACAGAAATATATTATGAGTTTATGGGAAACATATTTATCATTTGAATGCATTTATGTATTTTTCATATCTTTCACGGTGTCGGAATATGTTAAGCTTGGGTCTTGAATTTGAAATTTTGATTTTGTGAATGTGATTTTGGGCATTTTATTAGATTATTTGGTATTTAATAAGACTAGATGCTTATTGCCTTGCTCGTCATACACATACTGTAATTACTTTCTCTTACCCAATTTTCAATACAATCTTGCCACTACTCCAGAGTATTTTGTGTGGTGAAAAATTGTGAACACAAGATAAATCTCCAAGCCAGAAGTGTGTTTTTTCATCCCATAGATTTGAGTTTTACGTAAAGCAGCCAGAACCACAATCAGTCCACAAGAGGGCGCCAAACCACACCCATGCCAAACTACACCTTCCCATCCAAAACAGTCCAGCAGCTACTGACATGTTCCAACAAATACCAAGCCGTACGTAAAACACATCGCGTCGTGCGTAAAACACAGAAGATTTACTAAAAAAACATGAACTCCAACTGAATTATCTACACCAGTTTCATTCATACTGCAAGTTATCGCTCAAAAATACAAAAATCCGTTACCTTTTTGCGTCCAGAATGAAGCCACCACGCGTAACGTAAAGCGACGCCGGTACAGGTGCATCCTAATCCAAATGTGAAGCAGCCCGGAGGCGCATGTAGGTCACCCAAGCCAAAACAAGCAATAAAATCCACTCCATTTTTAATCCAACATGGCACGGTCACGCGTAAAATCCAAACGTCTCCAAATCTCGCCGCCTTCAATTTAGCATCTTCCCGTCTCGCAGTCCGTTTTAAAAATGCGCCTGCTCTATTCCTCTATTGAAAATTATATATAAAAAGTTCATGTTCACGGCACCGGGTCACGTGGGGCTTGACGTAGCCAATAGGACGCGCGGGAAAGTCGTAAAACTGGAGAGCTCTGTTGTAAATTTTCATAAACAACAGCGGCGGATTTATGGGGAAGAGGAAAGAGAGAAGAGAGAGAAGGAGGGAGGAAGGGAGGGGGGAGGAATAAGTCAGGCGCCATCTTACTCAGGGACGCGCAGAGTTCACGCCACGCCACTGCCGCTGCTGCTGAAGCCTGTCCCGTCACGTACAAGTCATAGCTCACATTCCCACGGAAAAGGGACTATACTTTGTCTTTGGTGGACGTTTTTCTGACTTAAATGCGTGCTCAGGTTGAAAGACAAACGTGTAATAGATGTAACAGCCCGTGTCCTTGCGCGTAGTGGTGTTTTTTTGGTTCGTGTTGAGCAAAATTGGTGTGAAATAATCTGGTGTTTGTGATAAAACCTACCAATGTCAATCGTCTCGGTGTTTATGGCGTAAAGTTATCAAAAGTGTTGAAAAACATCCTTGTAAATAATGATATATTCGGCTATTGTTGTGTTTTGCATAAGATTTAGTTTATAGAGTTCAATTGCAAAAACAAAATTTGTAAAGGTGACCAAAATATATCATTTTCTTTTTATTATCTTTTAATCAGTGACAATAATATTGAATCGATTTTGCTGAGGGGGGATAAAATGATGTTTTAAACTGGGCAAATTACATTTGACATTTGAAAACAAACTACATCCACAAATAATAATTAATAATTATTTTATAGTGTAGCTTTATTTATCAATTTAGTAAATGTCTTAATTTTTTATGTATTATATTTTTAATGGCGCCTTTAGCTTATGATAAGGTTTGGATTAAAAGTGTGCATTTTAGCACAAACCCAAAGCTTTGAACTGTGAAAAGAAGCTTCACTTTTTATTGTTTTTATAGCTCCATAAATAAAGCACCGACACGCTCTTTTGAAAAGAAAAACACCACAAAGCTTTATTCATTTTTATTAATTCAGAAAACAATTCCATTACTACCACATTGTGGCGTGGAACCAATAAGTGCCAAAAACAACCATTTGATCAGTGCATGGAAAGGTGCACATTTACGCGCACATATTTGTCATACATTTATATAACCCAGCATTTATTTGGAACGTTTAAGCCAACATTTACGAGCAATTTTATTCAAATAACCCAAAGCAAGTTATTCAAAACTTGCGTAAAGAAGAAGGCAGCAACCTTTAGTCAGTGCATGGAGAGATACTGTTTTACGCACACACAGTTTTCAAATCCAAATGTATACATTCATACTGTATAACCCATCATGTATTTGGAAGATGTTAAAGGCAACCTTTACTTGTAGTTTTACGCAAAAAGTTATTATAAAATGTTCAGTTATTCAAAATAAAGTCGTGCGTAAAAGTAGGAACGCATAGTCATTTTTTATTATCATGTGTATAAATTGCTACAACTGAACATTTATTTTGAGCATATTTAAGCCAATGTTTAATAGTGTTACTTAAAATAAAAAAATAAAAAAGAGCAACTAACAAGTTCCAGACAACATCGTGCGTAAAAAGAAGGCGACAACAAAAGGCACGTCATGTTATGGCCAAAGTCTCTCAATAGAAGCTTTTATTGCGTCAAATGCCCGTTAATGCAGTGCGTAAAAGTGTAAGGTGCCAGCAGTTTTTATTTAAATAACCCAGAGCTTGTTAAAATGTTGTTATTCAAAAAAGACACTCGTGCGTAAAGAAGGCACCAATCCTTTTTTTTCTGTGAATGGAAAGATAGTTTACACACACACACTTTTCATTTTCAAGTGTATAAATCTATATAACTTCACATTTATTTGGAACCCCTTTAAGCCAACATTTAGTAGGTGTTTTATTCAAATAACCAAACAATCTCGTGCGTAAGAAGAAAGCGAAAACAAAAGGCACGTCATGTTCGGTCTAAATCTCTCAATCGAAGCATTTATTGCGTCAAATCCCTGTTAGTGCAGCGCGTAAAAGTGTTAGGTAGTTTTATAAATGTGCATTCAGCGGTTACAGAAGCTGCGCTAATGGTTATTGGTCCTTCAATTGGAGCTATTTATCCAAACGGATCGATCCTTTTACCATTACGCACGAGACGCGCCATTGCCAACACGCTTTAACAAACTCAACGTCTCTTCTGCCCGCTTTAACCCTTCGTCCTTGTCTGCTACAATCAGCTGACTCGTCTCCTCCGCCGTGGCACCACTGCGCGTGTCCTGGTGCCACTCCGCGGGACTAGATTCTGGCTTGGAGGAGGGGGTTTGGTGATTTTCTTTCTTCCACTTCATCCTCCGGTTTTGGAACCAGATTTTGACCTGTCTCTCGGTGAGGGAGAGCGCGCGGGACACTTCCACGCGTCTCCTGCGCGTCACATAGCGGCCGCAGTGGAACTCCTTCTCCAGCTCCAGGATTTGGTGCCGGGAGTACGTTTGCCTTCCGCGTCTTCTGTGAGGATCTGTGGGACAAAAATATGTGTGCGTGTTAATCGATGTGCCACAGTTGCGTAATGCAGAAGATGCGTGGGAATAATAATAATGTGTTATGAATTCGGTAAACATCAAACATGTCTGTGGAAAAAAATGTGTTGATTCAATTTGTATATGTATTTTTTCTATTTATTTTTTATTATTCTACCTATATGTTTATAGGCTGCACAATGCCTGCACTTCACTTGGATTTGATGTATTGCTTTAGCAGAACAATAAAGAATGACATTATGTAAAACATGAACAATTGCAATAAATACAATGCTGATAGAACAAAATACAGAATACTGAAGAACAGGAAACAAAACATGTTCCCCGTGTTCGTAAATCGAGACTTTTTCTACCTTCAGTCAGAATTTACACAAACACATCTGCCGCTGTTATGCTTCCATTATCATACTATATTGCTCAGTTATTATTAGTTGGTTACGGTAGTACAACATTTTTCACAATCATCAGTCATACATCCGGTTCATTTGTTGTCTTTTGGTTGATCCCTGTTTTAATGATTAACATAATAACTTGTCTTTCATCCCTGTACCTTCTAAAGACCATCTGCTTATACTGTATTTGGTTGCTATAAACATAATTTATAAATAAATTTGACTTTGACTTAGCAAAAATGCTGTTCGAAATGTAACTTTTGATTGCCATGCCCAAAATGTCTTTCATAATAAGTGGAAATCATGTATTCATGTATTATTATAATAAGCACTAGTTATTCTGATCATTCTACAGTAATTACCTTATTCTGCTTCACTCACTTTTCTTGGCAGCACACTTCCTGTTTGGATCTGCTAAGACAGCTTTTTATGTTTGTAATGAGGCGTAACATGTGTATGCAGTTTGTGAAAACGAATTTCCCGTATGGGACAATAAACAAACTAACTAACTAATGAGTTAGCTTGTCTTGCAGGGCAATTACAAATAGATCCAACAACAGTTAAAACAAACCAAGCGACTGAATCTTTCAGGACCTAACAGGATAACCACAACTACGTAAACAGGAAGTGGGTTGCCAAGAAAAGTGGGTGGAGCAGAATAAGGTGAATTGCATTTGCTGAAACTACTATGGGTTTTAGATCAGATTACATAAAAATCTACATGCCAATACTGTTCAATACAAACGAGCAGCTAAAGTGAATACTAAATGCATATTGCTGTTTTGTGATAGTGAATGAACATTGGAAATTTACCTTTCTGTTGCTTCATAAAAAATAACAATGTAAGCAAAAGGATGATCTTGCACTTTGCTCCACATCAAGGCTGTGGCATCATTGCATTCTAAATTTGTTGAGGATGCTTTCAAAAGACCCAACAGTGTATAGTGTTCAATATGAAACAGAGTGAATTATATTCTAATCCAATACATGTCACACTTAGAGCTGATTTTTACATATTGTGAATGTGGATATATCGTTTAGAGAAAAAGATGATATAAAAAGTACATTTTCAACTAAAAGATATAATATTTTTTGCACTTTTGTGATTTAGTTTGTAAACATTTAACAATTGTCTGATAACAGGTTGCGTTTATATGACATTATAAGCCAATAACAGCATATATATAATGCCTAATGCCTAAACAACATTGTATAGGCAAATAATAGCCTTTTTAATACAGATCGAGCAGTGAAAATTGTTGTAATATACAGAAAGTGAATGGACCCTGTCACTAATGGAGCGTTTCCACTAGCCCTGTTAGTACCTGCTCGGAGGTACTTTTAAAGCACCTTGGTCCTGATTCTAACTGCAGGTACTATGGCAGTTGTCGTGGCAACCCAGTCTGAAGAAAATTTACAACAATAATCGTTACAATAAGCCATTTTTTTTACAGCAATATTCTATGAAAAACCAAAACAACAAATACAAAATATGGTTGACGCCACGTGGCAACAATTTTTTTTGGGTTTAACAGGTAAGTTTAGGGCTGGGACTTGGGGTAGGTTAAGATTTATCCGTTAAACCCAAAGAAAATGAAAATGTCGCCGCATTGGCTTCAACCAAAACTCGTGTTTTTTGTTTTTAGGGGGGTGTGATTTTAAAAGGTGTGAAAACAAGTTTATTGTATGTTTTTGACATTTTGTTGAAAAGGTTTCCTGGACTGCTATTGACCCTATTTTGTCCCGCCCACTTGGCTTGGAAATGCACTTCCTGTTTAGCTGTGTTAAGGTAGCTAACGTGTTTGTTTGTCTGTCTTGTGGGGCAATTTTAATTAAATATAATGACAGTTAAAATAAACCCATCGACTGAAATCTACAGGCTAAATGCAGCTAAACAGGAAGTGCATGTCCTAGAAAAGTAGGCGGGACAAAATAGGGTCAATAGAGAGTACCACATTTTAAAGAGTTATTGAAACACTAGTCAGCGTAGAGCCGAGTAGTGGACAGTAGGTGGCCTACTAACAGGGCCAATGGAAACACCCCATTCTAAACATTACTATGTATGAAAAGAAAATTACGAATGAATAGCCTATGTGTTAATAAATGGAAACACAGGCCTTTGCTATAATTCTGTAATGTGAATACAACCTACTAACATAAACATAAAGACATGTTTTGACAGATTTCCGTTGGATTGATAAAATGTGCACATTTTTAAAGGTTGAAGAATGATGCATGGATGATGACATATGTAAGCTATAGATTATACATAAGGGATATTTCACATCTGGTGATTTTAATCAGTGACAAGGCACATTCACTTTTTGTAATTCAGCTAAGCATAAACAATTTTCACATGAATAGGATAGGATAGGATAGGATAGGATAGGATAGGACAGGATAGGATAGGATAGGGTAGGACAGGATAGGGTAGGATAGGAGCAATTATTTTTACAGTGCACAACAACCTACATTACAAAAGTCATAGAAGTGATGCTGAGGCCAAGATAGCATGAATGCTTAGCAGGTTGGTCTTATGTAAATAAGTCTATAGCCAAGAAGTAACAACTGCTACAATAATTTAAAAATCCATACATAGGCTATTCATAAGGATACATTCTGACTTTCTCTCACATTCAGACGTCTACAGCTTGCTAGACATTAGCTGTCAAACATTTGTATCAAACACATTGTAGCACATGTCACGTGAGCCTGCGGTAAGAGCTTTCGTCTCCATGGCAACCACCACGAAAAACCGCTGCGGGAGCCATTTTAGGACAGAGACAAGACACCGAGGATATCCGTGGCATTCTAAGAAAACACCAAAACAGGTCTACATAGCGTCGCTTTAACGTGCTGAAATGCGACTGCAGCAGCGCGCATCAGGTCGTAAAATATAAAGTTACATTACAGCTGTCAGTAAATCACACTTCTCTCCCGAAAGCTTCCAGGACGATCTTTTTTACGTTGCCTTTTGACGCACCGCCGTGACCTTCGGGACGTATACGCTGCGGCTGTTTGAAGCGAGCTCAGACTCATTCTTGTGTGACACCAGACAGGCTTTTTCAATTAGACACCGAAAAACCCTCTGCGTTCCACATCACTCAGACTCGCTCCTCGTGACTGTTTTATGTCGCCGGCAAATATTAGACTCATACACTGCAAAAACACACGTAAACTGTCTTAATGCTGATATGCTGATTTGTGTAGGCTATTCATCCACTCATTCTGAAACAAACTGCGAGAATGAATGACAGTCCCGGTGCACTTTGACATGTTGGGCTGCTCTTTTAAGATAATTATTAACATTTTTCTAAACATTGCACAAATTCCATCCTTAAGGCAGTTTTTTAGGGTTGAAATTGGTCTCACAGGGATGTTTTACACTTCTGTCACAGATGTTTTCGCTGACAAATAAGATAAAACAACACCTTGACTCTTTATACAAACATAGTTTCATGAAATGCGTATCTGTGCAACGCAATGCTAAACAGTTGTTAAACAATTTCTATTCGTGTGTCCTTCTATTTGCTACAGTTATTTTCATTGATGAATGTAAATAGCCTTTGTATTATTTCTGAATATTAACAAAATCCTGCACCAACTCCAAGCCCCAGACCTAGCCTATATTTAGCCCCAAATCAAACCTAGTGTGGTCTCAACTCAACAGAGAAAATGGGCGTGTAAGAGACACGCCAGAAAATGAAAAAGCGTCGTCATGACACGCTATTCACACACTGCAAAAACAGAAAATCTAACTTAGATAAAATGACTTGAATTAAGCATATTAATCTTAAAATACTAATTTTAAGACTTTTTCACTTAAGACCAGTAGTGGACCGTAGGTGGCCTACTAACGGGGCTAATGGAAACACCTCATTCTAAACATTACTACTGTATGAATGAAAAGAAAATTACAAATGAATATGTGTTAATATTGGAAACACGGGCCTTTGCTCACTATAAATCTGTAATGTGAAAACAACCTATTAACATAAACATAAAGACATGTTTTGACAGATTTCCGTTGGAATGATAAAATGTGCAAATTTTAAAAGGTTGCGTTTACGTAGGAATGAAGGATGGATGATGACATGTGTAAGCTATAGATTATACTGTACATAAGGGATATTTCACATCTGGTGATTTTAATCAGTGACTAGGCACATTCACTTTTTCAGCTAAGCATAAACCATTTTCACATAGGATAGGATAGTCTTACTAAGAATTTTTTGACTTGTTTTAAGATATTCTATCCTGGTGTACCTTATCTAGATATAAAAACTTATTTTAAGCAAATGTGGATATTTTTAGGCCATGATTGCTTGAATCAAGAATAGATTTACTTAAAAATCTTTTCAAGAGAACCTAAAACTAGCATTTTCTACTCAAAACAACCGGGTTAGTCATATTTTCATACTGCACTGGCAGATTATTTTCACTTGAAATAAGATATTTTTACCTCAAAATAAGCAAAATTTTCTTATTTTTTTGAAAGGTCTTTTTTACAGTGCATGACGTGGTATAGACACGCACTTATTGAAAACACGTTGGTAAGGTCTAAGTGTGCATTCTCCAATAGTACATTTGGTGCAAGATGTTCAGCATTTTTGTCCAGTTCATAGGCCCATTTCTGGACTGATAAGTGAGGCTACAGTTTGTTAAATTTATGTTCACAAAGTCATAAAATGTGTTTTTAATTCAGAGCTCTACTCTTTGTGAAAGTAGCAAACATGTTCTTGATTAATGTAAAACTAGGCTATCGTTTATTTTTACAACGTGTAGGCTATGATTCTTCCAATTAAAACTAAATATCATAAAAGTCAAACTAAGCACTTTGAATAGACAATAGGCCTATCCAAGTAGCCTAAATATAACGAGAATGAGATATGAAACCAGCATAAAAAAGTCTTGTTTTACTAAAAATGGCGTTGCCTGATTAAAAAGACATATTTTTCCCATGCTCTTTGAATGAGCTTAATGGTTTAAATTTCTTTACAGACTTATTACAGCTTGGACTGCAAATAGTTTAGGCCTATATTATTCCAAGCCACAAATCTAAGTCAAGACAGTAAACTTAATACAAAGCATAAAACAAAAAGCTGAACTAAACAGCGTAGACTAAATATACTCAAACGAACCAAGATAGATTTTCTTCACATTTCTGTTATTCCACCTTCCTCTCTCTTTGTCTCCATTTGCGCCAATAAATTGACGTTAGTTTGGTGAAATGTGCAGTGTATCGATCCTCGCTATGCGCACGGACGGGTTCTGGCGGTGGAATAGCCTCATCCCCCCCTCTGCACTGCGGACACAATTAGAAGAGAGAAGCAGAAGAGCGTGCCCCGAGGCTGATTTACGTCACACGGCCCAGCTTTTTACGGCCGCGTAGGGGAGAACCGCGCATGCGCAAACCCCCCGCGGCCACGCAGTCCTCACACAAGCCAAATGAATTTACGACGCGGCTCTCATTAGTTGCGCAATAAAACTTTTACGATTTTATTGCACCATTGGAAATTAAAAGTGGTCGGTAGGTAATGTTTAGGAGTTTATCTCTCTGCATGTTCAAAGTGCACTGTTACGATGTATTATTAGGAATTGGGACACTTTAGGCTTATAAGTAATAGGCTAGCTACAGCGATTCATTTCGATTATTGTGAAATACTAGGCCTAGCGTAATCATTTTTCGCAATAAATAGTATTTCTTACAGCGACAACAGTTGCATTATTTAATCAAAAAATGTTAAGTATTTTACATTTTCATCAACACAATAAGAAAAGCATATTTTGCAACACAATTATGAAATTCCAGTGTTGCAACACGATTAAAAACAGTTAGGGGGGAAAAAAATCACTGTTTTCCCCTAAAGATTCTCCTAATGTATTTTAAGTGTCTCATAGAACAGCAGAAATGATGGTAATTATATATTAACTACAGCTTAGTTAGCCTAAATAACTTTAATTAATCATGAACTCTCCAAATGAAAATCTTTGCATTTTTTCATAATAATTATATCAAATCAAATCAATTTATTTTTGTATAGCCCAAAATCACAACAACAGTCGTCTCTGAGGACTTCCCAAGATTATTAATTTAGCAAAGGAAATCAAAATAAAACAATACATATTCAATGAAACAATACACATTCAATGAAACATTGCAGAAATTCCATCCTTTAGGCAGTTATAGGCCTATGTTAGTAAGGCCGTAATAAAGCATGAACTAACATCAGTAAATCATAAATAAAAATGGATACAAACAATTACAAATTGTCAATACCTTTATAAATACTTAACTAATGGATGTTATTAATAATAAGTGTTACAATTTCAATAACGCTTTATAATAACTGAATTTGTCTCAATAGCGTGGTAATAAAGCATGAACAAATAATTGTTCATGAAAAAAAGTATCAATTCAGTAAATGTTTATTCATGCTTGTTAACTAAATCAAAACCTGAGTTCTTTGAATAAGTACTTACGAAGACTTAATAAAGTCTGCTATACCTTAAATAAGTGTTTATGTTCTGATAAGACGTTGGTATATTACAGTATAAGGTGGTATCGAAATATTCATTTGACACGTCCAAAATGGTAGTTTGAGTTTGCAGGGTGGACAGGGTTGGTTGTTTTATGGTTAGGTTGTCACACACACACACAAATATTATATGTTATAATGGTAAGTTTATAGACAAGTATTTATAAGTCTGTTGTACAACGATATGCACTACACATTTTAAGCCTATAGCATCCATAAGGTAACACTTTCAAAAAAGATCCCTTAGTTAAGTATTTATAAAGTGTTGTATCTGATATTTCTGATTAAGCTAATAATTAATGCTTTTGTAAGTCTTGTGTATCTGGTTCTTTCACGCTCACATATTTAAGGAGTTTACAAAGGAAGCTTATTTTTAAAGTCTTAGTATATTTTCAAACACATTTCAGTGTTTTAGTTTGATATGTCAAAACACAAAGACAATTTATGCACAGTTTAAACTATCACTAAGCAAAATAAGTGTTGTAAGGTTTTATTATTCGGCGAATCGCAACAACTGTAAATTACCTCCACATCTGCGTTTAGTCTTATTGCTTATTTATGTGGAATATTCCTCTAGTTTAATGGTGTTTTGACCTATTAAAAACATTTACGTACATTACATTACGTAAGTCAAATGTTCTTTACTCACTGACAAATAAGTTGTCTCAAAGTCACAAAAATTGACTTTCATTATGCCCAAGCTATTCAATACAGAGAAAATAATCTAAGTGTATGAATAAACAGATAGGAAATGTGTCCATATAATTAATCAATTTTAATTTGACTTATTTTTTATTTTTATTTCTTTACTTTATTTCCTGGACAAAAGACAATTAGAGACCTCCTCAAATTAGTGAAATTGGGTCAAAACAGGTACAGCCTAAAATATATTTTTCATTAGGCTAAATAAAGTTACCTCTATAATAAAGATCTCCTTGGCCTATTTTTAACAAGCTAAAACACCCACCCATGCAGTAAATTAATAAACACATTTTATGAACGGCATTCAATGATATACATTTTCAAAACTACAAAACATCCCCAAAAACTCTGTGACCTACATTCCCTCCCCAGCTCTCCGCGTGCGTCACCACTACGTACCTGACGGTGCCATCCACGGGTACATCCGGTGCTGCTGGTGCGACGTTTGCGCGTAAAAGTCTCTCTGGTGGTCACTGGCCTCTCGCCTTTGCTCGCCGCTCGGACCGACCGCGGATCCCCAGCGCGCGCCCCGACGCACATCCACATCCCGCTCCAGCAGCAGCTCCTCAGCCCCGCGTGGGAACAGAGCCGCCGGCCCAACTCCGTCCACAATATAACAAGTCATATTCTGAGGAGAGGAGAGGAGATTTGTTGGGCCAGAATCCTGAGTGTCGTTTTTACGAGCCGGCCTGATATACGAGCGCAATACAGAAGAGATTTACGAAGCAGCCATTCTACTCCGCGGCCAAAAGAACGCAGTCACGTGATCCCGGGCCTGCGCACTTTGGACCAATCGGAGAGCTCGTGAGGGATTTCTATGACGGCGCTGCTGGGAGAGTTTCTCACATCCACAAACACGCTCACACGCACGCACGCACGCTGACGCACGCACACATTTTTGTCAATCAAAGAAAAACGCAGCAAATCTTCTCCGTTCATAAATGGTTTACACAAGTACATTCGAATCAATAAACGCGGGCTGATGGTTATTTATTACTGCGCATTCGTGGAATATTTCAGCGCGTAAAAGGCGTCGCAAAAGGACGTAATTGGGCTTTAACTGCAGAGAGCAATAAAACAGTTTGCATTCTGAGAGTTCGCCCGGCTCTGACCTTTCAGCCCAGTCACAGAACAATAATCACGACGTAACACTTTAACTTACGCCAAACTCATAATGTGGTTTTACTTTTACGAGAGCTAAACTTGTTTATATTAGAATGCGTCATAAATTTTTATATTCCGAGTTATGAATCAGATGTCGGTTCACTAGCTGCTGCTAAATGACAAAACTCAAATAGATAATATGAGGTAATAACGTTTATTGTTAACGCGATCATTATTTGCAGCTGTGTTTAAAGGTCACGTATTACGTAAAGTTAGCGCTCAAAATATTTTAGCTGTGTTGGAATGTTGTTACATCATAAAAAGTATATACAAAGTTGTATTTAGTTTCATTCACAAAAGTTTGAGTAATCTTGTTTTCTTTGCAGTCTACATTTCTTAAGCTCAAAATGCTCTGTTTCCTCTTGTGATGTCATCAAGTGGTAATTTTAAATAGTTTTAGCAGCGTTTTTAGCCTTATTTGAAACAATTTTTACGCATCTACCAATCACTAAAGGATCTGAAGTGGTTGTATAATTAATTTTACTTTTTGTGCTTTTGCAATTGTGACAAAAAGTGTTTGCAATTTCCAAGAGAAAGTGAAAGTGAAAGTGAAAGTGTCTGAATTTGGCTAAAACTATCGCTTCTAACTTAGACTAACCAAGAGCTGAAATAACCAAATGATTCTATTGATGTAGTTTAAAAACACATGTCTTTTATTATCACTTAATGACATCACAAGGTGGAACAGCATGTTTGGAGTTCAAGTGAAATGCAAAGCCTAAACATGAAGGAATTTGAGGTAAAACACACATGAATGAAGAATGAAAAACACAACTTTGAATATGTTCTGATGAGGAAACATTTTTACATGGACGGAAAATAAGCAATTTATAGGCCTTTTAAGCATGTTTTTGTTTGTTTGTTTATTTGGTAACACTTTATATTAACTACATCTTGATTAGCCTTAATAAACTCTTAATAAAGCATGAACAATGGATTATTACTGAATGAACAAATGAGAAGTTAATAAACAAAATAGGCTATTAAGGCTTAGTAACGACTTAAATACAACAAGGCCCACCCCTCAACCCAAAATCCTAATCTTAGCTCCTTTATTGAGCAGTTACTAAGCCTTAATAAACACTTCTATTCATTAATTGATGATTTGTTCATTAATTGTTAATTCTCTCTTCATGCTTTAATAAGGCTTTAGTAAGGCTAAATAAGGTATAATTAATATAAAGTGATACAGTTTATTTATATTATTTTATATGGCTCTTATTATCATTTTATGTTGCATTTGAGCGAACCTGACTTTTTTTTACTGACAATGGCAGAAAAGGTGTAACACGTTGCTTAATATTGGCATTAGAACTTTTTTGGGGAACAATATACATCAAGTTATGTAGGCCTTTTATTTAATATTGACAGGTCCAAGACAGCTTTTCATGTCTGTAAACATTGTGTCGAATTCTCGTGGGCGGAGTTTAGTTTGAGGCAGAAGACCACGTTGTGTCCATTTAAAACAGTGTAAACTGGAACGTTTTGGAGGGATTTTTAAACACAAAAATCAGGAAAAGATGTCAGGTTTTGTTCGAAAGTGTCAGAATATGTAGTGGGACTTACTCGTGATGCAGACGACTTCTGTCAGATGGAAGTGCTTTGTCTGAGCTTGGGTGATTGGTCAGAGGATCTGGATCTGCTCTTACATGTGTCTGAAGAGGTGATTTTTACATTTGTTTCAAGTTTGTTTTACTTAGTTAGACCCAGTCAGGATTAAAATGCTGTCTTTATGCACCTCCCATTAGTGCTTTAAAGGCAACATTTACCAGTAATTACTTTATTAATAACTTAATTTTGTTGGACTTGAGATTCTTTTTGAGTCTGTTTGTCCAAGGCTTGGTTGTTTGTAGCTCTGAAAATCTGTTAGCTCTAGTCAAAGGCTTTGCTAAAGCAGGAAATTCTCTGTTTGGTGTACAAAAACTGAATACTGAATGTATCATTACACTTACACAGAGGGGTACGATCAGGCTAACATTAGACACGAATGTCTGAGTTAAGTTCAGAGCAAAGCTGCATTCGCTGGCTGGAACTATGACGTCACGCCAGAAAAGGGTCTATTGTTGCATATAAAGAGTGAAATTATGTGAAATTACTGCTTCAGGATAAATGACATCATAATCACACTGAAAACACAACTTATTCTGTGAAGATTTAATATTGCCATGTGATGAGTGAAATTGCATTGATGCATTCATACTGGCAACAGTTTTTATAAATTATCCCTTAAGGAGAGAAACAGCCAATAATCTTTTCTTTTTCTTTTTTTTTTTTTTTTTCTTTTGTTTTTAGTCAGTATTCTTACAGGCTTTCAGTGAAAACAACCCAACCATCCAATCTCTTCTTAAAATGTTCTATTATTTATTATTCTTCAAAGAAAACGTAACGCACACCAATGTCCTTGTAGAGGTGCATTTGCAAGGAAAAGTAATTCAATGTAGAAAAAAAACTGCATTGCACACTCATTTAAGCACCTGGGCGATCTACCATTTTGTGCACTGTGGTTCAAGAAAAAGAAAAAATGATCTGATGAAGGCTGTTGCCGAAACGTAATCTGGTTAATAAATACATTTTGGACATCTGCTTATGGAGTGTGCAATGCAGTTTTTTCTATTACTTATAAAATTGTTATTCAGGCTTGTGCCACAAAGTGCCTCCATTCGGTTTAATGTCATACCAGCTAAGTCAGGTATCGCAGAACTGCAGTTCCTAAAAAACTGGAAGTGTCGTTGTCCAACCAGCGAACAGGAGCAAAGTTGTTTGTTAGTCAGAACTAACTCCAGTTGAGATAACAGATTGTATGAGTTCTTCTCTTTTGACTTTGTGTCGAATAGTAACTTAGAATATGAATAGGATTGAATATAATATTGTGTCTGTAATTTATAAGTTTACCATATAGAACACTGACACACATGTTTATGCTCGACTTCCTGGACGGCAAAACAACCAAAACGCAGTGACTGGTAAAATCAAAAAAGTCCCCGCCCCCTGTGAAGAGAACGAACCCCAAGGATGAGATGTCAGAAGGTTTTCAGAAATAAAACTGACTGATGCGTCAGACTAGAACATTGTAATGGTGGCAGAGTCTCTTTCTGTGTGGAGTTTGCATGTTCTTCCCAGTGTCTGGGTGGGTTTCCTCTGGGGACTCTGCTTTCCAAAACATGCAGATGTGAACTGGGTCAGGGGCATTGCAGGATGGGTCAAATGAAGAGCACAAACTTTCTTAAGGCAACAATAAAGTGTACCTCAGCCTAACCTTAAATACAAAACAGGTGTTTCGAGCTTTTTGAGGCACTGCAGCAGAGGTGGCCTCTATGACCCACATTTTGCAGCAGTTCAGGAAGATATCGCTATGTTCACTATGTTCTTCATCTTCCAGTCTGTCTCTCATTGTTAATGTTTTTATACAACAGAACACAATATTTCCATAATGAACAAGCCTATACTTTTGTCTCTGCACAATCCAACCATGACCATTGAGGTCCACGAGGTCTGGACCTTGGAAGTTTTTGTTGATTGTCTTTTCATATTAATAACAGTTGAAATGTATTATTATTATTATTCTCCAGAAAGCAGACTCTTTTAAATATACACATAAACAAGCCACAATCTTCAATATCAAAGCTTAGCACACAAAACATATCGTGTCTGTCATAATGTGTCTGTTGTGTTGCCAGTTATGAAGCTGGCAAAAACCGAAGTTGTTGAATGAATTTAAAAATGTTCCAGTTTACAGGAAATTATAACATTTTCTTTCTAAATTTAAAGCATACGTCTTCTGGCTTTGAGTAGAAACACATCTGAGTCTTTTTGATTATTCTTGTCTCTTATTTCTTTCTATGTGGAGTTTGCCTGTCTGCGTAGGTTTCCTCCTGGTACTCTGGTTTCCTCCTACAACTAAAAACATGTCCATTAATACCTCCCCTGACCCTTCCCCCAGGAGATTCTGAATCTCAGTGGGACTTCCCTGGTTAAAGTGCGTATGACAGGTTTGAGTACATTTTTAGGTAAAATATAGCAAACATGATTATGATTAAGATTTGACTAAACATTTAGCTTGTTTTTACCTGGTTGCTTTTAGGAAGTGTATTATTGTCTTTTGTCCAGTAAATATGACATAAGCGGAGGGGAATCTACAAATGTTACCTAGCAACCACATTGGGCCAAAATCAACATAACTAACCCAGAAGTGACAACATGACGTATTATAACTTACAAGACTTTAACTGTGTTTAATTATTGCTTATCATCATCATCATCATCATCATCATCATCTCCCAGTAAAAGTGTTAATTGTGTGTATAATACAGATAACATCAGACAATGGACGGGGCTGAATTATGGTCCCGCGATCAGAAGAGCTGTGAATCGAGACGACTGGCGAATTGTAGCATCCAACTCTGTACAGGATGGAACGTGATGATGATGATGATGATGTGTGTATAATGTCTTTGCATTTTGTGGCTTTTTGATGACATATGTGGAGGGATTCTGTTATAGAACTCACATTACTTCCTCTCATTTTTACCTTTTGTTTGTCAATTTCTTCATAAATTGCGACTTAACTGTAAAACTATGATCAATATTTACCACAAAGACTATCACACCAAACTAAATCAAAATTAGAAAAATGTATTCTACAGCAAATAATAAATTGAGGAAGACTTGACAACTGATTGATTGTGTTGGAGCTACTTTAATAGGTAATATTTCAGACTCTGTTAAGGGCAATTTTGTCCATAAAATAAAAACACAATGAAAAACGTGTAATACATAATAAAAACATATAACTACAAGACTACAGCAGTGTTTCAGATAGAGATTTCTGAAAAACGTGACTCGTGAATTTACAAAGATTATGACGCTGTAGAATTCCAACTTTACGCACGAATAAAAAGAATGAAATACCTTTGCTCCGGCTGACCTCTGTGCGTCTGTGAGCCTTCTGTTTCCGGTCTGCAGTAGAACACACATCACACACATCACACACACACACATACTGGTCTCGGCTTCGGTCCACACAGTCCCGCTCCAGCTCCAGCTCCAGCTCCAACAGCTCGCGCGCGCACCGCCCCGGGACCACAATAACCCGGCGTGTGTTAAATGTGTGAATGTTTCTCTTTGGCCCGTAAAAAACCGCGCTCCCGCTGTAAAGGCCTTTGTCTTTAAAACCTTTTACGACGCCGTAGACTCGCTGCTGCTGCTGCTGTGTGAGTGTCGCCACCCTATGGACACTCCGGTGAACTGCTGCTCGTGCGGGAAAAATAAAACACCCAAGTCTAGTTTTTGACCTTTTTTTAAAGCTGGTTTTATGAACGAACTGTTTAAATACTGTCGTTAAAATAACTACGTAATGGTCTCACACACTTACGTCAGTGCGTGAGGCTGACGTAGACTTAATATTCAATAATGTTTGCAAACTTGTGGCCTTTAAAATGGTTTCGATTTTAATTTGAAACATTGATTTATTCAAACTCAAAATCTTGCTTTAGTAGGAAGGAATATAATCTAAAGCAAATTATTATTATTTCTATTGCACATTTTTCAACAAATATAAACAAAATGTGGTGGTCAAAGGCTGCGAGAATTTGGTTTTGAAATTAAAGTAGCCAAAAGAGTGAAGTCAAATACATCACAAAATGTCTTAAAAATCCAAAATTGTGGCCCAACTATTCTTTAAATTTCAATTCTTGTTTGACAATAAAAAAAAGCTATAATGCAGAAAACATCAAATTGTATCAACTTATTTACCAAACTTATTGGTAAAGGCTTTAAATGACATTTTTTTATCACACTGTAAGAAATATTGGCACCATTTTCTATTAAATACACCTTAAATAGCCTTAGTAAAGCCTTAATAAACTATAAATAATACTTACTAATAGATGAAAACCTCTAATAATGCTTAATAACTACTTATTTAAGAAGATAAGGTCAGTCTTTATGGCTTCTGGTAAATAAGAAGTAATTACGCCTTAATAAATAAACTTTTTGAATCATTCATTTAATGAATTAAATCTTTATTTATGCTTTATTAAGGGTTTATCAAGACTAATTAATATTTCTTTTTATATCTTTTTATGATATCTTACATACGGAAAAAGTACGCAAAAGTTAATTTAGCATTACTTTTACTTCTATTATGAAGTATGATTTTTTTTTTTTTTTTTTTTTTTTTTTTTTTTTTGATTATTGGATTATCAAGGCCAAGATATGTTTGTTTGTTTTTTTTGTTTGTTTGTTTGTTTTTTTGTCTTTTTTTATTATTTCTCGATTTGTTAATGTTCGGTCAGATAATTCTAGTCCATTTTTTCGATGTTGCGTAACATAACTCAAACATTTCAATTTTACACGTAAATAATTTCTTTCTTTTCTGACCGACTTGTCCCGTTGTGCCCCGGGCCAGGCTGCCTCTTTATGGCCGGAGCAGAGGAGCAGAGGGCGGTAGGTTCCCAGGTAAAACACAAAAGCTTCCCCAATCTGACCGTGAGCGAGCGCGCGCGTCCCCGTGGGAAGAGTCCAATAAAAGAGATGATTTCCGCTGCGCCTTTTGTCCAGCTCGGCTCGAGGAAAAACAAATGGTGTCATTCTGGAAGCGTCCTAATTGTGTCTGGACGGTCGTAAAGCCATTCGAACAGGAATGCCAGACAGTGTCCCGAGCAGACCGGCCGGGGCGTTTTATGGCGCTGTCTTTGCTCGAGTCTTTGAAGTTTGGTCCATCTGTGGTCCGCTGCAGCGCGTCACAACAGCACCGCGCCTCAGCCAGACTCGTGCAAAAACTCAGGGATTCAGTTGTCTTATTTTAAGCACAGTTTATCTGTTTAGACTTATCCTCAGAGCAGTGTCAGGTCAGTCCAAAAGGATGAAAAAGATCTAAAGACAAAGCCTCTGGAAAATGTCTTTTGTAATGGGAATAAGATTAGATTTTCTGAACCTTTATCAACATTTTATCACGAAACTAAAACTACTTATTTTGATCAATGTCTTTGAATTATAATACTCAATACTAAACCTGGACTAGACCGAGACTAAACCAGGACTAAATTGTACTAGACCAAGATTAAACCTGGACTAAACTGGAACTAAAACTGTACTAACCCAGGATTAGACCAGGATTGAAACTGCACAAAACCTACAAGACTATAGACCTGGACTAAAGCGCGACTAGACCAAGACTAAAACTGGACTAATCTAGGGCTAAACCGGGACTAAACCTGGACCAAACCAAAACTAAACCAGGACTCAAACTGGACTAAACCAGAACTAAACCTGGACTAAACAAAGACTAAAACTGAACTACATCAGGACTAGACCAAGAATAAAACTGGATTAAACCAGGACTAAACATGGACCAGACCAAGACTATCAAAACTAAAACTGGACTAAACCAGGACTAGATCAGAACTAAACCAGGACTAGACCGGAATTAATACTGGACTAAACCAGAACTAAAACTGGAATAAACAAAGACTAAAACTGAACTGCACCAGGACTAAGCTAAGACTAAAACTGGACCAAACCTAGACTAAACCAGGACTTGCAATATGCTGGGACTAAATCAGGATTAAAACTGGACTAAACCAGGAACTAAACCTGGACTAGACCAAGACTAAAACTGAATTAAACCAGAACTAGACCAGGATTGATACTGTACTAAAACAGAACTAAAACTGGACTAAACCAGGATTAATACTGTACTAAGCCAGAACTAAACCAGAACTAAACCAAGACTAAAACTGAATTAAACCAGGACTAGACCAGAACTAAACCAGGAGTAGAGCAGAATTAAACCTGGACTAGACCAGGATTAATACTGTACTAAACCAGAACTAAACCTGGACTAGACCAGGATTAATACTGTACTAAACCAGAACTAAAACTGGACTAAACCAGGACGAAAACTAAACCAGGACTAGATCAGGACTAAAACTGGACTGCACTAAACAAGGACTGTAGTTTGAATTAACCACGTGAGACGGCACAAGAAGAACTTTGTGCCATTGTGTCCTTAGGCAAGACATTTAAGGTGATGGTACAAAATCACAGCCTTGCTTTCTGTCAATCTGTCTCAGGGCAGCTGTGGCTACATTATACACTGTGGTGTGCATGAATAAGGCAAAATGTGAATCAAGCTCTATGAAAAAACCCATGAATAACCAGGACTTTCCTAAACAAAAACAACAAAAAGACACTTTGTGATTGTGGGTTATGACCAGAGGAAGACTCAAGTTGTTGTTGTTGTTGTTGTTGTTGTTGTTGTTGTTGTCGTCGTCATTGTTGTAAACCAGGAAAAAAACTGGTCTAATACTATAACTTTGCTCAAATCCCAATCATTTGAACTCACCCAGATCCTCCTTTTTGCTCTGTAATCACAACACTCTACTCTGATTTGACTAAAACACATTTTCCTGCAGGTATTCAGTAGTATTCAGTATTCTGAAAGTAAATACATCTGAAAGTATTCTCCCGACACGGACAAGCACAGACCTGAACACCGAAGCTTCTAATTTAAACTCATCTCCAGACAGAAAGACTTCAAATCTGACAGTATGAATCACGTCTGATATCAGCCACATTCTGTCGGAGGCTAATGTCTGCTATTATCCTGCCTTATCAATGCTACAATCTCACTTCCTTTTGGCTGGACTGTGTGTGCACTGCAAAACATCGGGTTCTTGGCTGCATACAATGTCTAAAGATCTTTATTCTGGGTATTTTGTAGTGCTTTGTAAAAAGTAATGTTTTGTTTTATGAACAAACTATTGTGATTTGAGAAAGGGTTAGGGTTAGTAAAATTATCTGTCAGTGAAGAAGACGTTTTTCTTACTTTCATCATCATAAGACTTCTTTGCAAATAGCAGTTGAAGTCATTTTATGTTATTTTTTTTTTTACTTGTTGCCAGCTGTTTCTTATTTTATTACATTTGTTCTTTTCAAGCCAAAAATATTTACTAACGATGTAAGACATTTTTTTGACAAACTTTGACAAACAAATCGATTGTACAGTGAGAACTGTCTTCAAAGAAATGAAATATTCCACCAAATTTGAGCAATTTTGTTCTAATCTGGCAACAAACAACTGAAATTAAAAATATTTTTGATTTCTCGTAGTTTTAACCAAGACTAGATAGTAACTTTTTAATTGGCCTCTATTCGTGCACACACATGTATTTCTCGATGAGCTAAAATGTCTTGAAACTACACAGATTTGAATCTTTATTTTTTGCTTAGTTTTTTATTATTATTGTTTTTGTTAGGATGGTTTGACTTGATGGATCTAGAGCATTAGAATTGTTTCGAGGTGTTTCTGTCTTGTTTCAACAAATTGTTTTTTTATTTCAAGACAAAATATTTGCTAAAAGACTAAGACGTTTTTTGTCACCCCATTGGCAAATTTCATTCAATCAACAATCTAGAAAAAAAAAAAAGATCTTAACTCTCGTCGCTTTAAACCGGACTAGACAACACGTTTGTGCAGTGTGTGTGCTTGTACATGTGTGTGTTGGTGTGCAGTATTATTTTAGGCTTCAGCTGTCGACTGGCCGCATGTCTCTTCTTTTTTTTTTTTTGTTTTTTTTTTTTTTGTTTTGTGTCCTCTCGCCTCGCAGCGCTTTGCACCCCATAAAAGGTTATGGCGGTAATTGTCTTTTATGGCTGTATACAGCTAACAACATCCTCTGCCAAGAAGCCAATCAGAAACACACACGGTGTCCGCGCGCGCGCACGTACGTACGGTGCGTAAGCCACCTAAAGTCCAGTTTATGTCCATTTATATAAGGCTCTAAGTACAATCAAATGTCCAACTCTCTTTAGGCCACCACGCTGCAAAAACGTGTATTCTTCTCAATTATAGTTGTTTTAGACAGATTAGAATAAAACTGCTATTTCATGTGTTGGAAGACAATACTGTACTCAATGTTTTTAAAAGAGATCTTAGCTTGAGTGAAATTGGCCAATGAGGTGAGTAAAAATGTCTGACTCCATTGGCAAATATTTTGGCTTGAAATAAGAACATATTTGTTGAAACAAGGCAAAAACACCTCGAAACAAGTCAAATAAATCTTTGTCCATGAAGTAAAACTATCTTAACCAGAAAATACCAAAATAAAGGTTTAAATCCAGATTTCAAGACACTTTCGTCGATCTATAAATACATTTTGCAGTCCATTTCCAGTCCATGTTTACCATATTGTCTGGTGACACTTAATCCTGTGGATATTTGCACTATGTGTACACACTCTCTAACGTTGGTATTGATCGCCATATTTGTTGTGCTACCAAACACTTTCTAAGAATCACTGGGACATAAGACTGTGCACTGTGTAGAACGTGTCTGTTATAGGTCACACTGTTTACGACCAAACTCATAACATTAAACATGATTTAAAACACGTTTTATTGACTAATGTGGGACACTTTCTAAACTAAAGCACGCGCTCCTTAATACTAATGTTAATAATCACATACGTGGGAGCATTCGCAGATATAATTTGCTTTATTTAATAAATAGTACAAATTACATTGTGAACCAAAGTGAGCCGGTCAGCAGACCGTGAGGTATTCCTTATAGTAGCCTACAGTGTTCCATTTGCCTTCACTAAAACAGTCTCTCCCTGAAACACACGCAAACGCCGCGCATAACGGGATGTAGGTAGTTGAAATGTAGGTAGTCAATCATCAGAGAACTCTTACTTTAGGGCCAGTTCAGAGGTTTTCAGTGTGGTTAGGTTGGGACGAGCCGAGAGCAAAAGTCCGTGTTAGTTCAGCTCCAGCTTCTAACATCAGGCTAAGAAAAAAGGGGAAAGGGCACGTTTTACAATAAGCTAAAGTGACTCTGAATCTGACAACAACAAAAAACTAACCATACTCGCACACATTCACAGCACGGGACCCAGGCCAACTAGACACTTACAACGAGCTTTTCATTCATCTAAGGGCGAAGGAAGGAAGGGGAGCACGGTCCAATTGTGCAATATATAAATGTAGTCGCGTAAAACTGAAGGCCAACATGCTTTGAACAAGACAATTAAGCCTAATCGCTTCTATAGAACAGTAAGACAATGAGTAAAACGAGTCCAGCAGAGCGGAGCGTCCACAGCCCTGTCCCCGCCGCAGTTATTCGTCCTTAGGCGGACCGTCTTTGTTAAACTTCTTCATTTTCATGCGCCGGTTTTGGAACCAGATTTTGACCTGTCTCTCTGTGAGGTTGAGCAGCCGCGCCACCTCGTAGCGCCGGTCCCGGGTCAGGTACGTGTTGAAGAGGAACTCTTTCTCCAGCTCCAGGATCTGGTGCTTGGTGTACGGACAGCGCTTCTTCCGCGTGGCGCTCGCGTGGAGCCAGTTGGACACCGGGTTGTCTGAGCACACAACATACAAAAGACGAGAATACATATTTAGTAGATGCAAAGATGTGTGCTGAGAGTTGTAAATACATATTGCGTTTTTCTAATGACAACAAAGATATTACGTCATTGAAAACGCGTTTTATGATCGTGTGCAAATGACACGAGCCTATGGGCACATTGTACAACTTAATCTTTGTTTTGATGTCTTTATTGAAGGATTATATTTGCACAATTGAAAGTGTAGGTGAAAGTAAAGTGTCCATTGTTTATGATCGTTAAAGATATTATTAAGTATTATTCAAATGAATGCCACAATAAACACTTAATACAAAAGATAATCATGACACCGAAGCTTGGAAAACATTTAGCAAGTTAGCAATTAACATTTAGCATGTGATAGGACATGTGTTAGGAATAGGATTAAGACATACACAAATGCGTAAAGTGTGTGTGACATAAAGACTGGCAAGACGCGTCTTTTTGGACTTAAATTAGACAAAACACGAATGGTATTGTACTTGGTTGCTTATTTATTTCGCCCAAACATTTTTGGAAAGTCCAGAAAGGCCACACTTTGTAATAGTTATAGTGTTTAGTTGGATTAGAATATATTGGAAAAGCTTAATGTGTTTATAATAAACGTTCAGCTGGAGCAGGGCCACTCTCCAAAAGGCACAGACATGTTTAGAACAACGTCAGAGCACGTTCATGTGAGATTATAAATATCCAGAACTCCGTGCGCACTTACTTGGGTCAAGGCCTGGTTTGTCCTCCGCGTCCCCGCTCTGCTCGTGCCCCGCGTGTCCGCTCAGTGCATCTTTATCGTCCGCAGGGGACGCCGTGGGCACTGTTCCATTGGCGTAGTCGGACAGGAGCAAGGCGGTGTGTGTGCCGCTGATCACCGCCCCGCTCTCCCCGCCTCCGCGCACCGTCTCTGGCTTTATGTGACCGTAATGGTGCGCGGGGGGCAGGCTCGTGATAGGCAGGGACGCGGACATGGGTTCCAGGAGCCAGGACTGGTACCGCGGGTCAGTGTCTGTGGCTACCGGCCCCTGAGGGTGTCCGTAGTGCGCGTGGTGGTGCGGGTACATGGAGGACACGGACCCGGGGAACTGCGTGGGAACATGGCTCCACGGCGCTCCGAAGACTTTGGAGCTGAACTCGCTGTGCTCGTGGTGGATGGAGGGCGCGGAAGAGGGCGGCTGTCTGGAATGGTGCAGCCCCGGAGCGGAGCTGTATCTCGGCGTAGACACGTCATTCTCGCTCTCCGGTAGAATGAGAGAATCCACGTAGTAGCTGGTCAGAGTTCCGGATGTCGACATGTCGGAGAAAACGCGGTTTCACATGGACCAGGCGCTCGGAAAAGACAGACCCACGCAAACAAATAGCGAGCGCACACACACCAAACACACATACAGCAGTAAAGCAGCCTCACAAAATAACAATGTGGAGAAATCAAGTAGCAACTTGGCCCCTCACACAACTACAGAGGGGCAGTAATGGGGAGCCATGCTGTCGTGCCATTGGGCAGCGCGCGCACGTGATCATAAAGGCTGAACAATAAAGGATAAATCAATCCCTCCAGGTCATTAAATACTCAGGCTTATCCTATAACAAGCTCCGTTTTGAATCGCGCAAAAACTCATCCAATGTGTTGAATTTGAGATGTGAATGTGAATGAAGAATATTCCGCACAACTCGAGCCACACTCCGCTGTTAGAAAGTCGTATTGGTTACAACAGACGATACAGTGTGTTTTGGGGGGGAAAGCCCATTTTACGAGCTACTTTATAGGACACGTAAGCACCCTACTATTGCAGCGCGCGGGGAGCCAGTGCGTGGAGAGGTTAGAAAGTCACGAGTGGGAATTAGGCTACGTCCAACCAAGACCCATTCTTCTATATTTAGATGAGCATTTAGTTTACAACCCCAAAGTTTTAGCCATCAGACAACATTACGCACCCACTTTTACGCACGGTCCCTGAGCAGTCGAAACACGAGCTAGGCTTTTGATACAAATCTATGGAGGAATATCATGTATATAAAAGGAATTACGCACCACGTTAACCCAATTTATCCTTAGCCATATTACGCACAGTCCAAAATGTGTGTTTTAAAACCGCTTCGTGCGTAAAATGAAATGTGATACCTAATAAAATAACCAACAAGCTATTCAGCAATTAGTATCAGAGATTAAAATACTTGTGCGTGCTTTGAGACTTAGATAAGGTCGTAAATAAAGAAAATTAATCATCATGCAAATGTTTTTCCACTAGAAAAGTAAAATAACCACGGATTTCTCAAAAAGCTTTTTCTGCGAGCTTTGGAACTGGGAAAATATTGTTAAATCAAGACAAATTTACAATTTACCGTCATTTAGATTTAGCAAATCTTCTTACAACATAAATACATGGTATAAACGGTTGTTCTATTGACTCAAAATAGTGTGTTTTCGAAATTAATACAAAATACACAACAGAAGAGCCGTGCGTAAAAGTAGGTTTAATAAACGTGACTATATTTACAATGACGCACAATATAAATCTACGCACACGTACGCTTATTGACAAAACGTCTCGTAACGTGTCGCGTAACGTGTTCACGACTTGTGCCCGCGTTCTCTTGTTTGCACCTAAAAGTCTTAATGTCCGTGCCATTATCAGACGAGCCGTGAAGAGCGTTAGAATTACGCACGCGCCGGTGTACGTTTACGTGTAAATTGAGCTAAAAGAAGAAAGCGAGCTGCTTGCGGTTTGGACGTTTTTAAAAGCAAACATGTCGGACAGTGAACACCTCGTTTGACAGCTTGGCTCGAATATCAGGATTAGGATTAGCGGTGGAAACAGATTTAGGCAAATACGCACGAGATTATGGGAGTTGGGTTTAAACAGTGCGTAAAGTAGGTGGTTATAACAGTGGCATTCTGTGTTTATTTGCGTTATAGTCTGGATGCTTAACGCGGTATTTCAATAGAGAGTCAGATGATTGTCCAGTATAAATGTTTTTACGTACAAATGGTCTATAGAAAAAGACAAAACTGCACGAATATTTAGTTTGCACGTGTATTTATGCAAGTTTAAGCTATATTTGTCCATGTTTCTTTTATGTTTTGTACTTTTTAATTCACATTCTCACTTTTTGGACTATTCTGTTAAATAATAAAAAAAAATGGAACCTATTTTAATTTAATATTATTGTTATGAGTGTTGTGGTTTTTTTATTTGTGGATGTTTACTGACAATGGCAATAAAACATTTTTCTGATTCTGCACCTTTAGAGGGAAAATAAAATAAAAGTATAAATAAAAACACTACAAAAAATGCCCATTAAAAATAAGGGAAAGACGCAATTTTTAGGGCAAAAATGGTTATTTAAAGAGACTTTATTTGGCAGTGAAACAAGGAAATTTGACTCTAAAAAATGGTCTCAATATGAATTTATCTGAATGGTTTCAGTAAGTGAGAATATCTTACAGAAATATTAAAGTAAATCTGCTTAATTCAAGCAAATGTATCTGGGTTAGAGAAATAAACTAATAAAATAAAGAATAATAATAATACCATAAAAACAAATACATGAATATTAATAATAATACTAATATTAAATAAAAATAAATGACAAAATGACTACTACTACTACGACTACTTATTATTATTGCATTAAGAATATAATAAATCAACCTAAATGTGTGTTTTGCAGTGCTGGAGTCACTGATATTTGTTGCTAACTCTACATAATGTGCGGGCTTTCTTCTTCAGCCTGATTAAATTGGCATCTAGAGTATTTCTAATCTGAACTATGGTGATTAGCAAAAAAATAAAATAAAAAAATAAAAAGCTCTACTCTTTGAGCTAACTTTGAGAACAAACGAGCCAGCCTTTCTCTGAGACTGATCTCTTCCCATGTAAAAAGCACAAATAAGTTTGTGTCAGACTGTGAAAGAAAACAGAGCAAATCCAAAGTATCTAAAGTATCGATCAGCGCTGTTTATGGGCTCTCATTTCCTCTAAACCTTGGGGCAAAGCAGCACCTTGAGTTCTCACGTCTCCATTCCACTGCGTCCTTTATTTATTACAGGGAAATAAAAGCGGCTTTGGCCAACACCCACAAGGCCACATCAGGCTGTCAGGCTGTCAGAAGACTCATGTACACACTGTACGCTCTCGTGCTTGTCTCTGCACTGGATTCAACTGTTGATGTTTGCGCTTTTTAGTCAAAACTTATCAAACAAAAGCTTTGAAAGTGTGGACAGACTGAACAGACGACACCTGGGAGCGGGAGAGAGGACGCCACGGTGCCAATAGCTTCTCAGGGCTGTAAACCTAAATCAGGGTGTGTTGTTAGCAGCAGTTTACCGCAGGGGCTATTGACTTCTTTAGCTGGGCAGATAACAGCCTGTCTGGCGGATCTCTGGCTCGCCATAAAGCCCTTCCCCTCCTTTTGTCTGCTCGCTATTGCGCAGCGGAAGCATCCGGTGCGCACTGCCCGCGGAGGTCGCTGTTGGCCCATTCACCTTCCCCTTCCCCTCCACTGCAGTGGTCGTAACCGAGGCCTTGTCTGGCGCGTCTGCGTCACTCTACGGCTCCGGCTTAAAATGACATTTTACATCGCCTTTAATGCCCGCGCAGCTTTGATCGCGTCGCACGGTGCACATGGCGAGCACATGTTCCACATTTACACTAATGGAAGGCATTTTGTGCTTAAGAAGAGAAGCACGTGCAGATGTGTGTGTGTGTGTGCGTGTCTACACTGTGACCACGAGCCCGGGTCACATCGTTCTAAAAAAAAAAAAGAAAAATCCACGTCTTTCCATTCGCCGTGCGTAACTGGAGCAATTAAGACAGCTTCATGTTGCAGAGATAGAGAAAGGACCCCAACAACATGAACTACCTAAACCACACTGCAGTCAAATCCGGGTCACAACAAATAATCACATCTGACATCATTTTTAGCATCACAGCGAGTTCCAGACACATGACAGACTCGGAGCGGTCACACGCGCGCGGCTTTACGCACAAACACTCACCTTGTGCCGTTCCGTCTAAATCCTTGTATTGTCCAATGAGAGGAGCACGTGTAGATCCAGTGCACGGTGCCAGGCCTGCTCCTCGTCTGCACGGCTCTCCCACGACTGAAGCAGCTCACAAGAGAGGGAGAACACTCATATACGAGCTAGTCATAAAACTCTACAATAGCCGGCTGCCTGGCCATGCTACTCCGGCTCAAACACACCACAGACCTGCACCGTTTCCGACTTCACACCATTCCGCACAAATACATCCAAACGCACGGTGTGGGCTGATAATTTATTAGGCATTACACAAAACACAATGTACACAGAAATATACATTCATAAAACATCTCCTCCTTTTGTTTTTTGGGAAAGAAGAATCACGTGTGTTTGGATGGGATTAAGGTTACGTCATGCTTTTTCCTGATCCGTTTGTGCGTAAATTGGATTTCGTTGCATTTTTAAGTCAGATTTCTCTGCAAAAGCGACACTGTTATACAAAGCACTGTTGAGTTTATGCGTAATTTGAAATAATGTTTAAAATTATACATTGAGAGCACAGTTAACAAAGAATATGTTAAAGTTACTGCCTGCTGTTTCAGTTGATTAATGGTAAAATCAGATTTAAGAGCATTTGATTGAAGTACTTTAGCTTAGAGAAAGGTTGAAAGAAAATTTAAAGTAATAAAAAAAATGTGTGCATGATTTCAAATCAGATTCAAAAACCAGTTGATTTAAATACTTTGAATTCTGTTCTCTTGTAGAAGCCACAGAGTTTTGTCTATATGAGCTCAGTTCCAATTGAAAATGTATTACCATCAAGTCTTGCAATTTGGACAATGAATCAAATGTCTAACCAACACTGGCTTGGAATTACAATTATATTTTATACGTAATTCAATGTTTAAAAAAACATTGGAGTCTATAACTCCAAACAGGACACACTGGTTTAAAAGAATATTGCTAAATGCAATAATATTCCAAGTTGCATCTTACGCTCAAATTCCAATTGAAAATCAGATCCTGGAGCTTTTCATTATCTTCCAAAATGAACAATTTAAAGCACAAATCCATCCATCTCAATTGAAAATGAGCTACCAATGATTCTATGCACAATTCAAAATACACTTTGGATTAAAAACATTGGAGCATATTTGAAGTCCAACGGGGACACTGTTGGCTTAAAAGAACGATGCTGCAGTAAATGCAATAGAAACTCAAATAACATCTTACAATTCCAATTGCAGTCATGTACTATAGGCTAACTTAGCTCCCAAAGCACAAATAATCCAGGAGCAAAATCTGATTAAAAAAGTTGTACTACATCTTGCAGTTCCAGTTTGATTTAATGACTAATACAAATTTGATTTAAGAACACTGGGGTCTATTTTAACTCCAAACAGGACACTATGTATCCACTGGATTAACAGCACTGTGAAATGCAAAAGAAATGTAAGTTATGTGTTACTATTCCACTTGCAATCGTTGCAAAATTCAAAGTCAGATCCAAGAGCTTTTCATGTAAGTACTAGTTAATGTATCTGCCAAAATGGACGATCTAAAGCACAAATCCATCCAGGAGAAATAATGATAAATGTGCAGTAGCCACCAAGCTCTTTTCTACGAGCACAGCTATACTTGAAAATGAATTGCCATTTCAATTTAACTTATACGTCGGCTAATTTAAACTGGAGTCTACTTTAACTCCAAAAGGGACACTAGAGCCTAAATTGACCATTGTCTATCAAACACTGGCTTATAACAGGAAAAGAAATTCAGGTCACATCTTTAAATCCAATTATAATTTGTGCGTAATTCCAATTCAGATTAAAAATATTTCCATGTATGAAGACATCTCCCAAAATGGACTATTTCAAGCACAAATCCACGAGCTGCTCACGACGTCTCCGCAGCGCCATGTTGTGTTTTGGGGAGGAAAATGGGACCGTGTGCGTGTGGTGCGTGTGCGTGTGGTGGATGAGTCAGTGACGCGGGGGCCGTAAATCACACTACGAAAAGCAGCCGTAGTTGGACGTGAGCTCCCGGATGCGATTCTCCCGGGTCATTTTCTTGAGTTTCATGCGCCGGTTTTGGAACCAGATTTTGACCTGTCTGTCCGTCAGGTGCACGCTCTTGCTGATCTCCAGGCGGCGCTCTCGGGTCAGGTACATGTTGAAGAGGAACTCCTTCTCCAGCTCCAGGGTTTGGTGTTTGGTGTACGGGCAGCGCTTCTTCCGGCCGCTCTTAGCCGTGAGCCAGTTCCCCGAGCCGGCGTCGCCTTTGGACTCGCCTGGAGAGACAATGCACACGCACACGTACGGGCACAAGTTAGATTTACGAGTTGTGTAGAGCGTTACGTAAGATTACATTCGTGTTTTGCAGTAGGAGCTCGATTGACTTTGCATTTGACTTGCAGTTAATGGATTTAGCCTGTTTTAGGACTTTAACACAAAGTTATTACAATTTTTCCTGCACCAAATCAAAATGTACACAATTTACTTGATTTGAGCCTTTTTCATTTGTCAAGCAAAACAAATAACAAAAATAACAAGGCTTTAGACAACAGCTACAATTTGCACTAAAATGAACATTGTGTTGCCCAAATAACCCTACCTATGTGTTATTCCCCTCTGGTAGAAAGTCTTACTCAAGTCAAATGTGCCTAAATCATTACATTCTGTTCTTAAAACAAGACATTTTAATCTAAGTAGGCAATACTTCCTATGCAAATCAGTCTCTTCATATAAGCACACTGAGGGAAAGTTTTGTTTGCAAAATCAAAAAAAATTTACATTTTAGTTGGACTTTTTTTGGACCAAATAAAGTTCAGAGCAGGTCTAAGGATATTCTTATTGTTTCTTATTGTCAAGGTGATCAGAAAAGGTTATATCGAGTTTTAAAAATATTGCTAAAAAATTTTTTTCACAATCTGCACAAACAACTGCAAAAACTGTGTTTATGTAAATAGGAACTCGCAGACAAATATGGCGCCAACTTAAACAAAATAGTTCTCAAAGTGTTTGTCGTGTCTTTGCGTGTAAGAAATGCTCCTTATTCTCAGCAATCAACAAAATCAAAGAAACAACAACAGTTCTTTAGAACGTTTTAAACAGCGTCATATTTTGTTTTGAAAATGCGTATTTGCGTATCTATACTACGACATGTTAAGAGCACATCATGAGCACATTTGTATTGTTGCGTCTTATAGACCAGTGTTTTGGTTGAAGTAATTTAGTGATGGTCGAAGTTTAGGTCTGAAGTTACAAATATGGGTAAGTTTACGTCTGGGACTTGGAGTTGGCTAAGATTAGGATTTTGTAAATGTTCATTAATAATCTACCATAGAAACCAACTGGGGCAGCAATGCGTAACATAGACACGCAAAAAATGGGGAAAATACATGGTATAGACTACATATGCATTTCAGTGGACTTTTTTTTTAAACTTGGCGCAAAAGCAGAATGTGTGTGAAGATAATTTATGCATTTTTACGTGACGTGGTTGTATCGTGTGTGCGTGGGAGGATGCATGAGTGTGTGTATCAGCGTGTGTGTGTGGGGAGTGTGCATCCCAGACACAGGCAAAAGTGGATCGTTATTTTCAAATCCATTGTCTATTTCATGCCTTGTAAATTCTGCGCTATTTCTCCATAATCTTTGCGCAGAACCGCTTCGTAATTCACGCTGTTTAATGTAATCCCTAAATAAAAACTAAAGAGAATAAAACTGTGTCAAAAAAAAAAAAAAAAGAAAGAAAGAAAAGTGTGTGTGTGTGTGTTGCTGGAATTCCGGCGTAATTCCATTTTTAGCTCGTGCGTAATTTGAAACGGGAATTACAAAACGCTGACTGCAGTCGCTTCGTGAGTTTGGATTAAAGGAGTCACTCGTGGGAATCTTGATTACTGGTTCCCACAGAGTACAACACACTCCGACACTACACCCCCCCCCTCCCCTCTCTCTCTCTCTCTTACTCACTCACACACACACGTAGTCACTGTTGCCAAACTAAAGTGTGTACAATGGATTCAAACTGTCGTCAATGCGTCTTATCTAAATAAATACTTCCGTCATTTATCATATTTATATCAAAACACAGCAGATGACAAAGAGCCTTAATAAAACTGACTTCTATCACTTCTATAATAGTATAATGCACGTCACATTCTGTATTTAATAGAGACGTCAAGAGTAATCGGATAGTTGCGATTTTTTTTTTCTCAATATAGGAAAATTTTGGTTTTTACTTTATATTTCCATGTGCAGATCAGCGCCATTTTAATGTTTTATCAATGGCAATTTATCTCAATTAAAATATCCAAAGGTCATTCAGAATTATTGTCGTTGATAACACTGGTCAAAGATAACAATATTAATAAAAAAAATAAAAAAAAGAAAAAATGTAAACCAAATTTCTGTTTTTGCAAATGAATTTCTACATTTTCCCAAAATACTTTGTAATGCACGTTTAATGGCTGAGTTTTTGTGAATGAATGAATCTTTACAATCCATTCCGATTAAAATAGTCTACGTTTGCTATAGTTTCGTAAACAGATCACATTTCTTACAAAGCATAACGCGTGAATATGTGTGTGTGTGTGTGCGTCGCCGTGCGCGTAATCCCGTCTCCAAAACGCTCTCCAAAGATATGACCCAAAGTAGCTGATTCATCACCGGGTTGAAACACAGATTTTTTTTTTTTTTTTTGGCGCACAACAGCGGTCTTATTGCGCCGCCATAAAAGTGGAGGAAACCCGGACCATTTACGAAACAATGGTCCTGTTTTTTATTACGTCGCTTTGCTTTACGCACCAGCCAAGACAAACAGCGACTGCAGCTAATAGAGTCGCATTTTGCACGTTTTTTTTTTTTGGAGCAATGAATATGAACTGGACACACGGAGAATTATTGTGACGTAGCTGTTTAGACGATACTAACAATAAAGTTACGATTTTGCGTAAAAACGAAATGAATTGGCACGAAAGACGTTTTTCTCTGTTTTGCAAAGATTCGAAAGCAACTATAGCTTTGTCAAAAGTTGAAATCTTTTGCTTCGTTTGTGCGTAAAGGTGAATTGAAAAGACACAACGTTAGCCAAGACGTTTTTGTGTTTTTTTTGTTTTGTTTTTTTTGCAGAGATTTGAAAGCTATTCTATTTAGTCAAAACATTGCAAAATTAGCACTACTTTTAGCCAATATTTCTGTCTGAAATCCATGTGCATTTGCTAAACATTTTCTCTTTGTAACTCAACTATCACTGGATTTCGTGAGTATTTTGCCCAAAGCATGAAATGGTTTGGTTTAGTGAGTTTGTGTTCCTTCAAATAATCTCTCTGTAGACGACGAAATCAAATTATTGCAGATAATATCGGCTTACCACTCAAGATTTTTAGTTTAAGATACAGAAATTTAAAAATACTTCTAAACAAGTGTGTGTGTTTCGTTGTATAGAATATTGTTATTCCCAAAAGCTTGTAAATGCTTCTAGATGATGTATTACCTTGTCCTTGGATGTTCTCGTGTCATTCAAGCTCATTTGCATTCTTGTTTATTCATGACGTTCAGATTGAGCTAGCTTGCAGTTACAAAAAAAAAAAAATCTATATTTGTGAATTGGAAGCCATGTCTCTGAAACCCGAGCATGCAAGAAGAACTTTACCATGACCTCGGAGCTGATTCCAACACATGTGATCCTATAGAATCTGACCTAAACTGTACAGCAGAGGCACCGCAAAGACACAGGCAAACCGGGCCAGTGTGGAGGGGCCGAGCTGTAAATGTGGGCCCCAGGATATGGCTGACTTCATTTGAAATTTGATAAGCAATGGTAGAAATGTCTATATGATAAAGTTAGCAATAGTTTTCAGATTACATTGTAGTCAAACTAGTCAAACGTGACTGTTGTGAAAGATTTTAGTTTTAATTTCCTATTTAGTTAATTGCAGTAATCTGTATTTTATGTATTGTTATATTTTTGTTTTATAATTTAGATTAAGCTAGCCATAAACTTGAGTAACAGTCATTTTGAGAATGTTGAAAGACTCAGTCTCATTGTGAAGAATGTCTAAACTTGGCGTTTTGATTTGTTTTGTTTTTTCATTCATAATAACAATCTATAGTCACAATTGGAAACTGCCAAGCACAAATTAGCTTGTTTTGAGATGCTTTATAAACAATTTGCAAAAGATCATGATATGTATGCTAATGACGTAGCTGTTTACTGTCTAAATGTGACAGAGGGCCCCCAGACAGACTCTGGCCCGGGATGTCATGTGGTCTAGAGACGTCTCTGCTCTAACTTAGGCAGGTCTAAGGTACGTATAGCAACATACCTTTTGCAAAATTCTAGGGTCTGGCATAGTGCCATGACATAGTGCTGTTGCTCCTAAAGTCTAATTCAATCAGCCAAAGTCTTGTGACATGGCATTAGAACAATAATTAACACATAAAACATAGAAATGCAAAGGTCCACACATTGCAGGGTGTATTTTTTCTCTGAGAAGTACAAGAATGCTGATTGTTATTGTGTCACATGAAATGCTTTGGTCAAACTTGTACATGGTGCAGCAGGGCCACACCTACCTCCACATGCAGCACAGGGACAAAGGGCCATGCCCACTCCAAACGGAACATGAATCATAATCCACTGCATGAGTGGGAAAGCTTCATATGTTGAACTAGTGTGGAGCATGTTTGTATAGAACAGCTCCTTTCCCACACTGCACTGTTCATGTGTGCCCATGTGAATAAACTCTGACTGCACTGATTCTGCAGCGTGCGTCCTCCTGACGTGTGCGTCATACCTTTATTGGTCTTTGCTGATGCGTCTTTGTCCTGCTCCTCGGTGTCCTCTGCCGAAGAGTCCTCTCCATCTGTAGAACCATGTGCCTCCTCACTCCCGTGGGGCTCCGCGCTCCCGGGGCCCGCGGGCTGCTCCTCCACAGCCGGGTTTGGAGCTGTGGAGTTCGGGGGCGCGAGAAAACGTGCGGAGGAAGCGGTAGGAGCAGAAGGCGCGGCAGGAGCAGCGGCATGCAAGCTATAGTGAGGCTGTGCAGGGTTCGGCTGGGGCTGTTGTAAAGTTTATGAGCGTGTGCGTGCGTCTGAGACAAGCGGAAGTAGCCCGGCACTGGCACCGAGCCCCTGCCGCCTCCAGAAGTGTCGCTGAGTGTGCACGCGGAGGACGTGAGGCGGGAGTACGTGAGGTCTTCTGCTGTTGCCGCTGTGGACATTTGGGCTGCTCGTATAGACAGTAACCGCTCTCTTCTTTAATGTTCTGCGGGAACGAGCACGGAGGAGCCGCTGCGTCTGCGTCCACGCGACACGACCTCTGCGCGTCCATGTACAAGTCCACGCTGGAGAGGTACGCGCCTGGGCCCGGCTCGCTCCTCTTGGCCGTACCTGGGAAGTATCCATAGTGTTGTTGGAGTCCGTATGACGCGTCAGCCGCGCCACTCAGAGACGCGCTGTAGTGCGCCACCGCGGCGGTGTCCGCGCGTCCGCCGATCAAAGAGTCCACCAGAAACGTGTTACCTGCCGCGCTCTCCGAACACGACATTATTGTGGCGGGTTTGGGCCAAGGCACAAAGTAGCCCTTTCTGGCTGACATTTCTTGTGCAAAACATGCTGGATGCGATCAGAGGCGCCCCCCTGCGCCGCGAGCTGCACGCAGCCAATGGGAAGGACGGAGCGCGCTAAGTCCCGCCTACTCTGAGGCTACGTAGAGACATTCATCATGGAGCTGAACGAAAAGAAGACAACACAGAAATCAGAATGTTTCAATGCTGCACTCACCTCCGCAGCGTCAGACTCAGAACCAAGTCCAAAAGAACCGAACTCTTTGACTCTGAGGACACGGGGGACAATGGGACAAAGGACAGAGGGACACAAGGGACATTAAGACCATCGTGTGGGATATGTAGGACTCACCACGTTATACTTTCATTTTACCTGGCTGGAAACACTCCAAACTAATGTCACAAACAATCACACAACACGATCGTTATTAAAAACTACGGTCTTTGTACCTGACAGAAGAATGAGCCGCTTCTCTGGACTTGTGACTAATGCACTTTATAATTATCAAATTAGACTATTAAGGACAAACGACCACATACTGCGCCATGGCACCTCACTGATACACACACTGATACGCGCACACACACACTCTTAACGCCGACTTTCAGTTGTGGATACAAACACAGAACAAAATCATTTATTTTACGCAAAACACACGTGATTCCAAAAACATGTAGCTGATTAAGACAGCACAGAAAACACGTTATATGAAAAAGCACGCCTGTTTTATTATCGGATTAACATCTAAATGCGGTGCGTAAAACGAGCCAAAATGAGAATAGCCCCATTTCCTCATTACGTCCTGCCGTGGCCCGCAGCGCACAATCCAAGTTTAAACCCAATTGTGCCGCAACAAAGACATAAAGTCACAAAGCCTGGGTTGAGGCTGTCATAAAGCGCGTTTGAACCGGAGCCCACTGCGCCTTTGGCTAATGACAGATGACACTGTGCGTAAATGGCACGTCCAAGAGAACCAGGAGCGAACCAAAGCCGAGCTGACGGACTGGATTTACCTGGGCTTGGTGCAATTCTGCGGTTTATGACACAGGATCAGTGAGTGTGTGTGCAAAGTACTGCGCTAAATGGGTCTCGCCAAATGCGTAAAAGCGCGTGAGAAATCCCATATAACCCCGTGACATCAGTAATTGTTATTATATTACGATTTAAGTGTTTTGTTGCTAATATTAAACATAGATGTGTGCTGTTTTGGGTTTTGTTTATTGTAGTATGTTTTGTGACATTATACAATTTGTCAAATTAAAAAAAATGACCAACAACGTTTTATAGGTCTATTATGATGTATGTATTTATTTACAATTTTACTACATTTTGCAAAAAAGAACTGACAGACCTGTAGCCTACTTTTTTTTTTTTTTTTTTTTTTTTTTACAAGATGTTTTAAAGAATATCAGGGAAATTTTACTGTTGTATTAAAATCTGTAAAACAAGCCCCTGCTAATAAAGTTTAATTAAAAGCAGAGGTGTACTACGTTTGAAACGGGACTGAGAGAAAGTCCGGGGTTTGGGACAGAATGAGAAATATAATCCCTAATGTGAAAATTAAATTCAATTTGAAAATAAATAATTAAAAATACAAACAAAAACTAAAAAAAAGCAGGAAAATTTTAAATTTTATACAAAAATACAAATAATAGAAAATTTAAAATAAAGGAAAAATAAATCTGTAGTTCATCTCAGACAAAAAAAGAAATAAATAGAAATATAATAAAATCTTAAAGTATCAGGAAGAAATGGAAAAAAAACAACTGTAAACAAAAAACAAACTGTTAAAAAATAATAAAGAAAACACAAAAATACACTTACTACTACTACTACTACTACTACTACTACTACTACTACTACTACTACTACTACTACTACTACTACTACTACGTATTTGTGCAAAACAGTTTTGAACTTAATTTATAAACATTTTACAAAACAGATTCTATTTATAGACAAATTAATATTTTATTAAATTGTCTAAAACTGAAAGGGGAAAAAAACAAGGAAACTACATTGGAAAAACAACAACAAAAGCAAAAAACAGCAAAACAAAACAGAACCATGTTTTGAGCTTGAAAAGTCCAACTCAGAACTGTAACAGAACCTGTAACACCATGAAACAGAAGGGAGGGGGGGTTATATTAATAATAAATACAAATAAATAAACATGTCCAAATTGCTAACACTTACAACTGAGTTTTACACAAGTTTAGTTTAAAAAAGAAAAGACAAATAGTAAACAAACTGAAAAGAAACTAAAGAAATTGACTTTGGTAAAACAACAACACAAGCGTAAACAGTGCAAAACAGAACCGACTTTTGACCAATCTATAGGCCTTTGGTTGAGCAGGGACAGTACACAATAATAAATAAAATAGCTACAAAGATCATTTTCAACTGCAGCCCCTGGCAAAGTTTAGGTTTGACAGCAATAAGCACCAAAAACTTTCAAGTTAAAATTTATTCTGTTTTTAGCAAATCCAATCCAAAGCCAGTACCAAGCCAAAAAAAAATAAAAAATTAAATAAAAAAGGCATTAAAAAAATACATTTGAAAAACTACACTAAAAAGGCTTAAACAAAAATATAAAAATAGGGTTTAAAAAAAAAAAAACATGGACTTTTTTATACGTCATAGCTAAAACCTATAAACAATTCTCACGAGAAAAACAATAGTAAAACGAAAATATGAGGTCCAAATTACGTACAAACCAATCAGAACAGACATTTCGTCACTAAACATGTAACAAGTTTAGCTCAAAATAAAAAAGACCAAAATACTAGGCCTAAAGAATAATATAAACATGTCCAAATCACGTAATAAACACACACAAAAGACTTTTACACGTCAACGCTAAACAATATTTTGCAAACGAACCCGGAACTAAACTAAAACTGTCAAAAAATAAGTACGAAACAAAAAATAAGCAATAAAAACGAATCAGAACGGACTTTTCCACTTCAAAGCCAAAACCTATTCTCTTTTTATCTAATCCGAGCCGGAACTCAACTTGTAAACACCGCAGTCCAAACAGTGCAATCACCCTCCATAAACGCAACTTTCTTTGAACGCAAATCCCGTCCAATCGCGTTTTAGTGTCACTTTTAGACACGTACTTTTTACGCACTTCAGACTGCACACTGCTCCGAGCAAGCAAACAAACAAAACAAACTGCTGTCGTCTGGAGCTCAAAGTCCCAAATCCCCCCCACCACCAAAAAAAACCCCTCCCCATCCCTGCCTGAACCTAGCTCCAATTTGGCGCAATAAGGTCCGCAATAAACTTCTCGTGTTCGGCTGTGTCCTTGGCCATGTGCGCTGGAGCTCCGTCTGCGTCTAATCTGGGCCAGCTTTGCCATTACCGCTGCTCCCCCCTGCGCGTTCCACCTCGTCCCAAAAGCGGTTGATACCAGTGGCTATACATTTACGCAGAAATTCATAAATTGCGCCGTTTTACTTTCCAATGACAGCAGGGTTTAAATGCGAGGGGAAAAAACGCGATGTAGCGAGGCATTTGTCAATCGCTTTGCCTTCCATTTGACTCGGATTAAATGAGTAGAAGTACATTTAGAGGTTATTTATGTGGACGTGAATGCTTTGCAAGAGGGATTAGTTGCGGTAATACGAAAAACGTGTGCTCGCTTCATAAGGGGTCCATCTTATGCCAATTTTGTGTCTACGTTCATGTTTAGCACACACATTTAGCATTTTTAAGATGAGTTATCTTTTTTTGAATTGAAAACACACAATTTCAACTTGTGATGTCATTAAGCAACGACACAAGTAGACCTCTTAAGCTCCATAAACCACAGTTCCGGCTCTGGAAATACGTAATTCTGAAGATACAGCTATTGTTGTAGCCTCATTTGAACGTATTCACTGCTGAATTCAACAAAAATCTTGGAATTTTTGTTTGTAGCAATCTAATCTTAGCAAACGCACAGAAATAGACTACGTTGATATGTTAAGGTAATAGTGACCGTTCAACCGTTTTTTTGTGTGTGTCTATTATACGGCGTCTCTATTTCACCTAGTAATTCGCAGATCCGATAGTGGGATCGAGTATCAGTGTCGATCTATGAAATTTAGCTGGATCGGTTATCGGCCCTATAAGGTCAGTTCGGCCGATATAATGTTTGCAGCTAGGTCTCCAAAGAAAACACTGATATACAACAAAATGTCAAAAACATACAATAACCATGTTTTCGAGCCTTTTATTTTTACGTCAGTATGTTGCGAAAAGCCAAAACGTAAAATAACCATGAATCTTGGTTGAAGTCAAAAGGTGACATTTTCTTTGGTTTTAACTGGTAAATCTTAACTCACCCCAAGGCCCAGCCCTAAACTTACCCATTTTAGTAACCAGAACTTTAATCTTACCTTTTAAACCCAAAGAAAATGTCACTACGTGGCTTTTTGACGTAAAAAAAAGGCTTGACAACGTGCTAGTATGTTTTAGACATATCTTTACGTTTTCTTCGGAGACTGTGTTAAATGTTTGTGACCCTATTAGTGTTAACCTGGCATATCTTATTTGAAATTGTATTCACATAACGGTATTGATACATAAAGTAAAAGCATCAAAATCAACATCAGAACTGAATATACTGGATCGGTGCGACCCTAATTTGACACCAAAATAGTGATGATATGAAGCCACGTTGGGACATTTTCTATGGGTTTAGCAGCTAAGATTAGGTCTGAAGTTACAAAAAATTGGTAAATTTAGGTCTGGGATGTTTTAACATTAGTATTGTGTTAATATTCATGAACAATAACACATTTATACATCCACCGTAAATGAACTGGGGCTCCAATGTCATAGACACGCAAAAAAGGCAAAACTACTAAGTACACAGGCATTTCATAGAGACTGTGTACTATAGTGAGACTTTAAGATGACAACAGATGGCCACCTAATGACATCACAAGGTAAGACAGAGCATTTGCAGGTTTGGACATGGTTATTGTTTGAGTACTCAGGATTCTTGAATGAAGTAAAAAAGAACAAAAAAAAAACAACAACTGTGAATGTGTTTTTGGTGAGGTTACTACATTCTATGGATAAAAGCTCACAAGAATAACAATTGTGTAATAGAGTCAGAACCTTTGAAGGAGACTTGTTGTATAAAATCCCCTTTTCTGAGTTTGAACCCTGCTCTAGCAGTTTATCACAGGACACTCTAATAAGATGAAAAAAACTTTTTTAAGACAAAACATCTGGAAAATCTCATTGAGCCATAATGGGAATAAAATAATATTTTCTGAACCTTTATCAACATTTTATATCATAAAACTAAAACCAATGTCATGGAATTATAATACTAAACCTGGACAAAACCAGGACTAAAACCGGTCTAAACTAAAACTCGATCAGATCTCAAACTGGACCAAACCAGGACTAGACCAGGACTAAAACTGGACTAAAACAGGACTAAGACTAAACTAAACTAGGACTATCAGAACTAAAACTGGACCAAATCAGGACCGAGACTAAACTAAACTAGGACTATCAGAACTAAAACTGGACCAAATCAGGACCAAAACCAGACTAAGATAAGACTAATGTAAAACTGGACTAAACCAGCACAATTAGGACTAAACCAGGACTATCAGGACTAAAACTGGACTAAACCAATACCATAGGATTAAAACTGGACTAAACCAGGTTTATCAAGGCCTAAAGCTGGACTAAATCAGGTCTATCAGGACTAAAGCTTGACTAAACCAGGACTATCAGGACTAAAACTGGACTAAACCGACATGAGGATTTTCAGGGCTAAAACTGGACTAAACCAGGACTAAAACCAGACTAAGATTAGCTAAAACTTTTCTAAAATTGGACTAAACCAGGTTTATCAGGGACTAAAGCTTGACTAAACCAGTACTATCAGGACTAAAACTGGATTACGCCAGGATTTTCAAGGCTAAAACGGGACTAAACCGACATGAGCAGTATCTTAAGACAAAAACATTTAAGATTATTCACACATATATACACACTTGTTTTGACTTAAATTAATTAAACTATTGAAAGCTGTACTTGTTCCATTGGCACATGTTTCACTTCTTTTAAATAGATCTTTTCAAGTCTTTTCACATTTCAATTAAAACTGTGATTTTTGTCCAGACTTCCCAACACAGTTCTCCTTGAACTAAAACCCAAAACATGGCCAACTCCAGTTCAGTAGAGCTTCAAAGTGTGTCTCAGAGGGACACGGGAACCGAGTAGGAAACTAAACACGTCAATTCATTACGCGAGCACGCAGTGGCACATCCCGTATCGATATCTGCGCGTTATTAATTGACGTTGTTAAGTTTCGGTTTTCACGCTGGTCGCTCGTTACGTCTCGCGCGCACGTCTGACCGCTGGCTTTGATCAGGCCCGCGCGAGAGTGACCGGAGAGGCCGTTTAAGACCCGGATCATGTTCGTCACGAGTGCAGTTATGTGGATAATAATGCGGCGTTTTATGACAGTCAGCGGAAGTCTTTAGTTTTCACCAGAGACAAAAGAGGAAAAGGAAGGAAAGAGTTTGGCTCCGAGTTTGGAGAGAGAAGGAAGCCATGTTTAATCATCATAATAATTACACCAAGCCAGACTTAGTCTATTGAGGTTAAATCTGTGGTGCCTAAAGTGGGGCCCAAGGGCCAAACTCGGCCCTCGAGAAGGTTCATTTTGGCCCACAAAGTTGCTAGTGTTTGTGTGATTATATTTTGAGTTGAAAAGACTCTCAATGTCCATCAAATCAAGTTTATTGTAATAAAACATGCTAGTAAAACACAATTGATTTACAATGCCTTTGCAAATAAGGTTTTTGGATATGATCTATAGGCTTGGTCTTCAGGACATTTCATCGTGACCCTTCAAGTAAAAGAAATATTTGAAAACGTTTACCCGAGTCAGAGTGCGCGTTGTGCTGCATTGCCAAGAAATAAGTCAAATGTGGGGTAACTCCTGCACGGAAATGCATGTGTATACCATTTTAATCTCACTCCAGAGCATAAGACCTAATGTACCAATTTTTGTAACTTCAGATCTAAACTTAGTCGTTCAACCGAAAGAAAATGTCCCCACATTGCTTCAACTAAAACACCTGTTTATAAGACGCTAAGAAAATAGTGTCTCTATTTGGCGATTTGCACAACATCAAATAGAGACGTCATATAAGACACGTAAAAAAAAGGTCTTGAAACGTGCTCATAATACAATATTAACAGCCCAGTCTTCAAAGAAAACGTACATATGCAACAAAATGTAAAACACATTTTATAAGCACGTTTTCACGCCTTTTTCATTTATTTCAATATGATACAAAAAATCAAAATGTAAAAAAAAAAAAAAAAAAAACATTTTGGTTGAAGCCACGTGACGACTTTTTCTTTGCGTCTAACGAGTAAATCTAAACCTCCCTCAAGCCCCAGTCCTAAATAGTAACTTGAAGCCTAAACTTAACCGTTAGACCCAAAGGAAATGTTGCTACAACCCAAATTTGAGGTTTTTCTACTTTTTGGCTTTTCATAACATATTGACGGAAAAAAAGACTGTGTTGGATATTAACATGTCCCATATGCATTTACGTGAGACTGTAGCATGGAGTCTTTCATTTTGGATATTGCTCAAACAAGATTACTGGTGACTTGTCGAAATAATTATTTATTCATTCCTTCATCAAAGTTAGTCCGAGTTAGAATGCGTCTTCAAAGGACTCTACCAAGTTATCTGAAATGCAAAAATGTGCGCTCAAATATGTGTGATCTTCTGTGTAATCCCTCATAAGTTCTTAAAAAGTTGTAAAGGTCACTAGACACTGTCTCTAAGTGGTAATATACTGAGCTTTTAAACCTCCTTCACTTACAGGAGAATCTTTTGCATACTCTCAGACTCATAACTGTCCGACTTTTACGCTACAGCTAATGTTTTAAATTATGAAGACTTTCTATGGCAATTGCAAATGAACAAAAGAATATAAGAATGCTACATTGTAAGATAAATTAGTGATCTGAATAGTCGAGAACTGTACTGTGAATGAGTTTAGTTGAGGCTAAAAGGTGTAAACTTTAAAGCTACACAACGTCAGCAGAGCATTTACAACTTGGGATATACATTAGTGAACGAAGCAAGACAAAACTAAGTATGTTTTGGCTGAGCTAACGACATTCTAACATGACTAAAACTCAAAGAGGTCCATTTCTTGTGATATGGGACCTTTAAGTAACAGTACAAATTTGGTAACTGGAGTAAGAGAAAAAGGAGAAACTACTAGAGTGACATGTTAGACTTATGGACTTATTTGGATTTATGAGGCAACACAATCACGTGTCTCGGTGCTAAGATTTCAACATAGATTTAGATAGCCTAAGGAATATATATCCATGTCCTTATTCAGGTTCTTGTTTTTCATTAGAACAGAAAACCCTCCCACCTTATGTCATTACAGGGTCATGTTTTTATTCTTCACTCGAATCAGACTTGGTTTTGTTGAACTTTGAAGCCGTAGTTCATATTTTAGCGTCAATAATACTTTAGAATAAAATACAGTTTCAAATGTTTTTTATACAAGACAACATCTAAAAGGTGCTATTCCCAATTCTTTTACAATAAAACAACTGAAAATCACCCACCAGCCCAGTCTCTGAAGAAAACATATGTACAATGAAATGTGAACAACGTATGATGAGCACTTTTTATTGACAGAAATATGTTACGTAAAGTCAAACCTAAGATAACAAATTTTAGTTGACGCCACGTGACAACATTTTCTTTGGGTTTAACAGGTAAATCTTAACCTACCCCAAACCGCAGTCATAAACCCTAAACTTACTTGTTAAACCCAAACAAAATGACGCTACGTGGCTTCTACCAAATGTTGTAGTTATTTTACATTTTAGCTGTACGTAACATGTTTACGTTAAAAAAAGGCGAGAAAATGTGCTCTTCGTACGTTTTTGATTTTTCGTGTGATATCCTTGTTTTCTTCGAAGACTGTGTGGTTCCCCCCAGCCTGTTCTCATGGATAAGCGTGTCAATACCATGCTATTGTAAACAGCGTGTCATATGAACGCAACTTCTATTTTTTGTGTGTGTGTTTGACGCGGTTCTGTCCCAGTTCATTTCAATGGTGAATGTTAAGACGTGTTATTATTCATGAAAACTAACACAATCCTAATCCTAACCATAACCAACTGCAAGCCCCAGACCTAAATTTACCCATTTTTGCAACTTCAGTTAGCCGTTAATCCCTTGAAAAACCTCGTGCTTGTCCTTAACCACATTGCGTGTTCATAGTATGCCAGAAAAAACGAGCGTGTAATTGCACGCCAAAACCGGCAGAGGGCGTCGTCGTGACACGCAATTTGTCATGGCGTGCTATTTTACACAATCCATGAGAACACGTTGTTCCCCCAGCAGAAAGCTCTTATTAATGCATCTATTCAAGTCAAAATTAGCTCGCAGTCTCCTTTGCAGTGCAGTCTACTTTCCGGAGAAAATGTAGATGTACAACGAAATGTAAAATGTGTACGATAAGTTTGTTTTCTTGCCTTTTTACGTCATTATGTTACAAAAAAACAAAACGCACACAACCACAAATTTGGATTGAAGCCAAGTTATCTTAACCTACACGCAGTTCCAGTCCTAATCTTACCCATTTTAGTCACTTGAAGCCTAAACTTACCTGTTAACTCAAATAAAATCTTACCATGTAGCCTGCAACATATTTACATTTTTTTAAAAAGGCATGAAAACGTGCTCATTAAACGTTTTTAACGTTTTGTTGCATGTCTACATTTTCATCATAGACTTTGTTGTTCCCCCCAGCACAGATCTTTTAATGTATTTATTCAAGTCTAAATTATCCGCCATCTCCTGACTAAGTCTAGTAGTCTTTGCTCACCAAACGTGTCTGTTGTCGTTAGCATACCGGAGTGGTGTCGAGATTGGACTCCCTTTATTTAAAGTTTAAACTGCTAGAAAATCAGTATTTTTTTTTTTTTTTTTCAAATGACTTTTGCTAAACCAAGCCCCAATCCTACACTACCCTACATTACCCTTCAAATTATGCCTAAACTTAGCCTAATTTATTGTAAACTATTTACCGCGACTTACAAAGCTTGGTACGTCACGAACAATCACAAAAGCTAGTGAGGGGGTCCAATCTCGACGGGAGTCCAATATCAACACCACACCGGCATGTTTCATTCATAACAGCTGTGAAAAAATCTTAAAACACGATATGATAAACAATTCAGGGGCTCAGAGTGCAACAAAAGTGACTGGTGTAGGAGGTTTCAAATTGATTATTTCTGTTCATATCATAACAAATCTTGAGTATAGCACCTTTAAGGTAGAATCTCAAAAGCTTGGCCAACTCAGTCTAAAGTTGTGGAAATAGTCCTGTTTACCAACAAAACTTAACAAACTACAGAATAACTGCGCAAACAAAACAGTAAATCTGAAATGCTTTTGCCGCAGAAGTTAGAATTATGGCACACCCACATTTGAAAAAGTCGTATTTTTTTACAATGCACAACAACAAACTGACAGCAGCGTGCGGTAGACTAGTCAATCTTCCAGACGTATAATTTCACATTTCAAACTACTTTTCAGGGAATTTCCTCAAGATGTCGTTTGGGTTTGTTCAGGATGCACAAAACGTCTCATTTCTTTAGCGTGTAAAAAGTTAAGAGCTGAAATTTTCACTAATGTAAATCCTACATGCAAAAGTGAAAGCATTACGTAACAAATCTCTTTATTGACATATACTAAATTAACCTAAAGCCAAATGTAAAGATATTCCTGTGGTAACCAAACACCTTATGATCAAGATCTCAAGACTACATCTTTCTGTCATTTGTTTTGGTGGTTTGAGGGTCTGTTCTGTGACGTATAAGTATGTATAATCAGTTCTTTATTCAGTGTTGTCAAAAGTATTGAAAATGGAACACTAAAGCTAGTATCTAAACTAAATATTGAATTGAACAAGTAACAATGACGACATCAACAAAAGACTACCTTTTCTGAGTTTTAGATGATTCAGGCTACAAATCATTTACAAATGATTGTAAATGATTAGGATAGCAATTATTTATATTAACGGATGTATTGGATTACAAAATTATTAATGAACAAACAGTAATCGCTTACTTGCAGACCCTATGTCCAACAAATGTGACATAAAGGTACAGAAACCATCTTATAAATACAAACTATGTCTTTAACTAATATGAGCCATTTTTGAGTCAAACATGCTAGTTATTTTGAGTATATTTTCATTATTTAAACTGCCAGAAGTGGCTAAAATGTTCTGTCAGTTCCAGCCTTAGATTGCCTCATATGAGGTAAATGGTTTCATTTAACAAAGATTTATAATGTTTATTTTGACAAAGTCACGTAAATCTTGTACTTTCTACAGTCAGAGATTAAAGTGCCCGCGACAGGTTGAACTACTCATTTCACAAGGACATAGTTAAGATTATTATACTGTATTTATGGTTTTACTAAACATTTTTCAAATTTCATTCCAGTTAGGTCATTTTTAGCATCTTACTTTGGTTAGGAAATGATGACATCACGCTAGTTGCCTAGCGACCTTGTAAGAAATTAGGCCAAAACTCTTCAAATGTAGCAGATGTTTTTTTTTTTTCACCTCAGACATAAAAATACATTTCTTTGGTAAATGTGTGTTTACAGGACTATAACAATATGTTTTTTTGTGAGAAAATTGCAATTACAGCAGGTATTGATCTACCAAACAAAATAAAAATCATATGCACTTTAAGGTTTATTGGGACAATGCATAATTACATTAGGCACAGCTGCTTGTACCAAATTCTAGCTTTCCCAGTTAATTTTCATATACACGTAGTCTTGGTGGGGGTGGCACTGGAAATGTTTTTAGTGTTGTGGAAAAGGATCGTGAAGAAACCTGCACAGACACGAGGAGAACTCGCAAACTCCACGCAGAAAGGCACCATCCGGGAATCGAACCTAGGACCTTTTGGCTATTCTTACAGTTTGTGTGAAATCTTGTTTAGTCAGTCAGTTCAGTGTGCAAAGTTTGGTGTGTGGAGCTACTTTAGATGCAGATAATGCATTTTGAGAAAAAATAAATATAAAAGCTTTCAACTGGAGTACCTGATTTTTAAAGAAGTGGGTATTTATATCTGTCCAACTGCTTCCTGTCTCTCACAAATCCTCCCGCAAATGCAATTACAGCATTAGAACAGCTTTTTACACCAGCCAAGTGAAACTGAGGAGGACCAGTCAAGCTCAGCCAATCGGAGGGCTGCTTCTGAAAGTCTATGAGAAGTAAATGCTTCATTATTTGATTGAGAAAGTGCACAGCAACCTGACTTTGTCACAAAATACTGTAATTACAATGTACTTCAGGGTAAAAAACAACAAGTTTACTCATTTATTTTTAAAATGTTAAGTACTCCATCTTTAACTGCGCTCAGGCATGCTCTGCAAAAAAAATCAAAAATGAAAACTATTGCTTTACTTAACCTCAATTTCAGAAACTCTGCAAAAATGTTTTTTTGTTTGTTTTTTTACCTAGATAAATTACCTTCAATTAATTTAATTATATCACTGAAGCAAGTTATCTTTTATTTAGATTATATGTCTTGTTTTAAGATTCCAATGATCTTGTTCCAGATAGAGTTGTTTAAATTATTATTTACCCTAAAACTACATATATATTTTCTTATTTTTGATGGACCTCTTTTTGCAGTGACTGCTGTTGACAAGTAATCAACTAAGATCTAGCGATTCATAAACAACCATTACTGTTTTCGATGTATTTAAAGATAAGATTTCGTACTTTGAGCCAAATTATTTACCAATGGCTCTAAGAACGTTTGACTTGGCTCATTGGCAAAATAATTGTCTTCTTTTGAGTCAAAAAAAGTCTTATAATCGGTCAAAGCACCATGATAGGAGAGAAATATACATTACACAAGCAATTAAATCCTATTCAATTAAAATGACTCGTTATCCAGATTCTACAACCGAGCCATTTTAAACAAGCCTAGATATACATTATTGCAGTGTTGGTGCTGTTCTTTCTTGCGCATCGCTAGTGCACATTAACCCTGGAGCAAACTGGAGACACTATTTCCCTAAACATGGCACGTAGCTCCTCTGCGTCAAAATGGAGACACGAGCAGCAGCAGCAGGAGCAGACAAAGAGCTCGCAGACGCTTAAACCCGCATTAACACGTGATCCGAGCAGAAATCATTAACCACGTCGCTGTCTGTCTGTCACGACGAAAAGCAGCCTTGGGATTTAAGATTCTTCTCTCTCTTTTTTTTTTTTTTTTGCCTTTTAGCTCCCGGATTGCGCAGATGGTCCAGGTACGAGCTCAGGACAGGCTGCACTTGAGCCAGTAAAAGCTCCAAAATCAGTAGCACATGCGGGACTGGAGAAGCACATGTGTTTGGGGGCCCCACGTATAAGCTCTTATAGTTCACGACACGGGACATGGCGACGTAAAAAGAGCTGCGTAAAAACGTGCAGTGGTGGGAAGTAACAAAGTACAAAAGTAAACGTATGTTTTACGGTGGATATACTTTCACTTTCCTACATTTGATAACGGATAGCTCTACTTTTTGCACTATATTTTTAAAGAATTGAAAAGTAAATGGTAGGCTACTAAGTTTGAGGGAAATCCTGCCAAAACATATGATTTAAAAGATCAGATTTTGACATTTTTTTAAATAAACATGGCTGCAAAATCACTTCCTTTTCTTCTTTTTTTTTTTTCTTTTTTCAAATATCACCAGATTTGACACTTTCACGCTTCTCCAAATCTGTATTGAAGTTTATTGTTTACCTATTAGATCTCCATTAGCATCGGCACCTATGGTCACTTTGAATTTCAAAGATTACAATTGACAAATGTAAGCAAATGTATCTATTTAAAACAATGTACATTTCCTATTAAAACGCCAATGTTGCTACTCGCTTTTAGGCCAAAAATTAAGAAAATCACATCACAATTTTCACGTGAGATCATAGTTTAGTTTATAACAATGGGTTTTGAGTTGCTTTAACTCTATACAAAAAAGAAAGCAGTGTAAAGTTTGAAAAGGCTGCTTCATTTACCTGACAAATCCACGGCATTGACATTGGTCCCAACAGCGCCGCCCCGTGGTCAAATCCCAAAATGACGTCGCGTTTGGCTCGGTCACCAAACCGTGCGTCCGGAGCGAGAGCTAAAAAGCGTGTGAAATGGACGCGCAGTGGAACAGCTTTGTCGCTATACGGTCCTCGCACTGTCGCTGCTGCTTGGAAACCCTAGTTAATAACCTTGGGTCTGAGACGGTTTATTGCACTGCACTCCAATTGTACAAATGCTCCAGACTCTCCAGACAGCTTTTATGGCCCGGTTGCCTTGGCGACGAGGAGGATGTCCCGTAATTAGGGGACGGAATTCCAGCGCGCAGTAAAGGATGCAAGGCCAGAGAGAGGCAACCATAAACTTCATCCTCTCTTCCGCGTTTATGACCCTTTTGACTGTCATAGATGAACGCCAATGCGCTGTGGCTAGCCCCCATAAACACGGACACGCAGGACAGCAGCAAACATGGCGACCCCCGTGGCAAAGGCGACGAGCTCCGGTGTGACGCTGGGACAGTGCCAGTTTGGGGGGATATTTTAGAACTGGACAGGGTTTTTTTTACGCGCGATGTTTGACTTGTGTTTGGGTGTTGAAAAGTGATAATAAAGGCATTGTTTACTTCGTCTGCGCTGCTAAGACTCCACCTGAGGCAATAAACGACGAGAATGGCACAATGGAAACATTAAGCGTTGGTCTGCACTAAAGATATGACGCAGAAAGAGCAAACATGTGAAGAAAAGCATTGTTTTAACTGGACTAAACTTATTTTATTGTTATTAATTACTAGTTTACTGTCTTTCAAAAATAGTCAACTAAATAGGCTATAAACTAGGCCAAAATATGCTACCACTGGTGAGCTGAATCATATATAAAGAGATAGGCTGCACTGTTTACGTCTGCAAGTGTGTGTATTGGGCTATTATTTTGGGGGAATTTTAAATATCTATAGGGCTACATTGTAAAACAACAATATTAACAAGTAATTTAAGCTACAAAATAGAAAAATATTGCAAAAATTGTGACTGCCATTTTTACTTAAAAGGTTAGCTTTTAAGCTAGTTTTTGCCAAACCAACAAGAATTCATACTAGGCCTACTTAATTTTGAGTAGTTTTGACAAAATTAGAATAAACTGCATACATTTCACTTCAATTGTGCTTAATGTTAATTTGATTGATTGAGTAAAAATAGGCCCATCTTATTCCAGCAACAAATAGTTTGGCTAAAAAAAAGATTAAATTCAATTGAAACAAGACAGAAATAACGTAAAATAAGTGAAATAATACGTCTCTCAAGTAAATACATAATACCAAGTGGAAATGAACACAAATGAAGATAATATAATGTTTATAAGACGTTTAGCTCATTATGAAATAGTTTTTTTGCAGCGTAGCAAGCTAACGCTACAAGCTAGCTTCTTCAAACTTAGCTCTTTTGTTGTTTAAAGTGTATCGACAAAAAATGTTGCAATACGTAAGATAACGTCAACATGTGAAGTTTAATATTCGCAAATTCACGTTTTTACATAAGAGTGTGTGTGTTCCCGCGAGGAGGGAATACATTTCTCGGCCGGTTCTCGAATGTTCTGTTTTCTGGAATTAGCCTAGCCTATAAGAAAATATACTGGCAGAATTAATAGCCAGCTTTAATTAATTCTATTCAACATTTCGAGTGGTAGAACTGAGTAAAAGTATTTCCAAAAGTCGAAGAAATTCTGTGTTGTGAAGTGTGTTATAAAAAAAAAAAACATTAGCAAACAAAAAGTATATCTAACTTTTTGAAATGTAGCTAACAATCTAAATGTATCTTCTCGTGCATCGTGCTGTCTGATTGAATTGACTTGTAAAACGCACTTGTTTGTTGACAGACAATGACAAGGTAAATGGTTGTCATTCCATTGTGTTGCGCTCACAGTACAATTCTGTCTTTGTCTCGCCTTTTTAATCTCCACAATAAAAAAAAAAATCCTGTAAACATGTCAGAGTTACATCTCAATTTCAACACAGTTTTTAAGTAAATACAATAATAACAATAATATTTTCTGAAATTTCACTTAGATATTAAATAATATTGAGATTATTCATTAGATAATACATAAACCATCAATATGAAAACAAAACAAAATCGCACAAACGCGTGTGGTGAGCGTGCGTAAAAATAGCTCCAAAATCCACAAATGTCCATGTTTTCTTGAACAAAAAAATTTAAACTAAACCAGTAGCCTAAAGAAACACTCATACATAATAGAATAGTTTATTCGTGTGATTTTTATTTGTAAATATATGATACATCATAATCTGGACATAGCCAAGCCAATTGACCCTGACCAGCCTTGGATCTCCAAAAACACCTTTTACGCACGTGAATATTGGGACCGTATACCTTTGCGTCACCTGCACGGGCACGTAGGGTGTTGTTTTTCTCCCTGGTGTGGGCCTGTTCTTCCACTGCCAATCCTGGATAAAACTCCCACACGCATTTGTACCACGTTTTGAATCGGGCTTGGCTTTATTTTATTTTATTTTTTTTTTACGAAATAACGAGATTAAACGAGTGGTTACAAAATAAATAACAACACGGTACATTCGCCTGATCAACACGGTCTCACGGAAGTGTGTATTTATACCACGACATGTTAATAACGTATCAAGAGCACGTTTCTAACCCTTTTTTGCGTGTCTATTGTACGTTTTGGCTGAAATCATGGAGGCATTTTATTTAAGTTCAGGTCTGAAGTTATAACAATGGGAAAGTTTAAAGTCTGCAGCTTAGAGTTGGTTCAGTAAAGAATTTTGTTAATAATCGTAACATCTTTACATCCATAGAAATGTACTGGGGCGTATCACAGACACGCAAAAAGGACAAATTAGGTGGTATACATACGCATTTAAAATTGCGTGGTATACATGCGCATTTCTCTGAGAATGGACTTTTGGTCACACCACTTTTTTGCTGATTCTTCTTTCGTACAAGTTGTAATTTTCTTCTTGATTATAAAAAGGCGCCTTTGTCAACGAGTCCAACAAAGGCAAATATTCACACATAGGGCCGAAGCTGCAGCAGAATCTTATCCAAGAGCGAAATCTGAGTCCACAAAGTGTTCACTCAGTCACATTTGAGTGTCCTCGAACTTGAATGGACCATTTGCTGCCGCCGCCGTGTGAAAGTAGTCCGTGAATGTCCAGCTAAAGCAAAGGGTTAGACGTGTAGTACTGTAACCTGTCCCTGTTTAGCTTCTTCTCCTTCATGCGCCGGTTCTGAAACCAGATCTTGACTTGGCGGTCGGTGAGGTTGAGCATCCGGGACAGTTGCAGGCGCTTCTCCTTGTTTATGTACACGCTGAAGAAGAATTCGCGTTCAAGTTCTCGGATCTGGTATTTGGAATAAGGGCAGCGTTTCTTGCGCGTTCTCTGGCCACCTGCGGAAGAGTAAAAAAAAAACAGTCAGAGGGAAAACCTTACAGGCGCTTTTGTCAATGAGCCGTGAAGGAAAGGTAGAAACGGATTGACACGGGGTGGAAGTGTTATAGCCGCATTACGCACGCACGGATTTCCCGAACGCATTAATAACGGGTTTCCCTTTTGTGTCACATACAGAGAGATTCGATTACACTGCAAAGGTTAGGACGGATCCGGGAGACGACACGTGAGACTTCGCTTGGAATTTGATACAAGCAAACAAACAATAGAGTAATAATATCTGATTCCATTTGGAGATTTATAGTCACGTTTCAGTTTGATTTGAGATTGTGAACATTTCAAATGATAAAGCTGGAGTTGGTTTAAACGCTTGGCTAAAAGTGAATAATCAAACACACACACACACACACACTCTCTCTCTTCGCTTTGGGCTGACAAACAATAGCGTAATATTAATATCTGATTCCATTTGGAGCTTTTATAGTCACGTTCAGGTGGGTTTGATTTGACTTTGTGAACATTTCTTCCAATAACAAAACACGAAATTGTCTCCAAAAGCCAAATAATACAGTTTCAAATGCGCCTAACACTCTCTTCGCTTTGAGCATGCAAAACACAGCGTGAAATCTGATTCTGTTGGAGCTTTTAGTCACTTTTCGGTTCCATTTGACTTTGTAAACATTTCTGCTAAAATAAAACTCTAATTTGTTACTAACAGTCAAATATTATAGTTTAAAACGCGCCTAACACTCATCGCTTTGAGCAAACAACAAGCCTAATATCTGATTCCATTTGGAGCTTTAATAGTCACGTTTCAGTTCAGATGGATTGGATTTGACTTTGTGAGCATTTCTACTGAATAATTTAACTCTAAATTGTTTAAAATCCCACTCACACACTCCTCGCTTTGAGCAAACAATCACATAATACTATCTGATTCCGTTTGGATGTTTTAGTGTCACGTTTCAGTTTAAGAGGATTTGACTTTGTGAAGATCTATGCTTGAAAAAAAAACTCTAATTTGATACCCAAAGTCAAATATTCAAAGTTAATATCCGCCCAACACACGCGCGCACATGACCTGCTTTTGGAAACGACTACAAACATGTTTGTGTTGTATTATTATGAGCTCTGACCTTGTGCTGAAGCAACAAGGTTAAATGTATCAGAAAAGAGATTCAGCTAACCTACACTGTGACATTGGATTGCTTGTTTATAACGTGTTTTTAGTCAGAAACGTTTACATTGTGACACGTTTAGGATTACAAATTAATTTTAAAGAAGCATGTAAATTATTATTTTAAAGCTTATATGCACTTAATATAAATACAAAGCTGTAGAATTTTAATTTATTTTGGATATATGTGTAGGTTTTCCCATTCCACGCGAGAAAATCTCTCTAAACTTGGGTCTGACCTCGGCCCTGTAAACAAAGAACCCATAGAAGAGCATCAGATAGTGGCACTGTAAAAGATACTATTAAGATTAGATTTGAAACCCAAATCACTGTTGTGGAACTTAACTTCCAACAGTACGTGCTTTTGACAATCATCAGGAAAGAATTACGCATGCTTCTATTTACTCACACTGCCTTTTCTGTGCACAAAAACACTCGTGAATCACAAACAGCTACCGACATTTTCAAAAATCTATGCGCAGATTTAAATTGGGAAGCTATAACCCTTTCTCGCTTCTATTAAACGTGACTTTTACGCACAAAGGCTGCACAGTAAAACGCGTCTAGAAGCAGCTTTGCCATAATAGGAGTCCAGCAGCAGCAGGCTCATTACATGTAACTGCTGCTTTAACACTAAGAAGCCGTGAAACAGGCGCATTAATAAAGCTCTGAATGGACATTGTACCTAGATTGAAGTGTCAGATTGAGTTAAAAGTCAAATGACGAGCTCTGATCTATTTCACGGCCAATTTCAACTCCAAACACGTGATGCTGCGCTTAATAACAAAGTTTGGTTGGGGGTGAAGCAGTGGAGCAGGGGCTGGGGGTTACACGGGCCTCTATAAACCTTATATGCTTATAAAACACCATATAAACATTTTAACAACGGCGCGCGAGATTGCAAAGTTTCTCTTGTGAGCGAGGCGCTGACTTTATACGTACTGCTGCCGCTGCTGCCGCTGGACTTGTCCTCGGTGTTCCCGGAGGACAGCTCGGGGCTGCTCGTGTCCCCGCGCGCCTCCTTGGCTTCAGACGCGCCGGTGTCCTCGCTGTCCGCCGCGGCGCTGCTCTTGCTTTTCTCCCGCTCTGAGAAGTTGGCTGTGTTGTTGGTGGTGCTGCTGCTGTTGTTGGTGCTATTGTTGTTGGAGGCGCTGTTGTCGTATGCCGTCTCGTAAAACTGATCGAAGGCTTGGGGCAGGACGCCATTCCGCCCCACGTTCCCGTAGAAATTGGAGGAGCTCTGGTGGTGCTGGTGGTGATGGTGGTACGCCGCGGTGAGGGGACTGCTTTTCCCGAACACGTCGCTCACTACAGCAGACTGCGCGGAAAGGCAGTCCCGGTGCACCACCTCCTCCGCGCTGGGGTAACACTGGGGCAGGTTCGCCCTGCTGTGTGGCCATTTACTGGACGCGTCAAGAGCAGCGTAGTCTCTGAACGTCACCTCCCGGACCGGCTGGACCTGTGGCAGATTGGACGAGTAGGAGTAAGTGACCGGGCGCGTGGAAGGACTCTGGGACAAAAAGGAGGGCAGCGCGGAGAAATCAGCCCCCGCTGCCGACACATAATAAGTGCAACTGGGCAGATACATGTTCGAACCAACGGGGACTCTTTCGTCAAAATCCATCATGACGCGCACTGCACACGGTGAGCCTTCCGGTTACAGCGCCTCTACGCTGGGCTCTGGTTGGTCTAAAGCCGCCCTGAACATGGCTCTGAACGCGCCGTGCCTCTCGCTCCTTTGAAGCACGTCTCGCTGAGCAGAAATTTGGTAGACGTAAGCTGACGTGGAGGGCCATCTCCATCCACTCCACGGAGGCGAGGCGCACGTCACGTGACCACGGCGCCAGAAATTGACAGATTTTCATACTGTGTGTGTTTGTGAGTATGTGTGTGTATGTGTGCGTGTGCTTAAGTGTGGTTAGGTTAGGCGCAGTGATTTGACATTGTGCTTTATCGCTCTGAAAATGAACGTCTTGAGACGTCAAAGCGCTGCGGAGGCAGACAACCGGAGCTGAGTGAGACTGTCGCAGAAATGTCTGCTGGAGCCAAAATGTAAATAAAGTGTTGCCAAACACTGTTTGCTCTTCAGGTTTTCATTGCTTTGGAGTACATATTTAACTCTCGTCAGAGAGAAAAACAGCACGACTTACACAGAAACTAACACTGCAACTTTCATCCACAGTCTATTTGCATTATTATGATTACAAATAATCAGCAGTTTATTGAGCGTATACTAACACCTTCATTTTTAAATGTGGCCTCGTTACGTTTTTGTGCACGTAACGTGTGGAAGAGGAAAATGTGCTGGCTTAAAAGAAATAATTAGAAAATTGCTACATTTACATAATGTTTTTGCAAATAAAACTAAAACTTTGTGAATCAGCGATTAAAGGTATTCTTCATTTGTAAATATATGCCAAATTTGTCATAGTTTGAATCTAGTTAACATGTTTACATTTCAAAACAAATTATTCAAATGAAGCTATGTTTCAACTGTAGACCGTAATAACTTAAATAAATACATTTTAAATACATGTTATAATACATGTATATACAAAAGTCTAAGCCTTTACTAAACCTTGACCCTTTCCGTGAATGTTCTTGTTTTGTTGAACATACGCATAGTGCGTAAAAGCGGTTGGCTCTGTGTTTCCTTGAATAGCTGACTGGTTAAGAGTGTCTTCCTCAGGATTGCTCTTTGGGTGATAAGGGTAATAACGTTTCTGGACAAAAGCACTGGTCACATGGCCGTGGAGGAAGAGCCTCGGTTATCTCCATGTCTGCTTTTAGAAAGCTCTGAGTCATCATCATTTGGTGCTTTACAGCGAGGCCGGCGTTTGGCTCTGTTGGGCATTTGGTTATCAGGGTCATGTTCAAAGTAGCGGCTTATGTTTCAACTGCAGCCACAATGGCTCCTCTGCATCAGAGCGAGACAAGATAGAGCAGAGGCTGACCTAAACTGAACCACAAGGACACACTGTGGCTTCAACGGCCCACAGAGGGAAGTTTGTAAATGTATTTGCATAAATGGTTTGTAGATCTATAACTAATCTATAAGACAATCACATCACTCACAAAGTGTTTAAAGACTCTAATGTTTTGCTTTGAAACAATAAAATTGTATTTTAAAAGCGTTTGCGTCTCTGCTCTGTTTTCCTTCATATTAACATTTAATAGACCCAATAACTGATTTTAAAGGCGCGCCGTGCCGTTTGTGGCCGTAGCACTTTTACGCACGGCTTTTTATCGGCTTTGGAAGCAAATATTTTTCTCCAAATATACCTTAATACAAATGATAATAACTTTCCAGGTACTATTCTAACATTTGGCCCATGTTATAGTGCGCTATTCTCTTAAGGCTGTTTGCGTAATGGCGCATAATGCAGGCAGTCACGAAAGCAGATATGTTGCGCAGTGTAGAACATCTTGAGTTTTATTTACACATTAAATTATAAATACAACTATGCTCATGTTTCAGTGACGTGTCCGTGCAAATACACTGTCCGCAGAGCTAATAGATGTTATATGGAGTGTTTTGAGACGCATGGGGTTTGAGTTATTTGATTTGATAAACATGTCACCGCGCAAATTCCCTGGCTCTGCGTTTAGTGGGCCACCACGGAGCTTGTTGCACCGAGACCCTGCAACCTGACTCTAATGTGCTGTGAATGAGCCGGGATTAAGCTCCAGTGCGGCCCCACACTCAGCTCTCCCAGAGTCCAGCCCGCAGCCACATCACGCTGAAACTTTAACCCAAAAATATCTCACCAACTGTTGTGTATCAAAAACCCCTGGCCTGCCTTTTCCCCCAGCTGCTTTTATCCGGACGGGCGACACAAACAACAAGTCTCTTTTTGTGCGTGCACGCCCCGCCTCTAGCCTCTTTCCACACGAATTCTAGAGTTTAGGCTGTAATTGAGCACAGCGGAGGAAAAAACACCAAAGGCAGTCCTTGAAGCGCAGACTTGCCGGTTTTATAGCCGCCATAGTGCTGTGCTGTGGGCCCTTTCCCCCCTTCCGTCCTACTCTCTTCGCCTCTTCTTTTCCCCTCAGGGCCAGACAGACACCACAAAACTTGCCATGCGTGATACAAGACAATCACCACCAACGTGAAGTCAAAGTCAGAAACTACGTGAAGACAGCACAAGACAAAGGTAAGACTGAAATGTGTAAATATGGTGTAATATTTGCCGTTATGTCACAAACTATACTTTAATTCCACGTTATATATCTTCTTTTGTTACTTCTCCGTGGTCCTGGGTCAGTTTGTGCACGTTGCATTGCTTAGTTCGGGCCTCAAAGCCAAATTCTTGAGCGTGTACGGTCGACTTCAAGTTCGGGGGAAGGGTGCAGACTTGGAGAAAGCTGCGGTGGTCCTTGTGCCCCGGATGGACTTCCTCGCTAATTGCTTTTGCATTGACGCAAGCTACGCCATCTGTGCGCGCGCGGGGGACACAAGGCTCCAGACATCAGACTAAAACTTTGAATTTCAAATGAACTTCAACTTCTGATGTGAAAAAAGTACGGTTGTTCAGTGTTTTGAATGTGTTGGATTTGGGTTTTACGCACGGATTTGGTTCGTCTGTGCGTAATGGCGTAATGTGGCCATGCGATGCAAACTGGAGACTGTTGGAAGGTGGATTGAAAGCTTAAGGTTCATTTGCACAACAAGTCCTTGATTTGGATTTGGAGCCGTGTTCATGCGGTTTGACGCACTCGCGCGCTTGGCACTAGATGCAAATGAAAACACAAATACTGCTAAGACTGAGATTAAGCTTGAAATACGTTAGTTTTCACGGCATTTCATTATAAGCTTCCCGAACCATTACACGTGTAATGATAACACATGACTTTAAAAACATGAAGGGAAAATGCTGCAAGTGGTATGCATTTGTAATTATTAGGCTAGCAACCTCCAAAATGCAATTAAAGATTAGTTTGATAAATTGAAATTGACTAAAGTTACATTAATTTGAGTATTTTGGGTTTTGGCTTAATTTGAATAAACAATGTAAAGACACACTAATCTAATAAAAAACAAAAAATCGTAAGACATTCGAATGTGAAGGTCTAGTTTAAGTTATAATTACTAAAAGTATATTTATTCAATTAATTTAGTTGAGTTTTTAATCTATACAAAGGGAGACGAAGCTAAAATAATAATATTTCCTACAGTCGTCACAAGAATAAAAAAGTAATATAATAATACCATGTTTGTGCAAAAACACTTACAAAAATACGTTAACTTCTGGCCGGTTCGTCATTTGTTGAACATTTACATCAAGTCTGCGGGTAAAGATGCTTTGAAAGATTGTTTTGGAACTTGGTTTGTTTTCATCCGCAATGCGTAAAAGGCACGATTAAATGAAGCGTAATATTTACATTATTTACAGTGGGTCGATAAACCTATTGATACGTGTTTTGCCACGTTTGGTCGTGAAAAAATGCCCATTATTCACCAAATTTAAGACTATCGTTTTTGTTTTTATTTAATCATAATATGGTTGGCGCTTTGTATATTAAGTAAATTCAGTCGTTCAATAGCTTCAGTTAGCGTTGGGATGTAACTACACACATGTAGCTAAACGTAACGAAAACATTCATTTCTGAAGCATTCCAAATTATGCATGGCGGTACTTAACTTTTTACGCTTTGAAAACTGCGGAAATGTAGCATAGAAAACACAATTCCAATACATAGTTGTTGTTTTTTCCCAAGTTATGGCAAAGTAAATTTCACTGCGTATTAAACATCCTATGACGTAACCTCTTTAATGTCAAATGGTTGTAAAATAAAACAAGCAGCAAAATACATTACGATTCAAACAGAGTGGTTTGAAGTATTCTTTCCCCACACTGGTCACTTTTAAGTACAAATGCATACAGGCCTATTATGATACTCTGCTAATATGTAGGATTGATACGCATTTCTGTAACACCGTGTTGCACCTTATATTTATAATTGTATTTGGATGCAATAGTTGCTATGTTAAAACTTTAAGTACAATTCATATTTTCTTCAAAATTGTGACTAATTGATGCATAAAGCCGTACGCATCATTGAGGTCCATGTTTGAAATTGTTTCTTCTCGCTTACGCAATGTAAAGTTGTTGTTTTTTGTTTCTTTTTTTCTCTTCAATTTCTTACGTCAGACCAGTGGGTGTTTGGGTAATCAATATATAACTTATTAATCTTTGGTCCAACAATATGAAAATCCATTGTTGTAGTAATATTAATTGTTTTAATATTACCAATGATGCAGTGAAACTATCCAGAATGCGTAAAATTAAATGAAATTTCAGAATTTTTTTTTTTTTAATTTCCAAATTTGCTCAGAGAAGACCTGTTCAGGAGCAGGCCCACGTGCAGATAAGAAACGTTTGTAGACCAGACTGTGCTTTAGTCCATCAACTTTGGACCACTGTATTTACAAAATCCTAAAGCCAATATATTTGCACTCAAAACAGCTCCAGCCCAGCGTCACGTCGCGTTCTCACTGATTCTAAGAGTTTACATGTAGTTTTATCAAAGCTTACGGCCTGTACCGCTGTGCGTAATGTCATCTGGATGGGCCAATTAAAACCAATGGCACATTTTATTTTACAAAGAGGGAAAATGTTTGGTCACGCCTCATATGTGCAACCAACCTGCGGTGTTTCATCCGCGAGTGGCCATTTTGGAACCATAACAGGCGCGTGCGTGCGTGAGTTTGGTTTAAAGTGCGTGTGGCAGGTTACGCTGCATTTTTTTTTCACTTTAACAGGATTGAATTCGAGATTTGACTGAAATGTGCGTACATGTCATGTTTTCTCCCAATTCCACCATATTTGATTAGCTTGTATAGTTTTACATTCTGGTTGGACATGAGCAGCGAGTGATGTGACGTAGATACAGGTAGTTCCACAAGCGTTACGTGACGTCATGAGGCCGGATAGTGGACAAGAGCCAGTTTTCCAAACTCAAAATTCTACTTTGCCATAAGACAGGTGTTTCAAACTTACGGCCCAGGGACCAAATGAGGCCGCAGAGATGGTTTCATACGGCCCACAGAACTTCTGATCATTACTGAGAGTGGCCCGCTGATAAACTGCACATAACTACAGGTCCCACAATGCACTGCAAAATGCATTGGATTGCAACAAATTGTAAACTTTTTCCCAAAGGTTCTTGTGGGGCTGACCCCGATTACCCACTTTTTTTTTCTTTTTTTTTTTACTTTTTCATTGCATAGAAGTTTTTGTTTTGCAGTATAGGCAAATAATACTGCAAATGTGGATGTATTATTTTACACCTTAGGCTTTATATATTCACCTTATTCTGCCCTGACCACTTTTCTCGGCACTTCCTGTTTAGTTTTGTTTTAGTAGCTAACATGGTATCTTGTCTATCTTGCAGGGCAATAAACCCAGCGACTGAATTCTACTGCAGCTAAACCAGAAGTGCTGCTAAGAAATGCGGGCCGTTCAGAATGAGGTGAAAAGAATAATAGCCATATCTGTATAAAAACATAGTTGGGTTTTAAAATGCTGCCCTTGACCAATCCTGACACTGATCACTGACAGTTTCAGTTCAGCTGGAGGCCTATGATTGAAGAAGTCACAAATGAGACTGCTGTATACTGCCTGGATCTAATAATGGCTGAAAGCAGTGTTCTGATTGGCTGTGCTGGAGTGGTCCACCTCAGTTTTACTTAACTCTGTAAAATCTGTTCTAAAACCAAAGAACTAATTGGACAGATTTAAATAATTATTTCTGGCTAAAAACTGGGTGAACCAAACCTAAACAACATTTAAAATTTTTTTTTAATTTTTTCTTTTTTTGACCTGTAGTAAGTTCTAGTGGCATAACTTTTGGAAACAAAATTATCTAAAACAGCTAGGGATGATAAGATCCATTGACTTTCTGTTCTGTAAAATGTAACTAGATAGATTATGTTGGAAAGTTGTTGGAAAGTGACAATTTTGAACCTTTCTTTTGGAGTAATCACATGCAAGTGGGCGGAGATAGGTGGTAGGTGAAAACAGGACTTTTCTGAGCACTGGAGCATACAGGACGAAACATTACTCAGACACGTAAGAATCATTTATGTCACTTATTGTTCACATAAAAAAATTTATATGACACATTTTTCATAATCTTAAACAATATGTCATTATTAGATATATAGTATTACCATTTAACTTGCATCTTAAAGTCGACCTATTCTAGAATATCAAGTTTAACTGCCCTAACTAACCCTAACCCTTTCTTCTTCCTTTTCTTTCTAAAACGTTCAGAAGCCAGCGCATGGTGAGCCGTGTCGGCAATGCTAACGCCAGCTAGCTTACAGTAAAATCAATAAGGCACAAGCGTTCTTCTCGGGATTTAAGGGAGAAAAGGCACTCTGTTATGAGAAGGAAATGAATCTGTTCTTGCTTTAGTTTAACTTGATGGTCAAAAGTTGAAAAGTACAAAAAGTAATAGGCTCTGTGTATTAGAAGTCAGTTAGCTTGTTTAAATTCAAAAAAGCTAACTTCTGAGCACGTCTTGTTCAGTTCATTTCTATAAAGTTTTCATTGCATCAGTCTAAAATGAATAGACACATGAAAGATCTGACAGAACAGTGAGTTGTGGTGAGGTCTCGGAAAACATGTTAAAGACTTTATGAATCAGGAGAATTCTTCATCACTGGACTCCTGTGTGTTGAGAGCAAGACGCGTTAGTATCTAAATGCTAACGCTAACAGGAAGTAGCCTACTCATGAGTACAGAAGTTAGCTACTTTGAATAAAAAGAGGCACTGAGCCTATTTGAGTTCTAATGTATCCTTCCACGTATGTCATCAGAAAGAATACACAAATAATCAGTAAAGGCGCAGTTGGACTCTGATACTATCGAACACTTAGCATCTGAGCTAGTCCGGTATGTTTTGAAGCACTCCAGAGCTGTTTATTTTCCTATAGCAGTTAGCATTAGCCCACAAAATACACAAGTTATGAAAGATGTGCAGAGTGTCGCTGATACAAACCTACAGACCACATTTAGCAAAGGTCAGAGCTGTGTTACACATACATTTTCAATGTTGTTACTGTTTCATAAGACACAAATCAGTCCATTTTCCTGAAATTGCTCAGTTTATAAATAAAAGTGCAACTTCAGCCATTGTGTTCAATTAATTTGCCTCATCCTCTCTATCAGAGGAATATGGCATTGCACTGTTCGTGTTGTAGCAATACAGCAGAGCTTCTGGTTGCATTTTGGTACTTTCTGATCAAAGACATTAAATTAGTAGAAGCCCAAAGACAATAACTTTTTGACTTGAGGACAGCGCTGATCAACACTCATTTCACTAGTTTTGAGTATTCAAAGAAAAAGAAAAAGAAAATTGAGTGACATTGATCGGATCTGGAAACTTTCCTCAAGTTGAATAAGCAATTTACCTGACATTTTCCTAGAAGTTTAGACAATGATTTGCCGATCACTGCCTATGACAGTTTGAACTACTCACAGCACTAAACAAAGTTAAGAAGATTCTATTTTAGTCATCCCAGTTTTGCCATCTTTAGGATTAAAAAACTACTTCTTGCTTGTAATTGATGACATCACAGTAGGTAATTGCCAAAAAAGTTGAGCCTAAACTATTTTCAACTTTTTCAACTTAAGACCTACAGAAAAACAGTAAAACATACTTTTTTTTTTACAAAATTCATGTTTACAGGATTATAATTTTGCTATTTCTGGTGTTTTGAGTGTCAATTCTACGGTCCTCTCACAAAGTCGTTGGGATCAAAATCTTTGTTTAAATCCTAAGCATGTTAAGAAAAGAGTCACATGTCTCCTTTAAAGATGTTCATGATTTTTACAAAGCAAAATTTGAAAAGTGTTCAACTTCTTAGTGTTTACACATGGTTTGTATTCAAATGCACTCATTTTTGTTTGCAATTGCAGCAAAGTGAAACTGAACTGGCCACTCAAGTACAGCCAATCAGAGTGCTGCTTAAACCCAAACACACAGATTTCTAAGTTAAATTACTATATTTTAAGAGTAACATTAGACCAAGCTTTAAATTATGAATGAATCTGCATCAGAACGGACTGCTCTTGCCACTGCAATTTGTGTGTTATATTAAATGTCCAGAAATCCAATCATAATTCAGTTTGTCTTCTTGAAATATTTACATCTTTTATCACCCAAGCATGTCTACCATAGTCAAACTTTGAATGACATTTTCTAGTATCATTTTGCTAAGTTTGAAGTTGTCCAATCATAAATTACACAGACATTTTTAAGAAGGTGCAATTGGCTTAGTAAACAATAGGATCTAAATTACTGAACGAAACAATGCAAAAATGTATAAACTTTCACTTTTAGTTTAATCCAAAACACTAAATTGATGATATAGACAACATTATAGCAGTGAGCATAGGCACTTTATAAACCATAGACACAGGCATAGGTACTTTACAAATCAGAGGCAAAGACACTAACTTGAAGTAATAGATCTACCTTATGTGCATTTAAGTGTATGTTTATTATATTGTATCCAACACAATCTCAGAAGAAAATGTTGATATGCAAGGAAATGTCAAAAATATAAGCATGTTTAGCATGTTTGTTTGTTTGTTTTTACGTAAATATGCTACAAAAAGCCAAAATAGTGCAAATAAATCACACATTTTGGTAGAAGCAACGTGGCGACATTTTAGTAACATGAAGATTAAACTTACCAGTTAAGAAAATGTCGCTACGTGGCTTCAACCAAAATTAGTAATTTTACATTGTGGCCTTTCGTAACATTGGCGTAAAAAAGGGTGTGAAAACGTGCTTATTGTACATTTTTGATATCTACGTTTTCTTCGGATATTGGGCTGATTGTATCACTTCTTGTATGATGTTATAATGTCTTATTTGTCGATTCATGTTTTGCTTCTTATGTCATAGCCTACCAGTCTTACCTTGTTTTCATGGACCTACGAATGGGAATTATCTTTGAGTTAAATCTGGGGTATTTACGACTTGATCACTTCTTAGTACAAGCTGTCCTATTCTAAAAAAAAAATAAAACTAAATAAAAAACTAAATTAAAGAATTTAATGTATAACAAATCATCCACCTTAATTTTACTTAAATATTAATGATTTTGCCTAATGTTTTTCCCTATTAAAGATACTTAAAACTTGGATATATCTTACAAAAACATTAAGACAACTGATTACTTGGAAAATGTATAGTTTTTTAGACAGTTTAACAGACATCTGGTTTACAGTGCAGCCTACAATACGCACTACACCAGTGGCATTGAACGCCAGACGCAGCCATTCAAGATCATTCAAATGACTTTGTTCTCGCCTCTTTCGGACGCATTTCTCACCTATCTCGCCCTCCGCATTCTGTCTGTTTTTTGTCTGGTCACTTATTGCCCCACAGCGCTGTCTGAGTGCGTGCCATAAACCGCGCTAGACAACAAGTAAACAGTGTGGTTTTTTTGGGTCGGGGGTGGCGGGAGGGAGTCAGGTATAGAGCAGAGTCCGAGGGCAGTAAATGGAGAGAAGCTTCCTGTAGCGTGAGTGTTTGGTGCTTTGTACGGCAGGAACAGGCTTTGGCACTTTGGAAGGTTTTATAGACGCGCAAAAAACACCTGCATCTGTCCCCGGACCGCCGACAGAGACGCAATTCAGCAAAACGAGTGTAAAATATGGGTAAATGTGCCAAAAGAGATGCTAAATACATTCGAATTTGATCATCGGCAAAGCTACACACGCTTAGCAAAAATGTCTTGGAATATGGATTATAATATTTGTTTTTGCATTTTTTTCTGGTTACAAACTAAAATTATGATGAATACTTTGAATTCTCTCCAAAAATATTGAAATAAGTTGTGTTTACTTAGTTTATTTTGAGGTCTGTCCAATAGCTTTTTGCTAATTCCATGTAAGAAGCTGGTCTTATTTTATTCAAATATCGTGTATTTCAGCCAATCAAAATGTGCTCAAAACAACATTAATAATTCTTACTTTTGAACATGTTGTCTCATTTAAAATGTTATTTTTTTCTAGTGCAGCGTGCTCCTAAAAACAATTCGTCTAATGCACAAAAATTACGATCTTGATCTTAAAATTAACGACAACAAATTGATATAAAAATGCGTCTGTTTTGGATGTCGCTCGCATTTGGCTGTAAAAACAACTAAACATGGATCATACTTGGTTCACAGCTGTTCATTTTAAAGCTCTTTTCGCTCGTAACACGTTTTGGTAAAGCTTGGCACAGCGAAAATACGCACATAACTCCAAAAATCGCCATACGCGCCTTTTACGCACGGCATTTCCGACTTTCTTTTCAGCTATAAACATTTTTAAACGGGCTGGAATACAACAGTCAGTCAAATGTATTTTATTATGTTTCGTGGATGACATATTGGATGAGGAAAAGCCGCTTCTTCAGTTCTTGTGTGTAATTTTAGAATCGGGAGCGACGTTTTACGCACAGGTCCTTATATGGAAAGGCACGGGGTCTTCCTTTTCTGGTGCGTAAATAAAACAGAATAGTGGGCTAGTGTAGAACAGTCACATTTATGATTCACGTGGCTGCGTTTTGTGAATGAAAAAGAGCGTGATAGAGGCGAGATATACGAAATAAGTATTGACGTGTTTTCATCCAATCATCATTTTAAATCTGAATTAAAAAAAATACGCACAACTTTAGATATTCTTTGATCAAATTTGTGATTTTGGGATTTGCTCATTGCATGGTTTGGATTAAATATGGAAGTAAAAAGTGTATCACGTGACATGTTCTTTCTAAACTGATTTTTGATTATCATTATTATTATTTTAACTTTTTATTTTTTTTTGTCATAATGGAATTTAACTTGAAATAATCTAATCACATTGAATTTCGTCATTTAAACCCCATTTAATTTATCTTAAAAGTTCAGACATTTTGACATTTTAGAGAATTCTAAATCTCTAAGCTATTGTTGCAACTAGAACGGGAATTGTGAGATTAAAAGAATGCTAGAGTAATTATGACGCAATCTCTCCAAGATTTGCACTACTGCTTTTGGTCTATGATTTTAAACTAGGAACACTAATGCCGGGTTTTGCCCAAATCACATCACATTCGTCATTTGATTCGTGTTCGTTCATAATTGTATTTGAATATCCAACGTATTCTCATTTCCATGGGATCAATATCCTTGATCACAAAAAATACTTCAAAACAGGACCAAATGTGTCGCTGTGAGGTGTATTACGTCATTCAACCTAAAATCTGATCACGCTTATGAGTAGCCTTAGTAGATCATATGCAGCTATTTGCATGCCATGTCACAGAAATCCAATTATAATCCGATTTGTGTGCACTGCGTCTTAAAAATGCACTTGTTTGAGCTAAACATTTACTAGAAAGAGGTCACATTATCTGGCGTGTAGTAAGTCAAATTTTCTTATTGAAAATTCTTGAAAATGTGTTGAGATTTCATGAAAAATTAGGAATATGTAATGTGCTAATCTAATCTAATCTCATGTAATCTAATCTAATCTTTTTAAGCAATAATCAACTACAAAAGAACTAAAGTCATAGGCCTATATTATAGTAAAAGTAAAAAGTTACATTATGCAAATTGCTAAATTATTTTGCACACATTGTCAGTATATTTGAAATAGTATATTTTTTTCTCACTTCTCTTTTGAGAATTTTCAATTGTGGAGTGATCTTTTTCTCTCGATGGCTAAGAATGTACAGCGTGCTTCATGAACACACTAAGCAATCTCATCATAAAAAGATCATATTTAGTAGATATTTCTTAAAGCAATAATACAAGAAAAAGCTTTTTTATTTAGATTTAAATACATCTAGATACATTTTATTGAATTTGCAGTGTGATTGTGTAGTTTCCAAAAAGTCATGTGTATGTTTCCAAACCTATTTGTCTTGAGTTGCCAAAAAGGTTTATCTCTCTGTTGAACTTATATTAATATTGTCAATCTGACTATTGGATAAAATGTATGTACAGCATGCAATCTCCCCCAAAACAACCAAAACTAGCTATAAATAACATTTAAGTGCAGATAATACATTTCATCTTCTTTCAAAAGTCTGAAATCCTTCCAAGTAGCCCTGTTGAGCGTGCGCGTACCCCTGGTTGGGAAACAGATATAAAGCAAACCCTAACCCTATTTCACCCATAGGACTACATTACTTCAAATCTTATCATTTGTACATAGGCTACATCGCAGCAAAAGGTTAAAATTTAGGCTATTTAAAATTTCTTGAGCATTTGATCTTCATTTGAGCAGCTTTGACTTGTAAAATGATCTACCAATGAGTCAAGATTTTAGTACTTTAAAAAGTTTAAAAAGTTCCAACCCGATTTCTAGAAGTATGTGCTGTTTTTACATTTTCGCAGAAACATTTCACGTGCTCAACACAGAATGATAACTACTGCAAATTACGTACCTTAATGACGTTTCAAAGATTTTTTAACTACGTCAAAGCATCTCCATCAGTTTATGTCACAAAAAAAGACAAAAACTGCGACGAAAAATCAACCTTTTTTTCATGACTGTACCTTTAACATAACAATCGGGACCAAATTGAAGCTATATATATGACTAATAACATCTGAATATAATCACCAAAATAGAATAATACCAAACCATATATACACAAAGCCAATCATTAATTTTATTTTTATTATACTTTAATTTCTTAATTTATGAAGACATTTTTCCGAACGTCTTGTGGAAATATACAAATTTGATGTTTTAAAACATTCGTGCAATATGTACGTTTATACAATGGTAAGTTTCGCTTATTGCTCCAAAGCTTTGAAAATGTCATCGAGGTACAAAATCAACGTCATCATTTTATGTAAGTTCATTCTATATTCGTGCAATGGGTACGTAAAATGCCTTTTGCCAAAAAAGAAGAAAAAATCGTCAAAATGGCACGTATTGTTTTAAAGAACGGTCTGCAATTTTTTACTGCGTCTTTATTTTTCCCAACGCAGTTATGCCGCTTACTGGTTAGCATACCTTTCCCAAATCCTTAAACTTAACCAAATTAACTAAACCTAACCCTAACCCTAATCCTAACCCTAACCTTAACCAAATCCCATAAGAAAATATTTTAAAATATAAACTTTTGCTAGCATAGCCACCAATGCAAAGTGACGGTGTCTGGCATAAGTGGGTTGGAGAAAATACTTGTCTAGTTTTTGGAGTGTTTGCGTTTACGGAACGAGTAAAGACGCAAATGCACTGCTAATTTAATAATACTAACCAAGTTTTACTATGTTTAATTCAGACAAAATATTTTTTGGTCTCGTTGTGGGAATAATTACTAAATATGTCAACATAAGAGGTATAAATATAGCCTATAACTTTTACTACAACTAAACGTGGTACTACTAATACTACTAAAAATTATGAGTTTAACTGTTTTGTTTTTGATTATTCCTTAGAATTATTAAAATATATTTTCTAATTTCAAGATTGCTTAATGAGAAAGTCTGGCAGATAATTTGATTTCTTTCACATCCATAGTTTGAAGGTGTATTTTTGCATTCTGATGTTAAATAAAGATTTTGAACTTGAACAAAATAAAATAAAATTCCTGTTCACATCCAAAAACCCATTCTCACCCAAATTCTAAAAAAAAAGCATTGAACTTGAATTCTACCTTAACTCCAACCTTTCAAACATTAAGCAGCGCAAAACTCGTCCAGAAGAATGTCCATCCTGCGTGGCTCGTTACGCCGTTTTAACCCCGTGCGTTCTTTATGCGTCCACAGGTGACGAACGTGGCTCTGAGCAACTCCACGGTCAACGCCTGGACACGTCCCGCCGCGAGGAATCCTGGGAGACAGACAAAGGGGACGACAGAATGGACTTCAGCGGGGCAATAAGCGACACAAAAGACTCTGAATCCGTGCGTAAAAGTGCAGGCGCGCGGGCGGTATTCACGCTCTGCTTTGGGGTTTATTGTAGCTGCACCAATACAAGATTCAACAGGCAACGAATAGTTTGGTTGTGGGTATATGTTATTGTGTTATTAATTTAATTTATTTGTTTTGTGTGGTATTTTAATTTGAAATGGCCTACTAAAAGTTTACAGCAACTTTTACGCACGAATTGGTTTGTACATTTTTGGTTAAAGTCACGTGGAAATGTTTTCTTTGGGTTTAAGTTTTGGCCTGGGGTTTTCGTTCAGATTTATAAATAATCAGATTTTACATCCATTATAGAATTAAACTGAAGCAGCTACACGCGTAAAAATGATTGAAAACTATACGCATTTCTGTTTGCGTAATTATACGTGACTTGACTTGGTTCGTTCACTTTTGTCGCAGCTCGCGTCACCTCACAGTCTAAACTACCGCATTAAATATACTGATAGTGAATTGTAGCAAAGATTAAACGTAAAAATTGCGTTGTAGCTTGTTTTTTGTTGATTAAAATGGGACTTGGAAAAAGGGATGCATTATGATTCAACTGGAAAGAACGAGTCTTAGCTCTAGTTTGGTCAAGTTTTATTCCTGGTTTTGTCCCGTTTTTGTCCTGGTCTGGTCCTGTTTTTAGTTAAATCCAGTTTTATTCCGGGTCTACTCCCAGTTTTGTTTTAGTTCTTGTTTCGTCCTGGTTTACTCTAGTTTTAGTCCCGGTATTGTCCTAGTTTAGTCCAGTTTTAGTCCTGGTTTAGGCATGTTTGAGGCCTGGTTTAGACCCAGTCTAGTCCAGGTTTAGTCCCGTTTTAGTATTGATTTAGTCCCAGTCTAGTCCCATTTTAGTCCTGGTTTAATCCAGTTTTAATCCTAGTTAAGACCTTGATTTAGTTCAGTTTTAGTCCTGGTCTAGTCCTGGTTCAGTCTATAGTTTTAGGCCTAATAGTCCTGGTTTATTCCAGTTTTAGTCCAGATTTGGTCCTGGTCAAGTCCAGTTTTGTTCCTGGTTTAGTTATTATCTAGTCCTGGTTTAGTCCAACTTTAGACCTGTTTTAGTCCAGGTCGAGGCCTGGTTTGTCCCAGATTTAGTCCCGCTTTAGAATATTATAAATACGTGACACTGATCAAAGTAAATAGTTTTAGTTTTATGATATAAAATGGTGATACAGGCTCAGAAAATATTCTCGTTTTGTCTTAAAACAAGTCTTTTTCATCTGATTGAAGTGACCTGAGCTAAACACTTTGAAAACAAGTCCAACTAGATAAACTTGGATCTGAACACGTATTTGGAAAGACTATAGAATCATGATTTTGTCTTGTTTCGTTCACGCATTCAACCCAAATCAAACCTGACACACTCTGAGCTTTACATCTGCGTCTGGAACGTAAAATGGCGCAGTGCAGGGTCTAGTTTCTTTACGGCCTTGCTCTGCGTAATGTCGGTCAAGTGCTTCTGTCTCAAGGCTGCAGCTGAGTCCCGCACAGAGCCCAGACTAAACGGAAGGAGCAGAGATTTGAAAACGAACCATACAAGTGACATGGAGAGGTTTTACGCACGGCACGACTTTTACCTTGTACGCGTCTGGACGTAAAAAAGTCGGAAAAGAACGCATTGGTCGTGTTTCTTTTGAACAGATTCGAGACTAAACACGTGGATTCGGACGAAAAGTCTGCATCAGCAAGTTACACTGAAATTAATCTTTTTTTTTTTTTTTTTTTTCCTTTTGTTCAGTTAAGATTTCCACAAAAAGTCTGTATAAAATAGTTTTTATCTTAAACGAGGCTAAAAACAATAGCTAAGGCTTCAAAATTAGACAGCCCAGAACTGAAAGAAGTTCTCCTGTGATTCTAGTTAAGATGTATGAGGCTTACAAACACAATAAAGCACTTTCTGCGCTGCCACTTGATGACATCACAAGGTGGCATGTTTAAATAAAGCAAAAAGATAACATAGGTCCTTTAAAATCAATGTGATGATTGGACTAACTGAGAATTTTTTTAATAGTAGAATTTTTATTTGCAAAAACAAGTGTTGGTTCTTAAAATGATGGGGGCAAAATACAATTCCCTCATTGTATCGAGTGTGTTTTCCAAACTCCAGTCTATTTTAGTCCAATACAAAAGCTCTATTATTCCCTCGCTTCTTCTCATTCATAAAGTTTCTGCGAAATAGTGGCACCAAAAAAGAAAACAACTTTGTGTAGACTTATTGAATGCTCTGAAAAGGATAGAACAGTGCACATTTATTTCTCTCACAGATTATTTAGTCAGGCTTCAGCTCAGGTCAGTTCAATAAGATGAAAAAGACTTGTTTTAAGACAAAACATCTAGAAAATCTCTTTGGGGCAAAATGAGAAAAAACGTGATTTTTTTCTAAATCTTTATCAACATTAAAACTAAAACTATTTACTTTGATCAATGCCATGGATTTCTAAAACTAAACCAGGACTAAACCTGGATTAAACCAGGACTAAACTAGGATTAAACCAGGATTAAACCAGGACTAAAACTGAACTAAACCAGGACTAAAACTGGATTAAACCAGAACTAAAACTGGATTAAACCAGGATTAAACCAGGACTAAAACTGAACTAAATAAGGACTAAAACTGGATTAAACCGGGATTAAACCAGGACAAAAACTGAACTAAACAAGGACTAAAACTGGATTAAACCATGATTAAACCAGGACTAAAACTGAACTAAACAAGGACTAAAACTGGTTTAGTCCAGTTTTGGTCCATGCAGTTTTAGTCCCAGTCTAGTCCCGTTCTAGTGCTGGTTTAGTCCTTGTTTAGTTTTATAAATCTATGAGATTAATTAAAGTAAATAACTTTAGTTTCATGATTTAAATGTTGACAAAGGTTAAGAACATATGTTATTATTGTTTTGTCTTAAAACAAGTCTTTTTCATCTTGTTGAACTGACCTGAGCTAAACTGATCTGAAAATGAGTCTGACTAAACACTGTGACAGAAATAAGACAAAGGATTTAGAATAAGAGCTGTGTTTTTGCATTAATTAGACACGTGCACTGCTTCAACAAAACAAAACATTAAATACAATATTAAAAAAAAAAACTCTGAAAGCCTATGAGTGCAGAACCTGATTTGTCCGTAGTGTGGCAGTGCAGCTCCAGCCTTCCCCACACAGCGGCAGCAGCAGCAGAGGCTCGTGCGCTCCGGGCTCAGCCAATCAGCGTCCTGCGTCACAGAGGGCCGGGCTGCGCGGTAGATGTGCGCGCGGAGCTAAGAGGGGCGGGACGTATGGTTTGTTTTGGTTGTGTGGAGCCAATGAGAGCGCAGAAAAGCAGGAAACGTGACTGTGACGTTGGACTTGAGGAGCTGCTGTTCTCATCGGGTTTAGAAACAGATGTTAAATGTAGATTATAGTTTCTTAAGTTATGCATCCATTTCTCAAATCCAAGCAAGTATCAACACTGCAAAAAAATAATACAGAAAAGTCATAGATCTAAATTAAGAAGAACTTGAATTGAGAAGATGGATAAATATAACATAGGCTAATAAAAAAAAGTAACTAAAATAGCAAGTCTTTTTGTAGGCCTGCTTAAAATGAGAATTCATGTTTTGTACTAAAGGAAAAACAATAACTATTCACACCTAGAAAATACAACAACAAAAACAATTACTGCAGTCTTTGTTTTTTGTTTTTTTCATTCGACAAGTCAAATCTGCTCAAATCAAGAATTTTTAACTTACCAAGATCTAGATTTTTTTTGTGATGCGTTTGGACTAGTGTACACAAAACATATACGTATTCTTTTATTATTGATAATGATCATAATCATACAATGAATCTATTCTCTAGTGGACAAAAACCCATTCAAATTATGAGTAAAGGATATGGTAGAAATCATTAAATACAGACACTGAAATAAATAATTATATTAATAAATACATTTTAGATTTTAACTTTAATTTTTAGAGACGTAGACAAATGTAAGATTCATTGACTTGGATTATTTTCCAAACCGTTTTGGATGTAATACAAGAACAATTCATAATTTTGCCTATATTGAGAAGAACATTTGACTTGTCTATAAAATCAGTCAGAAACCAGAGAAAGTACGCAAATAGGCTTAAGTCTTATCCAGTTAAATTAATTCAATTAAAATTCTAAATTTTAGCCTTTTGTTTTAAGCAAGACAGATATTTTGCAGTGCACCTTTATGCTACTCACACTTTTTTTACTTTGTCTTCATTTTGGTTGATCATTTATGGTCATACCTGTTTGATCCCGTCAGAAGCTAAGCAGGACAGGGCCTGGGCAGTACCTGGATGGAAGAGTGAGGTGGCAGTTGTGTCCTTGAGCAATCCACTTCACGCCTGGCTTTAGCGTCTGCACGGGGTGACTGGATCCTTGAATGCAAAAGACTGCCTTGAAAAGTGTATTTTAATTGATTTTTGTTTTAGTATATATTGTATGTATTTATTTGTACGTTTTTATTGTTGTATTATTTGTCACAATGGATAGCTACAAACACTTTCAATCTTTAACAACGATCAAAAAGGCACCTGTGGCTCCAAAGATTCTGCGTTCCTATGACACGCTGCTTAAATTTGTTGCATAGACACGCATTCTATGAGACTAGACTCGTGTTTATACTGACTTTATCTTTCAAAGGGGAAAAAAAAGTGTTGTATTGTAATAAAACGCTAAAATCTCGCCTCTTTTGTTTACTTAATTAAATGAAAACATGTTGATTTACATTACGGTGGTATGACTAATATGAAGATGAATCGAAAACATGATTAGTTTTGCTTTCTTGCACTCGGATGTTTCTTATTGGGACCGTTTTAATGTAAAAAGAATGTGTTGTAAAGAATAATGTAATAAAACACTTGCGCATCTTGTTTTCTTTTACTAAGTTAGCATACAAGCCTGTTTTACATAATGTTTAAGTGCTAGCATCCAGGACATCAAGCTAAACTGTATCATGATAATAAATAAGGCCAATAGAATTAGACAAGCGAGTTCCACATCTGTTTCTGATCGCGTTGCGTCAGCCGTGCGTGCCCCTCGCTCTGCGCTTACGTCACAGAGGGCGTGGGAAAATGGCTGCCGCAGCGTTAGCCTCCAGCTAGCGATGCTCGTAGATTCCTTTTGAGCGAGCTGCTAAAATAACACTGAATTTCTCCTTAAAATTCGAATATTTTTGCACAAATCTATAGCTAATGTATTAACTGAACTATAAAACGAAGCTAAAACACTTCCACGAGAGTAAATGATCCAGCATTGTTCCCAAAAAGAGCGGATTGTCACTGTTATGCTAGGTTTTGCTTGGAGTGGGTTTTATGCATGAATCATATGTGTAGCCAAAGTGGAGCCAAAGTAAACATAAAGGCCTAGTCATACAAAAATAACTTGCTCCGGGCACGAGAGTAAGAATTATTACGAAATGCAATGACTCGACAAGTATTAGTCACTGTAATGTGTCAAGAAATATGAGCAAATACAAAGCTTTTGTTGAATTAGAGAGTAAATTCCGTCCTAAATCTCACTTATCTGTTGTGACCCGGTTAGTAGGCCTATACCTTTCCCCAAACCCTAAATTTCACTAAATAAACTAATCCTAACTGACCCAAATTTCTAACGTTATATATGATATATAACAACATAAACCTTTGCTACCATAACCACAAATAAGTGATGACAGTGTGGCATAACTGGGTTGAAGACCAAAAAAATAAATAAAATCAGGCACTTGAGAGTAATAAAAACTTAGAATCATAGTCATAAAAAGTAACAAATCAAAACAAAATAAAACCTCTTTGCATGAACAATATTAAACAGGAAGCAAAGCCACAAACAGCGCGCGTAAAACCACACATTTCGCCCGAGGCCATTTTTACGCACACGCGTTAGTTGAAATATTCCAATTTTTTTTATAAGTAAACATAATGTAAATAGTCTGCTGTGGGAATATATTCACAAATATATATGATTTAACATATGTATAGCAAATGTATAGGCTAAATAGGCCTAAGTGCAGATTAGGAAAGCATGGCCTTTACGCAAGAATGACCTACATTTTTATTCACATTTTATTCAATTATACATGCTTTCTTTTTGTCATACCTTATATATTTTATTTTATGATTAAAAATGTGTTTAATTGTTTTTAGTAGATGTTTTATGTTGCGTCACACCGTCGAAACAAATGTGTGAATAGCCTATTGTTCATAGCAGTTTTCGGCTGTTTCAAAGTCATGAGATCCAGCCAAAATTAGTAACTTTCTCTGACTGATCATTCATTAACGTAACACTGGTTTTCTTGGGTTATCAATTGGCTATTTTTCTAGGCTATATAATCCTTATAATTTTGTAAGAGATTTGACCTGTGTGTAGGCTATATCATTTTGTAATTATCCTATTAGGTTTCCTTTCGTTATGCCCTTATATTTGATATAACCTATTTTTAAATATTTGTCCTTAATATTTTCCTTTATTATTATTATTATTATTATTATTATTATTATTATTATTATTATTATTATTATTATTATTATTATTATTATTATTATTATTATTATGCATATTGGCATTGAATCTGGATTTCAATTTGTGTGTTTGTGAATTGTAAATAAAACATTTTCTGATTCTGACTCCTGATTACACACGACTCAAAATCATCTGCTGCGTTTTTTGTTTTTGTTTTTTTTTAATTATCTATTTTAGACTTTTTTTATTTATATATTCTCACACTCTTCTCTATATATTCTTAAACATATGCTACGTACTTGCTTATTTTTTTTTAAACAAATAATGTTAGGTTGAGGCATCAGACGCATAAACGCGTGTGTATGACTGACCAAGCCAAAAACGTAAGTGACAAATGCTTTAAAATAAATCTGAGATGTATTCAAAAATAATTTTAAATTCACACAGTGAATTTAAAATTATTGTTGGTGTGTTTGGAGTCACAGCTATTGTTTATATAATACACTTATAGAGTCCACACCGTCATAATAATGCACGTGACTATAAAGATCAAAATGTAATTATTTTACATCACCAAGGCGATGAGACAAAGCATTTTACGCACAGCCCAATAATTACGCACAACCAAAGCATTACGCACAGTTACGCACAAAACCCTGTCTGGGCCTGTGGCTTTATCTTTCACTTTTTATGTGTTAGAAGATTTTTCATATTAAAACACAGCCTTGTATTCAATTCTACATTTGTGCTAAATAAATATAAACTGTGTGAGACGTGTCCGTAATGTGTGAGGGAAGATTTGGAGATGAACTAATGCATTTGACGCACTTTACGCACTGATGTTACACAAGACAAAGGAAATAGGTTTGATAATAATTTACATTTATCAACGAGATTACGTTTGTGATTGACAATGAAACATGAACTTATACATGCAGACCACAACAGAAAATGCGTGTACGCTTTCAACATTTCCTTCTTTTCTTAACCTTCTTCTGGCAGGTGCTTTCTCCCAACTTTCCACACGATGGCGCCCACCGCTCATTTTTTGGACTTGGCCTCGTCTCTCTCCGTTAGGCTTTGTCCAGGACTAAAACTACTCTTTGGACAATTACATCAAAGCTGGATCATCCAAAACAAGACGCGCTGTAGAGTTACATTAATGCATTTTACGCAAATCTCACAAACCTGATTGTTTAACTAACGCAGCTCATCACACGCAAAAAAAAAGACCCGTATCTACACCATTAAGATACACGTAAAATATTTGGCCCAATTTAAAAAGTCTTCAAACTGCATCTTTGCGTAAACCAAAGTGGTTCAAGGTTAGAGTTAGCATAAAAACTCGGTGCGCGCTGGAGTCATGTGATAAATGTCTATTGTCAATCATAACTTGGGTAAATTTCAACCAAGGCCATTTTTTATTGGGACGGACTTTAACACCAACATGTTTTACTCACACAACAATAACCCGGATTTCATGCCGGACTTTTTATGTACAGCATCTGCGCGCGCACAGAAGTCAAGCTCAGACAGACAGCTCCAGGCCTGGCCGAGCTCTTTTAAAGCCAATGGAAGAATTGCACCACATTTTGAGTGAGTGAATGAACCAAGCGCAGGACTTTATATCATAAACTTCATACAAGCTATATGCGAATAAAAGGAAGCCACGGGAGGATTAATATTTAACATTCTCAAGGTCCAAATCCTTATTCGGTCATTTCCTGTGGCCCGTTTATCGTCCTCTCGTTAAAAGTGGCAGATAATAGTGTAGTTCGGTGGCGCACACCTTTGGCGATCTCAGCTCAGTTTTCAAGCCTCGAGATGGACAAGCAAAGACACAACAGTCACAGTAGCTCCACTCTGTCCTCCACCTGAGTCCTCCACACAGCCCCAGGCACGCACGCCACGTCCAAACACTGAAATGATGCAGTCACATGTAGGATTCAGTCAGAAATGCTCCAGGCCACACAGTCCTGCACGCACGGAGAACTAGCTGATAGTTTTGAGTTTGTTGACCACTTTCTTCTCCTTCACGCGCCTGTTTTGGAACCAGATGGTGACCTGACGCTCGGACAGGTTGGTCTGCGCTGATATCCGTCTCCGTTTGTCCTTCGTAATAAATTTATTGGCTGCGTATTCGCGTTCCAGCTCCTTCAGTTGCACTTTGGTGTAGGGCACGCGCTTCTTCCTCCCTCTTCGATAAGAGCCCGAGTCTGCGCCGACGTGAGCCACCGCGTCTGCGTGAGGCAAAGAGACAACAGTCAGGGACCGGAGACAAGAGCCTCCAGCTCTCACTAAACGGACATAAATGTACATTTAAGTAATACATGTGTACAAATATGCTACTATATGCTCACAGATGTACAAACATACATGTACAATACATGTAAAATACACACATATATGTGCACATTATATGTAAACAAAAGAGATGTTCAAATGGAATACATGTGATGGGTTATATGCATCCAAAAACATATCCATACATGTATGGATATATTTTTGTATGTTATAATGAATTTACAATATACACAAACATATATGGGGCTTAACAAGTAGAAAAATATACAACTAACATAAATAATAATATATATTATTTGTACAGACTGTGACACATATTATTATAGGACTATATTTGAATCCATTTTATATACACGCATTGAAACATTTAAAAAAAGAACATTTGGGGCATTAACGTGTGACATTTGAGAGCCTCATGTTTGTTTTCAGTCTGGTTTAATTACTATTTACAATGGCACATTTTCACAAGAGTCATTCTTGTTTAGTGTTTTGGAGCATAATTTTAAATACAATATTTGTAAATATTTGAATTATTGAACAACATAAAAACACTCACTGTCTATTTTGGGCTCAAGACTCGTGCGTAAATCTCCTGTAGACCAACATGTATTTGTCTTTACAGACACATTTCGAGTTCAGATGCTGCGAGAGACTTTTTAAACAGAACCTTGTGTGTATAGTGACAAATATGACATAACTGACTTTGACATAATAAGTCACAAGTCTTTCCAAAGCGCAGCTCAAAGGTAATAGTGCAACATGTTGTGCCACAAACTAAGCTTTGTAATAAATGTAAAATGTGAACAACAGTGCGTCTGCTGCGTGTATGTGTGTGTGCTGTGTCTGTGTGTGTGTGTGTGTGCGGTCCCGCTGCTTCTCACCGTCACACACGTATAACGTGAGGACGGACGGACGCACGGTGCACAGGTAACGCGGACCTACCGGGGATGGAGGTCTTCCACATGTGCCCGGGCTGCGGCTGCTCTTTGGCGCAGTACACTCCTCCGTTCCAGCCGTTGAGAGCCCACGGCTGGTAGCTGTCCATTGGCAGCAGCGGCTCGTGCCGGGCCTCGCTCGGTGCACTGATGGCGGGCACCACCGGTACGTCCAAGTAACTGGGCACGGGCTGGTAGGGTCCGGACGTGTATGTTGGGTAAAAAGCGAATTCCTTCCGCGTGGGAAAGTCCTCTCCGGGCGCAGAAGACTCCACGTACTTGTCCGTGTAGGCGGAAGGCTGAGCTCCGCACGTCTTTATGCTGCTGTGTCCGTGTGACATTCTGCACGGGTAGTAGCCACTGCCGAAGTATCCATACGGCAAAGACGCGCTGGAAGAGTTCTGTGCGGCAGAACAGGGGCTGCACTGCTTCACCGGCTCTCCCATGCCTGACGTGGGCACGTCACCGGACGTGTACGCCGCGCTGGGTGCCAGGGACGCGGGGTGCGCCATCAGATTCCTGCACTGATTCGCTGTAAAGTTGCCTCCAGCAAAACCCTCCATGTTCTTGGTCACTTCATCCGCGGCGTTTTCGTAGAGGAACATGAGCGACGGGTCGAGCCAGCGCGGACCGAGCAGCAGTGACGTTGTCATAGCACGGCGTCCCGCATCGACGCTTCTGGCTCTTTTTTAAAAAGCCCTCAGACTGAAAACAGCACATAGAGCTTCTCAGGAGTAGAGCTACTCTGACGTGCGCCACAGCGCTCAGGGAGAGCTGCTATTGGCTGACAGGTGACCACGTGACCAGAGCTATGCAAAGAGGACATAAACAGCACATATCATTAAGAGAAGAAAATGCGCTAAGGAGAAAGGTGACCGTTTGCCACACGTAACGTAATTTCACTTAATGACACTATTGTGTGAGAACAGCCGTGCACGTGCGCACTGACCACTAGTGTCGAAATGTAATTAATGAAACACAAATGGTTCACTTATCAAACCTCAGCTTTGGTTTGTCGCAGCTTTGCGCATTTAGATTGAGCTGAACTCATATGGACACGAGACTGGACACACGAGACTGCTGTGGACACACGAGACTGCTGTGGACACACGAGACTGCTGTGGACACACGAGACTGCTGTGGACACACGAGACTGCTGTGGACACATTAGACTTCTGTGGACACACGAGACCTCTTTGGACAGATTAGACTTCTGTGGACACACAAGACCTCTGTGGACACAAGAGACTTCTATGGACACATGAGACTGCAGTGGGCACATGAGACTGCAGTGAGACTGCTGTGGACAGGGGACTGGACAGGGCACACCAGGGACAGCTGTGGACAGGGGAGAGACGAGACTGCTGTGGACAGGACTGTGGACAGGGGACACAAGACCGTTGTGGACGCACAGGACTGCTGTGGATACATATAGGACTGTAGTTACAGGAGACTGTAGACTGCTGTGGACTGTGGACACAACAGGACACACACAGAGACTCTGGAGGGACAAACACAGATGACAGGACATCTTAGTGATATCCTGTTGTCCACATCTTGAGATTTGCATGGTTGTTTCCATAATATGATGTTGGCTTGATCCCATATGAGACATGGATCATATTGCAGCATTATTATTCATGTTGATGACGCACTGACGCCGCACACACAGTTTTGTGCAAACCTTGTCCTTCTGATTCCAGAATCCTGTGCAGTCATTAGGATCAGATGTGTGATTTCTGCCGCAGACAGTCTCTGTGCAGGTCATTATGTAAAAGGTCTGCGTGTAGGCAGGATGGAGCTAATGTTTAATGCTCTCTATAAAACAAATATTTCATAGGTTCCACTTCCTCACATTTGCCTTATGCAAAGAGCCCGTGCCCCTCTCCTCTCACGGCCTGCTCTAGCTCGTGCTCCTGCTCCGGCTCTGACACAGGACGTAGACACGGCTGGAGGCCAAGGTCAAGTTGAAAGTTGCTGTCTAGCCACGCAGGCCGAGGGGCTATTGAGCCTTTGAAGGAGCGTCTGTGCGCCTGAAAGGAGCGGAAGGAGGGTGAGAATTCCTGTCCCAATGAAAGCCACTGCAGGACATTAACTTTTACGTTCATTTTTTGTTTTGGATTCTCACTAGCAGCCCCGTCTGCCGCGTCACTCTGGGTGGTTCCAGGCAGAAAAGGAGAAGCTTGTTGTTGTTCGCTTTATTTGCAGATCACCGAGAGGTGTTTTTGGCAAAGACGTGCGAAGAAGATTTGGAAAAAGAGGACAGGATAGACATGTCCCGGGTCTGTCTACTCTGCTCTGCTGCTGTTTACGAGCGCACTCACTGGAGCCCTTTTCTTTAAGCTTTTTACTCTGCACTGCAGCACAATCTAAACTAAACTGGCTTGGCCTGTGTAACCTACAAACATTAGTCTGCTTCGTTTGGAAAAATGCGTTTTGATGTCAGCTAAACACGTGACGAAATTACAATAGTGTTCTAAATGTTGTATGTAAAATGATTGTTTTATTTGCAACATACAACATGTGATAATGTTTTGTCTAATCTCTAAATATCCGTGCGTAATTGTCAAAAGGAACAATAGAAACCGGGGTTGTAATTGAAATATGTTTTAATAATTTTGGTTAATTGTAGAAAAAGATTTGAATTTGAAGAAGACATTTAATTACATTTTTATAACGATTTCTCAAATTAAATCAATTGGGCGCTGCCTGTTTTTGTAGAAAATCTTTAATCATTTTCCTGCAAAAACATTGCAATAATTGAGGAAAGAAATAGGCTATAATATAATAGGCTAAGCTTTTGTAACGCGTTTTTCTGCACGTGTTTGACGCAGAAGTGTGAATTACGCCAGATACAAAAACGTCTCCAGGCTTGGATAAAACCCAGCAGCAAACGTGTAATTCTCTTTACTCATTGCTTACAGGAACATGTTACGTCCGTGCGTCAGGGCGCGAGCACACTTCAGTCAACCTGTTAAATCTTAGGAATTACACTAACATTACGATATGTTATTTTGAACTGATGTGTTTTTCTATTGGTTTGAACTATGGCTGTGCGTAAATGTTGCCTATACAACTGCATTATTGGGGAAAAAATAAGACAAAAAATGATCAAACATTACTTTAAAACAAAATATATTTCTTACTTCCTGTTTTGAGCACTCTTGAATAGCTGTTCTCCCATTCAAATCATGCATGAAATGACTGCATACATTCATTTAATTATTGTTAATTACAGAAGCAAAGCTTAAAGTGAAAAGAAAATCTCAAAATGATGCTTTTAACAGAAACACAAAACCAAAGAACAACATAGGCCTCACGTAAATCCAAAAATAGCTTTCATTCACATTAATATTTCTGCTTAAAAAAATGAACATATACTTTCTTCTCAAGACACAAATAAGAAAAGGGAAATAAAATGTAAAATACACGTTTATGCGGATAAACGCGGACAAGGGCTGAGGATGTATTGGATTAAAGTGGGATAAGTGTAGCGTGTTTAAACAAATTCTCCAAACAAATCTGGTCCAACCTCAGGCTTAACCCAAGGCACGCGTAAAAGCTCCAAGAAAATCGCCTACTGTTCCCATGGCAAAGGATAAATGTATGGAAATGTTAACCAAAAGAGGTCACACGAAGCTAAAAAGCAAAAACAAAAAAATAGTTCCTCCAAAAACAGTGTCCAAAGAGCTTTAACTGTGCCCATCCAGCGCGCGCACGGCCCCATTATTAGATTCTCCCTGCGCGTTCACGTGGACAGTCCAGATGTTGTCCGTCTCGCGACAATGGAGCCCGGGCTCGGACGTATAGGCTACGGACGCGCGCACGTACACGGTCAAAGAAAAACGAGCGTTTACGCACGTTACGCACAATGGACTTGGACTGGCCAGGGCCTCTTCTTCCCAAGCCGGCAGCGTGACAGTCACAAAGCGGGACAATCATTAACGCTGGGGACGAAAGGGATGCTGGGAAAGGAAAGGCACGTTTGGATCACGACGTGGAATAAGAAGAAGTTTGGGTGTTTTGTGCGTAATTACGTTGTTGTTGTTTTGTCATATGCAACTACTAAAATTACAGAGCAAAATGTATAACAAATACGTAAAGATATAAACTGGTTATTTGTAAAGGTTCAGCTGCTTACCTTTATTAAAAATATTTCTGCTGTAAAAACTAGAATTTAGACTTGAAAAACACTTTGTACCAGTCGTGCAATACCTTTACTTTACCCTAAAGCAAAGTCAACATTTTTCAAACAATCTGCAATTTACAGAAGTTTGAATGAGTCCAATAAAATTTCAAAGCATTTCTCGCAAATCAGAGATAAAATGTATTTAAATCAGCATTAAAATAGTAAAGGTTCCAATGGTAAAAGTTGAACTAGCTACAAAAGAATACACAAGGTAAATCATCTTTGTGATAAGTGGCTAAGTGTTTTCATTCAATAGGTTAAAAAATTATATATTTTTTTAACATTATATTGTTTTGAATTGTGATATACAGAATATACTGCTGCTCAACTGCACATGAACTAAATAAACTAAATAAATAGATCCCCAGTTATAGCTGCAGGTATGGGCTTCTAAAAACAAAGGTAACTATTATTGTTTTATATACTGATATTCAAAATCCTCCATAATATTATCAAACATCTACAGCGTACTCTAAAGAACATTTAAATGCTGCATTTACTAAAGACTTTATAAAGGCTCGAGTTTCGCATACCCCTGGTTGTAAATCAATTGGATGAAATGCAAGATGAAAAAGACTGTAATCTCATATGAATCAACTCATTGCTTTCTGCTAATTACCATGCAGCACCAAAAAGTTCTTTATAAAGCACCTCACAATTTGTAAGGTTTATTAATCTAATCTTTGATCTAAACTTTTAGAATTAACATACACAGATTATTATAAAATAAGCCTGCGCTGTACAAAGACTGAGTGTTCATAAAAATGGCTATTATGAACATGGAGTCTACTGTGGGGATACTTTATTATGCACAAAAGATTCTATTCCATAAAAATATGTAGTAATTTATTTATTTCCACTTTATAATTACCCTTAGCAAAGCAACAAAGGCATGTGAAACAGATGCCTGTGCCACCTCAGCTGGCTTCTCTAGACGTGGAGGAGTAGCGGCTCTACTCTAAGTTCCTCTCACATGTGACTGAGCTCCTCATTCTATATCTAAGGGAGCACCCAGCCACTCTGCAGAGGTAACTCATTTTGCCATCGTGTATATACTTTCACTCATTACCCAAAGCTCATGAGCATAGGTGAGGGTTGGAATGTAGATTGACGGTAAATGGAGAGCTTTGTCTTTCGGCTCAGCTCCTTCAACCAAACAACAGTCCGACCACACCACTACTCCACGTCAGCGTCACACTCCATCCTTCCCTCACTGTCAACAAGACTCTGACATATTGGAACTCCTTCACTTGAAGCAAGGACTCACCCCGGAGAGAGCAAAGCATTTTTTTTCTGATCGAGAACCATTGTGAATTAGGTTAATGTTCATGCTTTATTAAGGCTTTATGAACTACTGCTATTATTATGGTGTTTTCTCATCAAAAAGACAGCTAGAGATGTGCTCAATTTCATCAACATATTTAATACATATGCTGCAGGTTAAATAGACTGGAAAAAAATTTCCTGATAGTCCTGGGTTAGTCCAGTTTTAGTTCTGGTTTAGTCTTGGTTCAGTCAAGTTTTAGACCTTAAAGTCCCGGTTTAGTTCAATTTCAGTCCTGGTTTACTTCAGTTTTAGTCCTGTCCCTGTTAAGGCCTGTTCCTTTAGTTTTAGTCCTGATAGTCCTGTTTTAGTCCTGGTCCAACCCTGGTTTATTCCAGGTTTAGTCCTGGTCCAGCTTTAGTTTAGTCCAGTTTTAGTCCTGGTTTAGATCTGGTCTAGTCCTCTTCCAGCTTTGGTCCAGGTTTTGTCTTGTTCTGGTTTAGTATTAAAATCCATTACATTGGTCAAAGCAAATAATTTTTACAGTTCAAAAAATAAAATCAATGTTTAAGAAAATATATTTTAATCAAAGTTTGGCTCAACGAAATTTTTGTTGTTGTTGTTGTTTTCATCCTATTTACATAAACTCAATTAGTCTAAAAACAAGTCAAACTAGACATACTGTGCTACAAAAAAGATGAATGAACTAGAATAAGAGATGCGTTTTTGCAGTGAACGTGTCCAAATTGTAACCTTGCGCCTTTACGCACACCCAAAACCAATCTTTCTCCTCTCCAATCTTCCCGCGCGCTTCTTTCTCTGTCCTCTTCGCCTTACTGTGAGGTCCGTGCGTCGGTACAGCCCCGTGTTTATCCTGGCAGCCTTTGACAGAGAAACAGACCGGGCCCCGGAGCTGCCTCTCCAAGCACTAAAAAGCGGTATAAAGTTATGCTCGGCTGTAAATTTATATGGATAACAAGAACGTGCCACGCGGAACGAGCACGTCAGCGCGTCAGTGTGGTGCGTACGTGCGCGCGCGTGTGGTCAGGAGGCACTTGACTTGTGATTATGAATGTCGTAAAGCCATTTCATGTTCCGTGAATGGGCAGCGATGGAAAGTTTGAAGGACTGTGTGATTTTTTCTTTTTCTCTTTCGTTTTTTTCAGAAGCACGTGAAATTATTTATTGGCGCAAGTAGTTCCCAGTCAATATAAAGTCGTTGTTTTATGGTAAGTTCAGGTTTTACATGAGTGTTAGTGCTGCTGCTGTGCGGAGTTTAAGGATTAGAAGATGGTAAAAGGGTCTCGTGCACGTTTATGCGTCAAATCATCAAGTTTTAGTCAGGAATTGGGTCACGGTGGCAGTTCTTTTGAATACTTCACACTCAGCTCCGTAAAATTCAGGACTGGTAAACAAAACTACCAATTTAGGACCAAAATAGGTCAAGTGAACGCATATCTTTAGACTTGGACACGCTTTATTGAACCACACGAGGAGAAATGACTGACACAGTAGCTTACATATTACAATAAGATAATAAAAAAGTAGTAAAAAGCATGTCATAAAAATCCAAAGTGAAATATTCGGATTTGTAAATGGATTCAATTGTTCAAACACACAAAAAAAAAAAAAAAAAATACATGATACATGGTTAAGTATTCATTTACTTAAAAAAAATGTAAACGGCAAAGCAAAGCAAAGCTGAATGTTATATAAGTGAATGACAATAGGATTTCATTGTCTGACATCCAAGAAGTGAGGAGTGTGTTTTTAAGGTGCACTGTTGAAAAATGAATAAAAATAGTTATGCATACTTTGGGTTCTTCAAAATATTCTTTATCTGAAAATCAATGTTTTCCTGTGTATTTTCTGAAAACACCTATTGTAATAAATGCAAGCCGATTTGTTTATTACCCTATAGTCGACATTACACACTCAAGGAGCTGTCACTGAAGTTTTTTTTAACAAGAAACCGGGCTTTAAACCTTGCTTTTGAAATTACTGTTGTACGAGTGTTGGAGCCGAAGAATAAATTGTAAAGAAATTATGACTTTGGAAAATTTGCCTTGGTGAAAGAAACCATTCCGACATGTTCAGGCTACATGTAAAACAAAAGCAAAATAAACTTTTAATATATGATAAGTAAAATCTGAGGTTTTAATGCACCTGTGGATTGCTGACATACAGAGGAGTATTTATACTATCTTTTGTCGTCCACTGTTGAGTTGTGTACTTGTGGTTGTCTGAACTTGAAGCACTAACACACACACAAAGTAAAGCAAATCCTATTAAGAGCTATACAAGGAATAAACTTGGATAGAGTCTCGGTTCAAACTATGACAAAACTACGACAAGACTACGACAAGAGAAGAATAAGCCCACAACTTCAGTGCCAAATAACTGCTGTTCAAAGCTGTAAGCAAATGATGACTTGAAAATTTGCTTTGGCAAATGAAACTATTCTGATGTGTGTACAAGAAAAACTAAAGTAAAATAAGCTTTAAATATACATTAAGTGAAAGATGAAGGAAGGGGAAACAATACGAAAGAAAATGGGGATTTTAATGTTCATGTGGATAATAGATTTAATAAAAATTCGTTTTGTTATTAAATGTTGTCGTTCCCTGTTGGGTTGGGTTCTTTTGGTTTTCTGTACACACTCACAACATATCCCATTAAGAACTAGACTAAACCTGGATAGAATCTGGGCTCAAACTACCACAAACTAAGTAAAGACAAAAACATCACTTTAGAGCCAAATAATTGCTGTACAAAGCCATACGCAAAAGGTGACTTTTGAAAAATATAATTGGCAAATGAAGTGCTTCCAACATGTGTACAAATAAAACAAAAGTAAAATAAACTTTTGAGGAGAAATATGTTATTTTCTGTTTTTCTGACACAATAATTGCGACAAATAGCTTTTACAAATCCATAAGTTTCCTAAAAGCTGGGTCAAACTGAAAAAAATTGTTGTATTTAAATGTATTTTTGTTGTTTGAATTACAGGAAATCAAGCGTTTATAGTAAAAAGAGTAAGACTGTGTCTGCATTTGTATTTATTTGTTTACTATTTTGTAGATTGTTTTGTCTTTGACACACCTGGGCTTTATATTTTGAGTTTGTGCACAATTAAAAACGGTGATACATGTTGTTTCTAATTTCATTTCCATAAACAATGCACAGTTGGAAGTCATGTTTATTCAAAGTGACACTGCAAAATGACATTACCTTCTTATTTCTGCATGATTTTTTTAGAATACTTTGGAAAATCTTGTTCTGATGAGTGAAATTTGTTTAAGCAACACACCTAACACTTGTATTTCCTTTAAGTGAATTATCTAACCCATTTTAACCTTGACCTCTTAGTTATTCATTAAATCATACATGAAACATTATCACGTGTGTGTTTGACATTTTAATTACACGTATGGATACACGAATAACGCCTTGCAACTGACATTTAAAAGCGTGAGAAAAGAAGTCGAGACATTGTTTTAATAATTATGACGGATTATCAGACTGAAACGACGTGTGATTTTTTTACGTAATTTGAGCTTTTTGCAAATCTTGTGCGTAAAACAAAAACAAGTCGGTAAACCCATTCACCACGCTCTAGTTCTAAAAAGCCAACGAAGCGTGAAGCTGTTCTACATAAAACAGAAAACAACGTAATTACAGATGCTTGCAGTGAGTAACCGGCTCGAATCTGGGTCTGACGCCTTTGCATGGGAAATGAAGAAGAAAAAAAAAGGGGGAAAAATCAGGCTTTTACGTTCCAAATGCTGCAGGAGCTTTGCCTATAAAAAACACAAAGCCACAATTAAAACGCGAGGCCGAGTATTACGCACCTTGAGTCATGCAAATACTTCTGCAGCGACGCGTAGAAGGTGAGAAATGCCCGGATCTTTTATTTCCCTCTCTCTCTCCATTACCAGCTGCAGCATTATCCTACACTTGTCGCTGCTTCTGTTACGTACATACTTCTTCTTTGGCTATTCTGAATGATTGTTTTCCTATATCTTTACGAGTATAAACTATATGAAGTGTACACATTTATTGCCAATATATAAGAGGAGAGATAGAATAAGTCTGCAATTGTATTTGTAACTTATAGCATTGGTCATTTAAGCAAACTGCATTACTTTTAAGAACCGTCAAAATGAAAACGATAGGCTGTCTCGATTCATAGGCCTATTCATTTCAGTCTATTTGAGTTTTTAAAACATGAGTAGTTTTTAGATAAAAGGTTTTTTTTTCCAATATTTTTTACGTTCCTCTGTCGTTACATTTATAGGCCATCTTTTCAGAAAAAAAACGGTTGCTCTTTTCAGGCTAAAAGGAGATGGGTATTCCGTGGCATCACACCGGGCTGGAGCTATCGTAAAGCCGGTTTGTGGACCTCCGTGGCTGCTGCTGCTGCTGCTGCTGGTGGTGCTGCTTTGTGAAAAGTGAGGGATTTGCACCTGGTGTATTGCTGCTACATTAATGGTACATCAGACGTAACGTAATAAACCACGAGGATGCCTTTAAGTCATTGTAAACATCATGGGCCTATTTGATGGTCGATTGTTATTTGTGTTTTTAGGTTTTATTCACATTGACATCCTAATTCTAATCTTAAGACCCAGACCTACATTTAAACATTTAGTAACTTCAGACCTAAAGTTTGCCGTTAAGCCTAAAGAAAATGACCCCACGTGGCTTCAACTCAAACACCTGTCTATAAACGTTAAGAAATAGCGTTTCTATTTGACGCTTTTTACAAAGTGAAACAAAGAGACCGTGTGATAGAAATGAAAAAAAAAAAGAAAAAAGGATTACAACGTGCTCGTGATAGTTATGAATAGCTCAGAGTATTATTATTACGCTTGTCAAACGTGTGGGATTTGCACCTAGTTTCTTTGCTACTGCTACACTAATGGTACATCAGACGTAACGCAATAAACCACGAAGATGTATTTAAGTAAACCCTATTGAGAGCAAGAAAAAATTGAGTTTGTAGTATTATTATTGTTAATTATTATTGTTGCCAAGACTTTTAGCTATTATGCGAGATGAGCGTAAAAATAGCCTGCCTGCCTTTTGTTGCATCAGATCGTGCTGGAAAAAAATAGGCAAAACTAAGACGTATTTTCAAACACAGCAAGAATTTAGCTTAATCTGACAAAAATACAACCTACTTCAAATGTGGATTTCCACCATGAGTTTTCTTCAAACTGAAAAACGGTAGCTTCAGCTGGGATGTCGTAAATACACAAACATTAAAGGGTAAATTAGTAGGTGTTATTATAAACACTGTGCAAAATGTTTTAGTTTCATTTTACAGAATTTCACTTCTTATTGTTCAAAGTTCAAATGGCATGTACGCTACATGCAACTTTGAAAGAGTTGGATCAGAAATAACAAGGTTTGTTGGTATAAAGATCATTAATGGGCAAGCTGACATTAATAATAGATATTGGTGAAGTACTGCAAGACGATAGGCTTATATAGGTTGTATCAGCATTTCTTTGAACACATTTACCAACAAGCTCAAGCATAAACACATAGGCCCGAGTTAGCTTTTTTAAAAACTGAATTAGGCAATCCATCCTGTAAATTATCAATTTTTATTATTACTGTTATTTTGAAAAACAATCTATGTATGAAGTTACCTTTTTATGACTTGGATTCAGAATTATAATCTGGACATGAATCATTTTGACTGAATACTTGCTTACCTTTTTGTAGAATTTGGCCTAAAATAGGACAATAAATTCAAAACTCAAAGAAAGAAGTCTTCAAACAAAACCAAGAGTTTGCCACATGGAAAAGAGTCTAGAACTATACATAAATAGACCTTCAATCAAAAACTAAGATAAGAATCAAGTAACTTTAACACTATCTTATTTTTTATTTTCTTATAACTTATAACAGATCTACACCTTCCTCTTAGATATTTGCAAGATAAAAGAATCTTGCGATCTTGCATCTAAAACCAACAAGTCTTTTAGGGTGAATAAGAAAAATACACTATATATTTTTGACAATACAAACATGCTCTTTCTGCATGCAGGCAGTTTAGGGTTGGAGCTGCTCTGGTCATAAGGGTTTGTTTTAATCCGAGGTCAGAGGTCATTGCTGCGTCATCCAGTTTCAAGGCCAAGTTTAGAGACAGGAGGGGGCCGCTGCGTGAGGACATGTGGGGCCATAAAGAGACTGCTAGACTGAAAACAAACCCATCCTAATGCGCAACACCGGCCAAAACGCTCTATTTGTGGATTCAGTCAGTAGCAGTTGTCTTAGCCTCGTTCTTGTTCAGTTCACTCTAGCTATACGTCCTTGAGTTTCATCCCTGGTTGGTTTTATAAGTCTGTGTCATCTCCTTTCAAGGCCAGTTTGAAGAAAAGGGATTGGCCATGCGCAATTAGTGTGCATTAATTTGAGTCATATGTTGTACTGTAGTCGTCTTAGCTTAGTTTTATCCTAGTTTTATGAATATTCTTCCCTAATTAGCTTTGCACATCAAGATGAACTCTTTGAATAATCAATTAAAAGAAAAAGATACTCTCCATGTGCAATATTGTGCAATAAATTTTAGGTAAATGTATGTCCCTGTTTGTTTGGTTACAGTAATTGTACTTAAATATCCTTGAGTGTCATCCTTGGTAAGTTTTGCAAATGTATGCCAATCTTCTTTCAAGACCAGTTTAAAGAAGATGTGCAATATAGTTCATTAAACTGAACGATGCAACATTGATTAAAATTGTGCATTAATCTAAGTTAGACATCAATGCACTAGTCAATTTTGTCCTGTTCTTGTTTCTAGTTTTGTTAATCCTTGTTATGTACTTGAATTTCATCTCTGGATAGCTTTTATAAGTGTTGTATCCTTGCCATGCAGTTTAATGGAAAAGTGGTTTGTTGTGCACAAAATGGTTCATTTTATTGCATAAAATTACTCATTATTCTGAGTTAGACAATATTACACAAGTTAAGTTTGTTTTGTTATGGTTTCTTATTTTGTTAATCCTTGTCATATGCTTGAATTCAATACCTAGGTAGCTTTGCAAGTATGTATTATATTCCTGCAAGGCAGTGTGAAGAAAAGAGATTGGCCATGCGCAATAATGTGCAATAAATTTGAGTAAACAACATTTTGCATTTGTCCAGAGACGTTTCTGGTTTTTGTGTAGTTCATTTGAGTCAACTGTTACTGAATTCCATCTCAGGTTAGCGTTGCAAATGTGTGCCATGTCATTTCAAGGGTTTAAAGAAAAAGGATTGGCCGTATGCAGCATAGTTCATTATTCTGGATGATGCAACATTGTTTAGTCATTTTAGTCATTTTTTCTGTTCTAGTTTAGAGCTTAAAGGAGTGAAACCTTAAATTTCATCCCCTTATCATGTTATGCTTATGTTAACTCTTTTGAAAGCCAGTTTAGAAAAAAAAAAGTGAGAGATTGGCCATGTGCAATGTAGCACATGATGCAACATTGCATAAAATTTCCCATTAATCTGAGTTAGATAACAACACTAGACAATACTAGTTAATTTTGTCCTGTTCTTGTTTCTAGTTTTGTTAATCCTCGCTAAAAGCGCTTCATTTTCATCTCTGGACTGTTTTACACGATTAGTTTAGCCTTCTTATGTGTTGCTTAGCTTAAAATCTTTCAATTTTGTTTATTCTTAAAGGTTTCTTAATCTCTTTGCGAGGTTAATCTGAAAAAAGCATTAGTTATGTGCAGTATTGTGCATTAGATTAAATTAGATTACATATACAGTAGTTGTTATGTCTTGGCCTGATCTACGTAGTTTTTTTTATTTAAGTTAAATCTTCTTGAAATTCATCTCTGCTTAGTCTATAAATTGACACTTGGCATGGCCAGTGTGACAAGAAGGGATTTGCCATGCACAACATTGGTTTAGATAATGTTGTACTGGTTTTGTTAAGATAAGTCTTCTAAAATTGCAAATCCCTAGTAGTTTTTTAAGTCTGCGTCATTTCTTTGCGAGACCAGTTTGAATAAAAAGCATAGTCCACCATGCATACATCTCAAACCTAAACCAAAAGTGTGTGCAAATGCAAATGCTAAGGTCCCTTCTCCAAAACTCTGCAGCTTTCTGTCTAGTCTGCAGCCAGCCGGATTGGGTTACAACCTTCAGAGCTCAGCCTCCATGGTCAAGTTCAAGTTGGCCCTGGCTAGTAAAACCGGGGGGCGCATTCTGCAGTGTCTGGAGAGGGGGGAAAAGGGGGAAAGAGGGGCCCAATCCCACCCGCTTTGATCTCGCACGGCCAAAAACGAGACACTGCAAAGAAAGAGGGAGAAAGAGAGCTTTTAACTGGAGCCATCTCCGGTAACTGGAATGTTTGGGGAGAAAAAAAAACAGTCGGAATCTGTGCATAAACAACCTGGAAGAGGTTAGGGCAGGACGATATCGCAATGAATTTACTATTATGATTTTCTTAGAGCCAGATCATGATTTCGATTGTAGACACCACTGTCTTTGGGGTAAATAAAATCTGATTTTCAGAATGTTCCTTCTTCACTGTCAGCTGGCTCAGGTTGACTGCTGTTGCCAGATTTTCAGGAAGAAATAATAAAGCCATCCTTTGGGGGGGAAAAAATCCCAAAGTGACCTCAACTTTAAATAAAAAGTTATTGAAGTAAAATATTGTCTCCTCAATACAAGTTTCTAACCCTTTGTAATAAAAACAATGACTTTTAGACATGAAAATATGCTAAAAATCTGTTCTAGTCATTAATATACAGTATATATTTTTGTTAATCAAACCTAAAAATTTGATAAAGATTAAGCCTACTTCTTTTAAAGTTGAAAGTGCAGTTCAAAACAGCACAACCTTAAAAATGCATAAGAGACTTGGCAACTTTGAGACTAAGAGAAGTAAATTGCATCAAATATGGGCACTGGAAAATCACAATATGATAATTTCATCAAAAAAGCAGGTTCTAATAGAATTTAGTTCACAGTTCAATTTTAATCACGACGTTGTGAAAAGCGTCAAATAGAGACGCTGTTTTCTTAGCGACAGGTGTTTTGGTTGAAGCCACTTATAGGGACATTTTCTTTGGGTTTAACGGCTTAGTTTAGGTCTGACACTAAAAAAAATTAGAATTTAGGTCTGGAGCTTGGAGGTTGTTTAGCTTAAGATTTCATTAATATTCATCATAGGACCTAAATAATGACACATTTTTACATCCGTCGTAGGAGCAGCAACGCGTATCCACACGAAAACAAACTATAGACACGCATTTAAATGTGTTTGGTATGATTATACGTTTATCGATCAATCTAAAACCTTGCTTCCAGCTTGGATCGCTATAGACAGTCAGGATCCACGCACAGTCACGGGGCCTATCTTAAGCACACACCGTATAAATGACACTATACAGCCAAAAAGGCGCAGTCCTAGCGTTGCGCAAAACGGGCCATTGTGACGCTTTATCTGCGGAGGATCACAAGACTCTCCCCGCGATGCCCCCGACTCAACCTGCTCCTGCTGCCGTGAGGACGGGTTAAAGATTGACTCTCAAAGTGGATGTGTCACGGATAAAAGGACGTAAAGTGACTACCACCAGACAATGTTTACCTCGTAACAGCGCGTAAGGCATAAAACGGAGGATAAGGACAGTTTTGATCCGTGTTTGCGTAGGAAATGTGAGGAAATAGGCTCGTTTTGAATCGTAATGAACTTCAAGGATTATACTTGGAATGTAAAGCTAAAAATGTCCACACGAATTTTTCTTTTTGTTATTATTTAATACCACTGGGATTATGGTAGCAGCCCATGCTTATTATGAACTATTGCTGGTCTGTTTGAAATATCATGGTAAATAAAATTATATATATGATAGATATGCAATTCTGTGACACGAAGAAGAAGAAGAATCACTGATTAAGCAAACAATCTTCATGTCCGTAGTTGTGGTACTTCAGTGTCTTATATCTGCACGTGGGAGGAGTGTGGAGAGGTAGAGTTTGAGCAAATTTCTCTTGTCTTGTCTATTTGATAAATATATTTTGCATAATCTGTATAATTTAAACTCATGTATGACAAATGTCAAAGTGTCATGTAATTATTAGGCTATTTGTTTTATGTTGTTGGACACCCTCGAAAATAAAATGGTACACCTCAAGGGGCAATGTATGAATACAATTTAATAGGAAATTTTCAACGTTCAATCAATATGGAGCTCACCAGTGACCGCCCACTTTCTGGTTTGGTGCCACAATCTCCCATGTAAAATCTCCAGAGGGGTTTAAAAACGACCTCAAAGTTTATCAGCTCTATGTTGAATATTAAACCTACATTTTTGCTTAAAAGCAGTTTATGCAGCTCTATAAACTACAACGTTATTAAGTATTAAGCCATTTTGATGAATTTTAAGAAATAGATAGCTTTTTAGATTAAAAACAATCACACAGTGCTAGCATGTCTTAAAACTCTTAATTTTTGAATTTTTCAAAAAGCTTATGGCAATTTACAATGGGGCAATTTACTTCCGGAACCAGGGTGATCGAACACTGTTGACCTCTATCAATGACAATGATGTAAAGTGGACTTTATTAAAGTTTTTATTTTTTAGTTAATTAGTGGCCTTTGTGCTTTCCAATACAAAGTCCATGGTGAATGCAGCACTTTCTGAAAAAATGAAACCCCGAGTACCGTCTGAATTGAATAATAAAGACATTTAGTTCCAATGAGGAGCCAAAAGCTGCGTTCTGATTGGCTGAGCCTGAGTGGTCCACTCCAGTTTTAATTTGCCATTTGTAAAAAGTGGTTTATAGGTGCTACTAAGATGATTACATTTAATTTTAACCATTTGTCAACGGATTTAAGAGAGGAAGATGCCAGATTTAAAACTTAAAACGTGTTTGCAGTGTGAAAATCCGCTACCCCAGCTTTAAGGGGGTTTGAAATAGTATTTGCAACAAACTACAGTCTTGTTTTTAAACTGTAAACCACTGATGACATTTAAATGTTAATTTCACATACAAATATGGCTGTACAATTGATTCAAACCAAAATCACAATTCTTAAGCAAAGTAGCCTGTGCCCTAACTTATTTCTGTACAATAAAAACCCTGTTCTTTTCTGTGTAAATATGTTCATTCCTGCAGTTGTGGCAACAAATGTGTTAGAAACAGATCAGATTCTGTTGTTAGTTTGTATGTTCACAGTTTACGTTCATGTTATAGAAAGTGATGACGTCGTATGATGGGCAAGTGCTTGTTCTTCCATTAATAACATTGTACTTGTCTATTCATCTTTTGTATTACAACAATAACTGCATTTAACTAATATTATTTAGCGGACAATCATTTGTATTACATTTTAGTGACTGTGTTGTGGCAGTTGTTTTGTTTTAAGACAAACATGATGCTGTTCAGGTCCAGAGTAATGAAGTAAAAGACATAAGACTATCATGTGTTCCTACAACAGGAATTGTGTGAGTTCCATCTACTGACTGCAAAGGGAATGACACAGGAGAAAATAATCAAACTGATCTGGCCCAAGACATGCTACTACTGAATAAATGCTCCAAACGAGTCTGAATGACTTAAAAACAGAGATTTACATATGATATCACAAGACATTCAGAACAGTGTTTTCTTAAAATTGATCAATTGTAATGTCAATAAGCGAATATTAAAATTTTAAAGGTTGTTTGGAGGATTTTTCAAATCCAACAACTGCTTGCTGTTTTTCAAATGATGCACATGTGTTTCTCCTCCCAGGGCCACGCCCTTCACTGTAACTGGGCCAATGAGTTACTTATGAACACTGAGGGTTTGCTTGACAAGTTCACAGGCCAATAGATAACGAGGTACCTCGTTATCCATTGGTCAACGTTTTACTGGCCTCATCATGTCCACAGTTTATATATTTTCATAATAATTTTTTTTTTTGTTTAGCATAAGTACAAGGCTGTTACAAATCTATGCAACTGTTTTTAACCAAGACTGACAACAAACAATTTTAGGAAAATCCTCCATACAACCTTTAAGGTTGAAAAAATTTTGGGAATTTGTTCTTTTTGAAACAGAAGCTGAAATGTAGACATTGATATCTGAGTTTGCTGATCTGTAGCGAAATCATTGACAATCTAATTGAAGCAATAATATTAATTGACATGAAAGATGAAAAACAAAATGAAAAGTTAAGTTTTCTATTTAAAAAAATACTGATTGACGGACAACAATTTGAGCTTAACTTTCAATGTTTGCATAAAATGAAAGAAATACGATAACTCACATTAGCTATTTAAATGACATGCCTTCAGAAATCGGACTGGGATTAATTTTAGCCTTCGACTAAAACCTGGAATTCCAGGTTTACTTGACTGAAAATATTTCTTAAAAATGACAATAACACTGTTCTACCATTTTCTTTGACAAACAATCAATTATCAAGTTTATTTATTCCTCAATTGTTAATTACTGTAGGATCAAATCGAGAAAGTCTGATGTGTATTCAACTTACTTTTACTAACTGAACAATTTCACTTTACACCAGCTCCACACAACATGTCACCCATCGATAATGATGAATTATCATCAATATACATATTATAGGCCGTTATTTTTACAGCTATATTTGGATACTGTTGGTCTTAACTTGTTTCTGTCAAGTCTGATTTTATGTCCTATAACCCAGTTATATCACTCTGCCATCATTTTGTCTTGAGGATTATGCTATAGAAGAAAAATGTATATTCCTAAAATATTTGCTTCAGATATCTGAGTAAGATTAGGGTTAGGCTTAGGTTTAGGTTAAATTTGATTACATTAGGGGTTTGTGAAAGGTATGCCAACCGGGCATTAACTGCTTTGGAGGGAAAAAAGACCATACTTAAAAATGTACTTTTATGAACGTATTTTCCTGCCAACTTTATTGGCAGAAGTTAATCTGCAAAAACTACCGAGGTCCAAAACTGTCTAAAACAAAGCAGTTAATCGCGTTGTTAACAATTACGCACTGTGTTACGAAACTTACAAACTAGAGCGTAAAAAGCGTGTCATTTGGACGTCAGTCTGTCGAGTAAACTCTAGGTTTTCCTTCCTGCTTTAGTCTCCAAAGATATATCTATTTCTAATGAACAAATATAATTTAAGTTCAAATTAGCGTCTCAGTCGATAGGCTAAATATAGTAGCTAGACAAAATCATTTACGCACGTTGACGCTCTCCTTTTTATCTTCACACTCAAATCAATTACGAAGACGATTGTAATGAGCAAAATGTTAAAATGTAGACTGCAAATTCCTGAAATTACTTAGTAAATATAACTCTTTAATTGAAGCTTTCAGAGAAATAGGCCGTAGGCTAATACGGCCTGAACATGGAGGTTTAAGACGATACGCTTATAATCTTTAATTTGCCAAAATGTGCCAAAAAAAAGGCTAGTTTACGCAACATGCCAATAGTTTTAATTCAATTTAAGTCGCCTTTAAAGTTACTACTACAGATACTACACTTTGCAGTTTAGTTCTAGATTTGTTTTCAAAAGATTAGACAACAGCTACAAATAGGCTATTTTTCAAAGCTAATTCTGTGTGCAAAGTGGCTGCGCTTTGGTAAACACGCAGAGGTAAGATAAGGTCTCCAAATGCGCGCGTTCAAAGACTCTTTCTCTCTCTCTCTTTCTTCCAGGCCACATAAAAGTCTTCGGGTGAGTGAGAGAGAGCCAGAGGAATTTCCCTGCCTGGCTCCGAGCTCCGGCGGCGGGCCTCGGCTGCAGCGGGGGGAAGGGGGAGGGATATACGTAACGTGCGCGCGGGTGTACGTGTGCGTGTTTGTGCCTCCGGGGTTGTTCCTGCGTTTGGACGGGCGAGGGCGCACGAGGACAGCGCACACCATCACCACCACCACCACCACCGTCTCTGTCCCCCTTCCCCTCCTCCTGCTCGGACCACGTGACCACCTCCCACGTAGGACGCAGCGCTGGGGTCACGTGACGGCGTTTCTCTGCCTGATCTCGGGAGATGCTAAAAGATGCCAGAGAGTGAGGCAGAACCGGACCGTTTCATTCCTCCTCCCATCCCAGCAGCCAACACATTTAGCTCATTTTAAAGGTCACATATTATGCTAAATGGACTAGTTTTGCTTTTAACCAAGACAGAAGGCCTATTGTCTCTTTATGATGTCATTATGTTGAGGTTTTCAAAGCTGATTCATGAGACAATACTTCTACTTTAAAACATGATTGAGTTGTTATCGGTTTCTCTTTTTGTTCAGATGATAGAACTACAAAAAGTCTCTGTGGCTGACATAGTTCAAATGATTTTAGTGAAGGTGTTTGAAGTTTAAAAACACAGTGGAGCAACTCCTGCGTTACCACTTAATGACGTTGCAAAGTGAAACAGCTTGTTTTCAAATTGACAAATGAATTCAGTCTGCAATGTCCAGGATATACAATAAAAATTAAAATCCGTTAAAGCAATATAACTATTTGCATATAGTGCTTTGTGCAGTGATGGAAGATACCAAGACTACTACTCAATCAAAAGCACAGTTACTTGTGTTGTGAAAATGACTGGGAAAAGTTACAGATCTATTGAAACTGCTACAGTTGTGTAAAAGTATAAACTAAACCTAAATAGCCAACAAAACTCAAAATGTTCTACGTAATCAGTTGTCCGTTTTTTTGAGAAGCATCTTGCCAAGTTTCAAGTATTAAGAAACAAACTAAAACATTAAGCAGACACTAAAAAGAACACCAAAAGTTTACACCTGAATGTTTTAAGAGAAGTTGGTTGAACGGATAGTAAAATGCTTGATTTTATTGACAAGTGTTGCAGAACACTGTCTCATTGAACTTTGTATCTATACTACATGAGCACATGTTTTGGGACATTTTCTTTGGCTTTAACAGCTAAGTTTAGATCTGGACTTAGGTCTGGGCCATAGAGATGGTTAAGGTGACCGCAAGTAACTTTCTGGTGGTTAAAAAAAAATAAATGCATAATCCCTGAAAAATAGAAAGATAAAACACTAATTTGAAGCAGTTTTCATCAATATACATACATTTTTTTGGGATACGCCCTCAAGGCTTAAATTACACATTTTATGTTTTTAGTCCACCAAAAACATCCAATTTAAAAAAAAAAACATGCTTTTGTTCAAGTCTATTTTGGGGCTAAAAAAAGCTACAGGCTGTACCTTTAAAATTAGAATTTCGTTAATATTCATAATTAATGGCACACATTTTGATTCTCTACAGAAAACGTGAATCGTGTATCAAACGTATGGAAAAAAGGAATATTACGTGCATATACACATTTAAATTTGTGTGGTATAGAAGGATTTTTTATTTATCAACACAGGCAATGTGCGCATCCGACCTGCAGAAAGACCCGCCGCAGTGGAAACAGTGGAAAGTCGAAAAAGTACCATGTCAGCCAACAACAAGAGTTTATCACTGTGTGAAAACAAAAGTTCTGCTGCTAAATCAACATTTGTGAATGAAATTCGACCCTACGACCCTTAAAAGTTACATTCATGTGAGTGAAAAAACGAGGAGAAAAACAATGTCCTGCTCTTTCTGCATAACGCATAGGGTGGAAAGTGAAATCGACCGAAAATCCCTCTATACATACACCTTACTTCAATTTATAACTTTTTGTTTTATGTAGGCCTAATCTTTAATTTAATATATTTTTGATTTGTTTAACTGATACACGACATGGCAGCAGGTCTGCACTGGCTTTAAAGCGCCTACATTACGCAACTTTTGACATGTCTTGCAACGTTGTTCTCCTATCAACAACCAAAACACTCAATTTACATTTGTTTACACACAAATCCAAAATACTTTTTGGATTTATGTTCTTCCCTTCAGTTGATGTGGTGGTGGTTGTTGCTCCTGCTGCTATTGTTGTGGTTGATGTGGTGGTTGCTGCTGCTAGTGTTTCTGCAGTTGATGTTGTGGTGTAGTTGTTTGTGCTGCTGTGGTGGTTGCTGCTGTTGTGGTTGATGTGGTAGTGGCGGTGGTTGTTGCTCCTGCTGCTATTGTTGTGGCTGATGTGGCGGTTGCTTCTGGGGTTGCTGTGGTTGCTGTGATGGTGTAGTTGTTGCTGATGCTACTGTGGTTGATGTGGTGGCTGCTGCTGCTGCAGCTGTTGTGGTTGCTGTTGCTGCTCTTGTTGTGGTTGATGTGGTGGTTGCTGCTGCAGCTATTGTGGTTGTAGTTGCTGTAGGTGGTTGCTGTTATGGTTGATGCGATAGTGGATGCTGCTGCTGCGGTTGATGTGGTGGTGGTGGTTGCTGCTTTTGTGGTTGATGTGGTTGCTGCTGCTGCTGTTGTGGTTGATGTGGTGGTTGCTGCTTTTGTGGTTGTTGCTCCTGCTGCTGCTATTGTTGTAGTTGATGTGGTGGTTACAGCTGCTGCTGTTGTGGTTTATGTGGTGGTGGCAGTGGTTGTTGTTCCTGCTGCTATTGTTGTGGTTGATGTGGTGGTTTACAGCTGTTGCTGTTGTGGTTGATGTGGTGGTGGTGGTGGCAGTCTGCTATTGTTGTGGTTGATGTGGTGGTTGCTTCTGGTGTTGCTGTGATGGTGTAGTTGTTGCTGATGCGGTTGTGGTTGATGTGGTGGCGCTGGTGGTTGATACTGCTGCTATTGTTGTGGTTGATGTGGTGGTTGCTGCTGCTGTTGTTGTTGTGGTTGATCTGGTTGTTGCTGCTGTTGTGGTTGATGTGGTTGTTGTTGTTGTTGCTGCTTCTGCTGCTGCTGCTGCTGCTGCGGTTGATGTGGTGGCTGCTGTGCTGCTGCTGTTGCTTTTATTAATGTGGTGATGTGATGGTAGTTGTTCCTGTTGCTTTTGCTGCTGTGGTGGTTGTTCTTGTTGTTTCTGCTGCTGCCACTGCTGCTGCTGTTGTGCTTTTTGATTTTGTTGTTGATGTTCTGGTGGACGTTGTTGCCGCTTTTGTTGTGGTGGTTGTTGCTGTTTTTGTTATTGATGTGATGGGTGGTTGCTGCTGCTACTGTTTTTGTTGTCGCTTTTCCTGCTATGGTTGTGGTGGTGGTTTTTGCATCTGTTACTGTTCTGGTTGTTGTTTTTGCTGTTGTTGTGGTGGTAATTGTTGGTTGTTGTTGCTTTGATGGGTGCCGCTTTGGTTCTTGTTGCTGTTGCCGTTGCGGTTGTTGTTGCTGCTGTTGTGTTATTTGATTTGCACAAAAAACTGTTGCGTTAAACAAAATCAAACCAAAAACTATATAAAGAGAGACACAAAAAGAACGTAACATACCTAAATAATTTGTCATTAGATGTTCATAAAAAGTCGCACTGAAAAACATACTCAATGTACACTTCTGAATGAAATCTTTTGTCACTAATATGTTTAGCCTCTGTCTTTACCTCGTGTGTCTGGTGAGTTCAAAGGTCACGTTATTAGGCAGCTATAAACCCTCATGATGGAGACAGATAGTCCAGGAGGAAACAGATTTGTCATATAGATACTGCCTTTGTCCTCATAAGTCCTTTTAGAGCAGCGATGCAGAGCCGCTTCAGTTCCTGTGTGCCACTGAATCACAGACTAACCAAACACAGCCGCATTAAAAGTCTCAAAGTCAGCTCCCTCGGGCAAAGGAAACGCCGCTTATCAAATTATTCAACATCTTAAAGACTGTTGTAGTGTATAAAAAGGTATGTCACAATACCAACGCGAAGTAATTCAATGTGCAGGGGGGAAAAAATGAATTCAAATCACAAATAACATTATAAAAACAACATAATAACATCCCCAAAATAACATTGTTTTGAGGATTTGAAGGTTTTGGACGGTCTGTTAGGGATGGGCGATAGCGGAGTGGTTAAAGAGCTTCCTAGTAAGGAGATTTGGGGTTTGAATCCAGGTCAAATCAAATCAAAATCTCATGATCTCTGGTTTGAGTTTGCGTGTTCTCCCTGTGTATTCTTCATTCAAATTTATTATTGAATATATTTCTGCAAAATCAGTGTTCAACCTTGTTATTTATGTCGTATTTGCGTGGCACATTTACTTAAAGGATTCATGTAAATTGTTATAATTGTGGATGTCATCTGAGTTTCTAGTCCTGTGCGAATTGTCCGTGTCTGTAAAAATGTCAGTAAGGTTTACCCCGAATTTTATTTCCTGTAATTCAACAAACTTAGACATCCTCAGGCAATTCTACTCATTTGCAAATACGTTTGTTTTCAATCTGTGAACTTTAGATAAATTGTAATTGTATACTAATAACTGCAACCTATTTTATCTTCAAATTTAATAAACTACAATAACAGGTCAAGCCGCTGAAAGGGGTTCTAAAAAAAATTTGCACAGAGCACTACAAAGTTTGGATGGAAGGACGACTGATCGTGTGGTTTTGATCAACAAACGCAACAATATGAGGAGCCACCACATATACACTGCCACAGCTAAAGTCATTCATGATAAAACAAACTCAAAAAACAAAAAATATTAAATCATGAGTAAAGCAAAAGGTTGTTGTCGATAATCATGTTTCCTAATAAAAGTCTGTAAAAACAAGCAAATGCAAATGAGTGTATGAACTGTTTTAGCGTAGTTTACAGACGTGTAATGTTAGAGTGAGGCTTCTGGAAGACCCAGAGCATGGCAATTTAAGGTGTTCTGAACATAAAGTCAATAAACCTATTTCTATTAAAGCCATTCCAGGAGAATGTTGTGTTGTTGTTGTTGTTGTTGTAGTGCACGTGGATTGTACCTGCACTAGCCCCAACATCAGCCCGAACATCAGCCCCAGCACTGGTCCCAACAAATGCACCAGCTCCATCATCATCATCTGCATCTGCTCCAATCCCATCATTTATCTCGACACATGCACAAATCCCCAGCATCGGCCCAAGGTCCAGTCTCACCTACAGGCTCAAAACACGGTCTTACCTCTGTCCCAGCTCTGTCTTTTCTCTGTGTCGAGCCTCACAGAATCTCTCTGGAAGGGGTTTGGATGTTCTCCCCATGTTGGGTTTTCTCCAGTTACTCTGGCTTCCTCTCACCAAAAACGTGCATGTTTATGTCAATTGGTAACACTGTAAATTCCCCCAGTGAGTGAATGATTGCCTGTCTGTGTGTTCACCCTGCAACAGGTTGATTACTGTCTCAGGGTGCTACCCCACCTAAGACCCAAAGTCACTGGGATAGTTTAGTTCCAGATTATAAATGAAGCATTTACATTTTCCTTTTTATATATTGAAAAGTAATATGTAATAGAAGGATCTTCTAAGATCATCAAATAGTCTGAATAAAGTGTTTATAGTTTCATTGGTCATAAAGTTAAGTGTTTCGTGAAATAAAAAGTAAGTTCAGTCTGCTAATGTGGCAGGTGTTGCAGTGTTCTTGAGACAGTTTTTTAAAGTGACAGATATTATGAAGTGTTCAGAAATGAGCTTGTCAAAGTGACAAGTGCTGAAAAGTGTTCAGAAGTAATTTTGCTAAATTGACAGGTGCCATGAAGTGTTCAGAAGTCAGCTAGTTAAAGTGACGTGATATAAAGTGTTCATGAGTCAGTTTGTTAAAGTGACGTGATATAAAGTGTTCATGAGTCAGTTTGTTAAAGTGACAAGTACTATACAATGTTCATGAGTTAGCTAGCTAAAGTGACAGGTGCTAAAGTGTTCATGAGTCAGTTTGTTCAAGTGACAGGTGCTATAAAGTGCTCATGAGTCAGCTAGCTAAAGTGACAAGTGCTATGAAGTGTTCACCAGTCATTTTGTTAAAGTGACAGGTGCAAGTGTGACTGGTATGATCTTAAGCATGTCTTGAGCGGCAGTCGAACTCAGATCTTCCGCACGGCGGTCGACCGACAAACACATTGAGCCAAAGGGAACGCTCCCCTTGGCCCAGTTTGTTTTTTGTTGGTTCTTATACCTGAGGGAGTGAGTTTATCCCCCCACGACCACACTTCTCCAACCTGGTACCTCATGTGGGTTTGTGTTGGTATCGGTTACACAAGTACGTGTTCATGAGCCAGCTTGTTCAAGTGACAGGTGCTAAAGTGTTCATGAATCAGCTAGCTAAAGAGACAAGGGCTATAAAGCGTTCACAAGTCATTTTTGTTAAATGACTGTGCTATAAAGTGTTTACAAGTCATTTTTGTTCAAGTGACAAGCGCTAAAGTGTTCATGGGTCAGCTTGTTCAAGTGACAGGTGCTAAAATGTTCAATCAAGAGTCATCATCTGATCAGGTATTAGCGTCGTTTTGTCTCAACAACCAAAATTCTTTAAACATCTGTGCAAAATATGCCCTTTTATGTGTCAAGTCACTTTGGAATATCACTAGATTGAAAATTTGTAAACTGGTCTTTATTTCTATATTATATTCATAGCAAAATCCAAAAGGAAAATCTAATTCTTGCCCTCCTTCTGATCGTCACATTTTAGAACATGAACTGAACCTGGCAGAAGAGAGAAACGGTTGTTAAAGCATGAATTTCTGATCCATCATGGAGCATGTTATGACACTGCAAAACAAATTAATCCACTATTACAAACACGGTACTCTTGATCTGACTATTTAAAATGTTCACAACCTACATTTTCAGTTACCAATTTACCAGTGTGTGTTTTTTGTGTGTGTTTTTTAAACTAGTTATCTTTCAAATACAGTATATACTTTCATGGAACCAAATTAAACATGGCAATTAATTATAGGTTAATTCAATATCCATAGTATGTTTCTACATTTCACTACAATATGAGAGGCCTATAGGGTCACTAACATGAACCGTGTATACTATATGCATTTCATGGTACAGTGCTATTAAAAACTGGCTCTTGCCTATTATCTGCCACGCGTTTTAATAAAATTGTAATAAGAAATGAAATCAGAGTGTGTTGACATTTGTCTCTCTCTCCTCTCTTTTCTCTCTCTCACCACCACCAATCAATGCGTGTCGTCAGCGATGGGGGGGAGAGAGAGAGAGGAGGAGGGGGGGCAACGCGGTGACAGGAGCAGAGCGGGGGGGAGAGAGAGGCTAAATGGTGCTCCCTCCCTGCAGCGTCGCCACTACTATACCCCCGCAGTCTGACACTACACACACATATCTCTATCTCCCAAAAAAAACACATCCCCCCAAAACGCGTGCCATGGACAGCCGAGAGACAGACGCGACGGAGGGAAGGCAGGGACACAGGGACCGCTGCTTCTCCAGAGACGCGTCCGAGGAGAGGATCCGGACTGTGGGCGCGTCTACTGCGGGTAGCGGTGGTGCTCCAGGTTCCGCGGAGATGAGCAGGCAACCGGGGGAAAAGCAGCAGCAGCAGCAACTGGCGCACAAGGACGGAAGCAGCTCGGACCCGGAGTCGGACTTCTACGAGGAGATCGACGTCAGCTGCACGCCGGAAAGCATGGACTACCCACGGAAAAGGGTAAAGGGAATGCACGGGCTGTGGGACTGCTTTGGTGTTTGGTAGCAATATTAAAAAGATTACGATTGATCGATTCAGCAAAGGAAATGCAACGCTAATGAGTCAAAAGCACGCGTAAAACCAAAAATCTAGCAACAAAATGCTTGCAAACAAACGGCAAGAAAGCCACTAAATGCTGCCTATTCGGCTTAAAATCATACACACGCTTTAAACAAAGAAAATACATTTCAATTTATGCATAAAATGTGAAAAATGTAGTTCTTAAATACTAATGATCACGCAAACCACTAATTTAAAGCTAACACGTAATATGTACATTTTAAACCAAGAAAACTGATCCCAGTTGTGTGTAAGACAAAATTATTCGTTAAAAATATTTGGTAATAAAAGGCTACGCTAGAAATGCCAATTCAACTTTAAAATACAATACTATTGAGTCGTATTTACATTAAAACAAACCAACAAATTGCATGCGTAATCGTGCGTAAAAATGTTTATGCGTAAAATTGCATAAATCCTGGTGCCAAAAGTGTTTGTTCTTCAAAGACTGTGCTAGACACTAAATTTAAGCACTGTGCATTTTCTAAACTGAATCGACATTACGTCACGTGCACGTATTGGCTTTAAACCGAGAAATAGAACTTCAGTTGTGCGTAAGAGTGCTCGTTTAAAACGGCTGAAAACGCACAAATTGACAGCTCCGGCGCAATCAGCTGTTGTGTCAAGTGTTCCCCGGTGCGCGCGCGGAGGTGAGGCGGTGACACCCACACACAACACCAAAGCAAACCCAAACTTGGAGCGCGCGCGGATGAGGAAACACGGGGGAACACGTGCGAAATGGCTGCGTGCGTAAAAGACGTGGCCACAGGAATCTGGAAGCCTAATGTGTGTGGTGTTAAGAGATTTGGCTGAAGCTTTTTTTTTTTCTGTTTCTGTGTTGAGAAAGATTTTACGTATGACTTTTAGTTTGATAAAATGCACACAAAAATTATAGCCTGTTTTGAGTCATTTTAATGTTATTATCGTTTATGTCGTTAGGCCTCAGAGATGATTGACAGGTGAAAGCGTCACCTAAACTGCATCACATTTCTTAATAGTATTGTGCATTTTTGTAACATGTTTTACTATTTCTGTTTTGCTTTTGATATCATAACTCGGTGACAATATTTGACTGATATTAGCTTTTACGTTTTAAGTCAATTTGGTTGAAGTAACTCGATAAAACGCTTGTCTTTTTTTTGGTCCTCTCTGATGAAATGTCATGATGTGTTTACAAGCGGTGCATGCTTGTATTTTTTACTGATTTCTGGAGCTTTAGAGTCATTTTAATAACATGCAAAAGCGCACATTATAATGTGTGTAATTACAGTTTGTTTATTTTAAAAAGAATTTGTGGAAGATAGTCCAGATTTTAGCGGAATAATGACCCACAATGCATTTGTGTCGGGCAAAGGCCTATTACATTGCACTTTTTGCTAAGCTATCGTGGAAATTTTGAGGTTATTGAGTCACAAGCACTATGTAAACCAACATAATACATCGGCAGTTGTGTGTGTAAACGCTGGTTGCAAAATGTCGCCTAAATCTAAAGCGAAACTAAAAAATAACAAAGAAAAATGCAAGTCTTTTTACGCTGTTTACACTTTAATCAAGCTATGAGCCGAAACATCGGATTACGCACGCTGTCACTTGTTTAAGCCTGGGCATCACCTGTACCACAAACAAACGAACAAATTACGTAAAGACATCCTAATATCCATACGTAAACACGCTGTTGTCTCTCCACACGCAGGTCCAGACGGAGACTCACCTCACCACCACCACCATCACCACCATCACAACCACCATCACCACCACGGAGAGAGTGGCTCGGACCCGGGGAAGGCCACACCACCTCCAGGCCCCCCCGGGTCCTTGTCGTACGCGGCGGACCAGATTCGCCGGTACCGGACCGCTTTCACCCGGGAGCAGATCGCGCGCCTGGAGAAGGAGTTTTACCGCGAAAACTACGTGTCCAGGCCGCGGAGGTGCGAGCTGGCAGCGGCACTGAACCTGCCCGAGACTACCATCAAAGTAAGAGTCGAGTAAAGATGCATTGTCAAAGTGCGTCAATAAATTACGTTTTTGTTTGAGTTTACGCACGACTTTGGAAACCTTGGTGATTTTACGTTGTTACATAAGTCTTAGGCCTATTTCTTTTCGGATTGTAATATGATTTAGGGATTCTTATCCGTTCAAAGATTATGTCAAAGTGCGACAATAAATCACATTTTCGTTTTACGCACAGTATTGAATGGTTGTTACATGTAGCTATGTCGCACTTTTACGAATCACGAATGCAACGTGATTTAGTGATTCTAATCCTTTCAGATATAAATATTTGGGCTGCAGGAACAACGTACGTCAATAAATCAGGTTTTCCTTTGAAATTACGCACTAATTTTGGCGTTTTGCAGTGACAGGTAAAGCTATAGGATATATTAACACTATTTTTGCTATAGAAGTTGTTGACAGGTTGTATTTTGATGTCACTGTTTTAGAAGGAGGAAGCAGCCATAGTTGTTTTGGTTATGACGAAAAATGTGCATCCCAAAAGTGCAAGTCTATAACCGCCAAATCATCCAAACTTTTTACATAAACTAAAGATTCCACGTTAAAAGCTTGTAATTTGATGATGTCACTCTTTGAGGAGGAAGAAGCAGCCTCCATCTTGGTTTCAACAAAAAAAAATACAAATCCATGCAAACAATTCATGCAGATTTAAATTTTAACAAAAGATTTTTTTTTTCTTGCCATATTCCACGCAATACAAAACGAACCAAGGCCTATAATTTTCATTCAACTGCAATAATATTTAGGCTTAGGCTCTTATCGTAGTAACATCACGTTATATCATTCCAGAATGGCTAACTAAGCAAAGATACATTCACTCACACTCTGAGACAGTCTGTATGTGACGCATTAGGCACAATGACCGGCCAAAGACAGCAGGCAGTCCAGATCGAAGCTATTTAACAAGTCTAATGCGATGGAGTAACACATGGGACCGTATTGTGTTTGTAGATCCCAATTGAGAGCTTATATCGTGTCTTTCTATTCATTTTAATACAACAGTGCTTTTGAAGTCCAGCCTTGTTTTATCTGCTAATGTTGTCATGGAAATGCGTATCTATACTACGACATGTTAATATCATAAGCACATTTCTACTCATTTTCGAAATATATGTGTCTCTATTTGACGCTTTGCACAGCTATTTTCTTAAAGTCTTAAGGTGTTTTGGTTGAAGCCACTTGGGGACTTGATATACATACGCATTTTCGTGACATTGAGCTGGATACATTCTTATTTTCAGGGCTGGATTAAAAATTGAAAAAGGATTTACATTTTTAACCTTCATCTCAATGGACTCCAGTGATTTATTGTGACGGTCCGGGGACGAAGTATAATTCATGTTCTCTTTTCCAAGTTGCGAATGGAAACCCTCGTCAAAAGGGGTATTCTCTTATTCCATTCTTTAACTTGGAGATACGAGTTTGGTTAAAGGAAGCGGCCTGACGTAAACAAAGTTCAGTTGCTTTCAAAATAAAAGTTTGTTGAATTTAGCCTGCCGAATTCATTTCATTGACGTCTTCACGTTGTTTTTCATTGATTACTCACACTGTTGACGTGACTGTGGATGCGTATCATAATGAAGTATTAAGTAATTATTACGGAATAAAGATCTAGGCTATGTTATGGCTCGGGATGGTGACACACAGGAAAGTTAAATTGGCCAAATGTTAAACCAATAGAGATTTTAAATGGATAAAACCCGAAAATAGCGTTATGTTCTGACACTACGAAGTGATAGAGACATTTACCAGTATTTACCCAAAATGTATTTATTTATTTTGTTTAGGCTACTTTTTAAAATTGTTTTAGGTTCTGCAACCCTGACAACAAGCATCGCGGATTTCCTTTTATTTCCATGGTAACCAGTTTTTGGCGTCGCTTCCGAGGTGCGTGGTAAATACATTTGTTGCTCTTCTGGCTGAGTGTCACTCTTACAGCCTGTTAAGTTAGAACTCTCGAATATTTGTGACAGAGAAAACTGCGTGTGAACGAGAAAATGGTGACGTTGGGTGGTTAAGCCGTGCGTAAAAGCGCACGGACAAATTACCAACTCCTATAAGCCTGCATATTAAAGATCGATCTTTACTGAGCCGTGTGTAAAAGCTGCGGGAGGGGGGTGATTGAAATAAAGTGTCTGTTCAAGTACAGAGATTCTGTCTACAATCAGCATTGACTGACAGTTCCCTTAGCTTGTGCAAGAACTATGCTTAATACTCTCAGCACAAATACTACACCCAAGTGCAGCTGCAGGTGCATGTTTGTGATGTGCACTATGCTGACTTTGTTATGGACACCCAGAGATTGTGTTATATAGAGTTGACCGGGACAGCACATTTATTTGTGAAATGCTAATGAAACTCAATTCATTTTGGAAAAATGCATTTTACCCGAGCTGTTGACTAGGAAGGCAGAACAAGAAGAGGCCCTTTCAAAGCCACTGACACCTCAAGAAAGTCTACAAACCTACTGCATCTGTTGTGCAACTACTGACATAGACTTCGACATGGTTGGATGTGATCTGTGACCAATGGTTTCATATCTTGCTTAAAGTTAAAACTGTTGCCATCTTCTAAAACCTGGTACTGCAAGACTTGCCGTCATACAAGAAAGCAGAAGAAGGTCTTATAGATTCCTTGTTCAGTATTTATCAGACTTGAAGTTCTTTTGTTGCTGGAAAATGGATTTTCAATGCAAGTTGTAAAACAGGGTTAATGAAGCAAAGCATTACATATACATACTTGAATTTATTTAAGTTCAACAAATACATATTGAATAAAAACAGATTGTTAAATGCATTCTAGTAATCAATGTTCAGTGTATTTCATTTAAGTAATAATGCTTTTGTCCTCATGCTCCTGAAAGACAATACTTGGCCCCATATTTGATAGAGCAGCACATACAGTCAAGACTTTATCACAGCTAGAAAATGGTTCCTCCAAGCTTTCATCTTTTAAACTTTGTACACACTGCACTGGCAAGGTTCCTTTTAAGAATACTAAAGCGTTTTTTCAAGCATCCAATCACTTATTCTATGTGAATTCGTACAGAAGACACTTTTCTGGATGTTTTGACTTCTCGAGCTGATAACTGTTTCTTGCCTTTAGTGAAGGCTGGGGCTATAAGTTCAGCACTACATGTGGTTGCGACTGTGAAGTCATCTGTCAGAGTGAATCCTCTATCTGCTAATATTTGATCTCTGGGCAAATGATACTTGGCACTGATGAAACCTGATTTTCTAACTATCTCTATGTCAGATGCCCTTCCTCGCCAGCATTTTGAAATAAACAAATATTAACTTCTCTAGGGCAGCAACTCTTTCAAGGATCTCATCTTTTTCACGTCTAAGGTTTGCAATTTCATCATGTAACATTTCTCGCACAGATTTCTCTATGGGATGTTGCATGGGGAGAGTCTCTGTCTGTTCTTCCTTGCTGTTGATGAAATCTTACTCATCACTCAAATCACTGACATCAGGAAAAGGTACAGGTTCAGGATCGTGATCTTGAGAATCTGGTGACTTGACATAAGAATGAAACTTTATTTGGTTGAAATCAGGCTGGTCGAGAAGTTTCATTTTCTTTCTGGCAAGGGTTCTCTGAGCACCTGAAAAACAAATAAACAAAATAAACATTCCTGGAAATAAACACCTTTACTAGTATATTAAATCAAACAGACAAGGCCAAGAAAATGCCTGTTTGCTCCTATGAACATTGCTACTTCTTGCTCAACCCGAATAGCTTGCTTTAACAAACTAGTCGAAGCAAGACAAAAGCAATGATAACAGTAACAATAATAATAATATAAAACGAAGAAGCAGAAGAAGGAAGAAGCAGCAGAAGAATTATTTACTTGCCTGAATCTGTATTGTGGCACTTAATGGCACGCTTATTTCTGTCCACCTTCACTGACAACTTGGAATTTTCATTCCGTGGAAAGACTGAACGTACATAATCTGTGTGGCATGGATCATTTACCTTCTTTTCTGTTTCAAAAAGAAAAAAAAATTGAATAATGAATTGACCCATAAAAATATTATATAAAAGTATTTAAATAGGGATTTGAACATGAAAAACAGTAAACAAAGTCAAGTATCATGGAATTTTGCCCTGTACTAGTACAATGTGACATAATGACCACTGTTATTTAAAAAACAAAAAAGCCAAGTTATTAGTTTTGTTTATGTTAAAGTAATTAAAACCAATTCATATTAGACTGTTCTGAAAGTGCTATGTAAAAGGAATAGAATTTTATATCATATTATTTGTATAAGCAAATAAATGAGACTGGCGTTAGGTGAACAGCAGACCAAAATAAATAAAAGGATTACGCATAACAAAAATTGGATAATGAATACGCTTTGGCTGCATCTTAATGCAAAGTACATTAGAAGTATGCATGGCAAGTGTGTGCGGTTGTTGGACGCTACTAGAACATCTCCGCAACACAAATAGCTACTACAAAACATTGAAAACATCGGGCATGAGCTGATCCAGATTTAAATGCAAAATTGGGGTTTACACAGTCACTTGAGTTTTTGTGCAGTTAGCACAAAATAGACCTATCTGCAACTCATGTACATCAGCTCATAGGAGCTTGAAATACAGCTATTTAAGGGTCTTCTATTATCCCAAAAATGAATCTGTACATCTTACCCGAAACAAATGTGTGGAGCAAACGTAAACATGTCCAGTCAGAACTTGGTGGCACAATCTGTTCTTATCAGCGCTTCCATCTTCTTTTTCTCTGTTGATTGCCTTCGGTCATTTCTCTCGTCTACTCACTTGCGGTCAGAATTCGACACACTGTTGGCAGTGCAGCCGTATACGTAACACTCTTTCACCATCATTTTGCTTTCCTGTAATATTTGTCCATGATTTGTTCGCAATGTTTTACCCCAACTGTCATGGCGGCTCTCGCCCATAGGTTGTCACGTGACCAAAGTTCCCGGATGTCCGACTTTGAGAATAACCCATAATTAATTAATAATAATGATACGCATCCACAGTCACGTCAACAGTGTGAGTAATCAATGAAAAACAACGTGAAGACGTCAATGAAATGAATTCGGCAGGCTAAATTCAACAAACTTTTATTTTGAAAGCAACTGAACTTTGTTTACGTCAGGCCGCTTCCTTTAACCAAACTCGTATCTCCAAGTTAAAGAATGGAATAAGAGAATACCCCTTTTGACGAGTGTTTCCATTCGCAACTTGGAAAAGAGAACATGAATTATACTTCGTCCCCGGACCTGTGACATAATAATTGTAGTCGTACCATTAATTTCAACTACACTGAACTGACTCTACTGGCATAGCAAAGACCGTTATTATTAAATCAAAAAGTCCAAACATAATCGAAGATCCACTTTGAGAAATATCTTTCTCTAGCCACCAAATTTAAATTCTTTAGTTGGATTTGTATTAAAAATCTCAATGCGCAATTGAAATATGAATACAAGTCAACTAACTGAACAAAAATAATGATTTGGAAAAAATATATATTTATATACTGTAACACACACATTTTAGAATCAATATCAATGCCATTGCAATGAATGAAGGGAAATGTCAAGAAAAAAAATATCTACCATGGAACAAGACGTATTGTCCATAAAATATAAAAATAAATACAAATGCAACCTATTGTTCCTAATATTAGACAAGCAACATTTTGCACTTAGAATAAGTTAAAAAAAAGTTGCCTAGACCAAGAAAAAAAAATCTTGTCCCTTAAATAATTTACAAGTTAATTTGCTTAAAACAAGACAATATGCCCTTCATTCAAGTTGACATTACTTTTGTAACACAATCTCACAGAAATGTGTATCTATATTATGTTAATAACGTATCATGAGCACGTTTCTATCCCCTTTTCTCTATTATGCAGCGTCTCCATTTGATGCTGTGAAAAGCGTCAAATTGTGACGCTATTAGACAGGTGTTTTGGTTGAAGCCACATAAGACATTTTATTTGGGTTTACTGGCTAAGTTTAGGTCTGAAGTTAGTACGTTTAGGTCTGAGTCTTGGAGTTGGTTGAGATTAAGACTATGGCTTTGTTAATGTTCATAAATAATCACTAGAAATGAATTGGGGCAGCCATCAAAAATACACAAAAAAGAAGAAAATGCGTGGTATACATACACATTTCTGTGCAATGTAGATGACAAAAGAGGACAGTTGTTAGTGTTAAAGGGCTAGACATTATTAAAATGATAGAGTGGCCGATGTTTATAGAAAACAAGATGAAAGGCCTTGGTACATATTGACATGGCTTTCAAAGATGGTTTAATCTCTGAGTGTCCATCTTTGTTTTATTTGTTCGTGCGTAAAAGCGGAACTCCCCGTCTTGTCCAGTCCATATTAGTCCTCTACTGTTCACGTAAAATGTTAATATGTAACGTCCCGTGTCTCGTCTCGCGCAGGTGTGGTTCCAGAACCGGCGGATGAAAGACAAACGACAACGCCTCGCTATGACGTGGCCCCACCCCGCGGACCCGGCCTTCTACAGCTACATGATGACCCACGCTGCCGCCACCGGAAACCTCCCGTACCCTTTCCCCACGCACCTCCCGTTGCCCTACTACTCCCCCGCCGCGGCCTCCTCCTCGCCGTTCCCCAGCCCTCTGCGCACCCTGGACAGCTTCCGGATGCTCTCACACCCGTACCAGCGCCCGGAGCTGCTCTGCGCGGCCTTCAGCAGACACCCGACCCTCTACCCGCCGCCCCCACCTCACGGAATCGGTCCCGGGGGCAGTCCGTGCTCGTGCCTCGCCTGTCAGTCCAGCGGCATCGCCTCCTCTGCGTCCAGAGCGGCTCCAAATCCGGACTTCACGAGCAGTAGCAGCAGCAGCAGGACTGACGCATTTGTCACGTTTACGCCCGCCGTGCTCAGCAAATCCTCCGCGGTGACGTTGGACCAGCGAGAGGAAGTGTCCCTCACCAGATAAATATTCAATTCCACGGAACACTGTGTGAGAGAAGTGCTATTTTCAGGGCCGCAGAACTCTCTCCTGATTATCCCTCCGCCTTTTACGCACAGAACTCGATGTATTCACGCTCTTCTTTAACAAGGCAAGGATCTGTCTCATTAGACGCGACCGGGGGCCCACGCTCACTCAAAAAGGGCCCTTCAAATTAGCCGTATGTAAGGCAGGAAGGCGGGGGCTCGGATTGTGAATTAATGATAATGCCAGGAATAAAGAAGGAGATGGAAATGGCGGATCCAAACGGTAACAAGGCGTCAGGGGAACGGATTACAGCAGTCCAAACCGGGAGAGGACAATCATGACGCGGGGCACACCACCAGCCCGGTCCTGGATACAGATACAGTGATTAATATATAGACTTTACAAGCGTATGTCCTCCTGTTATTTTTATGGCTTCGTGTCGCTGTTATTGAAGGAAAGACTGTTATGTTTTTTTGTTTCTTGAATGAGAAATTTGCAATAAACTGATGAAGAATGAAATTGAGTTGTTCAGATCGCATTTAATGGACAAGAGGTCATTGTTTGTTCTGATGCTAAAAAGCTAGTCATTGGGTTTTCTATTTCATTTTTTAAAAAGTGAAAACCTTAAGGCGCAAAAACTTGGCAAAATGCTTTGATTTATTCACAAATTAACCGAAAAAATGGATTTTAACCAGAAGTGAAGAAAGGGTTATATTGTTTTCAAACTGAAGATGCATGGTAAATAAGAGATCTTTCTTTCTGAAAACTCAAGAAGACAGTTTTACAAAACACTGCAACAGTGTTTGCACGAATGTCCAAACTTTGACAATAAAAAAAAATAAATAAATAAAATTCAGACACAAGCCAAACAAAAAAGTAAGAAAAGATCTAAAAAATCTTAAAAAAAAAAAAGGCTTTAGGAGTCAGACAAATTGATGCACTGAAATGTGTTCTTAAGAAATGCGTGTCCATGCAACGAAGTGTCAACCAAAACACGTGTCTATAAGACACAAGAAAATGATAAAGTGTCGTCATGAAACGCATTTTTAATGGTGTGATATAGACACGCAATATGGTGAGCTAACAGAATGACAGATCAACAAATAAAACAGGCCTACGTAAAGGACTAAAAATATCGATACCAAATGGAGTTAAAATGATCAAAAGACGATATTGAAAACATTAAAATCTAATCAAATAGGCTTTATTTTTATAAATAGATGCCTAAAAGTCATTGATAGTTTGCAGTTTACTTTTTGTGTATAGTTTGTTTGTTTTGTTTTTCAAGTTAAGCAGCTTATTGCAATTAAAATTAATTCTAAAATATATATATGTGTAGCCTACGCAACATTGTGACTTTTTTTTTTTTTTTTCAACAAAATTTTTCACAATTATATACATCTTATTATAGTCCACCAAGAGTGTGTACAAAAGGACGTGGAAAGGACGATGCTTTCACATGACATTAGCTTTATCCTCAAATGTTGCCAAATTGTCGCAAATATTATTTTTCATCTCTACATTAGAACTTATCAAATGTTTTTTGATTTTTTTTATCAAACAAACGAATCAAAAGACAAAAACGTTCTTTGCTCTATGTTAATACAAAACATATAAGATGAATACTTTTTTATTTATTTATTATAGGCCAACAGATACAGTGGATACAACACATTTTTTGGCAGAGGTTAATTTAAGAACAGAAAAAAAAAAATATTTAGGCCTATTTCGTACAAAAATGTCAAATACTAAAAGCAAATTCTATAAAAACAAATCATTTTTGCTTGCTCCAGGAGTAAAAAGTTCATTGCGACATTTATTTCTTCGAATATTTCTCAAAAAATCTTTGGTTGCATTTCCTCCAAAACAAATTAATTAGGCGTGTCTCTCGTTGTAAAAATCGTTTATATCCGGAACAACTGCGCAATCAAAACCGTTCCGAGAGACAAAGCAGCTCGTGAGATTTCCATTAAAGCTTTTCGATAGCTATTATAGCCCCGCCCCCTCCCATAATAACCGCGCGCGTCTCCTCCGCGGCTCCCGTAGATTGACCGTGACACTTAAGTGGTCCCCGGGCTCCAGCTAACGCCACTCATATTTCCTCGCGCTCGTTTAATGGACAAGACAGAAATGAGTTGTCGTATTGGAAATGGTAGAAAGAGAAAGAGAGAGAGAGACAGAGAGAGAGATCGATGATTCAAAGCGGCAACCAATCAGCGGCCTCCGTTAATTGGCTGCGTTTGACCGAAGCAAATGAAACGCGTGTTCGGCGCGTAATAGGATTGGAGAGGTCACTGGGGTGCGTGCGCGAGTGCAGACGTTTGGATATGGCTTAAAGCTGATAAATGTAAGTTATGATGGCGGAAAGCTAAGGCAATTGACCTGCACGTAAAACATTGTGTTTTATCCAACTGCTCGTAAAAAAAATGTCTGTTCGTCAATATTTAGATAAAAATGTAGGCTATGTTTGTCCAGTTATAAAACATGAAATCAAATCCAAACAACTTTTTTTTGTAGAGCCCAAAATCACAACAACAGTTATTTCAGAGGGCTTCTCAAGATTGTTAATTTAGCAAACAGAAAGGCTAACAATGAAACAGTCATAGGCCATGCATGTCAAAGCAGATAATCCAACAGCAGGCTCTCCTCGGCCAACCAGATCTCACAAGAAATCGTACAAATACCACGACAAAACAGGACATGTCAATAGCGTACGATTAACACAGCTTTTTTTGGCGTAAATATGTCACATGTCGCAGTCCCAGTTCATTTCTATGGCGGTTGTAAAGATGCGTTCTTATTTACGAATCATCAAACCTACTCCAAGTCCCAGCTATATATCTAGTAAATTGATGCATAAACTTACCTTACACTAAATGTTCCCACGTTGCTTCATCTAAAACTAAAGCTCATAATTTTTACACTTTTTCATTTTGTGCTATATCTACGACGCAAATATAAGTATGCAAAGAAGGCATGATCGTGCTCGTATTATGCTGTTGTTGTGTCGTGGTATATGTACGCTTTCTTGTGAGACCTCGGAAAGAAAAAACTCAGTAAAATTAGGAGGAAAAAGACAAATCTGGAGACGCGCAAGCTAAAGATGTAACCAACACTGAGGCTTCTTTCAATGGGCTCCGTGCACGGAATTTCAGTTGGCTGCGTACGTTCAAAAATGCTAACTTCGGTATGTACGACCACTTCCTGTTAGCGTTAGCATTTAGACACAATTATGTCTCTTTTTAAACACACAAGCATCCTCTGGTGAAATATTCCTCTGATATGTAAAGTCTTTAACATGTTTTCTGTAACATTTATCACAACTGTCTGATCTAAAGAGGATTTAGTCATTTTAAACTGATGTAGTGAAACCTCATAGAAAAAACAAATAAATCCTCTTTAGATCAGACAGTTGTGGTAAATGTTACAGAAAACATGTTAAAGACTTTACATATCAGAGGAATATTTCACCAAAGGACACTTGTGTGTTTAAAAAGAGACATAATTGTGTCTAAAGGCTAACGCTAACAGGAAGTGGTCGTACATACAGAAGTTAGCATTTTTGAACGTACGCAGCCAACTGAAATTCCGTGCACGGAGCCCATTGTATTTAGTTTAAGTTTATAAAGCCAGAGTACATTAGCAGAGGGAAATGACTCATCTGGTGGGACAAGAACAGTTATCCACAATATGGACATTAATGGTCCAATCTTAGTCATTGGAACAGCAGCAATAAAAATAAAAGCAAAGTATTTTCAACTGCATATGAACATTTTTCATCAATAGAAAATATGGTTGGTTTATTTAGAGAACCAAGTTTCTGTGGTGCCATAGCAACAAATGACAAGAAGATAAATTTGGTTGATGGTTTTATAGTCTTGGCTAAAAGGACTAGAATTAAGAATAATCATCTTCATTTTGAGGAATTGTGACAAGGGTTGCACCTGGGTTTCAGTTTCAATACTGATTTTGATCTTTTTGATACTGATTTTTATCAGCATATAAAAGCTACATTAACTCGATAGCTAAATGTATGATAGTGCTTTATGTCAAAAAAATTTCAAACAGACATTCTAGGAGCATCAGCCTATAAATCAGGGATGTCAAACTTACCCAATTGTGACAATAAGACAAACTTCCACTCTTAGAAATAATACAAGTAATAGTCTCAGTATTCGATGTGTGTATGCGTATTGAAGATGCAAATACTTCATGCACAATTGCACAAGTTTGAAAAATGAATAACTCTTTACATTTTCAGAAAAGAGATTTCATTAGGTTAATAATCCTACTTCTATTATAAGATGAAAATAAACTTTAAAAGACCTTGTGGGCCGCATGAAATGATGTGCAGCACTTTTGGTCCCTGGCCTTGTGTTTGATACTTGCTGTAAATATTGTCTTATTGCGTCAAATTAAAGACACAATCAATATCATGTGATCAATATCCAATACAGCAAAATATCTTGGATCGACACTGATGTTTGATTTGATTTTGAAGTTGAGCTTAAAGCTGGGATACCAATAACATTTTAGTAGATTTAGTAAACTCGGGGGTTTCCTCTATAAATATATATGATAAATGCAGCACTTTCGGAAAAAAATAAAACACTGTATTCTTTCAACTGAATAATTACCATTTTCTGTACTAGACAGACACCAAAAGCTGCTTTCTGATTGGCTGAACTGAAGTGGTCCACTGCAGTTTCACTTTGCTGTTTGTAAGAAGTGGGTTTCAAGCCATAACTGCAAAAAAATTGAGTACACATCAATATTAACCGTGTGTGGAAGGATTTACGAGAAAAATAAGATAGATTTACAACCTAAATTGTGTTTGCAGCATGAAAATGAAGTACCCCATCTTTAAAACCCTACAATCAAACAATTGTATCTGCATATTTTACAGTGTATTGTTTTCTGTCCTTATAAACCATCCGATAATAAGACCCCCCTTTTCCACCACCCACCCACCCACTCACTCACACCCAAAACCCTGATTCTAAGCCTTATTTAAACCTGCGTTGGCCACATTGTTGCTGTGACATTTCGCTTCTCCAATTGAAAGCCGTCTACCCGCTTGTGTTTTGACATAATTCACGTTTTCTCCCCGTACTCTCCATTAAAGGTTGCCCCTCCCCCTCCTCGCCCTACTCTCGCCCCCCCCTCCTCCTTCCACCTAGCTAAAGCGAGGCGTGATTGATGGCCTTATTAACTGCGGTTCTTGTAAGTGTGACCGGCCTGATTAAAATGCATATGTTTGGAATAATACGCCGTTTAAGCTCCGGCGTGCGCTCCCGTAGATTTATGTAAACTATCAGGCGCAGTTATAGGCCGCGAGAAGAGAAAGGGAAGGGAAAAGAGGGACATGTGTGCTGAATTATAACAACAGAAGAAGTAGGGTTTGTTACATCAAAAAACATCAATGAAAAAGATTTCAGATGTTAAGAGAAAACGTTAACGTTAACGTTACATACAAGTGTTCTATAGATATGTCATTTTTCAGCTTTTAGTTTCAGCCTTAAAGTAGCCATCCAGGTACGTAAGTGTACATTTTATGGGTTTAAGCTTCCCGATAAGTCTCCCTGTATCGACATGTGTATTGCCAACTTGTCATGATATATCTCGACACATCAAGTATTTGGAATTTTGGAATTTTTATTTGAGTATTTGGAGCCCAAGTATTTGGAAAACTTAATGATTGCTAGGTGACCCATCCTTTCTTAATCCTATGTTGCCGTTTTATGTTTGCCGATTTAATCAAATCTACAAGTTTTCCTGACTTTACTCCTTATGATTATTTGGTAAACAGTGTTTCGTCTAACATTGATATAAAAGCATACAAAAGTCTGCTTTTCAGGAACATGGCTATTTATCATGTGAGGCTATCACTAGCCATTAAATGCTGATTGTTTCAGATATTTGTTGCAATTTTTTCACATTAGCACTGACTTATCTACTATAAAGTGTTCACTTCAAATCTGAGAACATAGAGGTTCTAGTTCTTTCGATTTAATGTTTAAGATTAAAAGCTACATGAGGCTTTATCTTGCCTGTTAGTGCAACCAATTTCACAAAAAGATGTAACCCGTTTACAACTGACATTTCTAAAAGTTAGCAGAGATCAGAGCTTTGCTACAAGTAGCTGCTGAGTTTACAAACCTTTTAGTGTAATAGCTTAATTATAGATCAAATTAATGTATAAAACTGCTAAAAGACGAGCGTCCGGATCACACGGTCAAGCGATGGAGTTTGTATAGCTTGGATGTTCTGGGACAAGATCAGCCAGTAAATAATCTCTTTTAATACTATTATATGTAACCGATCCCCAATACTGCAAAATTTCACGGAACAGCAAGGATATTTGACCCTAGTATGGGACTGGTGCATCACTAATAGGAGAACCTGAAAAATGTGTTTCTCAGCTTTTTTGGGGCAATTTTTTTCCTGCTGGAATGTTCAATTGGCAAAAATGTAATCAAATAGCTTTGAAGTTGTCAAAGAAACTGTCATACAAGTACTTCACTCGATAAGTCTATGTCAGTGAACAACAAACTCTATATTTAGCAGTAGTTGCGGCTGTTTATAATTTTTAATCAGACTGTAGCTGCTTTTTTCCATTGTAGAAATTGTAATTTGATTCTCGTTCATTTTCCCACTCACTGCTGCCCGTTAGAATGCTGTAACGTCATTTGCAGAATCTACTGACTGTGACCACCAAACCAAACTCTATTCTGTGTAGTGAAAGCATTGATACCTCTGATGATTTGCATATGGAAGCTCCAGAACAGGACGCATATGTTTCCCGATCTGCCGCCGCTGCTGCCTCTCCTCTGGGTCTAATCCCGTCCTGTCCGGTAGATTGCATTTGACTGCGCTTGGAGGAGACATGATTGGCTCGAAGATTGCGCACTGATACGATGCTATTAGTGCAGAATTGGCTCCTGAAACAGAGGCGGAGCAGGGCAGATGTACAAAAAAAGACGTTAGAAGAGAAGGTTGGACGTAGGGTTGGGCAATATAGAGGTAAAATGGAATTGAGAGCTCATCTTTGTGACAATTTGCTTTTTTGATGAAATCGTCACATTAGGATTTCTGCTCAAATACAGATATTCTTTTTCAACCTACTTCTCTCAGTCCCAGAGTTGCCAAGTCCACTTCTTTATAGCAACTTTGGGCTTGTTTTTTCAAAGTCTCTTATGAATTTCGCAGGTTGTGTTTTTTGAGTTGCACTTTCAAGTCATAAATGTGGTGGTTTTAGCGAAGTTTCACGCTTTATTTACAAAAACATATCCATTTATGACAAACATGGATGTCTAGCATTTTTTCATGTATAAAAGTTATTATTAAAGCTAGAAATGGTTAGAAGCTTATTTTGCAGAGACACACAATGTCCTAATCTGACTCTCATCATTGGCAGCCTTTGACAACTGGATTTAGCCATTGACTGTGCAAGAGCAAATTATTTTATTTATCTCAAATGCAATAAGAAAACCGACTACAAGAGTTGTGATCAAATTGACATTGTGGTCTGGCTCCAAACAAAAAAAATGTTATTAATCTTTTGCTATATTACTCAGCCCTTGCTTGACAACATTTTATTTGAAAGCTGCACCTCATTCATTCTTTTTTTTTTCTTCCTCTTAACCCCATTAGGGGTCGCGGGTGACTGGAGGTTATCCCAGTGACTTTGGGCCTTAGACGGGGAACACCCTGGACAGTGGCCAACTTGCCGCAGGACAGACAACCATTCACTCTCTCATTCACTCACTAAGGGAATTTTGCAGTGATGCCCAATGAACCTAAACATACATGTTTTTGGCGGTGGGAGGAAACCGGAGTACCCGGAGAAAACCCACAGTGACACGAGGAGAACATGCAAACTCCACCCAGAGAGATCGTGAGATGTTGAGATGGTCCGACCCGGGAGTCGAACCCACGACCTCCTTATTGGAAAGCCAGAGCTCTAACCACTCTGCTACCGTGCACCCCCAAGCTGCACCTCAGTATTCTGAAATTAAGAAAAGAATATCAGAGAAAATATGTTTCTTATTTGTTAGTGGCTTAGCTTTCTCATATTATGCAAAACGCTGAAGTTGCGTCTGGAGGAGACTTTCCACTCTGAGCCTCAGAAAACTCTGTTCTGAATGGCCCTGATCTGTGATTTCAAAGGTAGACCTCTGACGTTTTGGGTGTTCTTTTTAAATCCATAAATTGTCTCGTTTGGAGTATTTCTGAAGCATATCAAGCAAGATCAGTTTCTTCGCAGTCAGTATGAAACTAACTCAATTCCTGATGTGGGAAACAACATCAGGAATTTAGGAAAACGACATGCCATGTGTGCCTTTTTTTTTTTTTTGATAAAAAAGAAGCCAAAGTAAAAAAAATTAAAAGACAAGAACAATGCCTCAAATTTGTCCATAGTGCTCTTGGTTAAACAATAACAAAAAAAATTATGAAAGTAGCTTTTCTGTTGTCATGACAAAAGCGCAGAAGTGTCAGCAAACTCACTTAGTCAATTGGAGAATGCCAAAGACAACTGTTACACACAGCAATTAATTTTATCATCAAGTACACTCAAAATGACTTATATAAGAAAAGAACTGTAATGATTTCAACCTTTTCGTGATCCCAAAGTCTTCAAATATGAGGGTTCCTGCTGTTTAACTGTTTCTCTACCACTATTGTCTTTTTTACATGTCACGTACAAACTCGTTATGATCTGTTGTGATGTTTAAAAGTTGATTTGAAACAGTCATTTTAAAAAGTTGCAGTTTACTCTTTACCACAAGCTGCTTTTGGCATTTTAGTTGTGTGAGTCTTACGGTAAACCATTAACTCTTTTGCATTTCTACCACTCACTACTAACATTTAGAAATCTGGCACATTACTTGTGTAAACTGAATTCTCCGCGGCCTAATCCAGTCACGTTCGGTAGATTGCGTTTGACTGCGCTTGCTTGTAGGAGACACGATTGGCTCGCAGATCGCGCGTTCATACCACGCTATTAGCACAGAATTGGCTCTGAAACGGAGGCGGAGCGGTGCAGATGTCCAAAAAAAAGAAAAAAACATGTCCCGGATGGATGTGTGACTGCTGTTGGAATTGGATTAGAGGAACTAATTTACGCACGGGGACCGGCGGAGGAGGCGTGCGCGCACCAATCGCCGCGTAATGATGATGAATGGGAGATTAATGCGCGGCACAAGCAAGACAATTTAAGCGTTCATCTGTTTAAACGGCGGGCCCTTCCAATAGCATATCATTTAGAAACGGAGGTCACGTTAAATCAATGGCGGAGGAAAAAAAGAGAGAGGGAGAGAAAGAGAGGGGGGACGTGTGAAAGTCGTTCTGCCGAGAAGTCTTTATCAACGTTATTTACGGCGCGATGGAGATGGTAGTGTAACCTGGTTGGTGTGGAGCTTATGAGGAATGAAAAAGAGGCAAGGAAAGAGAGATGGAGAGGTGTGTAAGGAAAGAAGTGAGAGAAAGAGAGAAATGAGAGGGGAAAAAAGGAGTAAGAAAAAGAGGGAGAAAAGAAGAAAGAAGGAGAGGAGTGGTAAAAGGAGAAGAGTAGGAAAAAGGGAAAGGAATGGGGGAACTCAGGAGAGAAGGGAAGACATAGGGAGGAGAGGGGAGAGTGAGAGGAGGGAGAAAGATAAGAGCAAGAAAAGGAGGGGAAAGAGGAGTGAGAGAAGGAGAGAAGTGGGAAAAGGAGAAGAGTTGAAGAAAGGGAAAGGAATGAGGAAACTCGGGAGAGAAGGGAAGAGAAAGGGAGAAGAATGAGAAAAGGAGAGGGGAAAGGGCGGGAGAGGGAAGTATAAAAGAGAATGAGAGAAAAGAGGAGAAAGAATAATAAGAGGAGAGATGAAAGGAGAGAGAGGGGGTGGAAGAAAGAGTGGGTAAAGAGAAGAGTGAAAGGAAAGGAGTGACAGAAGGAAAAGGGATAAGAAAAGAGACAAGTGGAGGGGGGGTTAAAGGAGGAAGATCACTGAAGAAGAGGAGTGAAACGAAAGAAAGGGAGGTGCAAGAGAAGGAGAGGAGTGAGAGAAGGGGAGGCGTGAGAGAAGGAGATGAGTGAGAGAATGGAAGGTGCGAGAGAAGGAGAGGAGCGATTAGAAGGAGTAAAGAAGAGGAGAAAGAAAAGGAGAAGAAAGAGAAGATGGGCAGAGGAGTGAGAAAGAGGTAAAAGTTAAAGAGGAGAAGTGACAGAAGAGAGATAAGATGAGAGGAGCAAGAGAAGGAGTGAGAGAAGTAGAAAGAGAAGGAGAGAGGAGTTGAAACAAGGAGTAAGAGAAACAGAAGTGAAAGGGGTGGAGTGGCAGAAGGAAGAGGGATAAGAGAAGGAGAGAAGCAAGAGAAGGAAATGGGTGAGAAGAAGAGTAGAGGAGAGGGGTGAGAGCAAGAAGTGAGGAGAGAAGTGAAAGAAGAGCCAGAGGAATAAGGGAAGGAGGGGAGCAAGAGAAGATGAGAGGAAAGGGAGAGAGAGGAAAAGCGGCAAGAGTAAAGAAGGAGAAGAGCGAAAACAAGATGTGGAGTGAACGGAGAGGAGCAAGTGGAATGAGAAGGAGAAAAAGAGAGAAAAGGTGTGAGGTGAGAAAGAAGAAAAGAGAAAGAGCAGCAAAGAAGGAGAAATCAAACTGTAATACATTAGTCTTTAATATTAGTATAAATATTACAAATCGGCTGAACAGAAGCTGCCTCGTCCTGTTTGATGTCAGTAACTCTGAGCTCATGTTTTTTGTAGCCGCACTTATGGCCCATTTCTGCGCATTGTTCAAACATTTAATAAGCGCTCTCTTTTTACGGCACTGCGTTATTATTTTACTGTCCTGGCAGCTTCCCCCCGATCGCTCCGGCTCTGTCCGCACCTCGTTTTGTTTTACTGCAGACGGGCCGCTTTACTGCACGGCAACAGTCGCCGCGCACGGCCACAGGAAAGTTGGAGCGGCGTTTTCCCACAGTCTGACTCGTGTTTACAATGGGAACATGTTCACTTCAGAGCTAAGTGACAAACGTAGAGACGGCGGAGAGGAGATGTGAGGTTAGGATGATCATTTAGTCCGGACAGATGTATTGTGTGTGGAGTTGCAGATATTCCCTGTTTATGATTTAATCTTCATTACAACGCAAAAATACATGTCTTATTTCTCTCACAGTATTTCTACTCAGACTTGTTCACTAAAATGAAAAAAAAAAAATTTGTTTTAAGACAAAACATCTGGAAAACGTCACTGAGCCAAAATGGGAATAAAGTATTTTCTAAATTCATATCAACATTTTATTTCATGAAACTAAAACTATTTACTTTGATCAATATCATGGATTTAGAATCAAGACTAAACTATAACTGCACTAGACAAGGACTAAAGCTGAAAAAAACTGGACTAGACCAGGTTTAAAACTAGTCTAAGCCAGGACTAGATCAGACCTAAAACTGGAGTAAACTAGAGCTAGACCTGGACTAGACCAGGACCAAACCAGGCTTAAAACTGGTGTACACTAGAAGTAGACTTGGACTAGACCAGGCTTTTAAACTGGCCTAAACCAGAGTTTTCGGGACTAAAAGGGGATTAAAACCAGGACTAGACCAGGACTGAAACTGGACTAAACGGGACTAGACAATGACTAAATCTGGACTATACCAGAAATATCAGGACTAAGGGGACTAAAACTGGACAAAACCAGGACTACACAAAGACTAAAACTGAACTAAACGAGAACTAAACTGGACTAGACCAAGACTAAAGCTGGACTAACCCAGAACTATCAGGACTTAAATGACTAAAACTGGACAAAACTAGGCCAGGACTAAAACTGGACTAAAGCAGAACTAAACCATGACTAAACCAAGACAAAAACTGAACTAAACCAGGACTAAAATTGGACTAAACCAAGACAAAAACGAAACTAAACCATAACTAAAATTGGACTAGACCAAGACTAAAACTGGACAAAACCAGAACTAAACCAGGGCGGTTTGGGGCGGACTAGACTGGACTAAGGCTGCATTCACGATACAAACCGAACCGAGCTCGGCTCGATTGGGAACCAAAATTGCAACATTGTCTCTTTCTCTAAACTGGCTCGGTTCTGTTCACATTACACTTTTTACCAATCGATCCAGCGTTGTAGAGACACATCTGCTCCTCGCCCGTAGAGGCGCTGTGTGACAGAAACACGTTACGTCAGCAGCAAAGAAGACACCCGGCTTCTCTGGTAACAGTGGCTACAGCTAACTTACATCAGAAAACACACTGCTTGACTTTATATGTTTGTTTTTATGAATCTATCCCACAACTTCTCTCACATTAACCAGAGTGAGTGACAGACCAAGTGTCGGAGTGCGGACAACGTGGACTTTCACTTCAAAAGACGAGAGAGGAGGGCTAGGCATTTCGTTCCAAATGCCGAGAGTAAAACGTACGTTTCATCTATTTGAGAAAATCTGGCTATGAAAGGTCTGTCTCTGCTCACTTAGCTGTAGAACTAAATATTAGATGAATATAGACCATTTCCCCGCAGTAATGTGAGCTGTGTTGTTACTTTCTGTCTTCGCTTTCATCTAAGAATTATAACTTTATTTTTATAAACAACGTGAGAAAGCGGTGACATACAGTCGTGTGATCATAATTAATTCGACCCGAATCATCCCCCGTCCTTATCCTGATACTTTCATGTGTTTTTGTGTATTATTTGTCTCATTATCGATCTCACACATGTTGTTTGTTATAATTCTGATTCTCACATGTGGATCACGTCAGTGTTCACTTCCTGGTTTTGTTTCGCTCTCCCTCCGTTTGCTTTACAAAACAAATGAACCGGTCCAGAGACCGACCTCTCCAACTGAACCAGATTTTGACATTTTGGACTGGATCACAATTCGTTTGTGCGTTCATAATTACCCAATCGAACCGAACTATCCAGACAAACGAATCCTGATCCGAATCAAAAGTGTATTGTGAATGCACCCTAAATCAGGATGGACTAGAACAGGACTAGACCAAAAATATAACTGAAAGGACTAAAACTGGAAACCAGGACTAGACCAGGACATAGAGTAGGACTAAAACTGGACATAAACCCAGGGCTAGGCCAGGAGTAAAAATGTACTAAAACTGGACTAAACCAGGACTAGACCATGGCGAACTAGACCAGTACTAGATAAAAAATGTCAGGACTAAAACTGGACTAAATAAGGACTAGGCCTGGACTAAACCCGTACTGTCAGGACGAACAGGTCTAAACCAAGACTATCAGGACTAAACTGATGAGAGTAGTGACTTAGACATGAGATTATACACACACATATACACTTGTTTTGAGTCTTATTTCAAGTTCTAAAAGACAAAGTCAAAAAGTCTAATTCGAAGAATCTTAAGAAAAAACATGATCAAGTACATCTGGACTTGTTTTAAGTATTTGTAACCTGCTTTAAGAGGATCAGAGGCCAAACGCTCCTGAAGAAGTAAACAAAAACGTGTAGTGTAGTGAGCTAACAAGGATGTAGCTTTGGTTGATGGAAAACCGTTGAGTACTTTTTTTCCAAACCACTTTATTAATTTAATGTATTTTTTTCATGGAAGCCTGAATCAAGCATCCTAAGTTTAGCAGTGTCAAAGAAACATTGTCTGGTGTATTTTCAGATTTACACTGGTATAAAGTGCAGAGCAGAGAGAGAGAGAGAGGACAGGCAAAGACAGAGCACCTCATTTCTGCAGTGATGTATCCTCATTATGTCCTCGTCCTGGGACCATCACAGCTCCAGATCCAGGCCCCAGTCCCGGCCGGCCCATGGGACGGGTCAGCTGCTCTACAATCCTCCCCGTATCTGCCGTGTTTGGGAGCTGGCTTCAGACTGGTCCTGTTTTCATGCTAATGTTTGACTATTTTACTGATAAACAACTCAAAGTCTGTGAAAAAACAAAAGACGGACATAAAGGAAAGTCACAGAGATGATAAAATGTGACACAAAATCAATTTTTCATATAATGTGAAAAGAAAATTTGTTTGGACCTTTTATTACATCTTTGGATATATTATCAGTTCTAACTTTGACTTGGATGATTTTGTAGTTTTTGTGCAGAAGCAGTTTGTAGTTTTTTCTGTTGTTCTGTTGGATCCATTTTGTCCCATTGACTTCCATTAGAAACACTTTTTTTGTTATTGCTCTGAAAACCTTTTATAAAAGTGTGATTTCCCAAACTTTTGTGTTTGTTCCTTTTCAGAAGAGCTGAAATGTGTCATTTTCAGACTTGATGAGTTGTGTGTATTTCCCATTGAAACAGGTCTGTGAATAGTAAGCCACAGTTTCTCGATGCTTTCCTATGGAGCCACCAGGAGACAGGACATGTTTGGATTTAGGAGGGTAAGTTTAGGCTTCAAGTTACTAAAATGAGTAGACAGGTGAAAATGTACCCATTAAACCCAAAGATAATGTCGCCACGCGGCTTCAACCAAAATCCGTTGGGTATTTTACGTTTTTGCTTTATGTAACATATGGATGTAAAAAGGGGTAAAAACATGCATTTTTGACAATTCAATTTATATTTGCGTTTTCTTCTAAGTCTGTATTAGGCAAGTCATACATTTTAAAGACCATAAAAGATGTGCAATGCCCTGTAATAACATGGAAGTAAAACAAAATATACATTTTTCCTTTACATCTGGTTTGTCATTGCAGTGTTTGAAAGCTTTACTCCATCTCAAATTAAGAGTTGAAAAAAAAAGACTACTGTACTCTTGTGACCATCTAGGTTTCTATTCATGAATGTGAATGTTTTTAGTAGTATTTGCTTTATAATACATTTAATATTCAAATTAACACATTACATTGAACATTTTTATTGTTTGCGTTATTGAAGTTGGCGTAATGGTGGCACAGCTGCCGGGCCTTTCTTTGTGGAATCTGCATGTTCCTCCCCGTGTCTGAGTGGTTTCCTCCAGGCACTCCAGGTTTCCCCACCCCATCTTGGTGGTGGTAGGAGGTTGAGGCGCCAAGTGTCAGGGTGACTCGCTTCCGCTGATCTGCCCCAGAATACAGAAAGAGCCATGGTCTCAAACTTCAGAAGCCAGTTGTCAGTTAGAACAATTCAGACCTGATCCAAACAGCTGCTATCACCTAGAATTGTTGTTTTTATAAAAGAAGTTTCCCCAGCCAACTAGACGAACAGTGTATCTTTCTGCAGTCGGCATACGTAGTTAAGTAGAATGTGACGTCGACGGATAATCCTTCTGCAAATAAACCCATTATCAAGTCATTAGCCTCAAGTCACTAATTCACTTTAGTCCAGTCAATCTTAAACTTCTGACAATATCTGAATGTAGTGTCCTCATTACAAAACACTTCTCTACTACACACCATTATACTGTATATTAAAGAGTCCAAACAGTCGGCAGTTGATTTTCAGCCTCCAACGGAGACTTTGCACCGTTCCGTTCAATCTGAAGAGTGTAATGATCATGATGAGTCTTCTTCTGTTTCTTGGGCTGTGTCTCTGAGAAGGAAAGAGGAGCCTGGGAAAGTGAGCGCAGAGATGGTGGTACCAGATAGAGAGGCCATCAGAGGAGAGCAGGCCTCCCCAGCTCCATAAAGCACTCACAGACCCACATGTGTGTATACAGTATGTGTGTGTGTGGGTGAAGACGTCCCGTTAATGTCCTGGATTAAAGTATCAGGTAGAACACAGACTTGGGGTTATCCTGGTTTTTCTGGAGATTCCTTTTTTATGTAGCAATGTTTAACTTTCTCCAAACATGTCTCTCTTTTTTTTTAGCTAATTTATAGGCAACTACACTTCAGATGTTTTTCAGTACATGCCAGTGTCTTCGTTGGTTTAAATTTTCTCACAAACACATCAGGACAGTCATCATTTGACGGTGTCTGAACGTCCACACTACCGATTTATAAAGTGGACTCATTCGTATGGCCATTTGGACGTATATGTCATTTTGGTGCTAGAATGAAAAACAAAAGTCATCAAAAGTCCAAAAAAAGTGAACTTCTCTAACAATTATATTTCAAATACGTTTGACATGCGCACACACATATTTATGGACTAATAATCATCAGACAAGTTTTATTTAACTTGAGTCCCAACATCAAACGGACTGGTTCCCACACAACGCGACCATGCAAAGGATTTCAATGCTAGACCTATGTGGAGGGGCGAAGACCAACATCTGAAGAGCAAAGTGACAGTGGCTCAAAACAACATACTACAACATATTCAGACTTCTGAGTTCATAAATTATTTTAGTCTAAAGCTGCAGAAACATAAAAAACACAGAGCATTGTGACTGGGGTTTACCCTTTGGCTCCACAAAGAAAAAAAAGACTTGTATTCACAAAGTTTAGCCCAGGGATTTCTCTCGTTTGCAAGGTCCTGTGCTGCTGTCCGTAATTCATATACAGTAATTCCTCAATTCTGGTAAAAACACAAGACTATTTTGACCGTAAAATACCAGAAATGAACTTGATGTTCACAGCAAAACAAACGCAATTTCCATGATAAAAACTTTGACAAAACAGAGTCATATAGTGTCATTTCAGCAACTGCATACTGACTGCCGCAATGACGTAGCTTTTAAAGCACTGGCCTCTTGCCAGGAGTACAAATCACACAGGTTTAATTTTCTTTTCTGCACTTACTGTATGCATATACTGACAACTTCAACAAAGACATAGTGTTTGTTTTGCGTTTTAAAATGATAATATAATGTGTTTGTAAAGAAAGTATGGGTTTTGAAAGTAATATTGCTTCAGCAGCTGTACATGACAGGCACTGAACTCACACATCCACAGACTCAGAGTCTAGTGTGCTATCCACTCCACCACCTGACAGCAGGCTTTAGCTGCATTCTAGTGTCACAGATACTGTTGCATGAACACAACTCCCACTTGGAAAATAGACGTTGGTCGCGCTTTAGGACAAGCGTGTACAAGGGTGCGTTAAACACCAATACGCCCTTGTGATTTTAAGAACTTTCTAAGTCTTGCAGGACTCGCACCAAACTCACATCAGGAGTTAGCGGTTTACATCCTCTGACTGCGAAATGTTCAAATTCATTTGCTGAATCAATCCTTTCCGGACACCACAAACATGACAAAGCAGAGCTATGGAGCGACACATGAGGATGGATACAAACACCAGAATTTGTTTTGAATTATTGTCCCAGCCATAACAACACTAAAAAATCCTTAGTGCTTATCAGCCAAAGCAGTCTTAAACGTCTTAAAACAAACAATATCGGCATCAATCATGAAAAAAACATCTTTTGGTCTAATAATTGTATAATAGCAAGCTTCATGACAGAGATGCCGTCTTCATTACAGTATTTTTAATGCATTTGCTTTCACAGGGCTTGATAAAACAACATGATGAACAGATCAGGAGCTTCACACACTGATTCAGTTTCCTGCTCTTTAAAGAGTGTGTGTACCGAGTAGAGCGCTCTGAAGTCAGATTCGGCGTGGGAGCGGTGCACAGGAGTGTACGGTGGCCCGGCGCTTTATTGGGACAGACAGAATGACGCTGAGGTAACGGAGAGGTGGAGTGTCCGGCTCTGACTCACCCTGAGGAGGGAGAGAGGCACACTAGTCACACACACCTCACAATGCAGGTAAACAGAGTCTTTAATGGATTTAATAGCGCTCATGTTTAAAGAGCTGAAGACAAGGTTCCTGCACTTTCTGGAGTTTAGCGCTCGTTATAAGGGGCAATAGACTCATTCAGTCCCTACGTCATTAACAAGCCACGTGCACATCGGCAACTACCTCACAGTTTCTCTATTACATTCTTTACAAAACACGTAAGCAGTACAAAAGACTGAATGGTTTGTGAAGTCAACAATAACTTCTAACGAGGCTCTGACTGTTCCTAATGTGTTCCATAGGTTAGCACCAGTTGACACGCTTTAGATCAGAAGTGTCAAACTCAAATGGAGCTTGGGCCAAATCAATCAGAGTCAGAGTTGGTCGTGGGCCACATTATAAAATGGCCTTTCTGTGTCAGTCAAATGGTTATTGGGTTGTTTGCATTATATTATATTGTACAGAAGACCATTCCAAGAAAAAAACTGACAAATTTTAGGTTTAATAGTAACTACTTAGCAATAGAAGTGCAATTTAAAATGATGTTTAAAGAGATTGTTTTTGGCAGTTATGATAGAGCCACACTCAGTGTACGTCTATGAAACAGAAGGACATTGTTGATTTAAGTTATTGTATGCAACTTATTGTACAAATACATGTACTGTATATTGTTGTATCTACAGTTGAAAAAGTTGTATGACTTACATAAGCTTTAGTTCCACCTGCTCCTTTTTGAATATTTTTTTATTTCTGGGTTCCCCCAGTTGACCCGGGGGCTTTTTATGTGGAGTTTGCATGTTCCCCCGTGTCTGCGTAGGTTTCCTCCGGGTACTCTGGTTTCCTCCTACCACTAAAAACATGTCCATTAATGCCTCCCCTGACCCTTCCCCCAGGGCTCCCCTGCAAAAGAGACTTCCCTGGTTAAATGGTCAATTAAAAATTTATTAAATTAGAAATTAATTGATTTGCATTTTCTTTTAATTTGCATTTTAATTTTCAAAAAGAAGGGGGGGACGAAAAAAAAATAGATTAAATGAATTAATCTGTCTATAGGCTTATTCTTACCAATGCGGCTCCTCTCGCTGCAGTGTATTCAGGGACCTGTAGTTCAAATTGTTGCATGCTTTTATTATCAGATTAATATTAATTAAATTAGTTTAATCTTGAGGGATTAATAAAGCATTCATCCATCATTATATATAAAATTATGTATTTTTAGCAAACTGTCTGTATAATAAGTAGGTCCATTTATTTGTTAGCATTTCATCAAAATTACACTTTTATAAACCCTGTCTTTCCTTGGTGAAGTGTTTACCTCGTATGTGAAGGTCTGAACTCGCTGCAGTGATTATCGAGCTGAAATCTGTTCTCTGCTTTGTACTTTTTAAATATAGATTAATTTTAGTGCATCTCTGCAGTCCCTGTAAGAAACAAATGGAACGAAAGGAACCATCTGCAGGCAAACATGAACAAGCCTAGCCGCAGTGTGAAAAGGCAGTGTCCCACCAATAAATACATCTAAACGCATATTATTGTGCTGTATTCATGAATACCGTGCACGGTTAGCATTAGCCGGCCTCAAACCAAAGCACTTGTTGGCCTGTTTCCTTTGTCACAATAAAGCCCTTTGAGGCTAAGCGACCAAATGAAGTTCCATTATCTGGTAGTTTAGCATTCTTCCTTTCCCAAACACGAGCGCAGAGGCGAGTGGTGCTTTATGGGTAGTCTGTGTGTGATGGCTGTCTGCACATCAAAACACTGGCTTTTTAACTCCTCGAGGCCTAATGGAACTTTTACGAGTTTGTCCTGCAATCATGTAGGCCTGGCGTCTGCAGTCCGGCCCGCCTCAGTCTGTGTGTGTGTGTGTGTACAGACGTGTACACACAACACGGGGGTCCGGGGGCCTCTTCTGAGTCAAGTTTGAAGGCCATGGACAGTTTCTAGTCACAATAAAAACTACAGTCAGTTTTACAATCATTGTTATGATCTTTATAGAACAAAAACATATGTTTCAATTTGAGCTGCAACTTAATTGATCTATCGCAACTTCTGCACATTTTATTTTTTAATTTTTCTGATGAAAATCTAATTACTTTGACTGGAATGTTTTTAAGTAAGGTATTAAACCTAATTAACATTTGTTAAATTATAGGTCATAGTTTAGACAAAGCATGCAGTCTTATTGTGAGCAAGGTTGCTGCTCCATGGATCTGACTTGTCTTTATCTCACAAGCCTTTTTGCAGATAATAAGCTTAGGAGAACTTTGTAAGCACAAGAATGTAAAAAGCAAGCAACAGGCCCTCTACCATTACATTACATTAGCCCAGATCCCTCAGACCGGTTTGGGACGATTATGTTGAGTGTTTCTACTGTCCTGCTCCTGAGGCTATTATGCTGACGTCACTTTTTTCTTAGAAAATTAACATCGAAGTTGAACTTGAATTATACTTTTTCCTCCTGGCTTCAATCTGAGTTTGATCTGAGATTCAAAAAAAAGTGTGACACGTCAGACTGGTGGAAACAAACTTCCGGTTTATCATCCCCCTTATTTAACTTTTCTGCAAAGTCCCAGTGCCTCTAAGCAGCATTTTAAACTTGTTTCATTCAATGCATTGAGGTTGGATTATGTCGGACAAACAGGAAACAGCTGATGCTAATGTACTAGCTTGGCTTTGCTAAATCCATCAGAGCAACAAATAACAGTTTGATCACTGAAAATCCAGCGGTTTGTCACCGGATCAAGTCGATGTTTGGTGCTGAACATTATTTCATGTTTCTAACTGCTCTTGGGTCATTTTGCACGGTGGACACAGTACTGAACCACTCTGACCTGAGTCTATGGAAACAGCAGGTGCAGCAGGAACTGTCCACAGAGCCTGATCTCACACAAAAGCGTACATTTATGACGACATTACAGGACATGTTTTGCGTAATAATGCCACGCATCACAGTTCATTTCTATGGTGGTTAGGGTTAGGTTAACCCCAACCCTAACCCTATGTGTTTTATTTATGAATTTTAGCGAAATCTTAATCCTAATCTTAACCCGCCCCAAGCCCCAGTCCTAAATCTTACCCATTTTAGTAACATGAAGCCTAAACTTAAACATAACACCAAAAAGTGGCTTTAACCAAAACTCACGTTTATTAATGCTGTGAAATCTCGTGCCATTTTTACATTTTTTCATATACATACTACATAAAAAGGCGTGAAATCGTGCTCAGACTACGCTGTTTTTGTGTCGTGGTAAATATATACGCTTTCTTGTGAGACTGTGTTGGTCCTTTTTTTAAAATCGGGGTTATAAGAGTCCTTCTGTTTGTGCTCCTGTACTGCATCCGGGCCAGTTCTTTCTTATTGAGGCAGGTGAAGAGGCTATTGCAATAGTCCGAATATGAGGAAACAAATGCATGTATAATCATCTCTAGTTCTTAACCTTAGAATGAATGAATGAATGAACTTTCTTGTAATTTCAAAGTGAGCTCTTGCTCACTTATCGACGAAATGCCGTTTCTCATCAGTTAAAACAGTGCATAAAAAATGTAATAAATAGAATAATTAGGCTAAAAATACATATTTGCTGGCAAACAATCACTCAGCACATTCACACTACATCACAGCCATACAGTTCATAGCCTCAGGTCAGGGTTCGGTGAGTTCATTTGCTTGAGTCAACTCCAGAGGACACCACTTATCTAAAAGCTTCACAGCTTGTGAGAAAAAAAACTGTTGAGCATCCTAGATGTCCTACAGCTGATGCTGCGGTATCTTTTCCCAGAGGGCATCAGAGAAAACAAGTGATGAGAAGGATGATGCACATCTTTAAGAATGACTTTAGCTCTGCCAATGCAACGCTGCTCATACAAGTCCTCCATTGGGGTACCGATGATCTTACTGGCTGTTTTAACAATCCTGTTGAGCTGCTTCTTCTCTTTAACACTGCAGCCTCCAAACCAAGATGTAAGGCCATAGGACAGCACACTCTCAACAGTCCCCCTGTGGACAGTGGTGAGGTGGGAGGTGGGCAGGCCTACTCTCCTCAGCCTACGGAGTGAGTGGAGGCGCTGCTGAGCCTTCTTGGTTACAGCTGTGGTGTTGATGGAAGGCGAGAGGTTTTCAGCGATGTGAATCCCTAAAAATTTCACACTGCAGAGATGTTAATGTAATGTAAATACAAACCTTACCGTACTCACTGTTCTGATGCGACACAGATACTCTACTTCCAGCTCAGCTCTCCTCTCACGGCCCCCCCTCTCTCCCCTCCTCCACTCACCCCTTCAGCCCCTTCAATCACGCTCCCGGACCCATCATGGCTATCGACAGTCAGATGATGAAAGTGAATATAAGTCATTATGAAAGTGTGCGTGAGTCATGGGCACAAGTTGGACGTGATGGTGTTTCATATCTCATGCTTTATGACGGCCAGCGCCTGCACTCGCCCATTGATCCGCATTCCAGCCCATCACACTGCTGCTTAGCCTGCATTACGCTCGGCTAATCTGTCTCACTGCTGCCGACTGGATCTTTGTTTCAGTCTTGTTATATATGGGCTGGTCAGGGCAGAAGCAGGACTACGGATGAACACAACGAGATCATGCTACAGTCCTGCTGGTGATCAGTGGACAGTTTCAAAGGACAAAGGTCAAGCAGAATCAAATAAAGTCTGTCATTAGTGTCTTTTGAAAGCCGGTTGTGCACAAGAGGAACTTCAAATATTCCATAATTTTTAGAGGTGTTAAAAAAGGAGGATCCGGGGGACATTCGGTGACGTCAGCCGCTGGACGGTGCCAAAATACTGTTGAGGATGGGAAAGTATTTGCTGTTTTTTTTCTGTTTGCTCCACTCCGGCTGCTGTGGTCCTTGATTTTCTTATTGACCTGTTTCAGTTTTTTTATTTTCTTGTGGCATTGCTCAGCTGTATCATAAATGCAAGCTTGCTGGAGATTTGTACATTTTTGTTGGGTTCCTCAAAACCTCGCTGTACCGCCTCGTTAGCAAACAGACTTGGCAGTGCTTGTGCCTCTGCATCTGTCCATCTCTCGCCGCCGTCAGTAAACTTGAATGCCATTATTTTAAGAAAATTTTTACGACGTGCAACAATGTCATGAATTACGTCGCTGCATCACTGAAAGGTTCTCAGTCAGAGAGAAAAGTTCTTGCCCCAGAGCAGGAGCTAAGCTGGTCCCCACATTGGCGTCTCTGGTTCCTGGTCCTTCCTATCTGTGAACACACCAGAAAAGGCCTAAAAAGGATACAGAAACAACAGAAAACTCCTACAGTCCACTTTTCCTAACTGAATTTTTTACATCGAGGCGTCGGGTTTACAAGCTAGGTCAATGTAAACATGCGTCTTGAGGTGTCGAGCTAAGAGTTGGGAACTCTAAGCTTTCAATCTTTGAACACACCATCCACTAGTCAGGGACTAAGCTCCTATGATGTGCAACCTCTCACATCTAGGAAAAGGAGAAGACAAAACAACCAGTCTAGAATATAATACGGACAGAAAACTACATGCATTTATTTAAAAAAAAATTAAAAAATCAAACAGAGGTCACAATGTGCAGTGAAAACAGCATATAATTGCACTGTTCCATAAAATAAGGTGGAGACACGACACACAGGCCAAATTCTGAAAAAATCTTCATACAAAGAGTGCAGGTGCTATGATCAAGCACAAGCTCACAAAGAAAAGAAAGGCTACACAAGGCAAGTGTGTAGAATTGTCTTAAATTGCCTCTTATTTGTAAAATAAAATTGAATGAATTTGTGCTAAAACACTGTTTGTGGACTAAAGTCACATGTTAAGGTCACAGAAGCTGTGAAGGTGCAAACACACCAGAGGCATCAATTTGCACCAGACACCTTTCTCACGACGCGTAAATGCATCGTGATTAACAACTGAATGTTCAAAAACAGTGACTTTCAAGTGGCGCGTTCTTGCAACTACAGAATGCCTGAGTTTATCCACTGTTGGGTGGCAGAGTTGGTAGCGCGCCTAACTCGAGTGTGACCAGTAATCTTGTTGTTTACAAGATGTGTTCAGGCATGTTCTGAAGCATAATTGTTCATAGACATGTTTTAGTTGTAAATCTGTGGCTAAATCTAACAAAACTATTCATTATTTATCCATTTGATCTTGTAGTCTATTGTGAAATGAAACTAAGTGACTAAAGAAGTACAGCCCTACCTTCTTGAGCTTCTTGTTAGCAGCTGTTTGAAGGACAGACATTTTGGGGCGGTCGTCGTGGTGATGCCGAGTATTGATCACACTTCTAGTCTTCTGGGGGAGGGGCCATCAGGCTGTCTGCGCACAATCAATGAACAACATATGAACTAAACGTGTGATTTACTCTGCGTTCACCAGGAGAGACAAAAGCTCCACGACGACACTGTTCACTTCTGCACAAAAGGATTCTGGAGGAGCTGGAAGAGAAGGACCGCAAGGGAAGAAAAGGCTCTGTGCACGGAACGTCAGTTGGATTGTTTATAACCAAAATAGCCTACGTCTGTACTTAAAGGTCCCATGTTTCGTCAAATAGACTTGTGTGAGCTCGTAACCATTTTAGAATGTTGTTTCCTCATCAAAAACATCACAGAAATTGTGTTTTTCAAAAATGTCAATTTTTTCAAAAATTTTTATTGTTGCCATTTCTTTTGTATCATTTGAACCTTTTACTCGATAATATGCTAAGTTGATTGCCTGGAAAATCCAGAAGATATATTAAAAATATATCGTCTGGTCACCGTGTCCCTCTTTCGGAGTTCTGTAGCCGTGATTGACAGATTGATTAGCCAATCAGAGACACGCATCTTCCGCCATGTAAAATCCAACATGGCTGCTCCCGACGAAAAAAATACATGAAAAATATATGACGTGGAACTGAAAAACATTGCGAATTTCTGCAGAATCAATGAGTGAAGCAAAAAACGATTTTAATGTGAGGTGAGTGAAGTTAGATTTTGGTTTAAATGACAGACGACCAATCAGCTCCTTTGTTTCATCTGCGTCACACAAATAAACTAACCTGATTGCCCGGTACGATGTAGATTTGATCTGAAACACAGGCGCAGGGCGTGGTGACCAGACCCACTCTTCGCAGTTTGCTGAAGTGTGGGTTCTGGATCCCAGGCAACTAAGTTGATGCCTTTGGACATGTTTTTGCTTTATCTTGAAAATTCCACAAAGAAAACCTTTAGAATTTTCTGTTAAAATAAATTATAAATTGTTAAATTAAATTGTTAAATTATAAAGTTATAAAGCTAAGCAGTTTAAACAAGGTTAATACAAACGTTTTGCAAGTACAAGGCTTAAAATAGTCAGTTGAAGGAGCACTTCATATATTATCACTTAATGACATCACAAAGAGAAAGCCAATGTTTTTAGTCTGAGGAAAGAATACAGGCTAAAAATGCTAAATATGCAAAACAGATGTGGATGACGCGAAACACAACTTTATGTAGTTTTTGATGAAGAAACTGTATTGGCATTTAAGGTGCATTTAAAGTTCAGTTCATTTCTACAGAGTTTTCCCCTGTCAGTCAATGAATAAATACATCCACACGAGGATACACGATTGAGTGATTTTTCTCTTTAGGGCTGATTCACACTGGAAAGTCTGCACCAAGTTCCAAAGAGTCCAAATCGAAATAACACAAACAAAAAATCAAAAAATATTAAGAGTTTGTTGTTTTTTTTTTGTATAAAGTGTTTAGACTTTCAGACGTTCGATGGCTCTGTCTCTATTAGGGTTGTACTTGATACATCGATATCACAATATATCGTGGCAAAGTCATAGGCAAAACGCATATTTAGACTCAATTAATTTTACACTTCTGAACCTGGACTGCTGCTTTAAAGCTAAAACTTTTGAGCTGAAAATGACCCATCAAATGACACTTCTATCTGACATTAAGATCTGTGTGAAAATACAATTCTGCTGCTTTTTGTTATTCAACATAATGTAACCCACTTCAAGGTATGTACACGTCTAGACCTCTAGGTTCGTAGGAGCTCAGAGCATAGCAATAACAACGCTACACAGGTAATTGCAATTAAATGTAACTTTAGTTTGCAATAATAGAAAACATGTGCACAATATAATTTCAATACAACCTATGGGCCCAGATAATAACAAAAAAATAAAATGTCTCTTTGAAAAATGTTCAATCCCAGGAGATTTTCCTTTCAATGTCAATAAATGTTCAAGTCAGTTAGTCAGGGGAATAAGTCAAGTCACAAAAGTATCACAGGCAGGTTCTCTGTATCGCTCAGTGGGACTGACACATCCTACCGCAGGATCCTTTGTATGGTTGGTGGATTCTCTAATCGACTGGGAGGCTCGCCATCAATGGATCATCTCACCATCAACCTTGTTGGACACCAGGCTGGGAGCATCTCTTTTCGGCGGACTCTTAAAAAGACCTGACCTGTATTTGTAAAACAGGTTTTAAAATAAATTCCTTTTGCAATTGCCATAAACTCTCTAAATACATATCTCAAAACTTGTTGTACAACATAAATATATCTCAATGAAGAAAAATATAGTTTACAGGTTGGTAACTACAATTGCATACAAGAAACTGTCTTACTTGTACCCTTTTCTAATTACAATGTATGAATTGTAATACTATACTTGTGTATTGGCTCATTATGTACCCATTTTTACATAGGATTCTGATTAGTAAATAATTTTACAAAAATACATTTCTCTCAATTAACAAAAAAATACAGCTTTGCTGCTAAAGCATTTTAAAGAACTTAAAAATACCGTTTTACATTCAAATGCATATTACAATGACTCACAGCCACGTTTAGCAAGTGTGACAATTATTTTTTCAGTGCAGGTGCAAGTTAGCTTACCAAGGGTTCAGCAAAGGAGAGACTGAGAACAACAAGAAGTTTCCAGAACGCTCTCCCCCTCTAAACAAAAGGTTTTCTACCATTAGATTTCAGTTTTAAACAACATTTGTACTTTTCAACACATTACGTTTGGATTTTCATACCTTTTTCAACACGTTTCTCTACAACCACGTGAGAACAACAGCAGAGCTCCGTGTGCAAGTGAAAAAGTGAAGCACACGCGCTCATACGTACAACTTCCGGCTACACGTCAAAATAAACTTCCGGTTTTCAAAATAAAACACATATTAAATAAAACGTAATTTAAATAATTGTACAGCATAAATCAAATGCTATTTGCTCTTAACCAGGCGGGTTACACCCTCCCCCTCTAAATTAACATGAGTCCCTTCATGTTCTCTTAAGGGTTAGGGGCACCTTCAAAAGTTTCAACTAAGGCTCGGTTGAACCCATCAAGAATGGTTTGTGCAAATGAAATCAAGGGCCTACCAAGTTGTGGGTAAGTAAACTTAGCAGGGGGCTTTCTTGGTCTTTCAGATCTGCGTAATGTATCAGCAGTCTGATTGTCAAGGGAATCAGAAACAGTTAGCTCAGGGGAACTAACAGGTTGCTCAGCAGCAGCAGCATGGTCTAATCCGGTTGATTGTCTGTGCTCGATTTCTGAAGACTGTTCAACTCTCTCGGTGGTATCAGCTTGAGAGGAATTGTCTGTTTCATCATTGTCTATTTCAGTATTTTCAGGGTCCAGTTCAGTTAGTGTCACATCCGGTAAATTTCCATTCAGGTTTCCATTTTCTGTCTCATCCGGTAAGTTTCCGCATTCAGTTAGGGTTTCCTCTCCTTTTTCCATAGATTTGCTAAGAGTTTGACTCTTTGGTGAGTTTACAGATTCCTCATTCTCTTTTGTAGTCACATTGTCGGGTTGGACATATCTCATGGTTGTTTCAACTGTTATGGGATAGAAACATTGACTATCATCATCATTATCTGAGTCAGGAGGATTTTCCTCTGATGGAACAGGAGTTGTCCTTGTCCTGGGTTTTGAGACTTGTTTTGGTTTTACAATATCCTCATCCTCCTCAGGTAAAAATCCACAAGGGAGCAATAAATCGCGATGAAGTGTGCGCAAAGGTCCTTCTTGACCCTCAGGACAAACCGTATACACAGGCATATCTCCGGCTTTCTTTTGGACAACATAAATGGTTGATTCCCATCGGTCAGCTAGTTTGTGTTTGCTGCGAAAGCGGAGATTGCGCACAAGAACTCTGTCGCCAATATCCAGTGTAGACTCTCTTACTCTCAAATCAAATCTACGCTTGTTTTTATCAGCTACCTTTTTTGCATTGGCTGATGCTAATTGATAGCTCTCTTTCAGGTAGGATTTAAGGTTACGCACATATTGTGAGTGAGACATGCCAGAGTCTTTCTTAACTGGTAGACCGAATGCTATGTCTATGGGTAGTCTCGGTTGGCGCCCGAACATTAACTCATAGGGCGAAAACCCCGTGACATCACTCCTTGTGCAATTATACGCGTGAGTGAGAGGTCGAACATATTCACGCCACTTTGTTTTTTCTTTGTCCCTGAGCGTACCCAGCATACTAAGCAATGTACGGTTATACCGTTCGACGGGGTTACCCCGAGGGTGGTAAGGGCTGGTTCTCACTTTTTTAGTGCCGACCAAGGCGCATAACTCTTTGATGACTTGTGACTCAAAGTCACGCCCTTGGTCGCTGTGAAGGCGCTCAGGGAACCCGTAATGAAGAAAGAACTGTTCCCATAGACATTTGGCTACAGTTAGGGCCTTTTGATCTCGAGTTGGAATGGCTGTCGCATATTTAGTAAAATGGTCTGTTATGACCAGAATGTCCTTAATATTGTGACTGTCGGGTTCAATGGACAAAAAATCCATACAGACAAGTTCCATTGGGCGACTTGTCTGTATGTTGACCAAAGGTGCTGCTTTATCAGGTTGGCTTTTTCTTTTGACGCACCTTGGACACTTCTTGATTTTGGATTCAACATCTAGAGCCATCTTTGGCCAATAGAAGCGAGATCTGGTTAGCTCGACTGTTCTTTCAACTCCTAAATGGCCCATTTCGTCATGTAAACTATGAAGTACAGGGTTTCTCAGAGTTCGTGGCAAAACTAGCTGGTACACTGGTTTGTTATCACATTGTCTTTTCCGGAATAACAGGTTGTCCTTCATCTCAAAGCGACTCATTTCCTTTAGCATGAGCTGGAGTTCTGGACAGTGAATGACAGTGGGAGCTGGTTCTCCTGTCTCACATATCTTAATGACAACACTGATTGCTGGATCTGCTCTCTGTAGTGCAGCTATTTCTGCTTCACTGTACTTAGGGACTGTTGGGAGACCGCTAAGTGTGTCATCATCATCAACAAATGCGGATGGGATAGCATCTGGATGAACGGCAAGTGACTCAATGTAGCAGGTGGACATTTCAGGATTGCTCTGGTAAACAGTATGGAGTTCACAGGTGGCTTGTACAACATTCACAGGTGCAAGATGATGAGAGGTAAACTCATGGATTCGCTGACTCTCTTCTTGAGATGCACTGTCACTTATAAGCTCGCCATGAGGCCTCCTCGACAAGCCATCGGCATCTTGATTTTGCTTGCCTGCACGATATTTGATGTCGAAAGTGAACGTTGACAAGGCCGCTAACCATCTGTAACTAGTTGCGTCTAGTTTAGCTTTAGTTAGGACGTATCGCAAAGGATTATTATCCGTAACCACTGTGAAAACATTTCCGTATAAGTAATCGTGGAATTTTTCAGTTATAGCCCACTTTAAAGCTAAAAATTCCAACTTATGGGCTGGATAACGAGCTTCACACTGAGAGAGACCGCGGCTCGCGTAAGCAATAACGCGTGAGTGACCATCCTGCTCTTGGTATAACGCCGCGCCAAGGCCTGTTGTGCTCGCGTCAGTATGTACAACATAAGGCAAGTTAGGATTTGCGAACCCTAAAACTGGCGCGGACGTTAACGTTTCAATGATCTGCTCAAAAGCGGTTTGACACGCTTGGGTCCACCTCTCACCAAATGGTTCTTTAGGATTGTGGTACTTGGCAGCTATGTTCGTGATTCTGGCGCCTTTTCGTACTGGAGGGTACCCAGCTGTTAAGTTGGTTAAAGGTTTTACGATCTTAGAATACCCCTCCACAAATCTACGATAGTACCCAGAAAATCCTAAAAAGGACCTAAGGTCTTTTAAAGTCTGCGGTCTTGGCCAGGTCTTAAGTGCTTCGGTCTTTTGGGGATCGGTCTCGACACCGTTTCGAGAAACAATATGCCCTAAATAGCGGACGGACGTTTGGAAAAAACGGCACTTTTCTTTAGACAGCTTTAACCCGTTTTCTCGCAAGCGATTTAGGACATTGGTCAGACGAGTTTCGTGTTCCTCAAGAGTTTTTGAAAAAACGATTATATCGTCTAAAAACACGAGCACTTCACGCAAGTTGATGTCCCCCATGCATCTTTCCATTAAGCGCTGGAAAGTGCTTGGTGCGTTAGTGATCCCCTGTGGCATGCGATTCCACTCCCAAAAGCCGAGGGGGCACACAAACGCTGTTTTTTCCTTGTCACTCTCCGTCATCTCAATCTGATAGTATCCACTTTTCAAATCCATTACAGAAAACCACTGAGATCCGCTCAGGGCTGAAAAGGACTCCTCAAGATTTGGTAATGCATACGCATCTTTAATGGTCTGCATGTTTAAACGCCGGTAATCCACACACAATCGGACATCTCCATTTTTCTTTTTACCACGACTATTGGTGAGGCAAAGGGAGACTGGGATTCCCTAATGATTCCAGCTTCAAGAAGAGCTTGTAAATGACGCCTCACTGCATCATAGTCTTGTGGGTGTATGGGGCGGGGACGTTGCTTGAAAGGTGTCTCGTCTTTTAGTTTTATTGAGTGTTTGACTTTTGTTGCATGTCCATAGTCAAGGTCATGGTGTGAAAAAATGTCTGAAAACTGGTTCAACTTTTCTGTCATGTGAACTTTCCACTTTTCAGGAAGCGACTCACCAAAGTCGAAAGTCAGACTCGAACCAGGCTGATTATCTGTCTGGCTTACAGGTTGCTGTTGACTGCTGCAACTAGCTGTGTTTTGGGCAGCTGGCATGATTTCTTTAACACCGCTAAGTTCACCAATGACACACCTGACAGGTAGGGAGATGTCACGATCAGTTTCATTTCTCAGCACTACAGGTACTTTGTAAGGAGAATCTCTGGGAAGATTAATAAGACAACAGTCAACAAAAATTCCCCCAGGTAAGGATGATACTGCAGGCTGTTCAAGTAAAGCACATTTTTCATTTGTCATATTGTCAATATTTGCATAGCCCTCTAGCACTACTTTCTGACCAGCAGGGATTACACTTGGTTCAGAATTTCGTAGATTCACTAGACCTAAATGGCCATCTGAACTTTTCTTGTGCCTAATCTGAAGAGTTTTCAAGACTTGGTGATAGCCACAGTACATATTAGTTTTTAGAGCACTGTCATCACAGAACTGATCATAAAGTGGGTCTAGAGTATTAGTTCCAATTAGCAATGGTGTGATACTGTTGGAACGAACATCTGGAACTATAAGGGCAAGCGTTTCAATCTCAGGCTGAGTGACTATGAACTCTTTTGGAAACTGGAGTGTAACTTTCACATACCCTGTGTATGGCACTGACTGGCCATTTGCGCCTTCAATCTCTAACAAATCAGCAACAGGGTGAATGGCCTGATCTGAAAGGTAACTGTCATAAAAGGATTTGGACATGGTAGTTACCTGAGAGCCAGTATCAAGTAATGCATTACACTCAAGCCCATTAACTTTAACGTTAGCTGTGCTTTTACTTCCAACTAGGCCTTTTGGCAACATTCTGTTCTGTGTGACTCTGTGTTCTTTGATTTTAGCTCTCGGTTTTGTTTTTGGCTCAGTTTTGGGACATTCAGGTTCATTTGTTTCTATTTGTCCCTCAATAGAAACATTGTTCAGTTTAACGGCTTTTCTGGAGTTGGATTGTCTTTCTCCCAAGCTTGTTGTTTTTCCTTTAACAGGGTTCTTTTTGCAGACACCAAAGTGGGATTTGGAGGATCATTACAGGTTGTTGCTATATGTCCGTCCTCGCCACAACGAAAACAGTACCATGGCTTTGGCTTTTGTTTTACTGTTGCAGGTGCGGCTTCTGAGGTAGGATTTGAAATTTGTGCTTTTGCAGTGACTGTCTTTTCTTTTGGCTTGTCCTTTTTCTTTGCAGGTTTTTGTTAGCAGCCGTTTCTCTTTTTGGAGTTGAGAGTGCGGCAATTTGGGCTTGCAAATCAACTATTTGTTTTTGAATTTCCTGCATAATAGATGGAGGCTTAGAGAAGGATGGCTGGGTATCAAATGTCTCGGAAAGAAATGCCTCATGCATGTGCGCTGCAGCTTGTTCTTTTTGTTTGTGAAATCCCAAGTGCTGTTTCATCCTGTTCGCTTTTGCTGTTTGTTTGTCTTCCTCTGTTCTTAAAAGGAGTAAAAATTCTGGAAAACTGGGTGGGCTATCTTTTTTCTGCTCAAGTTGAAGTGCGTTAATCAGTGCATTGTTCCAGCAGCCCCTACAGAACTGCTTTAAGAGCTGTTTGTCTGAATCTTGAGGGGAAATAGTTTTCATTTTGACAATCCTGTTTAACAGTGTCTGTAATCTCTGAAGATAATTAGAAGGCTTCTCACCAGAGTTTTGGTTTACACTGAGAAACTGAGCAAAAAGCTCATCACCATCTTCCACTGTAGCGTAAGCTGAGTCAAGCAGGTCTAGGAATGCTTTTGGATTTGTGTGGGGACCTAATGACTTGACTATGGTTGAAGCAGGAGGCAACAAACTATCAACAACGCGCCTTACAAGCTGTGCACTGGAAATAGTGGGATCAGCTAAGTGACATTCAATATTACTCCTCCAAGTGTCATAATCAACCTCATAATTTGGGCAGGGGACTTTGCCAGAAAATGGTCTAAGTTTTGCTGGGGCATGAATCTGAGAAGAGAGGTCTGAACTTTTAACAATGTGTTCGACCACTACCCGCTGCACTTCAGGAGGGTTAAGCTGTTGAGTAGAGGGCACAAATGAATGTGCAGTTGCTCTTAGAGTAGGCATAGCAGCCGCTGGGACTTGGGTTGGAAAGGTTTGATTTGCCTGTTCAATAGTTTGATTTTGCCCATCAATCTCTGAGTCTGTCTGAGTGGCGTCAGGGGAAACAGGACCTTCCTCTATTTCAGCAGGTGCTTCTACTGTACTTTGAAGCTCTGACTCACTTTGAAGAGACTCGCTCACAAGACTAGTAATCCTAGACAGCTCATCACGTAACAGGAGCTGAAAAGGTTTTCCACTGAGTTTAGCAATATTTTGAAGGTCTGTCAGAAATGTTTTAGTAAGATCAGTACCTTTTTCACAAGAGTATACTTTAGCTAATGCTTCAATGTGGAAGACAACATTAGTATCTGAATCACTTTTTCTATCGAGAGGTAAATCATTCTCAAGTGTCTCCACAGCAACACCAGATGTATACTCCACAATGACCTTACCGAGAAACTCTGAAGTTGGTTCTGTGACCTTAATAGCTCTGTTAATAGACCCATATTGCTTTAAAAAGTCGAAAACCTCTTCATCTGCAGTGGTATTTGTCAACCCTGATACAATGACTGCATTGGAACTTTAATATTCTGGGTTTGAATCACATCCATATTGGTAGGGCTATACCAGTGTACAAATCAAAAGAACTTTTATCCTTAATGTTATTGCTACTCTAAGCTCCTGGCTGGCTCGCCAAGTTTTACCGTGTAACCCACTTCAAGGTATGTACACGTCTAGACCTCTAGGTTCGTAGGAGCTCAGAGCATAGCAATAACAACGCTACACAGGTAATTGCAATTAAATGTAACTTTAGTTTGCAATAATAGAAAACATGTGCACAATATAATTTCAATACAACCTATGGGCCCAGATAATAACAAAAAAATAAAATGTCTCTTTGAAAAATGTTCAATCCCAGGAGATTTTCCTTTCAATGTCAATAAATGTTCAAGTCAGTTAGTCAGGGGAATAAGTCAAGTCACAAAAGTATCACAGGCAGGTTCTCTGTATCGCTCAGTGGGACTGACACATCCTACCGCAGGATCCTTTGTATGGTTGGTGGATTCTCTAATCGACTGGGAGGCTCGCCATCAATGGATCATCTCACCATCAACCTTGTTGGACACCAGGCTGGGAGCATCTCTTTTCGGCGGACTCTTAAAAAGACCTGACCTGTATTTGTAAAACAGGTTTTAAAATAAATTCCTTTTGCAATTGCCATAAACTCTCTAAATACATATCTCAAAACTTGTTGTACAACATAAATATATCTCAATGAAGAAAAATATAGTTTACAGGTTGGTAACTACAATTGCATACAAGAAACTGTCTTACTTGTACCCTTTTCTAATTACAATGTATGAATTGTAATACTATACTTGTGTATTGGCTCATTATGTACCCATTTTTACATAGGATTCTGATTAGTAAATAATTTTACAAAAATACATTTCTCTCAATTAACAAAAAAATACAGCTTTGCTGCTAAAGCATTTTAAAGAACTTAAAAATACCGTTTTACATTCAAATGCATATTACAATGACTCACAGCCACGTTTAGCAAGTGTGACAATTATTTTTTCAGTGCAGGTGCAAGTTAGCTTACCAAGGGTTCAGCAAAGGAGAGACTGAGAACAACAAGAAGTTTCCAGAACGCTCTCCCCCTCTAAACAAAAGGTTTTCTACCATTAGATTTCAGTTTTAAACAACATTTGTACTTTTCAACACATTACGTTTGGATTTTCATACCTTTTTCAACACGTTTCTCTACAACCACGTGAGAACAACAGCAGAGCTCCGTGTGCAAGTGAAAAAGTGAAGCACACGCGCTCATACGTACAACTTCCGGCTACACGTCAAAATAAACTTCCGGTTTTCAAAATAAAACACATATTAAATAAAACGTAATTTAAATAATTGTACAGCATAAATCAAATGCTATTTGCTCTTAACCAGGCGGGTTACAATAAACTTTATGGACGACTGTTCTCTAAAACGTATCAATATTTTTACAAGTAATTTGCAACACTTTTCTATCTGTTACTGTTGCACTCCAATACTAAATTAACTTTTGTGTGTTACAAGGCTAATGCTACAAAGTTGAGAAACTGAATTAATGAATCCAGTGATCCATTGTGCTTTAACAAAAACACTGTAGATTAAAAAAAAAAAAGATTTAATGTAGTTTTTTTTTTTTTTTCTGCACGATTTAAAAAAAAACAAACAAAAAAAACGTTGTGATCTGCATCGTATTGAAAGAATTGTATTAGGACAAACATGTACCAAGTATCAAAACACTTGGTAAGGACTAGTCACAACAATGAGAGCTTTGTGAACAGCGAACAGAAAGAGACACTGTCCATCTACGTGGCTGGGTAAACTTCTTAGGCTAAAACAACAAAACAGGACAAGAGCAGGTGTTTGGATCAGGTCTGAAGCCGTCTGACAGACGTCTGGTACTGAAGCTTGAGGCAGCGTTTTTCTCACCATCTTTTCACCTGAATATAACGTGTATGAGTCGCACAGTCTAATTTCATTCACAAATGTTGAATTCGCAGCACAACTTTTGTTTTCCTGTAAGTAGCTGACAACAGCGCTGTCTAGTGTTGCTGCTACAGCTTGTGTCAATCATGCATCTGCATTCCGGGTAACCATTTAATCCCTCTATAGCCGCAGTTCACAAATTATACTGGGTCAGATCATGGCTCATTCACATCTGTTTCATGACTAACTTTTGCCAAAGTTATCTCAATTTTGACTAAACTAACGCCAATATACTGTATTTCAATAATTACTGTCGCTGAATCTCAAAATGGCCTAAAACTGGCCCAACCGGGACATTTCTTCTGTCAAACTGGGACAAATCAATGGTTTTGGACACATTTGCTGGGACGCCGAACATAGAGCTCAAAACAGAGAGTGTCCCAGGTAAATCTAATCACGAGTGCAATAGTAACACCCGATATATGCTTTTGAGGCAAAACGGAACTACTTCTAGACAAATGGCAGATCTCATAGGTTGTAAAAATGGTGGACTTGTTTGCAGACGCCAACTCCAAGTGACCTCCAAAAAGATCTTCCAAGAATAAACAGAGAAGTTGGAGCACACACAGCTGAGGAGGGCTGGACTCAGGAGAGCATCCATAACCATCGGTCACATCTGCCGCTGACAGTAACACAATCTCACTCCATTTCCTCGCTATATTTACCATCTTAGCACAGTCCACTGCTCTGGGGCCCTGCGCGGAGCTCTGGGCCGGACCGGCATAATGGTGACTTAGCACACGGACACTCCAATGTTATGGAGATTCAGCAAAGACGGATCCAAACTGGCAGCAATGAGAGAGAGAAAGAAGAGATTCTTATACTGGCAGAAAAAAAGGTGTAATTTCTGTCCTTTGTCTCAGACTGTCTCATATATGGTATAAAAGTACACAGTGTACATTTTTGACAAAAATTTGACTTTTAAAAAAACATGTTTATGTGTTTGTTGTAGTAAAATAAACCTTTACTTTGAGTGGGCTTGCAAAACCACAGAATCACTGACCTGCAGGAGAGAGCTTTAGCCATGTTGATTTCACATTAAGGCATAAAACTTGCCCTCAAATTCTGCATTAATGTTCTATCTACAAACTCATAGTTAATTTTTCATCTTCAGAAAGTTACACAATGTCAGTTTAGAAACTGCTAGGACCTTGTCCAAAACAAGGCCAAATCACACATTTGAGTTTGCTTAAGACTCCTAAACCTAAGCCTAATCTTAACATTCAGGACCCTGATTGGTCCGACATTTTAATAAATGTTATAATGGACCCTGTGCCAATGAGCTCAGGTCGTTGAAAACGCAGCAAGTTTTATCTTTCCTTCTTATGAACCTGAAATGGTAATTTTGCTAAATATGAAGACCTGGGTTTGAATCCAGCTGAAACCTGATTTTATTGGTTAGAGCCCCTACATGTGTAATTATGACTATTTTAAACATGCTTTCTTTCAAAATGAAAACTTGACATGATAAACTTGTAATAGACCACCCACCCCCACTACCCCTGGATACAGCAAGTGTTAACCATTAATCTTACTTCCAACATAGGGCTGGCCAGAGCAATTAATTGAAAAATGGCGAGAACTATAAAGACTTTGAGGCAGAATGTTTGTATTTATTTTAAAAACATGTACTGTATATTTAATAGAACCATTATTATTTTGTCTTTGTCATCCGAAAGTCATTTTCAATCTGAAATTAAAAATGACTTTTGATCAAGTTGAAACGTCTTGATCTTTGAAAACAACGTCCAGATGACAACTTTGAAGACTTTCTACTATGGACTATACGATTGAGGGACTACACAGTCTTTGAATTTTACAAAATCAAAGTGAAAAAACAATCAATGTGAGGAGAAAAAATGTGATTATATTTTTTCCAGATTGCCCTGTGTGTGTAAAGACAGACTGATGCACAGGTGAAGTACAAGAAAACATGAATGTACAGTAATTGTAACGGAGACGGTGAGTGTGGACAGTGCAGCGGACACAGACGGAGACGGTGAGCGTGGACGGTGAGCGTGGACAGTGCAGCGGACACAGACGGAGACGGTGAGCGTGGACGGTGAGCGTGGACAGTGCAGCGGACACAGACGGTGAGTGTGGACAGTTTGAATTTTACAAAATCAAAGTGAAAAAACAATCAATGTGAGGAGAAAAAATGTGATTATATTTTTTCCAGATTGCCCTGTGTGTGTATAGACAGACTGATGCACAGGTGAAGTACAAGAAAACATGAATGTACAGTAATTGTGCTGTCAGTTATTCAGAATAAATACATTTAAGAAAATAGTTTCTTAAAATGTCTTGATCATAAAATTCCTAAAACAGCACTTCTTGATTAGTCAAAAAACACAACAAACAGTGCAACAAACTTAATGCGCTGTATAATGTAATAAACCTCGTACTCTGATTGGACCGTGTAACAGAATACATGTTATTACAGGTCTATACCAGACCCAGTGAGTGTGGACAGTGCAGCGGACACAGACGGTGAGTGTGGACAGTAGGGCTGCACAATATATCGAAAAAATATCGATATCGCGATATTGACATGTGCGATATCCATATCGCAAGGATGTGCGATAATTTCTTACATTTTTATGCATTATTCATCCGTTTTTAGTGCGGAGTGGTTTGACTCCGGCGCCACCTTAAGCGTGCCACCTTAAATCTGCTGCTGCCGCTTAGCTAGCTAGAGCGAGGCGCAGAGAATGATAGCAACTACTACTGTAAACCATGGATGTATTATATTATCTGGATTGGGCTCCGCCCCCTCTTTCCTGATGCGAGTGGCGATCAGGCCGCTCCGCGGTACTGCAGCGGTTGGGCCCAAGAAAAATTTCCCCATAGACGGTCAATGCATTTTTCGGCACTTCAAACTGCTATTGCTCCGCGGACACGGCACCTACAGCTTTAACTAAGGTCGCATTTTGAAGGTATTTCTCTCTAGTTTCACTACATAAATTTTCCAATTTTTTCGATGCCCCAAACGCTTAAACGGTGTTTAGCCTAGCTTACCGCTCTGCCCGCGCTCTCTCCGCTCCCCCCCCGCTCCTCCGCCGCTCTCCCCCCGCTCAGGCCTCCATCGCTCTGATTGGTCAGAACTGATCACGCTGTCACTTTTCTGACGTCACGGTAGTGGGAGGCGCTAGCCCGCATTCAGGAAAGAGCGCGGAAGAAAAAATCTTTTTCGGCATCAATGCGCCACTGAGCACAAGCCATTGAAAACAACGGGCCGCCATCTTGGACTCATCTTCCAGTTATAATTATACTTCCATGCTGTAAACAGATGAAAAGATGAGCTCAGACGTAAGCAGCAAACTCCTTTTCCTAAAACCACTGCATCCCGACAATTCTGGACTATTTCTTTACAAGACAAGTGTTTTTCTATCATGTCGACGGCTCAAAACAGAAGCTACATTGAGGGGAAATACAACTTACAACAGGCGCTTCCAGCAACCCCTCACAAGGAGGACCACCGTAAAGTTTCTTTACTCTTCAAACTCCTCAAACTGATCCGCTAGAATCCGGAAAACCAAAGGAAAATTCACAGGCTGTGGCGTTTTGATTCCAGAATGTTATGTCTTAGTTAACGTTAGCTGTGAGTTAGCATATTAGCGCTGCTAACAACGGATCTTTTGCTAACAACACAGCACAACCAAACCATAAACCACGGAGCAAATGGATTAAACGCCACTGTATTCAACTTTCCTTCGCCTCAGCATCATCTCAAAAGTAAGTCCTGCGTGTGTACCTTGTAATCATGCGTGTGTAGCAGGCGTGTGTGTAATACCTGTGTGTTTAGCGCTGCGTTCTCGTCTTCTTCTCTAAAAGAACAACTCTTGTGGCTCGTGATGGTTTAAAACGCTCAAAACCTATAGTTGTGATAAAACTGTGACCTGTCAGGCACATTTAATACGACGCATAGGGCTCATCTTTAGTTCACAGACAGACGTGAAACGTGTGTAAAGGTAGCAACTGTGGTTGCCAGATTTTCAGAGTAACCAGCAACTAAGCCTTGAAAAAAAGCATCCTAAAACATGACAGCGCTTCATTACATAATTAAGCAATTACAAAGCCACAGACCTGTGCTGTTTATATGCACATTGTTTTAATAGTGTAATAACAATTTAAAATAAATGCACAGAGGATTTCTTAAGTGAAAAATAAATATCGCAAAGATATCGAATATCGCAATCTCAGAGCCCATATCGCATATCGCATAAATTTTCAATATCGTGCAGCCCTAGTGGACAGTGCAGCGGACACAGACGGAGACGGTGAGCGTGGACAGTGCAGCGGACGCAGACGGAGACGGTGAGCGTGGACAGTGCAGCGGACACAGATGAGACGGTGAGTGTGGACAGTGCAGCGGACACAGATGGAGACGGTGAGCGTGGACAGTACAGCGGACACAGATGGAGACAGTGAGCGTGGACAGGGCAGCGGACGCAGATGGAGACAGTGAGCGTGGACAGGGCAGCGGACGCAGATGGAGACGGTGAGCGTGGACAGTGCAGCAGACACAGACGGAGACGGTGAGCGTGGACAGTGCAGCGGACACAGATGAGACGGTGAGTGTGGACAGTGCAGCGGACACAGATGGAGACGGTGAGCGTGGACAGTACAGCGGACACAGATGGAGACAGTGAGCGTGGACAGGGCAGCGGACGCAGATGGAGACAGTGAGCGTGGACAGTGCAGCAGACACAGATGAGACGGTGAGTGTGGACAGTGCAGCGGACACAGATGAGACGGTGAGCATGGACAGTGCAGCGGACACAGATGGAGACAGTGAGCGTGGACAGTGCAGCGGACACAGATGGAGACAGTGAGCGTGGACAGTGCAGCGGACACAGATGGAGACGGTGAGTGTGGACAGTGCAGCAGACACAGATGGAGACGGTGAGCGTGGACAGTGCAGCGGACACAGACGGAGACGGTGAGCGTGGACAGTGCAGCGGACGGAGACGGTGAGCGTGGACAGTGCAGCGGCCACAGACGGAGACGGTGAGTGTGGACAGTGCAGCGGACACAGACGGAGACGTGAGTGTGGACAGTGCAGCGGACACAGATGGAGACGGTGAGTGTGGACAGTGCAGCGGACACAGACGGAGACGGTGAGTGTGGACAGTGCAGCAGACGCAGATGGAGACGGTGAGCGTGGACAGTGCAGCGGACACAAGTGGAGACGGTGAGCGTGGACAGTGCAGCAGACACAGACGGTGAGCGTGGACAGTGTAGCGAGCAGACACAGATGGAGACGGTGAGCGTGGACAGTGCAGCGGACACAGACGGAGACGGTGAGTGTGGACAGTGCAGCGGACACAGACGGAGACGGTGAGCGTGGACAGTGCAGCAGACACAGATGGAGACAGAGCTGTGTGGATTAAAGCTGACAGCCCTGAGCCCACACAGTCCCATCAGTCCAGGTCCAGAGAGAGGGCCGTTTTAGACCTGACACGGCCCACAGCGGTCCAGAGCGGTCCGGAAGGTGAGTATGAGGCACTCGCACTGAAACAGGGCAACGCAGATTCACAAAGGAACGGCTTAAGTTTTGCTAAATTATCAGTTGCTCGTCAAAGAAATATCTGGAGCAGTAAAAACACTCTGTTCCACATTGTGATGTCATAAAAAATTGAAGAGTTTGATGGTAAATTCAACTGAGGACAAAACTAAAATGATTATGGTGTATCATGTATAGTTTAATGCAGACCTGGCTAAACTGCTGCCCGGGGGCCAGATGCGTCCCTCCACTTTAATCAGGCCCCCAGCATGTTTTTGAGAATAAGCACTCTCCTATCCTGCAAAGTCTTATTATCTATATTATCTAGTCTAGGTTAAAACTACAATAATTCAGATATGCATCTTAATTTTAGTTATTTTATCAACATTTGAATAAAATTGTTAATATGTCGTAGCACATTTCACTTATTTGAAGACATTTCTGACTGTTTGCAAGATATTTTAACTTGAATCAAGTTTGCAAATCTTTTTAAATAAGACAAAAACACCTTGAAGCAAGCTAAAAAATATAAGTTCATCAATTAAAAACATCTTAACCATAAAAACTAAAGATTAAAATCCAGATTTCAAGACGCTTTAGCAAATCTAGAATTACATTTTTTTCACTATTGTAAATACGCAGGAAAAACAACCTGAAAAATAGTGTGTATTTTTCTTCCTTTACTGCAAGTGATTAAAAGTCGCATTTACTAAGTTTATGAAGACAAAACAAACAAACAAAAAACTACAGATACATGCTGGTAAAATAAAGGTTAAATACATTTTTAAAAATCAAACCAATAAAAACATTTATTGGCCGCATCCATTTAGAAACCACAGACCCCTGTCCTGCTGGAGCGCTCATGTCCCGTCTGACAATACCCTGTGCCCAAAGTGTACTGGACATACACTGCGTAGGAATTTCTGCAGGACCCGCGGACTCAGGTAAATCTTCAGCTGTTGGACGTCAAACAAACAGTGATTATTACAGATGTTTCAGTGTCATTTCAGAGCTTTTTTAGCCTGTTTACTTTGGATTACTTCATGTACGATGCACGATATTACTGCATAATTTACAGATTATTTAATTTAGCATTTCATCAAAATCATCACAATATTATTTAAAAATCGATATACAGTCTTGGCTTTTAAAAGTTGTGAAAATGCTATAAATGCCTAAAGCAAGTGAGTAAAACTTATGGACTGCTGTAAAATCAATTGACTTTCTATTAGCCGCTTTAGCTTCTCCATCTCTTCTTCACTTCTCTTGGCCTAATGAGGCTACCGTAGACTGACACGAGAAGAAAAAAAAAATCTCAGTTATGACCATGACCTTTGTAATAATAAAAGTGGTCAATGAAAATGAGCTACGTCCGTCGTAAATGAGAGCGGTTCCGTGCCCTTGAGAAGTAGTTCTGTGGAGGTGGGCTGTGTTAAAAGTGGTGATTATTAGGCCAAAATGTATTATAGTCTAAGCTGGTACACTAAGTTCTAGATGAATCCTTACACTTGTTCTAGTACGTGCTCTTCTGGTTAAACCCATTAATGCTTATGCAGTCCATCACAACACCATGAGTTACCTGTAGGTGCATTCTCTCTTTCTTAATGCTTTAATCTTTGCTAACTATACAGCTGAGCAGGGCTGGGCGATATTGACAAAAATTAATATCTCCATAATTTTTTCTCAATAACAATAATTGGGCAATATTTGGTCTACAAATCTGTGACAGCATTATAAAAATGTAACCTGGCCAGCCAAATGGTTTAGCTCACAATATTTGTGAATTCACAACACGAGATAAACCATCTGGCCTTCCAGCCGCCCGATTGGTTTGGGAGTCCAAACCAGCGGTGTTAAGATGGTTGTTAGCGCCCCGGAGCCGCCGCCAAGTCTGATTCAAGCTAAACAAAGATAGTGGCTCTCGTGGATGTACATGTTTCTGCTGCTTTTGATGCGGTTTTAGCAGAAATATGGAGTAGCCTAATTTCTTTTTGAAAGAAGAGCCGTATGTGTGACACGTACTTGTAAGGTAGGCCCCACACCCAATCAGCTCCAAGTATTTCACTAAACGCTTTCAGCCAGTAAAGTCCCAGCTGGATAGTGAGAATTAAGATAGGAGTTCAACACATATCCATCTGGCATGAGCCAGGTTAATAAAAATGGAGGGCTGTCAAAGTTAACGCGTTAATCATGCAATTAATCATAAAAAATTAACGCATTAATCATGAATTATCGCACATTAATCACACTATTTAATTTGACCGCTCAGTATCCGCTTCAGCGCGGAGGGAGCGCGTACTGCGCGGAGGGATACCTGGAAGGCGGCAGTGCAGGTTGTTATTAGGTCTGCATAGTAGCTCAAGTGAATGCATACGCGGTGTAAACATGAATGGAGAGACTGCGAGCTCGGCGGAACTCGGCGGAATTTCCCGACGGGACTCTAGATAAAACAAAGGTAGTGTGCATATATTGCAATGATGAACTCTCCTTTCACCGAAGCGCAACAAGCTTGAAATACCACCTTAAAGCCAAACATGTATTTGAGGCAGCGGCTGCAAGAGTGCCGCTACTAACTTAGATCAACACCAAGCCGAGCACGACAATGTTAACAAAAGCATCACAGATAAGTTAAGCCACGCTTTTGCTAAATGGATAGCCACAGCATGTAGTCCCGTCAACATCGTTAAAGAGCAAGGGATGTAAAATATCAATGATAATGCATCTGGCCACAGGTGATCCACATAGCCTACAAATTACCTTCCAGAGGAACAATCACAACGAGAATAAAACAACTGTACATCTGTACATCAACTGTACATCAATCACAACTGTACAGCGCAAATAATAATTGACATATTCAAGTAACAAACATTTGAATGTTAAGACATTCTAACAGTCATTTTCAAAATGTTGTGGTCTTTAATAGAATATCTTTGAAAGTTAGCAATCAAGCAATTAACTGCGATTAATTGTGATTAATCAAAATTTGAAAGTGTGATTAATCTGATTAAAAAAATTAATCGTTTGACAGCACTATAAAAATGACAACCTTAATTATTTTAATGCACTTAAAGCTGGTTGACTGACAGTGTAAATCGTGATTTTAGCATGTTTTGACTTTCTTAATTTTTTATTTTTTTTTTACAAGTGAACAAAAAATGTAGTCTCTTTTTTATCATTTCAAGCCGGTGTGTATTTTTCTTTTTTCATAATATTTTAACATGCCTGATTCTTTTGCAACCTAGTTTGTTCAAACCAATAAACATTAAATACTCCTCATCCCAGGCACATATTCACTTGTTATCTAAATTACGTGGGTATTTTTTTTTCCATTTTGTCAAACAAATATTTGTTCCTTAATGTACAAATTCTGATATGAATATAAGCTGGTTCTGTGCATTAGAAAGTTGATAGCATAATTTCTTTAACTTTTATTGTAAAATTGCTCTTTAGTAGCGTGGTTTTACTGCACAATATACTCGATATTCAATTTTTGCATATCTTAAAAACAACATTTACAATATTATCTAAAATTCAATATATTGCTTAGCTCAGAATTAAACCAAGTGCAGCAAAAGAAGTATGAGCAGAAGCATTTAGTGTGGTACTTCCTGCAGAGTTCACTTTCAACTTCTAGTAAGAAATAATATCCATTTAAGACCACGTGCAAGTTTAAAAAGATTGGGTGAAAATATATAAACACAAACAGGTAGTATAGTATATAATATTGAAGGCCTAATGTCAACACAAAAACAATAGAACTAGTCCCAACATTCCTCCAGTCCCCACAAAAATCAAATACAGAGGTAATTATTAAAAGTTACAAGTTACATGCCTTTCGAAGTCAACCATAATGCCAATGTGGTCCTTGACGTGGCCCTTTACAAAAGCACATACGGCTCTACTCCAGTTTGTTTCAGTACCTTTATGTAAATAAAGTCCACAGAACTTTGTGGCTATATAAACCATGAAGCCAACGTGGAAATAAGTGAAGAGTTCTTCAGAAAGCTGATATTACACTACATGTCCATGATCTATCGCGCACCTCAAGTGAATAAAGAAAATGCATCCAAAAGCATGCAGTGAATCAGCAGCATTAGCGATGGCAGTGTCTGATATCTTCAGCCTGAAGTGTTGGATTTGTGTTTAAACTCTCTCGCTCAGTGAAACATGCATGTGATTCGTGCTACGCTAACAGTGAGCTCATACTCTCGGAAGCACGCACCTCTGTTCTGCGCTGTCGATCCATCTGACGCTTTTTTACAAGACAAACATCACAATGAACGCAATATCTCCGACACAAACCGGCACACACGAAATCTGCTTGAAATCACAAGATCTAGATTTAAGACTTAACGCCCTTTAAAGAATCCACAAGAAACCGGTCCTTTATTGTTTTTGATTTCAACTGGACCAAGATTTCAAACAAGACCTTTCCACATTTAACGTATTAATCTGTAGAGTTTGATTGAGTATTCACACTTGACCAAATGAACTGGACACTGATTCAAATCTAGCTTGCCCTTTCGTCTCCTACACCCTCCTGCCGCTGTGGACACGCCCACAATCACCCCACACACCAACGTGTCCCGTGAGCCTGTGCAAGAACATCATCCAAACTGAAAAGCCCCAAAGTTGCACCTTCTTTTTATTAGGATGGCATAATAACTATCCATCACCCCGGGCAGCCAACCGCGTCGCTCGCTCCTGACTCAGCCGGCCAATCGGCTGCGGGCGTTTCTGGAGAGCTAATTCATCTCCGTCACAGCGTCCTTCCACCTCCTCCGGGGCTGGCTCTCTCAGGACGGTTCATCATTCTGCTCAGTGCAGCACCAGGCCGTGGATTTACTCAAGTACAGTGTATGTCACATCGTTCAGCTCACCGAGGTGTTATCGAGGAAGATTATGTAAATGGACACAGGTCATTGCTCGTTCTTGCTTACAAATGTGAATATATCTAGTGGAAAACAATCCTGATGTGTTTTTTGATAGGAAAGGGACCAGATCTCGATGTGAGATTGTGTTTACAAAAGGAAAACCCATTTTCAACTCAATTTGGGATTATAAGTGTGACATAGAGGCAAAAATGTCAAAGTAATACATTCCAGGCTTTCGCACCACTATAGACCTTTTTTAATGTGTTTAAAGGGGTCCTATTGTGTGTTTTTTTTTTATATTTAGTAAGAATCTAGAACATGTGCAGATCAGTAATTAACCTTTTGTTCTTTGTAAAACACAAAGTTGATCTAAAACAACTTAAAAATAGGAACAGTTCTACTGACTTCCTGTTTCAAAACTGCAGAACTGATAAGCCCCGCCTCTTCATTTTAAATTTAACTGTAAAAAGCAACAGATTTTTAAAAACAATTTATTATTGTTGGAAAGTTTTTACAGATAAGTATTTTCTACCGCATAATCCCGTTAGGGGTCGCAGGTGACTGGAGCCTATCCCAGTGACTTTGGGCCTTAGGCGGGGGAACACCCTGGACAGTGGCCAACTCGTCGTAGGGTTAGACAGACAACCATTCACTCTCTCAGTCATTCACAGGGGAAATTTACAGTGATGCCCAATGAACCTAAACATGCATGTTTTTGGAGGTGGGAGGAAACCGGAGTACCCGGAGAAAACCCACGGTGACACGGGGAGAACATGCAAACTCCACCCAGAGAGATCGTGAGATGTTGATATGGTCCGACCCGGGAGTCGAACCCACGACCTCCTTGTTGGAAAGCCAGAGCTCTAACCACTTGGCTACCGTGCACCCATGTAATTTTACTTGAGGACAAGAAAAGTTTGTCTACATGTCAGAATGTAAACGTGTTTCCAAACAAAGTAGTATGGTAAATGTGCTTGTGTCACCAAAAGGTTCCTGGTAGGACAAAAAGTACCAGCCCCAGAGCAGGAGCTAAAAAGTCCCTAAAGTATGGCCCCAGTCCACAGTTCCTGCTCTGTGTGAAAGTGCCTAAAATGGGGACAGCAACAACAAAAAAGTACCCGGAACTCAAAAAAGTTCCTTCAGTGCAAAGGCCTTAAAACCCGCATGTCACACACGCGTGGGCAAATTTAGCAGGAGGTGGAACACAGTTTAAAACACAAAAAACAGACAGAATATAAGGTGCCGGATGTCAATATATTGAAAGGTAAAGACATACAAGGAATATTTATACTGTTTACAGTGGATGAAACCAGAATTTAAAAACAGCTCAGAGGGTTTCAGAGATAAAGGTCATATAGAAAATCCAATGTCCAGTTTTGCTGTAATCGTGGTTGTAACTGTCCAGTTTGTTTCAGAGGTTTTGCACTTGCATACTGAGAACCACAAAAACGTATACAGTACTGTTACAGCTCAGTAACAAGCAGAAACTTTCCCTAGTTGTTTGTCAACTACACCTGCACCAGTAAAGACCTCGCCGCTAAAGTTTCCCAAAAGCTATTTAAAAATTATTTTTTAATACGAGTCATAGTTACTTTCTAGTAATAATTAGTAATACTCTAGTAACAGTTTGAATGATAGTCAGTCATTTTCGTAACAAAAGCATAGACCTTGTTCAGAGAGAAACTGAAAGCCTCCCACCCCTCAGACCTGGGTTTAATTCTCAGACGGTGAAGATGTTTATTCTGTCAAATTTTCACTTTTTCAAGGACCAAGTTTTTAAGTTAGTTTTTCAATAGCAAATTTAGTTTTATGTTCTTTGTAAAGACAATTTAAAGCAACTAATGGAGCACATATTTTAGAACAAATTATGTCATAGACTGCATCATAAGGTATTGAATCCATTCATCTGTTTGTCCAACCAAAAATGTCATAGCACGATACTGCAATAGAGTTTATGTGGGAAAGTAGGTGAAATCGCCTCCTACCGCACTGTAGAAACTATTGTTCTGTAGACTTTGGGCAGCTCGTCCTTCGGTGGAGGATTGTAGAAGGTTGTATGAACCAATGTAGTAGGTGACTGATGTGAAGAATGGATTAGGAATGGAGTCTGGCCTGTGTGAGACAGGACCAATAATTAGCATAAACACTTTTTCATTTACATAAACTGTAAGCCACCATGAAAATAAACCATATTTCAAGACAATCTTTACCGTGTTTACTATAGGATCATACAATACATTCAATTTGGGTAAGAAAATTGTAACAATTCAAAAACAAAGGCAAAATAGTGTAGCTAATATTTAGTGAAAGTAACATTAATCTATTGGCAAAAATAAACAATGAGGCACTAATCAAAGTGCTAAATGTCCACAATTAAGTCTTTAAACTGCAGAAAACGAGAATAATTAGCACCCGCGCTAACTAGCATAGCAAGAATTCAATGTAAAGTAATGGGGTGCTAGCGCTAGCATGCTAGCTTTTGGTACAAACAAAAACTCACCAGCCCTCTATTTATTCAGTTTTACAGCAGGAAGTCAGCAATTACCACCATGTTAGAGCCGACTGTAAAGTTGAGAGGCACACTGGTCAATATAGGAAGTTAAAAGTCCAAAATAAGAAGCATAAATGGCAAATTGCTCACCTGGGTTAGAGGCACACCCAACACACACGTAACAGACAGGAGGGCGCCATATTGAAAAGCAATCTGACGCAGCGGCGAAGTCTCGTGAGCGCTACGTAATCCCGCGATATTTGGGGCAGCAAAATTTAATAGCAGTAGAATGGCAGAACCAACTTGGAAAGCAAATTGTTGAGTCTATGCAACACAAAGCTTGGCCTAAACTTTGTTAATAGTTTAGGGTGACCAGATTAACAGAATTAAAAACTGGGACACGCTAAATTTTTGTGAAAATAATGTAAACAAGAATATTCTTATCTCTTCATGTATATCGTATAAAACCTATGTCAGTGCAAATGTATACTTTTTTGTTGTGTTTTAGCTATTTTCAAGCACAATTTTGTCTAGTTTGAATAAAGAAATGGCAATATATTCCTCCCTTCGCTGTTGGGAAGTGTCAAAAACTGGGACAACTGGGACATGTCCCGCGTAAAATTGGGAAAAATCAATGATTTTGGATACATTTGCTGGGACATGGGACACAGGGCTCAAAATAGGGACTGTCCCAGGTATAGGGAAGTCTGGTCACCCTATAATAGTTGCAAGACTAGAGACGAGAGTCACTTATGAATTCACTCATATTCATTTGTAAATGCTAGACAGTCTGGTCTAAAAATTCAAAAACAAAAACAACTGCTTCTACAGAAATGTGTAAACAAAACAGACATGATAGATAGTAGGTTGTATCTATCACATTGTAGCATCAAAATGTGCCACAATGAAAATATCTATTGGTTTAACATTAACCTCACTCCCTGACAATGATAGAAAAATTGCTCGAATATAACATTTAAAATTATACTTTTTAGTCATTTGGGCCAATCAAGCAAGACGTCTGACAGCCAAAAAAAATGTGTCCAAGGGCTGCATTTGGCAGCAGCTTGGACATGCCTGCATTAGAACAAGTACAAATTCTACTCACGTGTGATGCCACAAACGAGTCGGGCTGCAGAGGAGGTAAGGACTTTGGCAGAGCTTTGCTGACGTGGCATCTTTCAAAGTGCCTAACAATTTGAAATGTTTTTTTGTCACATCTTGCCCAAACATAAGAAAAGCTTTGACCTGTTCATCAACATTCAAACTCACACATCTTAAAAATATTTAGACCAATCACGAACGGCACATTTTTGTACTGAATTAATTTATTTTTTTATTAGCCATGCAAATCTGCCTTTCCAAATGACTAATCTACGTCTGCAAATTAAAGGCATGTAATAGGAGGCAGAATGCTCTCACGCTAACAAGCTTTTCATTTCACACTCGGGTTCCCTCACTCTCTCTCTCCTCCATCAAGGCCCCTGTGCTCCCGCCGCTAAAACAACCAATTATGGGTGTTTATGTAGCCTTAATGTGGATCAGTGTCAGGAGAGAGGCATCGCGGCGCTAACAGGCTAATCAATGCGCTTCTGTATTCCGCTCCAGGCCTATTGCACTCATCCTCCCGCCGCCTTTGTCTTCACCTACTTTAGCCATACGTCTTTGCACAATTAGCAGCAGACAGAATGAGGCGCTAGGTCAATTGGCCATGAAGAGAGCTTTAAACTTCCACCGATCACCAAGCCCTGGTAAACTTAACGTGCTGGAGATTTTCGAGCATCATAGCTAGAAAGATCAGGATTGTTAAGTTAATCGATGATAATGATTATTCGAGTCACAGTATAATCTAAAAAAGAATACCTGTGACAATTATAGAAGCAAAATACAGTGGTTACAAACGGTTATCAAAACTGTCCCAATACAGACACGCTCCTGAAAGACAAGCCCTTTACATTTCACAAAACTTGGGACCCCTTTTTGGACTATTGGGACATTTCATCTGCCCAAAGATTGCTTCTGGGTCTGGTAATAAAACTCTAAATAATGTTTTATTTTCTTCGTTTTGTTGTTTGACTGCACTGCTTTGCAAAAAGGAAGTTGATAATGGAATAAGGATTAACTTAGGTTCAGGAGTCTAATGAGAAAGCACCATCAGAGGAGCCATCTTGCAGCCACAGGACACCAGCTCAAAGACCATGGATATGAGGTCAAGACCAAACCTCCAGGGCCTAAGAGCCAGAGCCCAGCAGTCATAGCCGACCACATTTCCTCAGTGATACTAGGATTAATTAATCAATAAGTCAATAATAAATAGTTAAACAAATATATGAATTAAACAAGTGCATTAAAATACAGAAGACAGCTAGTCAAAAATGCCTAGATAAATAAATAAATACATCTCAAAATACATTGTCTTTAAAAAGAAACTAAAGTTGTGAAGTAAAGAAAGACAAAATGAACGTGTTGGAGTAGAACAGTGAAACTTTGCTGCTTTGTTGGTCACAGATAAATGAGAGAATCAGGCCACACTCTGTCATTCTAAGTCTCTATTATTACCCCACACATAAGTCTGAAACACAACATGCGTACACTTCCCTCCAGACTTGTGTTTGCACACTTGTGTTCAGGAGCCGGAGGCGGTGGCAGTGACAAATGCAGCTCGCCGGGCCCCTGCACACCTCTGGGTATTTAGGGGCCACCCTGGAGGGCCCCCGCAGGACTGAGGGGCCCGGGGCCTGCTCCACAGCCCGGCATTACTTACCTGTGCCTGGGTCGCCGTGGGAAGCGCTCGTGATGGATTCTGACGAGCACCATGATCACTCTTCCAATGAGAGGGATTAAAGCACGGAGGAGCGACTGAGCATGTGCAGAACGGGCTGATGAATAGGGGGAGGGAGGGGTCGTTAGTCACAGGTGACACTGGAGTGTGGGGGGTACGGTAAACAAGCAGGGGAGAGCGTACGGGGCCGGAGCACGCTGGGAGAGACATTTTACAGCCAACTTACTTTCACATACTGCAGAGTTTTCATTTTACATGCACCACTTGTTATGAAAATTCTAATCAACTTAACAAAACACTGAGACTTCTACAGAATCAGATAAGATGATTTTCACTCACACAATCTAGTACATTTCTCCTTTTTCTAGCACAGTATTTCTAGTCAGACTTATTTTCAGAGCAGTTTAGCTCAGGTCAGTTCAATCTGATGAAAAAGACTTGTTTTAAGACAAAACAAATCTCTGGGACAAAATGTGAATAAAATATTTTCTGAACATTCAAAATATCAACATTTTATGATTTATTTATACAGCACATTTACACAGACAGATCTTCCAAAGTGCTTCACACAGTAACTTCCGCATCCACTGTACATTATGAAAGTAAAACTATAACTGCATTAGTCGTGAAATAAAACTAGACGAAAACTGGACTAGACCAGGTCTAAAACTGAACTAAACCAACTTGACTAAATAGGCTAGACCAGGACTAAAACTGGTCAAAACCAAAACTAAACCAGGACTAAATCTGGACTAAAGCAAGAACTAGACTACAATAAAACTGGTCTAAACCAGAAGTAAACCAAGAAACTTGACTAAATCTTGATAGACCAGGACTAAAACTAAACCAGAACTAAATCTGGACTAAAACTGGTCTAATCCAGAAGTAAACCAAGAAACTTGACTAAACCAGGACTAAAAACAAACTCCCCCAAGTCCCAGTCCTAAACCTACCCATTTCTTTTTACTTGAAACCTAACCTTACAGTATGTTGAACCCAAAGAAAATGTCACCACGAGGCTTCACCCAAAACTCGTGATATTTTATGTTTTGGTTTTTCGTAACATTGACTTAAAAAAATGTGTGACAAAGTGCTCATTGTATACGTTTGTGACATTTCATCGTTCTGCAGAGTCTGTGTTGAATGGAATGTATGTTAACTTTTGACTATGAAAAATGCAATTTTAAAAATGTCTTTAAAAAATCACCTTTGCATTATTCTGGCATTTTGCAAATACAGATAATTTTATTAAATCTCAATGACCAAAAACAAGAAAAGTTTATTTTTATTTTATGTCTGACAGTGAGAAAAAAAGCATATGTGTTTTGTATAGTAAAGACTGTATGTACATTTTTGGTTTCTATTGTTGAGCAGAAGACATTATTATTCATTTCAATAGGGATTTCCAGATTGGAGTTTACATAACCAATATTTGAGTTTTATTAGTGTGTACATGAACCACATTTTTCCTAATATTACCGTTATGAAAGCACTATTGAATCCATGCACACATAACCGATGTTTACTCTCGTGTGCTTGCTGCTCCTTAGCCTCACAGAGATGATGCTAATCTTCAAAGCAGAGTCTCTAAAACAAGTGCACTTCCCCTTTGAGTCACTGCTGTGGACCGCCTGGCAGTCTGAACCAGCCGACCGCCGCCTCAGCCTCAGCCTCGCCTCGCTAATAAAACCCTGCCCCAAACACCACCAGCCAACTCATTGTAATGGTGGAAATAAGCGCATGATTCTGACATTAGTGCGTCTTCTGGTTTTGGCGCGGGCTGCCCACGGCTTTGAAGCAGAGGCAGGCAGACGCTGAGATAGACACTTTGGGACGGTTCAAACCCGACAAGTTGTAATGTTTTATAGACTCTTACATTCATGGTTTGGATCGACTTGTGCTTAATTGCAATAATGGGGAGCTGTGAAGAGAAGTGAGATCCAGACACGACGTAGAACTCCACAAGGACAGTGTTTTGTGTGGAGTTTGCATGTTCTCGTCTTGTACTAATACTCATTTCTTCTTCTACAATGAATCAATCATGTCTCTTAATGAAAATCACTGTGGAACAATTGAAAATACAGGACACTGTGATAACATGATGTGTTTAATAAAGTATAGTATAACAAAGTGGGTTTTCATAGTCCTTTTCCTCACACTGTCCTCAAGTCTGCACTGTTTTACACCACATGCTCCTGCTTGCACCAGCTTTTTGTAAGGAAAGTCAGACTGTGTAATCGGTGCTGGGACAACTTTGTGTAGATCGACTTGGTGTATGCGGCCTGGTTTTGGATGACATGGTGTATGTCAACTTGGTGTAGGTTGACCTGGTGTAGAACAACTTCGTGTAGGATGACTTGGTGGCTGACCCGGTGTAGGACAACGTTGTGTAAGAGGACTTGGTGTAGGATAATTTGGTGTATGTTGACCCGGTGTAGGTCGACCTGGTGTTGGACAACTTGGTTGACCTGGTTTAGAATGACATGGTGTAGGTCAGCTTGGTGTGGGTCGACCTTGTGTAGAACGACACACACAAAGTCGTCCTATACCAGGTTGATCTGGTGTTGAACGACCTGGTGTTAAGTCGACCCGGCGTAAGTCGAGTTGGCGTAGACAGACCTGGTGTAACTCGACCATGTGTATGTCGACAGACACCAAGTTGATCTGGTGTTTCATACTTTATCAGAATACTGGGATGGGATATCAATGCCAATTCAGGAAATTTAGCTTGATCAGGTACTAGCTCCATGATATCAGTTCAGCTGCTGTCATTGTTGTGGCATTTATTGACGACCTGGTGTAGGTCGACCATGTGTATTTCGACGTACACCAAGTTGTTCAACACCAAGTTGATCTGGTGTAGGACAACCTGGTGTATGTTGACCTGGTGTATGACGACCTGGTGTAGGTCGACCTGGTGTATGACGCATTGGTGTATGTCGACCTGGTGTATGACGACTTGATTTATGTCGACCTGGTGTCTGTCGACCTGGTGCAGAATGACCTGGTGCAGGTCAAGCCTCACAGAAGTTATGCCCAGACATCTTTAGAAAAATGCTTAACATTTTTTAATATTCAGACTGTTGTGGATGGATTTCTGTTACTAAGCAACTCCCCAGCAAAAAATGACTTTATAATGAACAAAATGTAAAACAATGACCTACATTTGTCATAATCAAATACATGTCAGTAAGAAAGCAAACCCCGGTCAAATTAGAGACACAGAAAAGTGCACATTTACATTTGTAGACATGGTTTATTAAGGCTACAGCGGCTGATCCCACAACATACGACTGTAGACTCCACATACAAAAGAGAACAGGATGAAATGTACAATATTTACATGAGTTCAGAACAGCCTGAGACGCTGTGGCTGCAGAAAGAGAAGAGGTGGACATCGGTCTGGTACAATCGTAGGAAAATACAAGAACAGTAGAAAAGTAGAACAGTGTTGGTCACAGGATAATACTGAGGCTCCAGGAGCACAGGTGAGGTAAGATCAGGTCTTTGTTCACAGAAGAATCCAGCATTTAGTGTAGAGTAAACCCGAGGACTGTTGTAACGTAGTGTGTGTGACGAGGTGTCGGCTGGACTCAAAGGTTCCTATGCAGTTTCAATAACAAAACGAACCTACTGTAAATCTCCCAGTCGTCATGGCAACAAAAGTGAGCGGAAATTACTTTAGGACTGACGCAATTTTAGAAGTGACTGAAATGTTGTACACAATCTATACTTCTGAGTAGGGTTACAAATTCTGGAGATTGGAGATTTTATGGGAAATAAAGGCAAAATGTATATTTCATAAAAAGCAAGAAGTTTGTTTTTGAACAAAGTTCTTTTAAGCTACGATGTTTCATACTTTAGAAGTTCAGCTGCTATAGCCTCACCTAGGGATGCACCGATCCAATACTGGGATCGGATATCGGTGCATATCTGGATCACGTATCAGCTCCATGATGTTGGTTCAGCTGATGTCATTGTTGTGACTAACTTAGTGACAGATATTCATCCAGAATGTCTCATAATGTTAGACATGTTTTTCAGATTAACTGACACTATATGGCCATTTTTTTTTATTTTTTAGTAAGAAACAGTAGAATCGGTTGATATCGGCCAAACTATCGAGATCGGTATCAGAGCTGAAAAAACGGTGCATCCCTAGCCCCGCCCACATTAAAGTTTTTACAATTTTCTATTTTTAACTTCATTTGGTTGTTCTTGTTGTACTTATGAATGACAGTTTCATGTTACAAAAATATTAAAATAGGTCGGAAAAAAACAAGATGTAGACTAGAGTTCTGAACTGTTGACGTCAGAATAAGGCATTTCTTATGAGAAACACATTTTTAATAATTTTTTATTATTATTATAGAACAAACAACTGTTTGTTCTATAATAATATATTTTATTTTAGTTCACTACTAAAAAGTCTGTTATATTTTAGGCGTGTTGGGCCAATATTTTGCGTGGTTGTGACAATGTCACCATCTCTGAACAGGAAGCACATTTTTATTTTTTAAAAATGGTTTAGCTGGAATAAAATTTGTAAAATGTTTAAAAAATCCTAAATGTTATCATTATAGGTTTTAGTGAAATTAGCTGGGTTTTTTTTTTGCTGCATTCAGTCCTCGAGTTTCCGAGATGAGGTCTGGGTTCTGACCTTGTTTGTATTCATCGGGATTTTCATGTCGCCACAAATGACAAAACACTTTTGACATAACTTATTAAGGTTTAGAGCTGACAGTGAGATCTACTAGCCTTAGTGTCCAAAAGCTAACATTGAACGTTTTTTTATTAATCCTAATTAGCTAACGTTATATCAGCAATTAATAATAATAGATTTTTCTGGTGAAGATGTGTTACTCTATGATACACAAAACTCACCGCAAACCCCCAAATGTAGTACTTTTAGTCAGTGAGCTCAAAAGATTAAAACAATATGATAAATGAGCCGATTCTGGTCTTTGCACATCACATTGATCACATTGCATACACTTCAAAGCTGTTGCTACGGAGATTCTCACTATTAGGTTTTTGATAACAGTTGTATGTTAATCTAAATGACTGAAATGGACATTGTTTCTTGTAAATTTACAAAAGAAATTAAAAGTTAACAGCCCTGAAAGAACAGAGCTCTGATTGGTTGATTGCACAGGAATGGCAGAACAGAATAAATAACATTATTTATTCTCATCAAACTTCTTGCTTCTTATGAAAGATAAAGTGGCTTTTACACTTCCAAATATTGTCTCTGAACATGAGAACCATTTTTATAAACTTTCAGAACACTTTTATAATTGAAAAATCTCCAAATTCCCAGTTTACATTTTCTGAAGTTTGTCTTTTGTAACCCTACTTTTAAACTACACGCAGAACTATAGTACAAGTGCGTAGAGAAAAAAAAAACATCCATATCCTGAATTGTCCGCCTTTACTTTCCTTTACCGAGTTTCACATTTTACTTTTGATACTTGAAATGTCTCAAATCCACGCCTAGGAACCGTGTGAGTCCAAACCGACTTAAGATACACAAAAAAAAAAAAGAATATTCATTGTAACAAAATCTCACTTTTGATCCATAAGCTTTTGAAGAACATCCAGCTCTTTTCTCCCTTGCATTGTCTGTTGCCATTCTTATGTCTTTTTGTCCCTTTTACACTTCGGGACACTGCAGTCGTCCCATCAAAGCGACTATCACCTGCACGTAAGCAAACATCCGTCATGCACAAGATATGTATTATGGTTTTCTAACATCGAGTATGTTTCCATGGTAACAAACAGCTTCTCCGACAAAGTGAAAAAGATGGCGTTTGGCTCATGCAGAGTTGCTAAGACGGAAAAACCCTGAGCTAGAAGATTGTCAGGCAAAAGAACAGGTAATGGCATTCTATACAAATTCAATATTAGTATATTTATAAGTTCAATGTCTAAAAAAAGAAAAAAATGTTACAAGATAATCAAAATTTGGTTTAGAATTTCACACTAAAGTGCTTTTACATGCGTTCTACAAGAGTTAATATGACTTCAACTCGAAAAAGGAAGTTGATTCAATTCACAGTTAGAAAAATGAGGTGGACATTTTGGGCTGAGAAGGAAGTGGGATCAAGTTACTGTTTTGTTCAGTCTCAAGTCTTTGGTGAAGTGGGACCAAATCCAAGTCAAGTACTAAGTCAAAGAGAGACAAGTTCAAGTCAAGTAAGAAGTCAAAGATAGACAAGTCCAACTCAAGTCTCAAGTCAAAGAGATACAAGACCAAGTCCAAGTTCTCCTGATTTTAGTTTAAAGTCTTTTCGGGTCTTTACCCAAATGACTCCCTAACCCTAATCCTAAAAACTAGTTAATTTTTGGTCACAAAAAAAGAAAAATACACTGTTCTTTGGGATGAAGCATCAAGTCTTCTTCTCCAAGTCTAATTCAAGTCACAAGTCTTAAGCCATATTATCAAGTCACTCAAATCTGACTTAAGTCTACACTTCAGTCTACTAACCAACATTAGGTGGATATTAGAGATGGGAGAAAAGCTGTATCTTATGTTGATGCATCATTGGATTTGCTAAAGTGGGACAAGTATTGGTACAAGCCATGAATATGAATACTGGTCCAATATCTACAGTGTGTGCTTGAATTAGGATTGCTACGATACCGATACTGGTATCAGGACTGGTACTGACACTAATATCGACAAAACCTCCAATATCGCACATTTTTCAGGTAGCATTTCAGGTATCATATTGGCTAGGACATATACCACCCTGAATAAGGAGCAAAGTAGCAGTTCTGTAGCAGTTCTCTGCTTGTGGCTAATGCTACAGCTGACACTCAGAGCAGGCTCTGTGAAGGTTCTTGAAACCATAAAAATACTGCATAGGCAGAAAAACATCTGTGTTAGCGTTATGATGCTTCATTCAGTCTTTACAGCAGAAAAACTGATTAAACGAACTGTAAAAATGGTCCAACAGCAGCGCTAGCTAGCTGAGCTAACAGGCTAAGGTGCTAACTCAGACTTTTCATTAGATTAGTTTACAGAAGCAAACTATTAGGATTGATTACTGAATTTAATAATGTTAAATGGAGTATCTATAGTTTACTTCTTTAGACAAGATAATGCAGTATTTAGTATCGGACTGGTATCGGTATCGACATGTACCGCTGGAGAAAGTATTAGTATTAGATCTGTAAAAAAAAATCAAAACAGCACAATCATTGTAAATTAGTGACAAACAACAACATTAGATACATTTGATGTTATTATTAGGAATTAAAGTCATTTTAACTCAAGTAGGCTTGCAGTGCTCAAAGATTAGTTTTAAGTGCTCGAGTTGTACTAAAGTGGAACAAGTTTAATATTATTGAACCAATAGAACTGGCTCATGGTTTGGCAGGAACATATTTGTCAGAACTCCAACAGTTCAGAACGTGGAGCTGCTGCGAGGGAAGAATTACAACTACTATAGGGCACAAGGGCTTTCACTTTTACAGTATAAACATCTGGAACAGAAAGTCGTAGAAAAATATCAAATAATCGATTTTACCTACATGAAAAATAAAGAGGCAACTCCCTTATACACAAAATAATACGTGAACTTTTGACATTTTGTTGCTGATGAAAAAAACTAAAATACTGAAACTTGAAAGCTTCTTGTTGTACACAAAGCTTGGCCGTTGCATATACTGTATGTTCTAAGGTAAACGCTGCTTGAATGTTAATGACACGATGCTAACACACGGGCTTAGCTGATTGGAGGTTCACTGGCCCTCCTCTTCGCGCAGGAACTGGAATACGGAGGAGAAGTCCTTGTTGGCGTAGCCTCGAGAGCACATGACCCTGAAGATCTGATGTGCCAGAGAGCCCAGAGGGATGGGCGAGCGAGTGCTGGTGGCAGTGCTTTGGGCGAATCCCAGGTCCTGCAACACAAGGCACAATAGCAGAGGCTCAAACATAGTACTTTAAGAGTTTTAAAAGAACCAGGATGCACCGAGAACTAAGTTCCACCTCAGTGGCAATATTCCAGTTGTGTTTTTTACGGTTAGAACTTGCGTGCTTGGTTGTCTGTGTTTGCTTCTGTTTGTGTGGCTGTGACTGCAACTTGATTCTGGTGAAACTACAACTTTATTTTGGGTAAACCACATTTTCATTTTCTCAAAGTTACACATTTATTCTTGCAAAACTGTGGCTTTTTGTAACCTGGCTCACTCCAGATGAATATGTGTTGAACTCCTATATGAGTTCTCACTATATCCATCTGGGACTTGACTCGCTGAAAGCGTTGGAGAAAAGGCGGGGCGTTTAGTGAAATACTTCGAGCTGATTGGGTGTGTGGCCTACCTTACAAGTACGCGTCACACATACGGCTCTTCTTTCAAAAAGAAATTACTCCATATTTCTGCTAAAACCGCATCAAAAGCAGCAGAAACACGTACACCCACGAGAGCAGCCATCTTTGCTTACCTTGAATGAGAAAAACGCCGAAACACCGCTGGTTCAGACTCCCAAACCAATCAGGCGACTGGAAGGCCAGATGGTTTATCTTATGTTTGTGAATTCACAAATATCGTGAGATAAACCATCTGGCTGGCCAGGTTGGGCTTTTTGTATCGAATGAGACTTTAAGGCCTTGACTTTATAGTCATAAATTGACAACTTTTCTACAAGATTTTTTAGTATCAGTTTATTCTTGTCAAGATGCAACATCATGTTGATAAAACAAAACTTATATCAGTTAAAAAAACAAAGACTTTAAAAATATGTATTTATTCTTATAAAACTGCGACTTCTTAAGGGGACCATACCCAATTTTTTACAATAATCTCAGTTAAAATCAATCTAATAGCTGTGAAAAAACACATCATAATGAACATTTCAGAGACTTAGAATGCATTAGGTAAGTGAGCAAAACATGTGACTGATGTAGGAAGTTTATCATTAATTATTTCTGTTTCTTTACATTTTTAGGGAAGCAAAACACCTTTAAGGCCTCAAGTTTTTGCTCATAAATTGACATCTTTTTTTCATAACGTTGGGTGTAGTTTTTTTTTTTTCTGATTCCATTGCCTCTATTAGAAAGAGCTTTGACTTTTTTACATCTTTCTCTGTTAATTTATATGTTAATTATTCACTATATTAATTCATTCTTTTTGAATAAATGCTTTTTAATGTCATTATTTTGTAAATTTTGTAATCATTCTTCTTGCTCTGTAAAAAGCGCCCTATAAACAAAACTTACTTACATTTAAAGATAAAATATGTATTTATTCACGGCTAAGTTTTCTGTAATTTTGAAGTAATTCTTGGTTTGTCTGAGTCATCTAACTTCTTCTTTCACCTTATCGCATGTTCTCTAGTCTGTATGGATCAGATAATAGTCATTAGATGCCTAAAATAACACATTATCTGAGTTTAAAGACCACTGACATGAGCGTTCTCTGGTGCGAGCTAACACACGAGCCGTAAACCCGACCGGGGCCACAGATGGAGCAGTGAAAGAGACGAGAGCTCCACAAAAGAGCCGTCAGCGCCGCACAAAGACAATTCAAGTGCGACAAAGGCCAGCCCCAGGAGAGAGCAGGAGGAAATCAGTAACTAAACACTGTCACACTCCATTTTACTGCTCGTCATCATGAGCCCCAGAGCTAATGCACCGCTAACGACACATGCTACTTTCTCTGGGTTATCCGTCGTCACAACAGGGAGTTTACAATCGCCGCACAAAGGTTTAGCAAATGAGCAATGCTGGACAGAGCTCACTTCTTCTAACAGTCGTCCTTCTGACAGATTGGTACTGATTGTTTTCTGTACAAAGTCTATGACCAGTTGGACTGCTCTGTGAACTAAAAACAGTTAGGATGATTCTATTTGCTCCAAAGGTCTACTGTTGTACTTCCCTGACTTGACTTTCAGGATTAAGCTTTGACAAACTGCTACGTCCACATGCTACACAAACATTTTTCTGTTTATGGTCAGTTTGCACTCACTGTATAGATTGAATAGAAGAATTCATAAAAGGAATAATGTTTAAAAGCTACTGGCCAATCTTTTGCTGAACTTTTGCTATGAATCATGAGTAATAACACGAGAGTCACTTCCTCAGAGACCGGACTCTTTGTCATGGTTCATTCCCAGGAATAATATTTTTTACACACTGTGGGTGGAACCTAATGAGAACTGTGTGGAATCATCTTCAGTCATGTGAGGCTCATTCTGCTTTCTGATTAGATAATCCTCTTCAGAAGGCCACCAAATGTAAACATCAACAAAGGAACATCGTGTCTAATGCTTTTTTTAATTAAGAATGACTTTCAGTAAAACTAAGATTACATTTGGACATGTTTACCTTGTATATGTGACACTACAGGTCATGTTTATCAAATCTGAAGTCAAAATCTTGGTTCATTTAACATATACTTTTAAGTCTGATTTAATAAAATGTTAAACCTAAAAAGGCAACAAGATTAAAATTTCCATTCAAATTAACTTTATTCATTCAGTCAGTTTCTACAACTTGTTCCCGTTAGGGGCGGCGGGTGACTGGAGCCTATCCCAGTGACTTTGGGTAACACAGAGAAAACTCCTTATGAAACCAGAGTTCTAACCACTCTGACACACTGCACCTTAAGTTAGCTCAAAAACTAAAAATCATCTTTGCAAAATCTTTGGCTCGAATATGTCAGCAAAACTAACCGATAAGCTTAAACGAGATCTCGTCCTATTCCTAATGTGAGTAAGCTACAGCACAAGTTTCACATTAATAGCCATTTTTTTTCCCCATTTAGTCTTGCTGTGTGTCTATGATGATCGTTACTTTTAAATGTATTATTAAGCAGGCAGTGTAAAAACTACTTTTTAAAGAATAGAAATGTGAAATATAACTGAACAAATGGAACACTCGCCAACACTCAACAGAGGTAATAGATACAGTCGGCGTCAGAGGCAATGCCCACTAAGGGTCTTTTCACACCCACACAACTCCCAGTCGCTGTTGGTAGAGAGGGCGACGCACCGTCTGTGCTGGTCTCTTTGAGGCGCATCGATGTAAAAAATTGTTCACACAAACACGACCCAAGCAGCCAACAGTCGGCGAACAAATGCTGAGTGTGCATGCGCGTGATGTAAAGCTTGATGAAAAAGACTAAACATAAGTTGCGCGCGAGTAGTTGTCAAACTCTGTGGCGATAGATTTCTATCTTACCTCACGGATTAGGCTCAACTTCTATTTCCCGCTACAGTCCAGCCTTCTACTACAGCTGGTACTCCTCCATCTTTGTTTTCCTCGGACCAAGTAGTAGCCATTCTTCTTCGTGCCATTTGAACTCGGCAAACAACAACAATCCATGCTCGGGTAAAAACTGTTTTTTCCATAAGCGTCATTTTCGAGTTTCCGCACTATTTTCTTGCTCACTGATTCGCTGGCCAGGAAATGTATTGTGTCAAATAGAAGATAGCATGGAGATGAATAAAGATCCAAAGGTTCAAAACTGTAAATACTGTATATCAAACAATGCTTGATATCAGTCTGTAGCTGCTTTTTCTTGTTTTAGTAATGTTTAATGTTTTCAGCCCTTTACAGGAGAATCATTTGCTTCCCTGACTCTCATTTATTTTCACCACTCACTGCTGACTTTTCAATTGCTGTGATGCCAGCTGTATAATCTTTATTGCAGGATTGTTGCAAAGAAGCGTAAAAAAAAGTTTAGATAGTTGGAGTACCTTGGCCATGAGCGTGGTGCCGAAGCCTCCCTGGTAGTTGTTGGCGGACGGGACCCCCTCCATGACCCCAGGCACAGGGTTGTAGACATCACTGGACCAGCAGCGCCCCGATGACATGTTCAGGATCTGGGCCAGGAGCTTTGGGTCTAGGCCCAGTCTGGATAAGACACAGGCAGAATGCAACATCAAGACACGACTATTTGAAATTAATGGTTTACATTATGGCTGGGTGATATGAGAATACATTTACATCCCTATTTTCTTGGAGCTGATTTCGATTGTATCTTGATTCATGTACTGTATATATTTTTTGTCTTTGAGGTGAATAAAATTAAGTTACGTTTGACCCAAAACAAACACGGCGTCGTTAGTGGATCCACTTCAACCGATTTCAATAGAATTACAAACTATTTTGTTGCAATCCTCAACAAAACACAACTTTGGATAGGTTTTTGATTTAGCAACAACATTCTAACGTAGCTAAAAACTCAAATGCGGCGCTTTTGCGAAATCTGGGACCTTTAATCCATCCCCAGTTCCAGCGAGAACTATCGTAGACACAAACGGTGAGAGGTTTTGTGGACAGCGTGAGTAGAAATATGAGTCCGGGGGCGGCGTTGACCCCCGGTGCACCCTTCCTGCCTGCTCGGCCCGGGACCATACTTCACCACATAATGCCTCGGTGCTTCGTAATGTGGTCTAATGCACTATTGATGTTTAGCACCAGGTCTATCCTTCATCAGCCCTTTGAGCAGTGAGAGAGAGGGAGAGGGAAAGTGGTTAAGCAGTGAACGGCGGTCATAAAACTCCCACATCCACGGACCACAGCAGCACCAAGACAGGCTGGGACTGTCTGTGGGACAATTATCCAGACATATTTACTGTCAGGGGACATCATGTGTTTGAATGCACTGGTCTTTTCAGTTCTGAACAAACGTGATACCAGGGCTTTCATTATCTTAAGCAATGGTACTGGTTAATATCAACTTTGAAGGAGCGTTAGATCACAATCCAAACCTTGCTGAATCTCTATAATGGTCCTTTGACTATTTCAATGAGGTGGTGGCAAAATGAAGATTATTTAAAGCCAGTTTAATTTTGAACTGAAGAAAGTTAATGGGTCTTGCTAAATTTTAATTAATAATAATTCTTGAGGTATTTCATGGCAAAGTACAATGTTATTATAAGAAAATACTGCCTCTTGCTTACCAACTGTCTTGAATTCTCAAATGTGAACAGAGCCCATTGTTCTGTAGCAGTAACAGCACAAGCATGAGCATGTTTTTCTGATGAGAACAGTAATGTGTAAGAGAGGATGTTTTCACACCTGACTGGGGAAACGTTGTTTTACTTGTGAAGTAGAAATGGTATCCCCAACAGATTTGGAAAACTGCTCATGAAAAGTGGAGTTTCTCCATATTTTTGTTAAACAAACATATGGGACACATGTGTTTCACACTGGATCATTGGGAGCAGCTGACACTGTCCTGGAGCAGGAGAACTTACTTCAGAAGATGCAACTGCAGCATATGATATAAGCAGATGTGACAACTTCATTACTGCTGTTCAAGTTAAGTTAAGTGTGAGAGCCCCTGAGTGTGCATTAAGACTCACTGTACAGGTACATACAAAGTGTCCAATGTTCAGAGTGTATTTCTCCATGACTATTGTTTGTACATGAAATAAAGTTCAGGCAGCTGTGTAATCCTAACCTGAGGAGAGAATGAGTTAAGCTGTGTGAGTTTAGCACCAGTTAGAACATGCTAAAAACAATAACAAGCGCACTTCCTGGGTTTTAGGGACCAACATGCTCCATTATTAATCATAAACACACTCGGCAAACGAGTTTTCAACTGAAGATATCCTTTGACAGTACCCGTGCTGATTTATCTGTAGGCCTACTGGCTTTGCATCTGGACAGATTCACAGTACTACAGTAGAAGAGTTTTCCCCAAATCCAAACAAACCCAGCAGGACCTAACAGGGCAGAGCTTTGATCCAGATTGATAAATATTTCACTATTTTTTTATTAAATGAAACATATTAAAAGATTGTTTTCATTTATGTTCGTGAAAGCCATTTTTGTTTATTAAAATATAACTTAGGATCCACCAATAAAGGAAAAAAAAACATGATTATATTTTTCACCTACAGATGACTACATTTATTCAGAAAAGAGTCACAGAGCTGTTGTTGGAGCTGTTGGTGTGTCCATCCTCAACTAGGCACACAACTTTTGTGTGTGGGAGTTTACATGTTTAAGCAGAAGTTTAAGTTTGAGGGCTTGGACCGGGTCAGGCTCAGGAAAATACAGGAAATGACTTGGGTCCAGGTCAGATTTGGACAATCTATGTGCTAGCTCCGGTCGGCTTGGGCTGGACTTTTTGGACCTGATTACACATGGCTAAAAAGGTCCATCAAAATGACATCTGTATTTGAAGTTGGTAAAATGTTTGTGTTCTCAAAAGGGAGTATTGGAGTCATGGAGGAACATTGGCTCCATATTGGCTCCATAATGATCCAGTTGGCATCAGGGTGTGACTTTGCAGTTCTAATCAGGTCTGAAATAGTTACGGATAAAAGTCACTTGCCTTTGCATGTTTGCGCCGTCACATTTCAGTGAACACAGATAAAAGGCTTTTGTGCAACAAATCACACAGAGGGAAATGTGCAGCCATTTTAATATCAATGTGCAGTTCTGACTCACACAAACTGACTTTAACTCGAGGTGTTTATGAGACTTGTTGAAACTGCCACATCAGTCTGGTCTTTATCTTCATGAAGAGACAATAATGTCAGAGTGAAGGTGTTTTCAGTAGTGTGAGGCCAACATACATTTGTATTTTGTTTTTTCATAATAAGGACACTGCATATTGAACACCTGCAACAAATGCACTTGCAAATAATGACTTTTTCCTGAAGAGGAAATTCTTTTTGGTAAACTTGCTACTGATCAGCAGAATAAATATTTCTCAACAGAAAGTAAAATGATCTAAATCTCAGATGTAAACACTAGAATAGACATTTAATTTACTCCACCTGAATATATATACAGTAAACAGGCAGAAATGGGATATAGAAGGTGAGGGAGTCTGGGTGTCCCACTATGAAAGTTTGTAAAAACTTATTTAAAAAAAAGTTATTTCTTTTGGTCTATGGTGTTTTTCCATTGTTTATGCTATTTTTCATCAGTCACTTGGCCTTGAAGAAATATAGATCCAACTCTTCCAAGTCTTGTGCTATGGAGCACAACAGTAAAAGATTGCACAGGTTCTGGAAGTAACTTGGTCCTTTGTAAAGTGCCAAAAAAATCTAATAATAAGAGTTTAAAGGCATGTTGCGGCTAACCAGCTATGTGCTAACTCAGCTCCATAATGTGATTGTTTTTAGTCTAAAAAGCATGTCTATAACTAAATGTCTTAAAGTTGCAGAAACAGATTTTAAATAAAAGTTTAACTATTATGACTCACCACAGAGCTGATTAGCTTCGAGGACATTTTAGAACTTTTTTTCTAAATTCCTATGGAGACATTATACAGGAGCTATACTTCCTGAACCGAGGAGAAGGCGGTCAATTTTGAGCTCCATAGGTTGACAGTGAACTCCTTCAGGCTGTGAGTCCTGAGACTGTAGGTCCTGAGGTCCAAACAGCTTCTGTCTGTGAGCTGCAGCTTTACAATGAACAGTTCGCCAAAAACACCACAGACAATAGACAAGTCTGGACTCCTGAGTTTGGGAGTTATTTGTAATGAGAATTCAACTGATTTGTCGTGTGCATGAGAGAAGTAACTGGCACTATTAAACTTACAAGAAACCTGACCATATACATTTCTGCGATATTTGTGATTTTCACAAAATCTGAAGAATCTATCCGGAGTGAGCCCTGGATATGGTTAGAGAGGGCCAAGGTTAGTCAGACCAATCACAGCATTGTACAGCATTGTAAAGTGGGTGGAAGTGCAACTTTGAACGAAATAAACATATAATTAAACATATTTCGACCAATTTAAGCAGAATAATGAACTTTTCAAATTTTCAAAAACCTACACACAGAGAAGAATTGTGCATACTTGGACAAAAAGGGCTTTGTGTACTTTTGTGCAAAAAAAGGGACTTTTCGGCTACTTCTGGGTTCAAAGGTTTCGACCAATCATCATTGCCATGATGTTGCATTTGCCATGATGTTCCATTTTTCAATTTTTTTCAGCACCACTCATTCCAGATAGTCAGAGTTATATATTAGTTGTGTGTGAGCCAGGTTCAAACCAAATACTTTGTATGCAAATAGAAGACTAAAAGGAAACGACATATTCTATGATCTTCACAACATGATTGACATACAGTAGGTTTTACAGGTACAAAGAGAGCATTTAAACCAAAGGGACAGGTGCTTATCGCCTCTATCTGCACATCTGCACATTCTGCACATTGAGAGAGGTCAATCAGAAGTGCCATTATGATTAGACACTGTACATGTTTCAAAGTATTCTGACCCGATCCTAGAATCACTGAAGAACATACAATTCGCATTTATGAAAAGAGTTATGTGTAGAAAGAAAAATCAAACTCACAACTCTCATTACAATCTGCCAGTTTTTTTTTTTTTAATCCATCCCAAAAAGAACATGTCAACAATTAAAGTGTCTGCAAACCACCACACCAACAACAACAACAGCTTCATTGACTAAACTGCACCATAGATTATCTCATTATGTTGTAGGCCTCTCCTCTGCTCGGCGTCTGGACAGGAGCAGCACAATAAAGCGTGTTAATAAGCCTCCGAGTGGGCTGCTGTCACTGCTGCGTCTGCTGCGGCTTTGGCTGATGTTCCCGTTTGAGCGCCGCCACATCACTGCCTGCGTCGCTTACGGAGCAGCTCCAAAACGCCGCCGCACGTTTAAGAGCTGTCTCGCGACTAATTAAGAATGGCAACGGCATTAAGGCCCCTCCGTTCTCCTCCCCGGGTTTCTTTGTGTCTGCGCCGCCTCGCTTTTAACGGCTCTAATGTTTTGGAAATGTGGCCTGACTGACGCACGTCTTGAGCAGCCAGTCTAGCTCATGATGGCGTCTCTTATTTTGGTTATTTTACGAGGCAAACAAAACAAAAAGAAAATAGGAGCAAATGAAACCGCGAGCAATAATCCCAGTTGAGATGTTTTCGAATTAAGAGGACTCACACTGTCTGCTTTCAGAAACGCAAAGTCAGCTTTTAGAAAGTCTTTACATGGAGGTAAGCAGACCTACCATTTGTGGCAGATTTCAGAAGCTAAGTAAGTCAGGGGCAGGTCAGAACTTGGATGGAAGACCAATAGATCAGTTGTTCTCAAATGCTGTTACTGATAAGCATTGTGACAAGGAAAGAACTTCATCTGATCTTTGCAGTGATGTGCGGACCAGGTAAAGCCAAGAAATATTCATTTGAGCATGGGATGGACTGTGGCCATTCTCGGGCAGGTTGAATTTTCAGTGGATCGTAATAAAACACACATCATTTTGCAGCTAAACACTCAGAGAAAAGCGGTACAGTTGTCATTGTTCCTCTGTCAGTCACGATCTGTCTGTGAGATGATTTAACCTACGTGTAACAAGGAGCGGGGGAGAAACAGTCCTTGTTCATTTTAAACAGGCCAAATTTCTTGGTGGTTAGTTCATTTACTGCTGCTGGTGCAGATTATAGCCTACATGTTGTCACGAGTTTAGTTAAAAAAACACTGTTTCAGCACAGTCTTTGTATCAGAGACAGAGCAAGATGAAAAAACAGACACTGCAACAGTGAAGAAAGAAATTAAAAGAATAAGTGTGTGCGCAGAACTGGTCGTCTCATCTCTAAAACAGCCTAATACTGTCTGCATCAACAGTTTGGACAATAGTGTCGTCTTCAGACAGAGCTGTGCTGAAGAGCGGCTCAAAAGCTCTTTCAACTGGCAACTTCACGCATCCCAACAAAAACCGGCGTGGGTCGTGGCAGGAGAGAGAGCAGAGTGGATTGTCGTTGTGTTATTGGGCAAGACACCTCATCCATCCTGTCCTGTAGTGTCTTGGCGCCTTAAAAAGTCAAAATCCAGATATTGAGAAATACCAATAAACTTAACATTTTCATACAGAACTACGTCCCAATAATGTGACAATATCAAACTTTGGACTCACCATTATAGTGAAAGGAAATATCACAATTTAGCTAAGTTAAATGTGCAATGCTAAACGTGGTGCCACGTTAGCATAGCTTTGGTCAAGTCTTCTGCCATACGCTTGAGTGTGTTTTATGTGAAACAGTTTATCTGTGAGTGTGAGTCTGGAGCTTTGTTTGAGTTTGGCTGACATGAGTTAGAGCACTGAAATATAAATAACAGGTTTAAAAAATGCAAAGAAAGTGTGAATGACAAAGGAAAGAAAATGTAAATGACATTTTTTTAATTGCACTATACAAAGTGTTAAAAAAAAAAAAAAAAAAGAACCTCCTATGTATTTTGGGTTTGTTCTGTGTACTTTATTTCTGTGCTGAATCACAGTATGAGAGAAGTGGTAGGAGAAATTATATCTAATGCATCTAGTTATTTTAAAATTGTATTTTTAAAAAATTTAATATAAAATTGGAGATTTTTATTTTGGGCAAAATTGTCCAGCCCTAAGCATGATAGAATAAAATACACTTTTAAAGATTCTCTGAGGCCTACGGCCTGGTTTTGGGCCACGTAGTTTGGATACAACTGATATAGGCTATTTAAAACATTAAATTAATAATTTCTTTATCATTAATTTATTTAAATTGCAATTTTTTTTTATTTTTTCATAATTGTGTAATACAGTTAGTGTACTGTCACTGTCAGCTCATCAAATGTCACAAATGTAGTTTTTAATTGTGAAGCGTATCCCAGCTGAACACAGGTACACAGTCTTCTCATGCTCTCACTCGGTGCTACACTTGTGCTCAGTCCATCCATTCAGCGTGACATCCTTCATCTCTAAATAATAGCTCTTAACGAAGTCCCACAAAGACTCGGCTGCTCTTTTAAACGCTGCCGTCTCCTCCCCCCTCCGGCGCTCTCTCCTGGGGGGGACATATGTTTGACACGGCCCCTCCCCGCGTTCTGGGTCAGCGGCTCAAAAGGTTAGCGCGCGGAGCCACAATAAAGCGCGACGGAGCAAGCCCGCGGTTTGTTATTGGGCCCGGAGACGCTGACGGACGCGGCCTGGTGTCTTCTGTTAACGATAAATCAATAACCTGCCCCCCCCCCTCTGTCCGCTCCGGGTGTAATCTGCGTGGAGAGGAAAACATGTCATGCTTTAACAAGATTGACACGGATAAACATGAGAGGACATGGATATGGTTAGCGTGTAGCTGCTAATGTGATCATGTCAAATGAAGCGGCGGGACACGGAAAAGGAACAATAACGTGCTGGTGTCTATTAGTATCAAAGTTTATTGTTTACACAATTATTTTGTTTTTATTACCTAAAACAAATATTATAAACATTTAACTTTTTTGCAGAATAGTCTTGAAATATTATGGAAATTGCAAGACAGCAAACTAGATAATAAAGCTACAACACAATCTTTTTTTTTTTTGATTGAGTTATTATTAGATTGCCTGGATATACATTGTCTGGTCATAGTGTACGACTTTTGTATTTCAGTGGGCATGACTGACAGATGAAATGGCCAATGAGGAATAAGCATAGTCTCCTGCATGAAAACCAACACAGCCGCTTACGATGGAAAAAAAGATATATACATGGAAAAATATAGAACAAACATCACGTGGAAATAAAAAACATTGTGGATTTCTGCAATCAATGAGTGACCCCCAAAGTCCAAAAAACACACAAGACGCCCTGCAAGGTATGCCAGGTCCTTTCAGAGAATGGCAAATGGTCTCTATTTATACAGTGCTTTTCTGCCTTTCAAGGCACTCAAAGAACTTTACAATCTAGTATCCACTCACCCAGTGTACACTGACACTGAGGTAATGTGTGCGAAGTGTCTTGCCCAAGAACACGACCACAATCCACTCTTAACGTCCCACGGTGTTCCAGCGGTCTCCCATCCAAGTACTAACCATGTTCTAACTTGCTTAGCTTCTGAGATCTGACGAGATCAGGCTTTGACAAGCAGGTATGGAAATACAGAAGAAAGCGTATACATACATTAACAATAGCATTGTGAATGTTACCATTTATCAATCTTCAACCCAGACAGAAAATGGCCGTGTAACAGATAGGCAGAGGTGTCTTCATGACGCACTATTTACAAGGTGTAAACGTTCAATCAATGAGAACATGTTGCATGATGATTATCTGATGGTAACTTGGGTCTGCTTTGTGTCTATTAAATATTTATTTATATTAGGGTATTTCAGCTGATTCTTCATAAGTAATGAATAGACCTACACTCTTGGTACAAGGGCCTATTGTAACTAGACTCACATAAGTTAGCATCTCTGGTGACATGCGTAGTTAAAAGCAGCTCTCTTGCAGTCAGTGTGTAAACTCTGCATGGCTTAACCGAGAAAACACTAGCTAGCTAAAAATCCCAAATGAACAGAGAGAGACAGAGAGAGAGAGAGAGTTAATAGCGGAGGAAAGATGGCGAGTCGGCAGCGTTTATGAAGACATTACGAAGCTAACGAGCATGTCTCCTCTCACACACGACTTTACTGGGCCATTTACACACCCAAGCACCACTTTCATCTTCATCACTTCATCACGGCCAAAACAGCCTGCTTGTCTCTGATTAGACCGCGTGTGGAAACGAAGCGGCTACATCTGCGCTAAAGGAAAAGAGTCATCATTTGGTGAAGGCCCGGGCGATAGGACGCTAAAAACTCTAATTGTGATTTGGATCCTGGGGCAATCTGCTGTCTCCGTTAAATGGTGATGATTTGGTGTTTCTGTGTCGGCTTTGACCCGCCCACTGCTCTCATTGGTCAGTCTCAGTCATGCTTGGGTTGAGTGACAGCTGTTAGATTTAAGCAAGCAGCAGTGAATGAGTTTAATTATGTCTTAATGACGTGTTTAAGCATCTTGAACCATGATTAAGTCAAAATAGGCTGCAGAAAACGGTAAATGTTCTCTACTTACACCGCGGTACACATTATTATACAAATGGTGTCATAAACTTTTTGTTGTTTTCCAGTGAAACTTATAGACGGTCCAAATAAAGGAAAAACAGACGTTCCAAATTATTAGGCAGATCTTCATTTTCAAATATAATCGTGATCTCATCTCTGTGACAATCTGCTTTTTTGATGCAATTGTCATTTTGTGGTTTCTCATTTTCCCTTTCATCTGTCTGTTCAAATACAGACTATTTTGTCCCACCTATAGGGCTGGGTCCCCTTAGATACCAGTCCTTTAAAGGTAGTTGCTTTTCGAGACTGGTTCCTTAACTGTTCTTTTTTCGGTTCTTGCTTTCGTTTATGTTTTCAGCCTTAGACAATGTTACACATGTCACACTATATTTTAAAACACATGCATAGTCTTAAGACTCAAAACAAAGCACATGCAAATGAGTCAGCTGTTCCTCAGCGGACTCCCACATGGAACTCTTCAAGTTTCACTTTCTTGATACATGTTGCACTGTGACAAAAGAGTGAAACATTTGCTTTTGACACTAAAGCTTTTACTCTCGGGAAAGAGGAGAAACGGAGGCTGGATTACATATGTTTTTACTCATCTGCATCAGACGTGTGCCACAGTGGTTCACATTTGAGATTATGATTTCAACTGCAGCAATGAGCAGGAGGATGTCACAACAAAGTTTGGATGATATATGTGTTCAGACTGAATGGTCAGAGACTCACTGGAGACAGTGTTGAATATGTTTCTTAATTTCTTCTGTTTAAGACGGTAAGCTAACACATTGTGCTTTGTTTGTGAGACTTGCAGCTGCAGGGCGCAGACATAAGCTCACGTACAGTCTGTTTGTGCAGCCCTACGCTCAAGCAGCTTATTTGGGCAAAAAAATAATGAACTGCCGTGACGTTGCAGAGTGCCCATTTGACACATAGGCTATGTGGTGTTTTTTTCTGAAGCGAAATATTTGTCATTATAGAGAGCGCACATGTGACATGTGTGGTGTTTCTGTTGTTTGCTAATTGATGCAGAGCTTTAAAACCAAGAAAGCAAAACATTTCACAGAAAGTGCATTGTGTTTTCTGTTTTTTGGTCGGTTCTAAATAGGAACCGTTTTTCGCTGCCCAGCCTTATTCCCACCTACTTCTCTTAGCTTCAGAGTCGCCAAGTCTACTTCTTTATAGCGACTTTTGAAAGTTGCGGGATATTTTGGGCTCCACTTTGAAGTCATAAAAGAGGTGAATTTTGTTATTAATGTTTGAAATTGTTACAAAACTTGTACTGCAGAGACACACTATTGTCTAAACTTTCCATTTTTTTGCATGTATGTTGGACGCATTGCTGTCCCAGTTCATTTCTATGGTGGAATTCATGAATACTAACACAATCCTAATCCTTAACCAATTTCGAGGTGCAGACCTAAACTTATCCATAAGCGTCATCATAACATTCAGTTTGTCATGGCGTGGTATCGACACGTAATCCATGAGAACTTGATTTGATTTGCCTGTTTTGCTGTTGGCCAATCTGCTTCTGCAGTTTTGATCAAAGACGGTTTCACATTTCAAACATAAATTGCGAAAATCTAATACCGATACCAAAATACTGCGCATCTGTTACTGTAACTGTTTACTATCTAACTTTTATCTTAACATATCTTGGTTTACTGACCCATTCTGGAGCAGATCTGATAGTTCCAGGTGGATCAGGTCACTCCACAGGGACACGTCTTGGGCTCACTGAACTTCATACATTCTAGTCAATCAGGTTACAAAGAGAAATAGAATATGTATGTCTAAAACTCGTCAGCAGAGTGTGCGTTAGTGTGAACACATCTCCGACATACAGTATTAGAGCTGTAGCCTGATTGTAACAAAGCCCCGCTGCGCGCTCAACGCCCGACTGCGCGCACAAATGACAACCCCAGATGAAGGGATTAAAAGACGGAATCAAAGAGTGACGCAGAGCAAACACAGCCCGCACTCCGGCAGAAAGGGAGCAGTCATAATTGTCATGCCGGGGCCATCCTCCGCTCCCACACAACGCCACGCTCGGGTGAACGCGGCCCCGGCTCCATCTGAGATCAACAAATTAGCTCCGAAGTCTATGTGTGTGTGTGGACAGGTAAAACATATGTGCGGAAAGGCCATCGCTTCAGTCTGGGAGGAGTGTGGAGGCTCTAAATTGGCTGCGAGTGCGTCTTTGCATATGGGAGCGGCCGCAGTGCATCATGGGAGATCGGCGGAGGCGTCTCAGGACAGTGACGGTGTTGGAGGGGATGAAACGCTGAGGGGAGAAAGTGGGGTGAATGCAGAGAGGTACTTAAGTAAAGAAACAACTACAAAGGCTAGTTTATTTACAATAGTTTGGTTTTACATAGCAAGGTCAAATCAAATAGCTTTTTTTTTTATTTGTTATGGCCCTTTCTATTTGATATGCGATTTTTTTTGTATATTTCTGTTCAACATGCCATTTTGCAGCAATTGTAAAATTGTAACCATAGCAAATTTGAACTCTTTCAGTGCCAGACAATCCTTCTCTGGCAGGCCTTTTTGCTCATTTTAAACAACATTCACAGCTCCACAAAAACTTTGTGCAACTGGAATTATGACATGTTGTATGTCAAAAACGACTTACAAGTGTCTACTTTCATAAAAAAAAAGAATTGTTCATCTACATTATGTTTCCTTTGAAATTTGAAATTCCTTGTTTTCATTAGATTTGCATTTGACGGCAAACCTTTGAGATAACATTCTTTTTCTAACACAAACTTCATGTCTGTCAATCAAAAATGTCACAAACTGTCTGTGTTTTCTTTTTTAAAAGAATCGAGGGAAAAAAAAATTATCCCCAAGCACAAGGCCCGAGGGCCTGGTGCGGCCCTCCACCTTATTTCTTGCGGCCCTCAAGGTCTTACAAAGAGTAATCTGGGTGTCTAAACCCAATGACATGATTTGTCTGAAACTTAAAGAGTAAGTCATTTCTCAGACTAACACAGATGTATATTAAATAATTGTCATTTCAATAAACATACAATCATCAAACACAAATACAACTATTTTTTTTTTATATTTGTTGTATGTCAAAGTAGTAAGGTTCATTTTAGTTACAGTCGGCCCTTTGAGGACAACCTCGATGCCAATGTGGCCCTTTGTCAAAATGAGTTTGACGCCCTGCTTTAGAGGTACATTAGTGGTATATATTAACTAGAAATGTAAACACAAAAAGATTTATATTTACTGTGTGAAATAAACAAGAGACAAAATGGTCCCTCTTTCAGAGAATGACCCAACAGACAATGTGACATGACTGAATTCTCCAGCCTGGTAAATGATATAAAAAATGAGTTGAACATGGAGATGCTGCCATTTGCCAGCTGTATACAGAGTATTCACACACACACAGATTTAGTCTGGAAGTGGCTCTTTTGTGCCGTGATGAGGTAATTATGTGGTTAGGGATGAGTTCACTGTGACAGGTCTGTGATAGAGCTCTATCAGCAGATGGAAATCAGGACAACAGGCCCCGCCCACTCATCCATCTCACTCAAAACAGACACGCCCCTTTTTATTACACCAATCCTCTGTGGAGGGGCCTGCTCCTGCTGCATATGGCCTTATGACAACACGACTGGTTATGTTCTGGGTCAGTTTAGCAGAAGATTGCCTTTTTATGGAAGCTGTTTGGGATGTCTTTTTAAGGCTGGGCCAGATCACGATTTCGATTTTATCACAATTCTTGTTATTGTCTGTTTTTCTATTTGTGTTTGAGGTAAATAAAATCATTTTCTTTTTCAGAAAGTTCCTACTTCACTGTGACTGGTTAAATCCAGCTGTCACTTACCCTGTCCCTGGCCCCCGTTGCCAGATTTTCAGAGAGAAACAAGTGACCGAGTCTTTGAACAGAAGCACAAAACAAGTGACCTCAACCCTTCAATAAAAAGTTATAGTAACGTTCCATAATCAGGGGACATGAAATCATTGATTATATGTCCATGAGGAACTACATGGAGGAAGTTATGCATTAGATCACCATGACATGATCTAAGATTTAGCATAAAGGCATCTTGAATTATGGTGAATACAACATTTTTCATAATTTAATTCAGTCATGAATTACATCATTAATTCAAAAATAATCAATTAACCAAAATGTTGTGTGTCATTGTAAAACAAGTCTTAATAAAATGAAATTTGCAAAAAATGTTTCAGTCAGAAATATAAATATTTTTGTATATACAGTATATTTATACAGTTGTATTTATCAAAGAAATCAGATTGTCACAGAGATTAACTCATGATATTGCCCAGCCCTACGTCTCCATACAGCTCCTTACAGTGACTGCATATGAGAAAACTTTACCTGATTCCGAGGTTCATGGTCTCAGCGGTGCCGATCATTCCGATGGCCAGAAGCATGTTGTTGCAGATTTTTGCTGCCTACAAGAGATTGCACAGAGAAAAAGTTATTTTCTATACAAAAGCTATTACTAAACCTTGACAAGACAATTTTAGACACACAAAACAAGATGAGGAATTGACCTATTTTATCAAAATCAAATTCTTCACATTTCACTTCTTTGGCATCTACATCTTTAGTTAATTTGCTTTTTAAAGGTGACCTGGCCAGTCAGATGGATTCATCGATATTTGTGAATTCACAAACTCATCTATCTGGGCCCCTCCAGCTGATTGGTCAGCAGTGTAAACCACTGGTTTAATGGCCCAATCACAATGCAGTAGCACCTGAATCAAGACAAACAAAGTACATGTGTCTGCTGCGGTTGATTCTGTTTTAGCAGAAATAAAAAGCATTTCCTTTTTGAAAGAAGCGTGACTTGTTCTGTCCCACATGCACCTTAGACATGCCAGTATGATTCGTTACTGTGATTGGCTAAACACAAAGTAAGTTAGGCCAACACATCCAAAGAGCTCCAAGAATTTCATTAAAATCCCACTTTTTCTCGCAGGGGAAGTTCCAGACAGATTATGTGGGAGAGTTCAATACATATCCGTCTGGTTAGGTTACTTTAACTTCTGATTTGACTTAAAAGCATGTTTATGTAATTTTGAAGCCCTTTATGCACAAAAAACAGTTTTTTACTTTGAGTCGGTTTGAGGGACAGTGGTGTGTTGTCGTACCTGTCCTGAGCCGACCTGGCCGCAGTAGACCACGTTGGCTCCCATACACGTGAGCAGCTCCTGGGCAGCCGTGTACTCCTCCTCTGGGCCTCCCACCATGAACGTGAGCTTGGCCATGCTGGCAGCTCCCACACCTGCACACACAGAGGAGCGAAGGTAAGCTTAGAGAGCACGACTCTGGGAAAAAAACAAATATAGTTTGGTTGGTTATTACAATATTGGTTTATCCTTTCACACTGCAGGTCTGACGCCCACATCTATTCTTTATATTGGATTTTTATTACTATGTAAAATTGGCTTTTGTGATATTTTAAAAACTCACAAACTGACAAATGTGTTTAACTATGTCAATGTTGAAGTACATTATAACACAAGTAAAAAAGCCTTTCTGTGGTGCGAATGAAATGACCAAAGGTGAATTTGAGTGGATGTGTTCTACACGTGTTTAAAATGAAGCTAAACAGAGACTTATGAACAGACGCCTGATTGACAGCATGAAATATGAACAGCGAGCTTGGCGAGTACGCAGGTGTGTTTTTGAGTCGAAACTGCAGTTATAATAAAATGATAGATTTACTGGTCAGGTTTGCAAAAAACTAAAGGTAAACTCAGTCTGGCAATTGTAACAATGCAAATTCATGCAAATGATTTTTTTTTTTTAATCAATAATCACAGAGGAGATATTATCAATACTAGTGCAAACAGCAGTTTTATCTGGAACATGGAAGTTCATTTTACATTTGATCATGACAATATGAATGCAGGTCTAATAGGTTGTACCAAAATGAAAAAAACAGGTGTAGTGGAAGAATGTCCCACAGTAAAGACGATCATCATATGTGCTCTCTCTCTCTCACAGGGACAGTGGAGTGGTGAGGCCTCCAGGGAGCTGTGGCCTTTTGTCCCGGGGCAGCAGCTGTGCCTGGAGCCGGACCCCTCGTGGGCGGAGCCGTGACAGGACACCAGGGTAATTAACTGTGCACTTTATCATGTTCAATTAGGCCTGGTGCTGGGGCAGGGCGAGGGCTTAAGGAGCGTGCCGTGTTGAGCCGTTTAACACAGCTGCTTTTACATGTCTGCTCAGGAGGACGGCCCAGGCTGAGCTAGAGGGACACGGTGCTCACAGGACACAGAGACAATATGTTTAACACAGCTGCTTTTACATGTCTGCTCAGGAGGACGGCCCAGGCTGAGCTAGAGGGACACGGTGCTCACAGGACACAGAGACAATATGTTTAACACAGCTGCTTTTACATGTCTGCTCAGGAGGACGGGCCCAGGCTGAGCTAGAGGGACACGGTGCTCACAGGACACAGAGACAATATGTTTAACACAGCTGCTTTTACATGTCTGCTCAGGAGGACGGCCCAGGCTGATGAGGACACGGTGCTCACAGGACACAGAGACAATATGTTTAACACAGCTGCTACATGTCTGTCAGGAGGACGGCCCAGGCTGAGAGGGACACGGTGCTCACAGGACACAGAGACAATATGTTTAACACAGCTGCTTTGACATGTCTGCTCAGGAGGACGGCCCCAGGCTGAGCTAGAGGGACACGGTGCTCACAGGACACAGAGACAATATGTTTAACACAGCTGCTTTGACATGTCTGCTCAGGAGGACGGCCCAGGCTGATGAGGGACACGGTGCTCACAGGACACAGAGACAATATGTTTAACACAGCTGCTTTGACATGTCTGCTCAGGCGGGAGAGAACGGGCCCCAGGCTGACACCTGCATGCTCCAGGACTGATGATGGGACACGGTGCTCACAGGACACAGCAGCGTTCAGAGACAATTATGTGTAACACAGATGCTAAAATGTGTTAAAATGAATATGAATAAAATGAATGAATATAATACAAAAAGTGAGCAGGTGTAATTATTAACAGAAATCATTAGATTGAATAGTGAAATAATTGATAGTTACACACAGATTTACAGCAGTTCAGCTGCAGTTTATAAGGCAAGGTAAGGTAAGGCAAGGCAAATGTATAGCACAATTCATACTTAGAGTAACTCAAAGTGCTTTACAAAACAGGAAAAGATACATCATTGACAAATGAAAGTGGTCAATTCAAGCTCTAAAACAGATTTCCTCGTAGTATGTGGTCAAAAAGACAATTTACACACAACTGTAGTTTATACTATCATTTAACACAGTTAAAATGTTACAAAAATTCTGATGTTACATGTGTATCACTTATGTGGATTTAGGTCAGAGTTATGGGATACCTCTACATGTGTTATAGACACAGTTGGGAACATGGCCTATGGAGCTCAACAGTGACCGTCCACTTCCTGGTTCCACAATCTCAGACCCCGTGTTAAATTGCCATAGGGAATTAGACAAAAAATTATATTAAAAGTTTGAAAACGTCCTCGGGACTAAGCAGCTCTGTGGTGAGTCAGGAGCATAATACCTATATTTTTGTTTAAAAAACGTTTTTTCAGCTTTATAGACTACAAAGTTATTACGACTTTTTGCTGAATTTTAAGTTCTAGTTGTGCTTTTTAGACTGAAAACAACCGCGCTGTGGATCTGAGTTAGCACATAGCTGGCTAGCCCACGATATATCTTTAAACTCTTAATATTAGAATTTTTCGAAAAGCCTATGGCACTACAACATGGAGCAAAATGCTTCTGAAACAAGGCGATCTTCCACTGTTGAGCTCCATTGTGGGGAAAAGTCATGGGGAAAGTGCAATAAGAAGGTAAACGTTTGACCTCTTTTAGAATGTTTTCTGGTGTATTTTTAGTACAACTAACTCAAGCCGAGTCACAACCAAGTGTAAATGGAGGTTTTTGATGTGGGGTTAACCAATGGGCTTGCAACATTCTCCAACAAGATAAGCACTTATTAAATCTGACTTTGATATTCTCCAATACTGTAACATTGTCAAGCTCAAAGCCCGATCCTGTCAGATCTCAGAAGCTAAACAAGTTTTGACCTGGTTAGTACTTGGATGGGAGACCTCTGGAACTAGGTGCCACAGTGGGAACGCAAAAGCGGTTTGCCTTTGTGTTCTTGGGCAAGACACTAAACCCAGTGCCTTGAAATGTGTTAAAGTACTGTATAAACAGAGACCATTTACCAATGTCCAAAAGGATACATACATGTCCAGTTGGATTTTGACATTGTCCAAAAGGATAAATGTCCAATTAGATTCAGATACTGTCCAACAGAATTCTGGAAAAAAAAACTTACAGGAATGTCTTTGTCTAATTAGATTCATATAGGAAATCGCTAACTCTAATAGAATTTTTTGAGGGTTATTTCAGAAAAGTCAACAGAAAGTATATTTCTAATGTTGTTGCAAATGTTTACATATTTGGAGCGTTGGATCACTTTATCAATCTCTATGTCTTTGTTTCTATGTTTTTGACACAATATATTTTCTTAAGTCCACATTTGCTCTTCTAGTTGCTGAGCAGTGAGTGATGAAACTGATGTTCACCATAAAAGGCCTACTTTAAAGAAGGCCTTTCTGCGCACAGTTAAATTCAGTGAGAAGAAGAAGCGTATTTGGACGTGTTGTGATTGTGCCTAAGCAGCAGCCCAAACAGATGAAGTCAGCTGGATGTGTCTTCTGGGGGCCGTCTCAGTCTAATGAAAGGGCCCTTAGCACTGAGAGCCTCGTAATGTCACTGTTAATAATTAAAAGGGAATTAGTGGGACAAAAGCAGCTCGAGTGGTGCAGAGACGGGAGAGATGGGACTGTACTGTACACCTCCTCTCTCTCTCTCTCTCTGTCTGTGTGTGTATAATAATGTGGTGTGTGGAGCTGTCAGTGGGTTATTAAGGCACACACATCTACAGCAGCAGTAAACATATGGCAGACATATGTAGTAAAGCTACAGTACAATGTTTTTTTAGTAGCATTGTTTCAATACCTTTTTTTTTTTTTATCCGATAGGTGCCATGTTGATATCAGTCCGATACCAAAGATGACATTGTAATGGCTAAAAACATGGAGTGGGTATACTGCATTTAACTTTAAAGAGAAGCTAACCCCTAGAGCAACTTTTTTTTGGTTGTTAAACTGTGTATATTGTGTTTAAATTGCATTGCCTATATCATTTAAAGTCATTTTTAGTGCAAACTGATGAATTTCAGGTCAAACTAGTCACAAACTGTCTGTGTCTCTCATGTCATTTCTAGATTCTATGTGACATCAGCGTGTATTTTCCACTCAAACCTGAGCACTAATTGCAGACACCTGCTGTCAGTCCAATCACACTGCTGCTCTCACTCTAATCCACACCTTTGCCCACGTTCCAATACATTTCAAAATGTTTGCTGTGTTTGAAATGTGTTTGTGAGTGGAGTTTAGGAGGTGAGCTTCACTTTAACTTTTTAACTTTTTTAAAGGAAAACATATGGGCTACATAAATAAAATAGGCTACTGTTACTTTATTAGATCACTGAGTGAAGAGGGGAGGGGTTCATCTCACCGTGAAGAGCTTTGTGACTGTCTGTTAAAAGCGCTATACAAATAAAGCATACTTATTTACTTTACTTTATTTACTTACTTACTTACTTACTAGATATAGAGTTAGGGGTGTCAAAAAATAACGATTCGGCGATATATCGCGATACCCGATCCGCGATACTCGAATCGATACTAAAATTCCGATATCGATTCTTTTGATGACGTCATGCATATTAATGAAGATGCTTTGTATCCTTGATTTCAACTGAATTTAATGTCAATAGTGGTTCAAAATGTGCATATTCAGCCAGGACAGTAGAGGGCAGCACTGTGTCTTTAAGAAGACAATCTAATGTTAACCCTTGGCACACAAATTATTTCATAACATTTTGTTTTTTAAGTGTACTTTAATAATATAGATCTATAAAAACAGAAATAATTATCAATTAATTGCAATTTATAATCGTTTGTGTCAGTATCGGGATTAATCGGGATTAATCGAATCGTGACGTGTGTATCGAGATACGAATCGAATCGCCAGATTCATGGCAATTCACACCCCTATATAGAGTCAAATGTTATTGTCATTAAACATATTTGTGTTGAGTTTATTCTTATTTAGTCCCTTTTCATCTCTGCGTGTCATAAAAACAACGGTGAGGCCTGTAAAAAGAAGCTCATCCAAATCAAATGCAATATAAACAAAAGGTCAGAGTTAGCATGTTAGCTTGTCAGCGCCGCTAGCTAGGGCATGCTTATTGACCCTATTTTGTCCCGCCTACTTTTCTAGGACATGGACTTCCTGTTTAGCTGCATTTAGCCTGTAGATTTCAATGGGTTTATTTTAACTGTCATTATATTTAATTAAAATTGCCCCACAAGTCAGACAAACACATACGTTAGCTACCTTAACAGAGCTAAACAGGAAGTGCACTTCCAAGCCAAGTGGGCGGGACAAAATAGGGTCAATAGAGGTTATGCAGGTGACATCACAGCATACTAAATGTTCATGCTGAGTGGCAGCGATGCATGAGAGCTAATGGGGAGAAAGGACATTTTCTCTTGTAAGAGTTTAATAAACAGCTAAAACAGGAAAAATAATCTACAGTTTGAAAACAAATTCAACCCACAACAAGTCTGCTGAGCACTGGGTTTGTAACTGACATGTAGGAAAAGAAAATCAAGTCAACAGTTGTAGCAAAGCAAATAAACTTTAGTATCTCACATTTATCAGACATTAAAATCACACACAGTTGAACTTATTACCTTTTTCTTCTTAAAAAATATGTTTTTGAATCTGTTTGTTGCAGTTAAAATGTCCTAAATCATCAACTGTTGTTGCAGACAAGTTTGTAGCAGACAAGCCGTTGCCACGACAACAAAGAAATACATTGAAGAAATGCCACTTATTCTATAAGCAAAATGATGTCAGTGCACAACCTCTATAGTAGATCTTTCAGCTCTAGACTAAATGAAGCTTCACAAAGATAACACAGATGTTTTTTTCTGTTTATTAATGTATTTTGATGATTTGAAGTGTTTCCACAGAGTGTTTTCCAGCTGCTCTGTCTTAGCTGTAACATTGGCCACAGGCAGAAAACATGAGGTGACCAAACATCCCCATTTACCTGGGACAGTCCCTCTTTTGAGCCCTGCGTCCCATGTCCCAGCAAACGTATCCAAAGCCACTTATTTGTGCCAGTTTTACTCAAGACATGTCCCAGTTGTCTTGATTTTTAAAAACTTTCCAACAGTGAGGAAAGGAATATAATGCTATTTCTTTTGTCAAACTAGAGAAAATTGTACTTGAAAATTACCAAAACAGCTGAAAAAGTACTGTCCAGATGTCAACTTTAAAGTCTCTCTACCATGGATCATCCCTGGACAAACATTTCTTTTTACTAAATCCACAATCGGTCTTCAGAGGTGACGCTTGTTGACGTTTTTTATTTTTTTTATCATTATTTGAAGTAAATCCAGACGTCCTCTTATCACTGCGTCGTTGTTGTTGTTGTTGTTGTTCAGGCCAAAGGTGCTGACAAGTGCTGCTTCATTAGTGCAGCAGATTGTTGACAAGGACACGGCTAAACGAGAGATTATTGATAACAACAGCCAACGTGTGGAGAGAGAGAGAGACTAAGAAGAGGAGGAGAAAGGAGAGAGAGAGAAAGAAAAAGAGAAGGGAGAGTGAGGGAAGAGAAAGAAAGGAAAGGGAGAAGAGGATAAGAGAGAGAAGAGAAAGTGAGAGTGGTGAGAGAGAGAAAGGGGAAGAGAGAGAAAAGGAGGGCAGGAGAGAGAGTGTGGTAAGGAAAGAGAAAAGAAAAAAGAAAGAAAGAGCGGGGGAGAAGGGAGAGGAAAAAAAGAGAGAAGAAAAAGAGTGAAAGAGAGAAGAGAAAATGGAGGCAAACAGAGAGAAGAGAGAGAAGGAGAGAAAGGGGGAGAAGAGAGATAAAGTGAGAGAGAAGACAAATGGAGTGAGAAAGTGAGATGGAGAAAGAAAGGGGGAAGAGAGAGAGAGAGTAAGAAGGAGAGCGGGAGACAGAGCGTGAGAAGAGGAGAAGAAAGGAGAGAGAGAAAGAAAAGAGAGGGGAGAGAAGAGAGAAGAGAGAGAATAGAGAAATAGAGAAAGTGAGAGAAAAGTAGGCGAGAAGTAGAGAAGAGAAAAAGAGAGAGGGGGAGAGAGAAGAGGAGAGAGAAGAAAACAAGGTAGAGAGGAAAAAACAAGGACTGAGACAAAGAGAGAGAGAAAGAAGGAGAGCAGAGAGGAGGGGAGAAGAGAAAGAGAAGAAAAAAGAGAAAGAGAGGAAAGTGAGAAGAGGATAGAGAGAGAAGGGAAAGTGAGAGTGGTGAAAGAGACGAGAAGGGAGAGAAGAAAAGGAGAGAAGATAAAGAGAGTGAAAGAAAGCAAGAAGAGAAAGATAGAGGGAAGCAAAAGAGAGAGAGAAGAGAAAGAGGGAGGAAAGAGAGAGAAGATAGGGGAAGAGAGAAAGTGAGAGAGATGACAGAGAAAGAGAGTGAGAACGTGAAAGGGAGAAGAGATGGAGAAAAGAGGGCGAGAAGTAGGAAGAGAAAAGAGAGGGGGAGAGAGAGAGAGAGTACAAGACAGCAAACAAGCAGCACGTAAAGATGTAAGTGAGAGAGAAAACAAGGCCTGTGCTAGAGAGAGAGAAATAAACAGAAGAAGAGATAAAAAGAGAGAGAAAGAAAGAAAGTCCAAGAGCGTGCGGAGCAGTAAACGAGAGAAAACAAGACCCCGCTCTACCTCCCACTCTCCTCCTCAAATTACCTAATCACCCATAATAAGCTCTTATGATCTCTAGTGGATTTCTATAAGCGGTGACAGAGGCGTGATGGAAGATGTGTAATCCTCTCATTAACATACGAGCGGGGCGGCGGCGGTGGGGAGCGTGGAAAGCGCCGGTGCCGTTCAGGAGGTGGGGCCCGTCCCGTCGCGTTTCCCCCCCTGACGACGACCGCGACGACGAGCCCGCGGTCCTGGCAGAGACGGATTAAAGCGGAATCCTAATGAGGCTTCGGGCGAGCGAGGGGTCCGCACCTCATCCATCCCGGCGGGGGTGACAGGCCGCGATCGTTAGCGCCGCACGGGACACGGGAGAGAGAGAGAGAGGGAGGTGTAGGGCCTGTGATGGAGGAGAGGAAGAGGGGTCCCGGGGCGCTGCGTGAGAGAGGAGAGGAGGAAGAGAGAGAGAGGAAGAAGGCAAGGATGCTAAGCAAAAGTAGCATTGGTGTTGATTAGGGCTGGGCGATTAATCGCATTTGCGATTATATCGCGATATGACAAGATGCGATTATGTAATCGCAGAGACGTGCGATTATTGCCCACGTGCGTTTTGTTTTGGAAGTAATTGAAGCGCCACGTGTGAGTGCGGCCGCGTGACTGCAGCGCCTCCGGTCTGCAGCTCCATGTTACGCTCCACCTACACCTCCGTGTGCTTGTGCCTCACTTTTCTCTCAGTAATTCCTGTGCTCATGTGATCAACGACATGTAATGACAATACCAGGCTCATAGGTGTAAAACTGTGCTTTGTATCAATACTACAGCAAAGGATTTAGGCTTAAAGCGGCGGTGAACGAGGTGAGCCTGGAGCCAGCGCTTACTTCGTTCTTTCTCTCTTTTCTCCACTCACTCCGCAGACTCTCTTCGTTAGTGACACGAAACATAGACATAATAGTTGTTTCAGGTGAATGTCTATCGCCTCTCTTTGCCTTTTAGCGCGTATGTGCGTGACTTCGAAATCCCACCGCGTTACGAGTCCGCGCTGCGAATATGAAGTGGTCCGCGGTGACGCGCTGCCAAACGAAGGATAAACTATTTAATTCCAAACACGGATCACTCTGGTTCTCTGCGTGGACAGGGACAGGTAATCGTCCCGCCTTCTGTCCTGTCTGTGGAGCGGGGGATGAGCGAGCGAGGGGCAGAGACTGAGAGGGGGAGAAGGAGAAGCAGCAGCAGCAGCAGCAGCCGAGAGACGTGTGCGTTAAGTTAAAGGGGAACACACTTAGTTTGGATATGAAAGCATATTTTACACTGAGTAGCTCTGGAATGAAATATAAGTTACAGATATCAGTCGTTTGAACTTAAATAAAAATAAACAGTGAATGAATTTGCACAAGTTCAGTATAACTGGTTCATGTCTGTAAAAAGCAGAGCTGGTTAGGCTATAGCCTATATAGTTTTATCCACCTTCACAATTAAACGAGTTAATTAATCTTGTTGATCTAATCAGTGTTGGGGGAAATGCATTGAAAAAGTAATTAGTTACTCATTACTTTTTACTTTTTGAAAATGTAATTAGTTAAACTACTTTGTTATTGCCTCAAGAGAGTAACTTAGTTTTGGATTACTTTGTGTGCATTATTGCAAACATCAATCAAAAATGGGATTTAAAATTGTATCATTGGCATTTAAACAAAGGCAAACAACAAAAGAGTTGCTTAGATTCAAATTCAGTAATAAAATCAATATTAAAATGATTCTGTGCACAGTTCCAGCTGCAGATCTGTGTCTCTGAGTTGTTTTATCTCACACAATAAGTCACTTTTGTAGATTTTTTTTTTTTTTACTTAAAAGTGAATAAGAGTATTTTGTTAGTAACTGTAATTTAATTACAAGTCTTTTCACAGTAACTAAGTTACACTACTAATTACTCCAACATGTAATTACAGTAACTAAGTTACACCCAACACTGGATCTAATTTAGCCAAAAATCATTTCACAAGTACATTTCTAGCAAAATGTAACAATTCCTATAATAAACTGTTGATTTTGTGTTACTTTTGCTCATGTTTTTATGCTGTGGGAGAAAATCGCAAAAAAATCGCAATCGCAATATTTCCTGGAAAAAATCGCAATTAGGATTTTTGGCTAAATCGCCCAGCCCTAGTGTTGATGTGGTAGAGATAAGGAAGTCAAAGAGAGACAAGTCCCAAATCAAAGAGAGACAAGTCCCAAATCAAAGAGAGACAAGTCCCAAATCAAAGAGAGACAAGTCCCAAATCAAAGAGAGACAAGTCTGAGACAAGTCTTTTTTATCAAATTACCAAATACATTTGTATTTCTACAATTTCAATAACTTTTATTAATGAACCTATTAAAAAAAACACTTCTACTCACAAAAAAGATCCAGATATGGCAAAAGTTTACTTCTCAAGCAAAGAACAGTTACTTGTCTAAAAAATAAATCTAATAAAAGTAAAAGTAAGTATAATCACATTTTTTTTACATACAATGAATCTCAACAAAAAAGCTATCAATTGTTCATCCTCAAAGTCATTTTTACTGAGAAGTGGTTGTCGATCTTTCGATTTTCGAGTGACTGCATCTTGATCTCTCGATTTTTTGATTAATTGCTCAGTCTAATAGCTCAGGGATGCACCGCAAGCGATTTTTGCACTATGCAAGCCCTACACGCAATAAAAATAGCCACATGTTGCATGCGTATTGTTTAGAAAACACGCACAGTCAATGAAACCAGCTACACACAGTGCTTGTTGCACAACACGTCACACGAGCATTGTGCACACGAAAATCGGAAGCCAAAGAATCGACCCTATTTTTACGCTTGTGGCAGGCATAGGCGTGTAGAAGCATAGAATATGCTTTCCACTCTGCCACGTGGCGGCACGGTGGCAGAGCAGATAGCGCTCTGGCCTCACGGCAAGAAGGTCGCAGGTTTGACTCCTGCACAGCCCGGGACCTTTCTGTGTGGAGTTTGCATGTTTCTCCCTGTGTCTGGGTGAGTTTCCTCCGGACACTCCAGTTTCCCCACCAACCAATAACATGCAGGTTAGGGAACGATTGTGTCAGTCGGAGGTTGAGGCGCCAGGTGTGTAGGTGAATCTCCTCTGCTGAGCTGCCCCAGGGCAGTTTACTGCCACTGAGTGGGGAGGGGTTCATCTCACTGTGAAGCACTTTGAGACTCTGTCTGTGAAATGTGCTATACAAATAAAGATTACTTACTTGCTACTTACTAATACAGAGAAATCAGGTTTCTACTGTTGTATTAGTGTACTTGCATCAGCACCACACGTCCTGGGACAGATCTGGACTGTATGAAGGTTCCAGCTTCAGAACCACTGACAAGTCTGAACAGGGTCAGGGTCACCCAGAGAAAAACACAGGGTCAGTGGCTCGCGATGACACGCAACAGGCGTGCACATATTCTGCTGCAACTGGTGATGTGGCCACCCACATGAGGACGTCACTGAGCCCTTAGCATGTATAAACAATGACTGTTAAAAGAAAAAGTACAGCAGAGCTTGAGTAAAAGTGCTTAAGCATATTTATGTCAAATTTACAAAATCACTAAATTGGTATGTAGTGTACTGGGGTATAAAATGGACTTTAGTGTAGAGCTGGTGGATGATTTTTAGCTTTTTTCAAGCTAACCCAAGTTAAAAAAAATCTTATTTAAAGAATCTTAAATAATTGTCAGATTGTTACACTTATATCAATCAGCTCTTGTCTTGTTTTAAATGTTTGTAACAGTGTTTGTTCCAGCGCTCTCTCATGGTGACAGTGCAGTGTTGTGTGTGTGTGTGTGTGTGGTGCTCTTCATTAGCCTGTCTGTGTGCATATGTTCGCTGTGACGTGTGTGATGGATGCACTGTGCTCTACAATACAGTCTTTAGTGTGGAGACTAGAGATCACAGACGAGCTTTATGTCCCACACCATCAGTCAGACCACAAACATTAACTGAAGAAAGTCTCCTCACATCTCCTCACACTGGATTATTTGGCGCGTACTTTAGTGGAACTTTAACAGAAGCAATTTCCTCTCGTTATATGAAATGACGTGTAAGCTAGCTACTGTTAATGACATTTATCATCATGGTGGTGCGTACAGTGGGACACCACATGTGCTCTGGGCTGCTGGAAGTAGAGCTGAGCAACATGTCAAACTAATTATGTAACAATGTTCTTGGAGTAAGGTCACGATTTCAAATTGATCACAAATCATGTGCATTGTGGGCAAAAAAGTTGGTGCCCCTCTGTTAATTAGGGTTGTTCCGATACCGATACCGGAAAACCGTCCGTCATCGTACGTTTTTTAGGTATCGGTATCGACGAGTACTCATACCAAATCTCCGATCCGATACCGTCCTGTATTGTCCTGAATGAGGAGACGTAGACGCAGCCGCAGCAGCTGTTCTTTGCTTGTGGCTAATGCTACAGCTAACAGTCAGAGCAGCTAGAACAGGTTCTGTGAAGACTCTTCAAAGTTTAACCACAAAAATACTCCATATATGCTCACAAACACCCGTTTTACCTCTGTGGTGTTTCATTTAGCCTCTATAGTTGAAGTATTGTGGTTAAACTAACTCTAAAAACGGTCCAAAAGCAGCACTAGCTAGCGGCGCTAACAAGGTAACATGCTAAATATGCTAACTCTGACTTTTGTTTACATAGCATTCCATTAGACTGAGCGTCTTTTTACAGACCTCAGTGTTGTATTTATGACACACAGAGGTGAAAAAGCACTAAATAAGAATATACTCAACACAAACAGGCCTGGTTAGTGTTTCCTAACTCTTTTTAGTCATGGTGCGCATTTTCGGTTTAGGAGACAAAACATATTTAATGTACAGTTGCCAAGTCTGCTTTTTCATTCTGACTTTGGGCTTCTTTGTATTATTATTATTATATATTTTTTTGTTGTAATTTTTGACTTTTTTTTGTTTGTTAATTACTTATATCCATTATTAATATAAAAAATAAAAAGTGCACAATAACTGATAATTCTATTCACTTTTTGTAGATTTGGGCTCATTTGTGGACATTCTTCCAATGGCTTGGTCATTTAATGGTTTCTGAAAATCTGGCAACGCTGATTTAATGTTGTAAATATTGACCATTACGTTAAACCAATACAATGTGATTAGCTTAAAAAAAAAAAAAGGTCCAGTCACTAAAAAAATCAAACAAACCAAGAAAAGACCACTGTAGGGACTCTAAAGTGAAACATGGAGGAGGCTTATTCTGGGGCTGCTTTGCTGCATCTGAATCTGTGTAGTTACAATGAAATCTCAAGACTATCGCAGTATTTTGGAGAGAAATTTGCTGCCTAGTGTCAGAAAGCTTGGCCTCAGTCGCAGGTCATGGGTCTTTTCAACAGGATAATGACCCAAAACAGCCAAAAACAGAAACGCACTGGACTATCTGAAGTGTCTCTATGAGTCCAGACCTCACTCCCATTGAACATGTGGAAGAAGCTCAAACATCTGGAGAAGACTCTTCAAACTTGACACAACTGGAGCAGTTTGTTCACAAGCACTGGGACAAAACACACAAGTTCTCATCTATACCTCCATTCTTGCTCTCTCCCCTTCTCTTTCTTTTTTTCCACTCACTTGCTCTCTCACTCTCCTCTCTTTTCTGGTCTGTTGCTCTTCTCTCTCCCCTCTACCTTTGTCTTTTTCTCTCCTTTCTCTCGTCTCTTTCTTTACCCTCTCTGTCCTCTCTCTTTGTCCCTCTCTCTATCTGACGTCTGAAGTTATTTCAACTCAAAGATATAGGTACATTTAACTTATGGTCTTTTACAATGAATAGGAAGGACTGATCACTATAGAGATCACTGCTCCATAAATAAAGAACATAGTGCCAGTTCTATTCAGTCTGCACCAGCATCAAAACAAAGACCCTTGTTATCAGCCCTGGACTGTTCATTATGTGCCGACCTTAACCCGAATATTGACTGCACGGAAACGGAGTCAGTCCATTTGAGCCAACGCCAATACTGAACCCAATACATCATCGTGTCATTTTGAAGCTGTCTTTTTGGTGCAGCTGATAAAAGTCTCTGCTTTCTGGAATAACTGGTAACATTTTCTGAAAACAAACAGATACAAATCATTCATTCATATTGTTCAAGTGACTTTTAAACCAAAATAATCTTGAGATGAAGCCCTAGTTTACAGCTCACTCAGTTCTCTTCACATCCACTAATGCAGTTTTAAATGAAGCCAATAAACTGGTTTTACGCAGAGCTTTTTATCAGCCGGTGCTGGTGACGTGTGCACCTGCCGAGGGCCCCGCGCGGTGAAGCTTACGAGGCTGAGGGCCCGTGTAGTGTGTGCGTTGCTAATGAATCGACTGTAGACGACAAACTGGCTCCATACGCTGGCTCGTGTGATCCGGGCCGCCGGGGCAGATGGTGTGCACTTGCTCCTCCTCTGATGGGACTGTGGTCGGGCCTGTGAAGTCAAAGCCGCACTCGAAGTTTCCATTAGTTTAATCTAGACTACAAAGGTTCACTAAATGTCTGGTCTTTATCGTGTGTTTGAAACGGCATCAGCGCTGTGTAAGTGGCTTTTTCATTAACGCTCACATGTTGAAAGACAAAGCTGTTGGAGGGCTGTTGGGGGACATAAGAATCCAAAAGGTAAATGAACACAGATTTTTATTTAATCAAATAACAAGATTTCTTTGTCATAGAAGATCTTTGTCTTCTATGACAAAGATCTTACAAAGGAGCGGCTGGTCACTAAGGCAATAGGTGTGACGCACTGTCAACAAAAAAAAGTTAAAAAAAAAAAAAAAGTGATATTGTTAATCAAAGTTGATCTCATCAAAACCTAATTAAAATTCCCTAAAACATCCCTGTCCAATCAGAATATAATCATGTACGTGCGCATGCATGTGATGACGCTCTGCCGACGCTTTTTGCCGTCACGTACAAGTGCATGACAACGCTCTGCCGTCACGTACAGGTGCGTGACCACGCTCTGCCGTCACGTACAGGTGCGTGTCCACGCTCTGCCGTCACGTACAGGTGCGTGACCACGCTCTGCCGTCATGTACAGGTGCGTGACCACGCTCTGCCGTCACGTACAAGTGCATGACAACGCTCTACCGTCACGTACAGGTGCGTGACCACGCCCTGCCGTCACGTACAGGTGCTTGACCACGCTCTGATGTCACATACACATGCGTGACCACGCTCTGCCGTCCTGTACAGGTGCGTGACCACGCTCTGCCGTCACGTACAGATGCATGACAACGCTCTGCCGTCACGTACAAGTGCATGACAACGCTCTGCCGTCACGTACAGGTGCTTGACTATGCTCTGTGCGGGAAGACGCAAGGCAGGTTTCTGTGTTAGTCACGAAAGTCAAGAGACAATGCAGATACTGCTCCGACCCAGGAAGTTTGTCACTGAAAGAAGCTCTTTTTAACAGTTGAAGAGTTGTATTTTTATATATTTGTTCATCAATCTTTGCAACAATGTTCATGTTTATAAATGAATATATAAATATGAAGCCTATATTGATGGCCATAAAGGGCATTTGTGTGCATGTTCACACATCTAGTGGTTGAAATGATATTATGTTTGATTTATAAAATATTAAATTATTGTTTGTATAAGACTTTGATAGTTGACCATAGCAGCCCCAAAGAAATTAGTCAGGAGCATCCACTGGCTTACAGCACCTATCTGCAAAAACAAACAAAAGTGACAAATCAAAGCTATGGAGTTCATAAATCCTGAATCCTCCTGCTGCTTCATGTTGCCTTTCACAAAAGCTGTCGGTGTGAAAGCTGGTGTGTAACTATGCTCTGTGCTGAAGTGTCCTGAGAGAGAGCGTTCAGGGTCAGGACAGTTTACAGCTCACTCCGCTGCCTCGTGTGGCTCACCGTTATAATTACACCAGAGCAAACCCAAAAGCCCAAACAGTCAGCAGAACTCGGCAGCTGGAGCCGAGCGTGTGCCAAACAGAGCTGTGGGAAAAAAGTGGGAATTCAATCGTTAAGTAACCCACGGAATGATTATACAACTGTGTTTCTCAAAGTGTGGTACATGAGTGCTTTCAGGTGCTACGGGGATTACTCTGCACTTATATTACATTATTGTTTGAAAAGAACTGGCATACAAAGAGAGACAGATATATAACAGTGACGCAAGCATAAGGTTGGACATCACTGGCAAAAATCTGTAACTGAATATTAGACAACAATATCCTCAGAATACATCTTCAAAACAATCTTTACAATATTATCTAAAAAACAATATATTGTCCAGCTTTATGCAGGCACAGTATAGGCTTTGTGCATGGAACATCAGTTGGCTGTTTTACACTCAAGTAAGCTAACGTATGTACTTCCTGTTCTATTCATTTCTATGGGGTTTTCACTACTTTAGTCTAAAATGTATAAATGTTCGTAAAATCAGGCAGTGAATGTTTCTGAAAACATGTTAAAGACAAACCAGAAGAATACTGCACCAAAAGACACATGTTTATAAAAAGATGTGTTTGTGTCTAAATGCTAACGCAAACAGGAAATACTCATAAGCACATAAGTTAGCTGCTTTCAATACAAAACAAGCTAACTGGCGTTCCGTGCATAGGTTCTTAAAACGCCTGACTAAATTCATCTAAAATTCAAATGGAAATTGTTTCTGAACCCTTTGGAGCACAAACAATTGGCTGGACTCTTTGTGAAGCTGAGGTTTTGTAGTTTTAGTCTCTGATGTCTGATTAACTCTTGTCTTAAGTGAGAAGAAACTCTGGACAAAAAAAACATCAGGTTCCGCCTAAATTTATTTGGATAAATGTTAGAATCAGTACAGCTTGTGTCACTAGCCTTGGACAGAATGACACTTGATTTGGCAAATTTGGGGTTTTGACAGCTGCTCTTCAAAAGCTGAAGCTAATTTCATCAAAAAATTGTTTTAGGGACCTGTATTATAACTTAAAAAAAAAAGTTTAGGCATGGGCTCATTAAAAATTCCTAGTAAATTGTTGAGAATGTTTAAGGTATTTTTTTTTTTATTTCTAAGTTTAGAGTAAAAACTGATTTTGATCCAGAATGGTTGATTTGACTGTAAATAAGTGGGTTTATATTAGATTTTTATCTATAGCATGTCAGGGAGCTTGAGAGTTGGTTTTTATTAAATAGTAGGCAAAAATGAATGAATTAATAAAAAGTGTGTGGGCCACATAAGGGGATAGTTTAAAGCCATATCACAGACTAACCAGCTATGTGTTAACTTGGATGTATAACCTCTAAGACTAATGGACCAAGACTTGGAACTTGACTTGGATTTAAAGGTCAGTGACTTGAGACTGGACTTGGTACCTCTGTGACTTGAAATGAACTGATGCTTTTTCTCCAAAAATGGGATCATTTTACATCAACAAATTGGAACATGCTCCTCCTCACTTCTTCTTTGCGACCAGAACTTTATTTTTAAATGGATCATTGAGAAAAATCTATGAAACTGTGGATTTTTTTTTAGATATTTTGATATAATTAACTTGAAAAGACTTGAAATTTAAACCAGAAGACTGGAACTCAACTTGAACTTCTGAGGCACTGACCTGGGACTTGACTTGGACTTGTCTCTCTTTGACTTGGGACTTAACTTGGGACTTGTCTCTCTTTGACTTGGGACTTGACTTGGACTTGTCTCTCTTTGACTTGGGACTTGACTTGGACTTGTCTCTCTTTGACTTGGGACTTGACTTGGACTTGTCTCTCTTTAAATTGGGCCTTGACTTGGACTTGTCTTTCTTTAACTTGGGCCTTGACTTAGACTTGTCTCTCTTTGACTTGGGACTTGTCTCTCTTTGACTTGGGACTTGACTTGGACTTGTCTCTCTTTAACTTGGGACTTGACTTGGACTTGTCTCTCTTTAACTTGGGCCTTGACTTAGACTTGTCTCTCTTTGACTTGGGACTTGTCTCTCTTTGACTTGGGACTTGACTTGGACTTGTCTCTCTTTGACTTGGGACTTGACTTGGACTTGTCTCTCTTTGACTTGGGACTTGACTTGGACTTGTCTTTCTTTAAATTGGGACTTGACTTGGGACTTGTCTCTCTTTGACTTGGGACTTGACTTGGATTTGTCTTTCTTTAACTTGGGACTTGACTTGGACTTGTCTCTCTTTAACTTGGGCCTTGACTTAGACTTGTCTTTCTTTAACTTGGGCCTTGACTTGGACTTGTCTTTCTTTAACTTGGGACTTGACTTGGACTTGTCTCTCTTTGACTTGGGACTCGACTTGGACGTGTCTCCCTTAAACTTCGGACTTTACTTGGACTTGTTTTAGACTCGCCTCTCTTTAACTTGAGACTAGACTCAGACACATCCCTCTTTGACTTGGGACTTGACTTGGACTTGCTTCTCTTTGACTTGAGACTCGACTCTCTCTCCTCTCCTCATTCAGAACCGTCCCGTCCCTCTGCGGTGCTCCTCCGCGGCCCCGCCCTCTCCTCCTCCTCATCAGTAGCATCATCATCGTGGGTAAGTGCTGCGCTCCGTGGGGACGAAGGCCTGGTCGATGGAAGTGACAGAGAGTGAAGAAGAAGAAGCAGCACAGACACACACACACAGGCCTGATCAATGGAGTGGTAAGGTCCGAGGAGGCCTATCCCAGGACCAGACACTTCATAATGAGCCCCAGTCAGACTGTTAAAGGCCCGGGCACATAATCACTGCGGCGGAACGCTATACTCAAGGCATGGTGCACGCTCTGCTTTTTACTGGGGAGCCAGGCTGAGTGAGCTCTTTTAAAAGGAATTATCTGTTACAGCTCCCAAAATGAATCCAATAATAACTGCGATACCTGGGCGATGTGGCAAAAACTGTTTATCATGATTTTCTTTCAAGGAGATTGAGATTGAGATTTGATCATGATTGATTCTTGTAGACTGTTAGACTTTTTTTTTTTGGTTTCAAAATTTCACATTTGTTGGAAAAAACGTAAAACGTAAAGTTTTGTTGGACTGACTGAATATCCAGGCCCAGCCCAGCCTACATGCAGACTAAGCAGCTACTTAGGACTTTAATTAGAACATGAAAAAGGATTGAAAACATATTTAAGAAAGTTATATTGGAAACTATTACATGTTAATATCTTTACAGTTAGTCAAATATCCTTTTAAAATGATTACTTTGGTGTATTTTTTCTGTTTTTTTCTGTAGTAAGATAACTTCTGCCTATATCAGGGCTGTCAAAATTCTGGGGTCCTTGAGATGCTTTCATGTGGCCCCCGGAATGATGTCTAATTCTAATTATTAATGGTCACCTGATAAAAGAATAAGGCTCAGGAAGCGATGTCAAAAAAATAATTAGTTATGGAAATGATGACAAACCCACCATGTTTGTCGCCAGTTTGCAGAACTATAAATATGAATACAATAGCCAAAACATTGTGAAAAAGTAAACAAAACAGCCACAGAAGAACCCAATCAAACTGCTGGGTCAGTACTGGTAAATGTATGTGTGTACGTAGTGTCAGAATGTGATTAGTGACAGGCTATTGTTGGAAAATAACTAGAGAACTTCTAACATGCACTGGAATACAGCAAATTAAATAAAAATTTTTCCAAAATGTTCTTGGAAACACAGTCAATAAACTAAAATGCAAAGCAGTGCAATACAATACAAGATAAATGTGGACATGTACGTTATGCCTTATATGCGTAGCATAATTGCCATATTTGAATATAACACAGGCATATTTATAAATGTGGCCCTCAATCAACTTTGAATTGCGTCAGTTCGGCCCCAGCTCCATCTGAGTTTGACACCTCTGGCCTACACAGCACAGCAGAGGAAATCACATCTGTTTTAGCCAAAATCTCAACTGCTGCAACAAGACAAGCTCAACACATCAAAAAGTCATTCATGAAAAAGCAGAAACAGACCTTTTACATTGAACTATTGAAGTTAGTAACAGCAGTGTACTTATGGAAACAAGACGCTAAAGTCAAACTCTGCGTTGGGCTTGCCTTGTGAATATCCTCCAAATATTATCGAAATACGCCAACAAATAACCACGATACATTTTTTATCACTTAGCTCCACAACAACCTGACTTATCACAGTGAGAAGAGAAACCAAAACTCAACCGATTCAAAACAAGCCTGTGTACACTGGTAAAGCTTCTGTCTATTCTGAGCTCGTCCGACTGTGTGTGAAAGTCCGACCACAGCCGCGCTCTGATGTCACTGCTCTGGGTGTTGGCAAGGAGCAGCGAGCTAACGAGCGGTTGTCGTTAGCGGTAATTACCCCGAAATGCTCATGTTTGTGTCTGACTCCCATGATCGACCGCCACATCGCTAACGGCCTCGGCATTTATAGAGAAACCCCCCCAAAATCCTTGATTGTGTTTTATTTCCACGCAGCCCTGGGAAAATGGAAGCCAGAAGCCATCAGCTCTTTGGCTGTTGGGTCTGTTTGTGAGGAGATGTGCTGCAAAGTCACATGTGTCAGGTTTTTGCTCTTCTTTTAGCATTGTTAGTGATTCAGCACATAAACGAATGAATGAATGAATGAATGATAGATTTTTATTTCCACATTCACATAGACAGATGTCTTCCAAAGTGCTTCACACAGTAACTCCCCCACACTCAGTGACATCAGCAGCTCTGGGGCAGATCAGCAGAGGCGATTTGCCTTAACACCTGGCGCCCCAACCTCTGACCACCACCAAGCATCCTCTAACATTCATGTTATTGGTTGGTGGGGAAACCACCCAGACACTGGGAGAAACATGCAGACTCCACACAGAAAGTCCCGGCAGTGCGAGAGTCGAACCTGCGACCTTCCTATAGAGTGATTTTCGGTCGACGTCACTGTCCGCCCTACAGCGCATGCTCTAAGCAGAAAGAGACGCTCTCCATCTGCTTAGCTGGGGAAACTTCTTTGAATAAAACAACAAAACGGGACGAGAGCGGATGTTCAGATCAGGTCTGAACCGGTCTGACAGACGTCTGTCTCATGAAACTTGAGACTGTGTTTGTCCACTCGCCTGAATGTAACTTTTAAGGGTCGTAGGGTTGAATTTGATTCACAAATGTAGTTTTAGCAGCAGAACTTTTGTTTTCTCACAGAGATAAACTCTTGTAGTTAGTTGACAGCGGTGCTTTTTCAACTTGTTTCCACAGTTTTGTGTCTATGCGGCAACTCTTTCATTATAACGGTTGCGCGCACATCACTCGTGTTGAGAAACAAAAAATCCTTCTATATCTTTTCAAACTTGTGCTGCTGAGCCACAGGAGATACATGCTTCCACGAGCCCGAATAACACGTTTTGTACAAAAGTTGTACCTGAATTACACTTTTTCTTTGTGACGTTGATGAAATGTAATAATTCCATATTTCACTCTAGTGTAAACAAGAAACTACTTTGGGTTTATCATCACCTTTGTGCATTTCTTTCACTTTGTGCAAAGCCTGTGCTACTCTACGCCGCATTTTAAAGTTGTTTTATTTAACACACTGGGTTGGATTATGTTGAACATTCGAATATGAGAGGCTGTTGAGATCAAGAAGAACAAAATATATTTAGCTGGAATAAAAATATTTTGTGGTGTTATCATGTAAATATATATACCAATGTAAGCTTAAATATTCGTTTACATATATTCATTCTGTTCAAAATTGAAAACTTGATGCTTTCAGAAGTAACTGAGCCTGGTTCATGTACACAGACTAGAACCTTCTCTTATTCAGTGTCTGCATACACTGGGGATAGTAGGTTTTGAGTGTATGGAAAGGTAGAAAAGCGTTTATTCATTTTCCATTTTTTCGATATTGGTTCAATACAGATATCGCTAACAATCACAACTATCGACCGATACTGAAACTGCCCATCCCTAGTGAAACATAGGCCCGTACCATACTGTCCTGAACGGACTCTTTGGGATAAGAACTGAACTTGTGCAAAGCCTGCTTCACTTTTGTGTCTGAAAACGCTGTTCAAACTATCAAATAGTAGTGAGAGCGAGACAGGAGTCAGCAGAGTTAAAAATGGAAATGAAGCACTCACGAGCCTCATCATTAGCCCGGGCTGTCACTTAACACGTCACACTTTACTGGCCTCCTGGCTGTCAGAGCGGAGACGGACAGGGGGGCGGAGCTGGGTGACCAGTGACACCATGGAGCTCTGCAGATGGAGCCCACGGCAGCTGGTGTACGGACCGGCCTGTCACACACACGTCACAGCGTCGGTCTCCTGCTCGCTCCCATGTGGCCCGACCTGAATATCCTGAGCCTGTTTAGACCTGAGAGAGCACCGTGGACGCGCCATTAGCACCGAACATCCGCACATCCGCTGGCTTTGGTCTGGGATCGGCTGGTAGATGTCATGTCGAAATACTCCAGTCATCACAGTTCTATGTATTTTTTACTTTTAATTTATTTATTCGTTTTTTGTTTTTTAAAGAAAATAGCACCATTAGAATTCCATCAGATTGAAAATGACTTTCGGATGAGAGTCGAAACGTCTTGATCTTCGGAAACACTGTCCAGATGACAACTTTGAAGACTTCTACTATGGATCACTCCTGGATGAATGAGGGACTACACCGTCTCATAATTAAAGCCTCACCACCTAGTGTCTCTGCTCAATTTAATTTCTCTCCAGCTAGGTCAGGCATCACAGAACCTCTGACAGCTCCCCAAAACCAGGAAATACAATCAGCCCACACAGAAACAACAACAGTTTATACTTCATCTCCTGACTACACTGATGTGTTCAGGTGCAGTGATTGGTTAGGGCATAAAAAGTCAAACAAACCCCAATGGTGTGATGTCAGATGGTTTCCTCCAGGTGAAATGAAACCGGCTCATGAATCGAGCTACAAAAACCTTTCACACATAGGTCAAGCTACAGTTGTTGGAAGATTTCATAATAAACAAATTTGAATTTGGTTTCTCTAGCAATGTGATATTATTCTCATTTAGTTTAGATATTTGCTAAAACACTTTGTTAGATGCATTCTTGGAATATTTATGAGTTCACACTCTCTGGACGTTTGTACCTCAAACTGTGTGGTGGACATAAAGTTAAAAGTGGATATATGACGTGTTAGTAGGGCTGGGCAATATTGACAACAATTTTGATCTCTTTTTTTTTTTTTATACTAACAACAAATGTTCCCACAATATTATGCCAATCCAATAGAAATGTGCTCAATCGTAACCCTTTCTGGTTGGGTTTGAGAGGTTGTGTTCTGGGCGTACAAGGAACATTTGAAATCATAATTTTGAACACTTCTATTGAAAATGATGTCTTAAGACATCAAGATAAGAGAGATGATGTTTTATTTTTTCATGACATTGTACATTGTACTTTTTGATGACTTTTAGACAAGCCCATTCACTTTTGTATTACAACAACAAAAAGACTGTAAAGATGCACGGTGTAACTTTTAGGCCAAAAAGAAACTTGAAATAAAGCATGTTTTTGTCATTTAGATGTCTTTGTTACACTAAGTAAAAATTACAAATCTGTGTTTTCACAGGCTTGAATAGTCACAGAACAGACTTTTATTTGCCCTGAAGGAACCTGCTCACATGTGTTTTCATAGAAAAGTGGTTTCTTTAGCAGATTTTTTTTTTTTTTTTTTTTTTACACTATGTCATAAATGTATTTATCCCCATTCAGAATGTTCCAAAGAATGGTTTTAACTTTATAATTCGATTGAAATGTGTGTAGGAACTTTCACTTAAGTTACACAGAGCACTTTTAAACTCATTTAAACTCCAAACATCTGTGTTAAACATTATTGGCCTGGAGAATGTTGTGATGTTACGTGAATGCAAACTATTGTCAGACAAATGTCAAATGTTTGTAAAATATTATGTTAATGCTCAAAGTTGAAATTCCAATCTTCTTTTTCTTTTGCTCTATTTTCTTCTATGCTACTTGATATTGACTTTTGAATATCTTGAAAACAACATTTAAATGATCTAAACTTCGATATGCTGCTCAGCTCTACTAAACAGAACACATCCAATGAACGTACACGTTTTTAAGAACACTATTAAACATTTAACAACAGCTAATGCTCTAATCTCTGCCTTTTTTTTACAAGGCTTATCTTCACCTGACGTGTTGGAAAGATGTGTTTACTACGTCTGTTTGCATATTTCAGTCAGCCGCGGCAGGCATATCCTCCTCTACAAAAGACAACAAAAAGCACGGAGATCTTATGAGCTTCGTCTGGCGCCTCACGCTCTTCTCTTTACATATCCATTTGCATTTTTTCTACAGAACATAAAAAAGACCGCCTCGTCCCACCGCTTTAAAGGGAAGCCATGATTCCCCTTTATGAGGAGGATTAAAGACGACATATTCTGTTTTTTCTATGTACAGTATTTAGTAAAAGGATTGTTCTGATACAGATAAACTGGTATCAGCAAAAGCAGTTTCACTCTTCGAAGCCACAGAACAAAATATAACTTATGGCTTTTAAACATATTAACTTTCTTTTTGAACTTGCAGTACTGATAACTTGCAGTACTGATGACTCCCGCCACTTTATAATGATAAACCCCGCCTCTTCAAGATTTGACTTGACCACGTGCTCACGCACAACACGCATGCGCACCACGTACACGCGCACCACGTACACGCGCGCCACTACAATCGCGTCTCTCCTTCCCGTGCCCATTCCATTTCTTTTCCACTCGCAACTAACAGGCTTCTGGCGCGCACTGGCACGTTTCCTCCCAAAATGAACAGACTCCATTCAGTGCATAAAGCTCCGCAGAGCCCCGGGTTGGTCCTGCCTCTCAGCGCAGCTCTCGCGGCACCGGGTTCTACAAACAGGAGCAGTGCAGTTCGTCACTTTGAATCCCGCTTTGAATCGCATTGCATTTTCAACATTTTCGTGTCTCTCACTTTGTTGCTGACTTGATCTTCCCCCTCAGCAGCTCCGAGTGACCAAACCTGAGTCTAAATGACAGCGCTGAGAGAGAGAGAGAGAGAGAGAAGAGAGAGAGAGAGAGAGAGAGAGAGAGAGAGAGAGGAGAGAGAGAGAGGAGAGAGAGAGAGAGAGAGAGAGAGAAAAGCAGAAGGAGGGATGGGGAAAATATAAGCAGAGAGAGGGACAGACGAACCAGAGGTAGGGATAATCCCTCCCACCCCCCCCCCCCCCCCAGCAAATCGCACCCTGATTATAGTCATGTTTTTTTTAAATAATCACAAGTGGGCGAGGATAGGTGGTAGGTGAAAACACAACTTTTTAAGCAGTGGAGCAGGATTCATCAAACATGCATAAATCAATCTAAGTTCAGCTGTGATGAACCCAATGTCAAGAACACAGCTATTGCATGATTACAACCCTGTATAAGGTGGATTTACAACATAACTGGTGGTCTTTAAGTTTCTACACCTTAATGACATCACAAGGTGGAACACTGAGCATTTAAAGCTTAAAACGTAGATACACAACAAAATGTCAAAAATGTACTATAAGCACGTTTTTTGTGTCAATATGTTACAAAAAGCCACAAATATTTGTTGAAACTACATGCTGACATTTTCTTTGCGCTAAACAAGTAAATCTCAAAGCCCCTCAAACCATTTTTGTTTGTTTGTTTGTTTTTGCTTATTCATTATCATTTCAGATTGTGTTGCTTCAAAAGCAGGATTTACTCAAACACATGTAAATGAAATGAAACTAAAGTGAATTTCCAAATGATAATGCAAATGGTGTTTAAGGTCATAAAGGTAATTGTTTTGGTTTGTTTGTTTTTCAGTAAAACTCGTGGATGGTCTTGTGTGGGTCAGTGCGATCTGCCATGGACAAAACAGTTGGTGATCCTTAGATAATGAAATAAAAACTTACAATGGTCACTGAAATCGCTCAAAACAACAATAAAGAAAAGTAACAATAAATCAACATTTATAAACATTAAACAATTAAAATCAGCCATTAGTTCTGAATTGTTAATAATAATAAAACACGCCTGGACAAAAATGATGATATCCATAACTTAAATATTGTTGGAGAATAACTGGAGAATGGTGCTATGTCGTATGAACGCAAACTATTTTCCGGCAAACTAAAAATTTAAGTCTTAAATATCTTGAAAACAACATTCACAAATATTTTGTTGCACAATCTTTTGTGGAAATCACTGCGATCAAACGATGTGTGTAACTCTCAGTGAGACTTGTTCACCTGTCACAGGTGCTTTGGCCCAAACTGCTCCAGTCTGTTTCAGCTCCTTCCACATGTTCAAAGGGACTGAGATCTGGGCTTATAGAGACACTTCAGAACAGTCCACTGCTTTTCTCTGAGATATTCTTGGATGTTTTAGGCTGTTTTGGGTCCTTATCCTGTTGAAGAGCCATGAAGTGCGACTGACACCGAGCTTCCTCACACTAAGCAGCACATTTCTCTCCAAGATGCTGCGATAGTCCTGATATTTCATTGTACCTTGCACAGATTCAACACACCCTGAGTCAGGTGCAGCCTGACACAGGGGCCTCCTTCATGTTTCACTGGAGAAAGTGTTCTTTTCTTGGTTTACTTGATTAAACAGAAGGATACCAACAATTTTAACTACGTCTGTATGTGTCCAGCAGAAAGCTTCCTCGGTGTGTCTTTATACACAAATCCGTGTTTGCTCTGAATCAGTTACACATCTCTTGGATGATCTTGCTCAATCTTTAAATGTTTCAAATGTTCAAATGTTTCATGTATTGCAGCTCTAAAAAGATCAGTTTCTTTCCCAAATTGGTTGAAAATGATGATCTGCTTAGTCATGTGCAGGGGTCGGCAACCTTTTATGTTCAAAGAGCCATATTGGACCAAAAAACAAAATCTAAATCTGTCTGGAGCCGCAAAAAATTTAAAGCTTTATATCAGCCCTACAATGCATGCAACAGATGCTGTAAGTGTTTATATAAGCTTTGTCAACCAGTTATCGAAGTAATAAGTCGGATAAAATGCAAAATGAGCTTTCATGATTACCATATTACCGTACAACTCGCTCTGCAGTGTATGTGAACAAGCCAAAGGAGAAAGGAGAAAAAAACACCGTGTATAGGTCGCACCGGACAACAAGTGGCACTTTTTTGCGGGTAATTGTTACATAAATCGACACCATGAACAGACGCGGGGCGCGTTTATAATCCCGCTCCTGCTCAAGCCTTTTTGACACGGAGGCCAACTACCGCTGACATGAGGCAAAACTACAAGATGCCAATCAAAACATGACTAAACTCTGCATAAATCAGCTTTATATTATCACTCAATCATGTGTTCATTGGCCTTCAATGCAGCGATGTGACTGGAGCGTTTACCTGAGACAAAGTTGCACATGTCTCTTTCCGCTAAATGCAGCTGATTTTGCCCAAACTCCGTGTGTTATTTCCACGCCTTCGTGCATAAATACAGTCCTTCATTCAGTCCTCGGTAAAGTTTTCCCCTGGCTGCTTCTGTTGATCTGCGAGTCCTCGATCGTCTGTGAACAGGGTTTATTATCTCCCGGGTTGAAACAAAACGTCCGCATTTGCAATGAAAGCAAATGATTCGGTCCAAAAACTGTTGAATCCTGTGTTCTATCGTTCTGTTTCCTTTTGGATCCATGGCCCTGACGCACCTGTCGTTTGTTTACAACAGCGCGCGGAGCTGAAAGAAACACGTGTCGCTCGGCTATGACGTAATTCTTTGTTGACAGAAATGTAGAAATTAAATATTTATTCTGCTCATTTTTACAGCATTAGAAAACTTTAAGAGTGTTTGACATAATTGTCCTTCTACGAAAATTCGATTAAAACAAAAAATATTTTCACACAATTTTCCACTTTCATATTTTTTGAACGGCCTCCAAGGAGCCACTAGGGGAGCGCCAAAGAGCCGCATGCGGCTCCAGAGCCGCAGGTTGCCGACCCCTGGTCATGTGGAACATCCATTTTTCCTTTATTTGGACTCACTTGGAAAACTGAAGGCCCAGGTCTCTGAGACTGACTTGACTGACCCACAGAGACACGCACACAGACACACACAACCATCCATAAGTTTCACTGGAAAACAAAGAAAACTGCGCCTTTATGACACTCAAACACCATTTACATAATCATTTGGAGTCGTTTGAGATGTTTTCAATGACGTAACAGCGTTTTAACAAGCTAGCTCCAGTCAGTTTTTGCATAACGCGGGACCTTTAATTGTGGCGCAGTCTGGGGAAGCCGGAGCCTGGTTCTTTTTTAAAGGCGATGATGAGTGGGCAGCGGAGGTCTGACGCTGAGGTGCCAAACCCGGAGTGACGCACACACACACACGGGGCTGGTGTTAAACATGAAGCTGCTCACGACACGCAAACGCACAGTTCAATCAAAGAGGGAGAAATTACAGAGAGAGAGAGGACGCAGGAAACGGACATGTACTTCTACTGGCTCGTGAGCGTGAGATTATCTGTTTACGCTTGAAATATAGTGTAAAAAAAGATGTTTCAGTGCAGTTTTGTACAGGGTAAGACAGGAATATAGCTGAGAATCAATACTTAAAGCAACGTCGTAACAGATGATCATATTTTGTTTGCTGTGATAGTCCTGGTGGTAAATGTTTATCATAGACTTACAGCAGTGAATAACAGTTGAAAATGAAAGGAAGTCAATCTAAAACACAATCCCTTCACATATATGGTCAAAAAACACCAAAATGCAAAGACAATTTACGCACAACAATACAATTTCCTGCACTCCAAATAACCATTCAAGAACATGAAAGTGCATCAGCTTTTTCAGTTCCAATACCAATAGTGTGGCTTTCAATATCCATTGTTTAGAGATAGACCAATATGGGTTTTTCCTTGACGATTTTTAAAAAATTCTGTCAGACGATGTTGATAGTAATGGCCGAAACTTTTCTTGTTTTATTTTAGCTTTAGAAAAGCATTGCTGAGATCAAATAGCAAAACCAAAACAATACAATACATACAATATGATACGTATCATGTATATCTCAATACAATTCCTCAACATGAAACATAAAGATTTATTTTATGGACTACAATGAGAAATGTAGGGGAAAAAAACTATACTGTATATTACCTGTAAAAAAAAATGTTTTCAGCCTGTTTTTGAGTGCAGGACTCCTTCAAATCAATGTTAACAATGTAATGTAGAATGACAAAATGCAGAGAAATAGTATTTTCACATTTTCCTATCACGTTTGATACAAGTGTCTTTGGGATGCATCAACTTTCAGATCAACAGTTTCAGCCTTAAAACAGTAGTCCAGGGTCAGAAGTGTCAAATTTGTATAAGTTTAAGTATCCTAATACGTATCCTGATACACCTCCCTGTATGGATATGCATATTGCCAACAAGTTTGTCACATTATATCCCGACATTGATACATGGAGTACAGCCCTAGCTCACACTAGTCAGAACTGATCTGATGGAGTTATTCTAGGTCTGTTCTGACTCACTCACTGTTCTGTCCCTCATCTGTCTCTGTGTCCAACTGGCCAAAACAGGAACTGAATGGCGACAAGACACGTGACGCGATAACCCTCTACAACTTTATGCAGGAGAAGAATCACACAAACAGCGCTGTGTACCACGTATGCACACGAGCACACGCACAACTGCGTTCTCTAAATACAAGTATGAATCTGCAGACTCGTCGACATAAACCGCACTTTTCTTTTTCGGGCGCTGTGCTAAACATGTGAAGGACGAATCACAGCCTCTCTACAAGTGTTTGACCTGAGGGCTGCTCCGGATCCAGACCAAAGTTTCGCCAGGACCAGAGTTTGCCTTTCGGTGACCAGTGAGCTAAACTAAATTATTTTGTCTCATTGTTTATGCAGGTTACAGGACATTTTTAAAGAACAATTCAAGAAAGTGCTCTTTTTCAACACAAAAACACATGACATGGAGCCTGGAGCTTTCTCTGGCTTAAAGATTCATACTGACAAACAAACAAGCACTTATCCAAGCTTGTGCTGCAGACACAATCATAAAACAAGAAGACAACTTAAAGACATGTTAATGATCAAATCAAAGCTGCAGACTTATGAATGAAGAGACATCAAACAAGTCTTACCATTTCTCTCCAAAACCATCTGGAAACTCAGCTGATCCCTGCCTCATCAAGTATCAGCCACAGATTAAGTTTGATTCGTTAGGCAAAAAATTATAGTGGTGGTCTATACGTACAACACTCACTATCAACCGATACTTGTGTAGGGACTGAAAAAAACTTTTCTTCTTCTGGAAAGTGAGTTAACTTGATAGAAAATGGATTATGTTTTCATTAAGTAATTTATTCAGCAAACAACAACTGAACAACTTCACGTGAGGCGTTCTGAGTCTACATCAGTCAGTAAAAAATGCTTCATTCCAGGCAACTGGGAAGCTGGATATTTCCCAGTTGAATAAACCAGTTCCCAGCTGAAAACACTCAAATTGAATGAGCTCGTAGACATTGTGGCTGATGTTAGACTAAACAAAAGTAACGTTAAATAACCTGTAACCAATAACACTTGGTGGTGGTCGGAGGTTGAGGTGCCAGGTGTTTAAACAAATCGCTTTTTTTGTTGACAGTGAAGTGGAACTTCCCAATCAAGTCCCTGTTCCCAAGTGAGATTTACCAGTTCAAGTGACATTCCAGAGCATTTTTAAAAGTGGGAGGTGGGAAATCTCCCAGTTACCTGGAACGCACCATTAGTCTGACTGTTGTCCATGATATGTATCAAAGCATCACTAGTTACAACATAATTTGTCAAATTGTAATGTCAGTGTCATTTATGTGGATTTTGGTCCATATTTTCACTCTTTTTGCTAGGTAACAGTTGTGGAATTAAATATATGTCATATTTCCTGGACAAAATACCTTTATAAACCTTACTACAATAGAACAACTGGGTCAAAACTGTCTAAATGCTTAGTATTGCACCTTCTCCTCCAGCTAAGGCCCTGACGAAGTCAAGCACAACATCATGGAGATTGTCCCCGAGCGCCGTTCAGCTGCAGCTCACTGCTCCTGACAGACGCCCCAGCGGCTCTGCAGGATGGATCAAATGCAGAGAATGAATTTCCCTCTCGAGGGATCAATAAAGTATTATCTTATCTTATCTTATCTATTATCTTAAATGTTATCATGTTCATCATGTTTTACTAAAAACTGTTTTCTATATGCACTTCAATACTTTTTGGTGTTTAAATATTATTAAACTATCTTTTCTGCCAAAGAGTATGACACAGTGGCACCTGGTATTCCAGTGGTCTCCCATCCAACTACCGACAAGGCCCTGGCTTGCTTAGCTTCTAACATCTACCGAGATCAGGCTCTGACAAGCTGGGATATTTTAGTATTAAAATCTAAACTCCAGGTCTGTGTCCTTATGCTTGTGTTTTAGCTTTGTGGTCCTTTAAACAGCCGAGACTCCTGAATGTGTGTGTAATGTGTCGTGTGTGTACTGTATGTAGTGTGTCCTGTGTATGTAGTGTGTTGTGTGTGGAGAGAACAGGGCCCTCAGCAGCAGGGACAGGGACAGTGACAGTGACAGCAGTGTAGAGTGCCCTCTCCTGGCAGCAGCGGGACACAGGCCTGGTGTGGGTGAGGAGAGGGGGTGCTGGAGGGAGGGGGGTGAGGAGGGTGTGTGTGTGTGTTTGAGGAGGGGACAGGGAGTGGACGGGACAGGGGTGGACGGGACAGGGGTGGGGGTGGTTTCACGCGGAGGAGGAAGTGCTTTTATGAGCGCTGTCCACAGGTTAATCCAGAATAAACAAGGACGGCCATCTTGTGTGACCTCTGACCCCTGACTCCAAACCTCATCATGTGACACAGACTTTCTATCAGTTTTTACCCATTGGATTTATTTACTCTGCTTAAATTATAATTTATTTTTTTTAGGAATTCATTTTATGTTTGTTTGTTTTTCTTCAGATTTATTAAAGATTTTGTTTGTAGATTTTTATGTATTTATTTTATGTCCTTTTTGTATATAATGTTGATATATTTATTACAATTTCTTTTTATGGATTTGATGTACTTTTTATGTTTGATTTATTTATTTTTTAAGAATTTATTCATACTTTTCTATGGATTTGATCTATTTTTTTATTTTATTTTGTGTGGTTGTTTCCGTCAGGTTTTCACTTGCGCCTGTGTTTTCTCTTGTCCAATGACCAGGCTTAAAAAACAAGACTGTCTGCAGCTCACAACAACCCAGCAAACAGGTGAGAACGGGTCTTTTTGCACAGTGGAAACAGCAAAGCACTGTACCGCTCCGACCTGACCCGAGCCGAGCCTATGGAAACAAGGGCTGTATGTGTGTTATTCCTAAAGTGGGGTCCAGGGTCCCTTGAAGAGCCTCCGAGACACTGCAGGGTCCAAAAGGTCACAACAAGCATGAAAGAAAAACGACATTTACATGAACTGTTCATCATTATTTAATTTATATTTTATATCCACATTATGTTCAACTGTCTTAATATGAGAGCATGTCTTTTTCAATTTAGTGTTGATTATTATTCAAGTGAACCTTTTGGTTACTCTGCAGTTAAAATATATATGTTTCCTTTTTTTTTTTTTTTGCATAAACAATAATGCATTATTTATTTATTTATTTTGGAGTGCATATTAAAGTGTGTATTACAAGTTTGAACGTTTTTCAAATGTTTATTTAATTTGGTAGATTAATACCTGTTGTAATTATAAATGATAATTTTATGGTAATCAAGAACAAGTTTTTGGAGAAAAATGTGATAATACTGTAAGTTGAAAATACCAGGAAATAGAGCAGAGTTCTAAACTGATGACATCACACTGTGAAAACAATGACATTTTACATTTTCTCACAAGAAACAGATTTTTTAAATCTCTGTAAACACACATTTAACAAAAAAAGTGAGTTCAGGTTGATTTTTATGGCTCAAGTAAAAAAAAAAGTGTTGCATTTGAAGAGAGGCCCAACTTATTAAATGGTCGCTAGGCAACTACCTAGCGTGATGTCATTGTTGATGAACAGGAAGTACATTTTTAATGCTAAAAGATGGCCAAACTGGAATGAAATTTGAAAAAATGTTTAGTAAAACCTTAAATATATTGATCTTAACTACGTCTTTGTGAAATGAGTAGTTCAACCTGTCATGGGCACTTTAAGTTGAACACGTTCATTTAGTCGACTGATCAATGACGTATTCGTAGTCAACCAACAATATCTTTACATAAGACACTTTAACTCAAGCTCTGTGTGAGATGTAGGTTTGAAACATGTTCCTGTTGTTTATCTGCTTGTCTACCAACAGTTTTCTCTTTGTACATGTCAGAGCATTTTGTCTGTACACTTTCTCACGCCGCCTCTCGTGCAGTTTTGCCTCTCACTGCAGCGGCGCCTTGAGCCTGTGCCTGTCCCCGTGCGGCTGCATTAGTCCGGACGCTGCAGGTCGGCTGAGTCTTGTAAACCGAGAGTGTGAGGTCAGTGTTCGTGACTCGAGCGCGAGAAAGACGGCGACACACCAGCACGGCAGAGCTCCAAGAATAAAGCCAACGTTGACAAGAAAGAGAAGATAAAAGCTCGTCTCACTTTTGCCGATAAGAATTCTCATAATTCTCAGTCAAAGCTTGAGGGAAAAGAAAGAATGCATCCTGGTGTATTTAATAAAAAGAGCATCATGTCTAAAGTGAAACATGTTGGTTGTAGAGTCATAGAGCTGGGCGATTTGGCAAAATAACAATATCACAATTTCTTGAAGACAGATGCGGCCCTCAACCTGTTTTAATCAGGCCCCCAGCAGGTTTTACTCTTTACACTGCGATAGCCTTGAACTCCAAATATTCATCTTAATTTACTCATTTTAGCCACGTTAAAATAAAATTGCTAATACTTGGGCAGCATATTTCACTTGTTTGGAGACATTTCTGACTGTTTAGAAGATATTTCAGCTGGAATCGAATTTGCTAAATGTGAAATAATCTTGGTCCATCAAGAAAAACCTTCCATTCAACAATAAATTCCAGATTTCAAGACATTTTAGCAAATCTAGAAGTACATTTTTGTATTGCAGTATTTCTTTTATTTAACTGACTTGGCTATGAAGCATGTGTTTGTACTTGTGTTCTTAATATAAATGGTAACAATGCTAGATAATGATAATGATTAGGTTCAGACTTTAACACTGATTTGAACATTTTGTTGAGCGATAAAAACACACTGCAGCATTACTTGTTATCACTACCTAGAGTGAGTATTTAAATTCATGTGTTTATATCTTTTATTTCAAGTTCTGTGCCCGTTCACTGATTTGAAATGCTGCAATAAAGTCTTTGAGCGCTATTTTGTGCCTTAAGTTATTGCCAATGCCCTCAATGTCTGAAACTCACACTAGCCTTGTGAAATTTGGTGCAACAACTTGTCAAATACCGTGACGTAATGTGCAACTCCCCAGCCCTGAAGCCGTGATCCTCGGTAAAATCTGGCCCTCTGGAAAATAAAGTTGAATAGCCCTGCTCTACTTAGATCGGCATGTTCATGTCTCACTAATGTTAGAACATGGTACATTTAACATCGCAAATCTCTACTGAAACTTACAAACAACTATCCATTACAACCAGAAAAATGAACCAACCTCGGAGCCACTAAACATCCATCACCCCCAGTATTCCTGCAGTATTCCCAGAGTATTCCCATGCAGAGTAGAGCGTCATTTATGGAGAGCGACTTTGCCTCTGATGGACACTTTTACAGCCGCTGTCTCGTCCCGTATCTTATCAGCCTCTTCTCCTCCGCCGTCGGCCGCTCTTTACGGCTCTTTATCTGACATGAAAGACGCTGGCGCAGGACGGGCCGCCATTACGGCTCCATCGACATGAAACGGCGGAGGCCTGACGCGCTCCTTGTCCGGCACGGCGCGGCTCGGGACCATTAAAACGGCCGAGCCCTGGCCAGTGTCAGGGAAGCGTCATCGTAATGAGACTTCAAAAAACCTTCAGCCCGTCTCTGGAGCGCGGTCAAAAGGCGGCAGTAAAAAAAAAAGCGGAGAGCACTCAGTGATAACGACGTGTCTCTGTTGGCCAAACGTTGGGCGCTAACCAGCACTTAGCCCCCGCGGCTCACAGCTTACATGTACATACGCCCCGCTCATCGCCCCGGTCAGATGGGCCAAGGAGATAAGACACGACGGGGCTTTCTGTCAGTCTCCACAGCGCTTATTTTATTAGAACAGTCAGACAGAAAGGAAGAGTCAAAGAGCTGAGGACCACACGTAACTAATGGAAACAGGCTTCTGTAGTTTATCTTTGGCATTAAATTAGGCTGTAAATAAGAGTACGTCAAAAAAAAAAAAAACGCTCAGATTAAACTTTAGCGACCATTTTGTGGACTGAATTCGCTTTTTGCTAAAGTTTAGAAGCTTGAATCAGGTTCTGAATCTGACATTTCTGTTCATCTGATTCCACCTTCTTGCCTAATTCAAACGTTTCCCTGATGATGTTTGTGTGAAATATATTTTATTATAAAGCCCTGGACATATAATGTTTACTCAGACTGACCATTTAAACCAGGGGTGTCCAGACTTTTTTCACAGTGGGCCTCACTTTGAAGCGTATATGGAGCGGGGGACCGTATAATACACGACTGTGAAGTGAATCATTCAAAATGTTTGCATTTGACCTAATTTTGATAAACAACAAAAAGCAAGTGTTAGTCATTTCTGTGTCTTTGTTGCATTAAAGAATTAATAAAAATGCAATGCCACAAAATGGACTGGTATTTGACTTGAGCCTCTTCTTTTATATTTTCATGGAGAAGCTGTTCCTTTAGTTGCATTTTTTTTTTCATAGTTCCTACTGAATTGTACAGTTGACTTTTCACCTCCAGAAAGTTACACAGTCCAGCTTTAAAGATTAATTAAACATTCACTTTAGGTTTTAAAGGCATCCAAATGCTTGTCATTTTGCCTTTGATCATAATAACTACACTTTTTGTAATTTGGGCCAATCTAGCAAGAAGTCTCAGGGTAAAAAAAAATGGTCTAAGGGCCGCATTTGGCCCCCGGGACGCAATTTGGATACGTCTGATTTAAACAATCTGTGTTCTAATGTGAAGCTTTTGTACGTGACAGAAGCTCATTTGTGACAAACAATTTAAAATATAATAATAATTTTAGATATACTGTGTCATGACAGTACAACCTTTATATTAATGAGAAAAACGACAAGAACACATCCTAGTACATTAGTTCTATTGGATACATCTGAAGAAAAACACTAGTCTTTTAATTAGTACAGTCAGCAATGTATGAGAAGCTAAATATTTTGCCTTTGGTTGATGAACAGTTATAAAGTGCATAAATAAGTCAAATGTCAGTTTGTTCAAGAAAAGTCAACTATGTCAAATCTATTAAATTATGTCAGAGGAAACAACAACAAACAGAAACCAGTTCACTTCAAAAAGCGTAATCTCTTCTGTATTGAAAAGGAATACAAACAATTCAAAATATATCAAACTATGCACACATTCACCATTAAAAAGGTTATTCTAATATTCAGTTTGATATCACATCCAAGAAAAGTACTCAAACCACCAGGTAGATATCAATCAAATCAATCAAGAAGTTAGAAGTCTAATTTCATAAAGAGGAGTCCAAACAGTAAGTCTCTAAAAAGCTACAGAATACAAACATGCATCCACAGGGTCTCATCTCATCCCAGGACGGAGGAGGAGAAGAGCTCAGTCTGGAACTCTCACCAGTGACCACTCAGACCACTAGTCACACTATGAGCTGTGTTTTCACAATCAGACACTGTTTTATGCCAAAGCCAGTGAACCCAACAGCGATACGCCGCAGTATAACACTACATACCGGTAATAATGGTACAAATACTCAAATGAAACATAACGTGGGTCCATAGATGGCAGGTGCACTCTGTGAGCATCAGGCTGTGTTCCACTTACCTCCTGACACCGGGGCGTCCATGAAGACCGCTCCCATCTTCTCGGCGGTCACGGCCATGTCCTTGGACACAGACGGGTCTATGGTGGACGAGTCGATCAGCAGAGTGCCCTTCTTCACCTTCCTACAGAACAACACAAACTCAGATACAGCCTGGGGAGAAGTAGATTAACTAAACATAATGGTTTTGTGCTGCAACAAGTCATTAATTGTGGACCTCGTCAGTCATCAGGACTTGGAAAAACTTCATGGAACACCTGCGACGCTTTGGATGTACCGTTTCTGTTTGGATGTTTTCTTTTCTTCATGTCCGCGATAAACATAAGAGGAGTCGCTTGAACAGGACAGAGGTGAGTGAACTATCTTTATAAACTGTCCAAATATGTAACGTAACAGTGTTTCCTTTTATCGAACACACAAGCCGGGACGAGTCTGTGTGTAACAGCTACTTACAGCCTCATTGAAACAGTTGTGATCTAAAACTTTAAGGTTAGTTGCTTGGTGTCTGTGCTTTAGTTCGTGTGGCTGTGGCACACGCAGACATGACAGTCTCTTTCTAAATATGTATTTGTACATTGTAGTTGATCACACAAATCTCCAGCACTTTTACCGCCACATGTTTACACATTTACACTGTGCTGTGTATCTTAAAATTTTAAATAAAGCTAAAAAAAAGGCAGTGTGGTGTAGAGACCTGCATTGGGCGTGAATCCCCGCGGGACCCACGGGACCCGTGAGCAAATCCTCGGGAACGGGCGGTTTTAACGTTGCGGGGAGCGGGCGGTCAGGCCAAACACCTCGGGTCCCGACCGGACTCGCGCTCTCTCCGCTGTCTTGAAAATATTACGTAAGAAGAAAGAAATACCGCTTTGTGCGCGCTGCTGGTCAACAGAGAGACACAACACGGACACCTGCGAGGTGCAGACACGTAAACCCGCTGCTGTATTTCCTAGTCTAGCGTGCGTATCATCTGTGCGTCCTCGCGCCAGCAGCAGCCGCAGCACGGGTCCAGAGGAATGAATGAAGGACACACACACGGGCAGATGGAGATAATACACACGGAGTTTGGGCAAGTAAAGTGTTTGCTTAGCAGAAACTGGAGGTGTGAGGAGCTTTGTATTTAAGGTAAGAAATACACAGACACCATGGCTTTATGATTGAATGTGTCAAACGAACATAATTGCCTTGTTACAGATTATTTAGGCTGGTGCCTATCATTTTAAAACTAGATGTAGAGAGTTATGCAGAGTTTAGTAATTTGTGTCCATGTTGTTATGCCCTGGGGCCGCCACGCAACCTCCGTGTCACCAAAAAAAAAAAAAAAAGTCGAGACCCGACGGGACCCGCGGGGGTTTCTCGGGCGGGAGCGGTCATAAAAATCTAGTCCCGTGCAGGTCTCTAGTGTGGTGCAGGGGTGAGCGAACGGAGGAGAGAAAAGCATGAGGCTTTGACAAAGTAATAGGGTTTTTTACTGTAAATTTCACAAAACTAACAATGTTCTACAACAAAAGAGCATTATTGTATTATTGTGTATAATGCACATTGTGTGTGAAATTACCAGAAAAATCTGACTAAGCTCAATTTTGAGCCGTTTTAGCCTTAATTAGTGTCGAAATAATAACAAAATAATTGGAAGATGATATGACGATTTTGAAACATGGATATCGCCCAACCCTGTTTTGAACCTCATTTAATTGGCTTTGTCTGTTTAAAGATGAAAAAAAAGCTAAAGAGTTTTTAACATATTAAATCATAGAAACATTTTTTTTTCATTGAAGTTACATGCTTTTTTTCAACTAAAACAGCACTTATTTTGAAACAGAAGGAGGCGTGTGGGTCTCTTCTGGTTTACAACACGTCTTCATGTTTTGTGTGAGGCTGTTGTGTTTCTCAGAGTGTCATGAGTGTGCTGCTGGAGCTTACTTGAGAATGCCGTTGTTTCCTGTGTAGGCATCGATGACGTTGGGACTTGAAGGCAGCATTGTGATGATGCGGTCTGCTTTGTCCGCCACGTCGGCCGGTGTGTCCACCACCTGCACCAAACAGCAGAGCAGCTACAGTTAGAACGCTAAACCAACAGGAAAGGCCTGTTGTACACTTTAAAGAGTACAGCCTCAGCAGACCGACAGCAAAGATCCTGGGATATTCCATAGATTTCAACAGCGAACATTGATTTTTTTTTTTCTGAGGTCCAGCTTAAGATGAAGCAGGTTAAGGCTAATGGCAACTAATTGATTATTGAAATAATCGTCAATGAATTTAGTAATCGTTAACTAGTCTTTACAAGTTTCAAGACAGCTCATGAGGAGAGAAAAGAAGTTTTAAGTCTCAAAATTACACAAACATGAACGGGATTTTGACAAACACATTTTTTTTCTATTAGGCAAAATATTTTACCATAAAATGAAAATTGTTAAAAAAAAAAAAAAAAAGGAGCGTCAATGTTAGTCAAAGTAGCAATTGTGCACCACGTCATTTCATGTTCTCTGTTTCCAGACTCCAGGTTCTGTTTCTTATAAGATTCATAAGCTTAGATAATTCAAGTTTCCACTCTGTACCAGTGGTAGAATAATACAGTATAATAGTACAGGCTCTATTGGTACAGGAGTAGAGTTCGAGGGGAAAACACTGGCACCTAAAAGGTTAAAACTACTTTTATATTAAATGTATAAAGAAAACACACTTTAGTCCACTGATGTGAAAAACAAGACTTTCAAACAGCTTCACTGACAAATTTTGTCAATGCGACGTCTGAATTATTTATACCATGGTCAGTGAGAATTCCAATGTTAACTGGCGTGCATTATAATCGTATATGCATACGTAGTTCGGCAGGTTAAATCACCTACATATCAATGCGCTGGATAAGTCTTCATGAATGTGCCTTTTGTTGCGACGTAAAACTGATCCATTGTCCATTTGAACGAGATATGAACGTGGTTCCTCACTTTCCTGAGAACTTTGCCTGAAGATTTCCAAGTTTTCTCTCCATCCCACTTCTGACACCATTTCGAGTTCAATGATGTGTAGAAGAAAAAGGAGGCGTCTTAACTTGTGAACTGGAGGTTTATTACACAGTTGTTTAGCATCGTGTCTTTTAGTTAGCAAGCAACAACGTTCTACGTCTCTAATGTGATAGTGATAATAAATATAAAAGAAAATGAAATTGCAGAAGTTCAGTATAACTGGTTGATGTCTGTAAAGTGCAGCCCTGGTTATAGTTTTAATGCACTAACAGATCTTGTGCTACAATATAATGACAACTAAACAGCCTGTTTTCACATCACAAATGATGCAAGAAGACAAATAACATAAATACCACCAAATATTTTTATACGCTTTATTATAGATGTTTCATTCCGCATTCATTTGCCGGTGTAGGAGCTTCTGATTTGACGTAGCTCAGGATCACATCGGCCGAGTTTGCAGCGCGTTTGTAACGAGCAGAAATGGATTTTCTTGGATCTTTGATGACCTGTTCCTCACAAGAGTTTGAGTATTTGATTTCTTGTTACAATGGAGCGACGTGACAAAGAAGATGCTGAAATTGGTGCTCGTCTTTGTTTGGCGTGAATGTAATTACAAAGAAAGGTGTCAATTATAACTCGGGCCCATTAAAATAATCTGTAATCTGATGGTTAAACAGCAAACTCCTATAGAATTATGACCTGTCCTCCAGTTCAAAATCAGCCATTCCAAAATGCTGCAAGATCTAGTGAACGCACCTTATTCAATCTTTATCTTGATTCAATACTGTGCGTCCACGTTCTGATCTACAATTGGAAGCCAAAGTTTTATCTGGAGGTCATTATAACTCTATGTGAGCCATTACTGAAAAAACGATCAAAAAATTATGAAAACTTTTCAACTGATTATTGTTCGATGTTCAAAAGGCAACAATCAATTTTGGGTATTTCTGTGGGCCGGGCCGGACCAGTAATTACAGAGATATTCTTTAAATGTCACAAGTTTGAGTGTAGAACTCTGACCATGCCATGCCACTTATTGAACCGAATGATGAAGTGATGACTTCTCATGCTCTTGTGGTTGATGTTTGTAAATTTAGCATCTAAAAAATCCCAAAAGACGTTGACAGACTTGTAATTCTTCAGACAGATTTTTCTATTCTACATCTATTAGGACTTTGTACTTATAGTAGCACCTCATCTTGCTGATTTGTTTTGACAAAGAAGATGCTGAAATTAGTGCTCGTCTTTGTTTGGCGTGAATGTAATTACAAAGAAAGGTGTCAATTATAACTCGGGCCCATTAAAATAATCTGTAATCTGATGGTTAAACAGCAAACTCCTATAGAATTATGACCTGCCCTCCAGTTCAAAATCAGCCATTCCAAAATGCTGCAAGATCTAGTGAACGCACCTTATTCAATCTTTATCTTGATTCAATACTGTGCGTCCACGTTCTGATCTACAATTGGAAGCCAAAGTTTTATCTGGAGGTCATTATAACTCTATGTGAGCCATTACTGAAAAAACGATCAAAAAATTATGAAAACTTTTCGATTGATTATTGTTCAATGTTCAAAAGGCAACAATCAATTTTGAGTATTTCTGTGGGTCGGACCAGTAATTACAGAGATATTCTTTAAATGTCACAAGTTTTAGTGTAGAACTCTGACCATGCCATGCCACTTATTGAACCGAATGATGAAGTGATGGCTTCTCATGCTCTTGTGGTTGATGTTTGAAAAATTTAGCGTCTAAAAAATCCCGAAAGACGTTGCCTCCAGGACTTCTTTTCTTTCTTATTTAAAGGTGCCTTTGTGTAACTACCCTCTTGTCTGTCTAAGATGTCTTCATCAAAAGGAACCATTCTTTTCTTTCAAATTTTAAGTTGGATTGGTCTCTGGCTTTCATCACTGCTATTTTGAATTGTTCTCTTTTCTCGACTAGAGATATGTCGTCCCATTCTTCATCTTCCTCTGACATCATTTTCTCACTCTTTGAGCTTGATTTGTGGGAGGAGTGTTTTAGGTAAAGCTTGATTTGACTTGGGTGTCCAATCTTCGAAGAAGCCCTTGAAGATGTGTCTTGGCTTGAAAATACATCGTCGTTTAACCCGTGTAATGTGTCTTGAGAACTTAAACTCAAGATTGCGTTTTCTGAAAGTCTTGGAATGGATTCAGTTCGACTTGTGGATTCGTCAGAGGAACTTTCGCTATCCGACAGCTGACCGTACATGGTCGATTGAGGAACCTGTGCTTTTTGAACTTCCATTTTGGGTTTGGTTATGCGAGTTTCATCTTGTTGCTTCTTGGATGAGGTCCCTCCAAGCACACATTTCTCAGGCTTTTCTATCTCCTTCCATTTCTTTTCTTTGCTGATCCAGTCTTGTCGTTCCAATTCTATAGCTTCTCGATTTTTCTCAATTTGGTCTTTCAATTGGGAGAGATTGTTTTCAAATTGGCTTCTCTCTTTGGCAAACATCTCCTCTTGGTGTTTCAACCTATCCTCCATAATTTTGCGAGAGTTTTGCTGTTCGGTCGCAAGCATCTCCTTAAGCCGTGCGCATTTTATCTTCAGCTTGTCAATTTTCTCTAGCAGCCTCTCTTTAAGTTTGAGTTTGTCGTTTTTCCAAATTTCCTGCTGGTGGTTTAGCTCCGAAATGATGTCGTCCCGATTCTTCTGCTGTTCTGTCTCAAGCGCATTCCCAAGCTCCTCAATTTTGGCTCGCAACTTGCTATTTCGTCAGTCATTTTAGTGCAGTCTTCTGTAAGTTTGAGTTTTTCTTTTATCCAATTTTCCTGCTGCTGTCTTAGCTCAGAATCTAAGTCGTCACGATTCTTCTGCTGTTCTGTCGCAAGTGCGTTCTCAAGCTCCTCAATTTTGGCTCGCAACTTCTCCATTTCAGCATTCTTTTTAAAGCAATCTTCTGTAAGTTGGAGTTTTTCTTTTGTCCACATCTCCTGCTGCTGTTTTAGCTTAAAATCTATGTCATCACACTTCAGCTGTTCTGTCGCAAGTGCGTTATCAAGCTCCTCAATTTTGGCTCGCAACTTCACCATGTCGGCATTCTTTTTAGAGCATTCTTCTGTAAGTTGGAGTTTTTCTTCTGTCCAAATCTCGTGCTGCTGTTTTAACGCCGGGTCATTGCGAATCTCCGTCCGCTTCACAATTTGTTGCTGCAGTTGATAAAGTGTTTCTTGGAGCTTCTCAGTTTGATCTTTCTTTTTGGAGCAGTCCATTTCAAGTTCACATTTTTCCTTGGTCAATATCTCCTGCTGTTTCAATTTAAGATCCATGTTGTCGTGATAGTTTTGAGAATATTTGGCTAAAGTCTCATGAAGCGTCTGGATTTTGTTTTGGAGCTCTTGTGTATCATGAGTAAGCTTCTCGACTTCATGATTCTTTTTGAGAAGATCGCTTTCCAGTTCTTTGAATTTAGCATCACGTTTGCTTCGCTCTATTGCAAACTCTTCCCTAAGACTGTGACTTTTCTCTTTCCTTTTCTCAACTTTGTTCATCAGCTTTTCGATCTCAAAACGCTGCCTCTCGATCTCCTTTTGCTGCGACTCAATTTTGTGAGAATATTTGTCCACATCTTTTTCGAAAGCTGATTTCTCTTTGGCCCAAATTTCCTGTTCCTTTTTAAACTTGGGAGACGTTTGTTCAGGGTAACTTTGACTTACCGTTGCAAGATTCCCCTCAAGTTGAGCAATTATCATTTGCTGCTTCTGTAGTTCATAGTTCTTTTTGGAGAATTCGTTTTCCAATTGGAGTTTCTGTTTGTGCCAAATCTCTTCCTTCTCTTTAAATTCTAAGGCTTTTCTCTCACAATAACTGTTGAAGTTTTCCTTCCATTTCCTGTTGTTTTCAATGAGCTGGGTTTGTTGCAGCTTCAGCTCCTCGATTTCCCTGAGTTGTTCAGTCAGTCTGTTCAGCAGTGTGGCCTTGTGCAGATCGTTTTCTTGGATGAAAGTAGTGTTTGTTCTAGTTTGGGCCATCAGTTTGGGGTTTTGCTGAATAGATGCTAGCTTCATTTTTAGGTAATCCCGTTCGCTGGTCAATTCCATTTCTGTCTGGGATTTATCTTTTTGCAGCTGACTGATCCTTTCGACGAGTTTCTTACTTTCATCTTCAAATTTCTTTCTCTCGTTCTCAAACTTTGCTTTCTCGTTTAACCAGGTCATTGTTTTTGCATCCATTTCTGTCTCGCTGAGAAGAATCTGATTCTCCTTTTTGGCCAGCTGACTTTTCAATGCGGCCAAATCCTTCATCCATGTTATCTCCTGCTCCCTCTTCTCTGTTAGCTGGTTACTCAGTTCTGCAATTTTTCTCAGGAGGTCAGTTTCTTTATGTATAAAGGCTTTTTCGTTGCCATCATACAAGGTTGTTTTTTCTTGCAATTGCTGCCAGTGATCTTTAACTTTAGTCTCAAGAGCTTTGTTTAGTTGCGACAGCGTTTGGATTTGGTTCTCCATGTTACGCTTCTCGATTGCCCAACTGTTTTCTTGCCTAAACAACCCAAACTGAACTTCTTGCTCTATGTAGTTCCTGGCTCGGACCCAAGTGGATTCGACTTGATTCAAAGAAGTGGGCTGAACATCCCAAGATTTCATGACTTCAATCTGTCTTAGTAGTTCAGCCTTTTCAGCTTTCCAGGCTTGCTCTGTCTTATGCAAATCCTTGAAGCTGTGTATTTCCTGCTCTTCCTCAGTTTGGGTTTCCATGGAGATCATTTTTGGATGGAAGGCTTTTACCGGACTGACTTTGGAGTTTTTCTCTGCTGTTTTAACTTTTTCACGCAGAGTCTGAATTTCAGCCTCAAAACATGCCTTTGTCTTCTTCCATTTGTCAAGTTGTCTCTTATGCTTAGCTTCTACCTTTTCTAAACAGTCTTGCTTTTCGGAAATTTGTGTTGTCAGATTTTTGGCCCCATCGGTTAGAATTTTGGCCTCTTTACACCAAGCATCTTTTTCGGATTTTAACTTGTTTGTCATTTCAGTCCACTCGGCCTCCCTTCTAGCAAGGTCTTTTTCAATTTCAAGCTTGTACTCCTCAAATCCTTTTTGCATTTTCCTAACGTAGTCTGACTCGCATGGCAAAGGCTGATTTGAAGTCTCAGTCTGGGTTTCCACGGAGATCATTTTTGGATTGAAAGCGTCTACCTGAACGGCTTTAGATTCTTTCTCAGCTGCATTAACTTTCTCACGCAGTGTCTGAATTTCAGCCTCAAAACGTGCCTGTTTCCTCTTCCATTTCTCAAGTTGGCTCTTGTACTCAGCGTTTATCTCTTCTAGACGGTCTTGCTTCTCTGAAATTTTCGCTGTCAGTCGTTTGGCCTCATCATTTAGATTGTTGGCTTCGTCACACCAAGCATCTTTTTCGGACGCTAAATTGTTCGTCATCTCCATCCACTCAGCCTCTCTTGTGGCAAACTTCTTTTCAACATCAAGCTTATACTGCTCAAATTGTGTTTCTAGTTTCTTGACGTAGTTTGACTCGAGTGACAGAGGCTGATTTGAAGATGAGTCCTCTGTTTGGGTTTCAAGAGAAATCATTCTTGGCTGGGAAGTACCTATCTGAATGACCTTAGACTCTTGCTCTGCTGTGTTAAGGTTTTCACGCAGTGTCTGAATTTCAGCCTCAAAACTTGCCTTTTTCATCTTCCATTTCTCAAGTTGACTCCTATACATAGCCTCCATCTCTTCTAGATAGTCTTGCTTCTCAGAAATTTTCGATGTCAGTCTTTTGGCCTCATTATTCAGGTTGTTGGCCTCCTCACACCAAGCATCTTTTTCTGATACCACAATATCCATCATCTCTTTCCACTCAGCATCTCTTGTGGCAAATGCTTTTTCAACCTCTTGCTTGTATTGCTCAAAATCGTTCTCTATTTTCTTGGCGTAGTCTGACTCGCATGACAAAGGCTGATTTGAGTCCTCGGTTTGGTTAACTTCTTCACGAAGTGTCTGAATTTCAGCTACAAGATTTGCCTTTTGCTCTTTCCATTTAGCCCGCTGAGACCGATGCTCGTCTTCCATCATTTTTAAACAGTCTTGCTGATCTGAAACTTTTGATTTTAGATTTTTGGCCTCCATGTACCAAGAATCTCTTTCTGATTCTAACTTGTCCTTGATCTCAATCCACTCGGTCTGTCGAATGGCAAGTTCGTCTTCAATGTCACGCTTGTACAGTTTGAACTCTTTCTCTAGTTTCTTTGCGTAGTCTGACTTGCGTGACAAAGGCTGGTTTGAAGTTGTTTGCTGGTGGGTAACTTGGAGTAGCTTCTCCTGCTCTCTCCTCCAAAGCGCTCTCTCCTCTTCCATCCTGTTTTCCGCCTGTTGGGCTTCTACCATTTTAGCCCTAAAAATGTTCTCCTTTTCTTCCATCTCGTGTTGTAGTAGGTCTTTTTCTCTGGACCATTGCTCCTGCGCTTCATGGTGGAAGAGTTTTACAGTTTGTAGTTCACTCTCCAAATCGTCCACCAGCTGTCGCAGAAGTATCTCGTTTTCAGTCATTTTCAGGCTTAAAAAAGTACTTTTAAACCTTGTCTTAGGTTTAAAAGTATGACTGATTCAACTGGAAATAGTGTGTTTGTTTTTCAGGAGTGACTGTGAGTGCGTCTGCTCTGTTCAAATGCTCAGTTCAGAATGACTTAGGCTGACAGAGGCTGACAGATAGAATGTCTGTATGACATCACAAAGCTTTGTCTCCTCTTTGATCTGTGATCAGCCAATCAGAGGACAGTTCCGTCACCATAGCAACCCAAGTTTGAATTGAGAGAGCGTAGCCATGGTAACATAAAGCAACAAATAGTTCCAGTAGCCATCTTGAGAGTCTACTAAAGATCTCATAAAAGGAAGCTGAACTTGTAAATTACTTTTTCATTTAAATTTGTTGACAAGTGAACTTTTTTATATTTTTATATATTTATTTATGTTTCAGTCCAACCAAACTATTGCAAAAATCCTTTTGTGCTCATATATACCATAATAACACACATAATACTTTAATTGTGCATCAAATCCAGCTCAGTGCAGTGTTTTTTTATAGCCAGGCTTTCCACTAGTGCCTCTATTTCATTTCACTCCAGCACTATAGATCAGGTATCACAAGACTGCAGACGGTTCCCAAAAAGCAGGAAGTACGGTTGTCTAATCGGCGAGCTGGAGCAGCTCTTTAAAAAAAGGAAAAAAAAATTAAATTAATTTTTAAATATGTTCCACTCAGTTGGGAGGGTGAAATTATAAAACACTGTTGATTAATGCATTGCACACAGCAAGCTTTCTCCTCTTCACAGCCCCAAATAATATTCACATTAGTCAAGACGAAGAAAATACCTGGTGCTTCGAACTTGTCGTACATTTAGTTTTACAGTGACTAAGAAATTATTGATCGTACATCGTACAGGGGGGTGAAACTATCGTACAAAAACAATAATTATTGTACATCTGGCAACACTGGCAGCAACTAACGTGACTCCTTATTTATGAGTGGTTTTGTTGTACAGAACGGTCATGAAAGTAGTGTTTATAGACTTTTGTTTAGTCGTGTTGTGCAGTTTAAAGGCTTGTCGTAGTTGCTGCTCTGTGTTCACTTTCGTAGTGCGCCGTGTCCCAAAAAGAAAAGAAAAGTACTGCGTAAGAAAAGGAGGAAAATTGAGGCTTTTGCGATGAGCCAGTCACAGTTGTCAGTATCGCGGTATCGATTCGCCCTATACGATATTCAGACAAAATTATGTCAGTCCAACAAAAACAAATCCAAGCATGGCTTTAAACATATCGGTTGAAGTGTAATTATCAAATATGACAGTGCTGGACTTAAGACGTTATTGATCGACTAAAAAAACACACTTCCATTTCAAAACTTGTGGTGTCTCAAAGATTTGACCAAATATTCACACATAATAATTATTTGGGCAGATAACAATGCACGTAAAAAGGATTTTTACATTTTAAAGTGTTAACGTAATGTAGTAATTGTAATACATTTGCTTTCAAATCCTTTTTTCAGTAAAATAATACTCACATATTTTGGTCAACTAAAACCCCACTGATGTATTAATGACTAAATGTCAAAATTCATTCATTCGTTTTTTATCGCTTAATCCCGTTAGGGGCCGCAGGTGACTGGAGCCTATCCCAGTAACTTTGGGCCTTAGGCGGGGAACACCCTGGACAGTGGCCAACTCGTCCCGGGTTAGACAGACACATTCACTCTCTCAGGAAATTCATTCATAGAGGAAATTCACAGTGACCTAAACATGCATGTTTTTGGAGGCTGGAGGAAACCCGCAGAAGACGCTGACACGGAGAGAACATACAAACTTCACCCAGAGATCTTAAGATGTTGATATGGTCCAACCCGAGAACCCACAACCTCCTTATTGGGAAGCCAGAGCTCTAACCACTCTGCTATCGTGCAGCCCTTAAATGTCAAAATGTGAAAAACAAACATTTCTGTCTCTTCTTGAAGTCTTTTATTTATAGTAGCGATATACCAACTATTTAGCACAGAACAAATTTGAAATGGGGCTTATGATAAAAAACTAGCTTTAATGTGTTTAACCTTGTTACTTGCAACCTTGTATTGTTCTGTAACTAAGAATCAAAATCTCCATCCATAATTCTGTAGTTCTGCTCATATTCCAGTATTTTTAGAAAACTGTCACTTAGCCACTTCTCAAAAATAAAAACATGGACTATGTGTAACTGACATTTCGATGCTTTGCTCGAATACCACTATGAAGAGGCGGGGCTTAGGACCATGAAAAGGCGGAGCTTACCAGATTTGCATTTTGAACAGAAAGTTAAACCACTTGTTTCAAAGACTCAGCCGTACAGACCAGTGTTTAGATTGTACAATGAAAAGAATGTACTGATGCTTCATGGCTGAAAGTTGTTATTTATGTTGGACAAAAACTATTAAAATATCCACAGATCGTTTTATTTGCCTCAAAGACTTAAAATAGACAGTTGACAACAATTGTAATCAAATCAAAGTTGTGATCAAATCGTGACGTAAACTTTCTTTCAAAACGGCCCCACTCTACCGTTCAGTCTTACCTGTGCGCCTAAGTCCTGCAGCTCCTTACAGGACTCTGGGAACACGTCGGTGCAGATGACCGGATACCCGTTCTTCAGCAGGTTGGTCGCCATAGGGGTGCCCATGTTCCCCAGCCCGATGAAGCCCACGGGAGTTTTGGAGGCCATGGTCCGCGTCGACGCTGAACAAACACACCAAAGTCATTGTGAACACATGGGATCTATAGCAACAGTTGTCATTGATTTTAACTGAGTTGGTCTCAATCGTCAAACTTAATCTGAGTTTTAGAGGAGCTTTAAGGATTATTTTTGTTCACTGGGATTTACAAATAATTAAAGCGACAAGACAACCAGAGCGTTTTGCAGGATTGACAAAGCTTCATTATGACGAGACACGTGGATTTATAAGTAAGTAGGTAATCGCGTTTCACAGATTGCAAATAGTGGTTTAGAAAGGAAGGGTGACCAAACCATAAGTAAAATCACTATTTACAACACAGTAAAACACACTGTGCAAAAAAAATATGTGTCAAGTAAAAGCAATAACGTGCAAAAAAATAATTATAATAATATCAGAACACCAAGAAAACACCTAGCCTAGCTAGTATTAAAATCAGATGAAACAAATGGGTTTTGAGACGTGTCTTAAAGGGACTGTACCTGATTTTTGCATTCTTAAAATGTAAACAAACAGAAGTAATTCATTTTAAACTTCTTACTTCAGTCTACATGATTTGCTCACTTAGCTAATGCATTCTAAGCTTCAGAATTGTTCATAATGATGAGTTTTGATGTTTTTTCACAGCTGTTAGCAGCAAGGTGAGTCTGTATGCTAACAACAGTTAGCCACAATGCTAAAAAAAAACTGAAAAAGTTGTTGACAAACGGTATTTTATTAGACATAGACAGGACATGACGGACTAATTTCCACCTGAATAGATACTTTAACAAGTGCTGGGGGAAACTGTTTTTAAGTTATCTTGTTGTAAAAAAATCGAGTATAGTCCCTTTAAACTGAGTGACAGACTCAGAGGAGCTGATAGACAGAGGCAGACTGTTCCACTGAAAAAGCTCCGTCTCCTCTTGTCTTCAAGAGAAACTAAACTGAGAGGCAACTTTTTTTCACTGTCAAACTGGGGTCAAAATGAAATGATTTACTGTTCTCCGGCCTTTTTTTTTTTTACATTTTTGTGCAAGCTCACTCATTTTACTGTTACAGTATGTGTGCAAAAAACGCGACTGTGCTGCCATGATGGTCAAACACGTAGGCTAAAGCTTCATACATATTTTAGAAAAGTTTTGGCAAAGTGAATAAAAAAAAAAAAATCTTGACGTGCAAGTAAGAAACTAGACCTGTGCACAGCCTCAGAGCTGTGAACTTCTCCACGCGTCAGGATCGCTCCCACAGAAAAATCACATCACTCACAAAGCTTGCAATTCATATTTGGTGCTGTAAATGAATGTCTGTTTTGCACCCACTGGGGGAGCATACGGCTGCAATAACTCCTTCAGATACAGTGGACCCATATGAAGCAGACTTTTAAAAACATAAGTAACAGTTTGATGTAGAACAGGAGTAATGGTTCCTCGCCTCTTTATGCAGGTAAATGTTCTAAAAGTGAGTGATTTTGGCATTGCTTTGGCTTTTTATTTGGGACATGACGGCCTCAAAACAACTGACCTTTTATTCTAATTGTGTAATAGTGATTCCACCGGTCAATAACTCAGACTATTTTAGACATAAGTTAGAGTTCAAAGTGTTTTGCCAATGTTGACTAACATTTTCAAACTATATTGGAGTTTTAGTGAAGGTGAGGTTTTTCATGCACAAGATTTACAAATGACCAAAGGAACAGAAGAAAGTCAAGAGCATTTACGGAGGGTTGACAAAGCTCCATTATTATGAAACAAGTGGATTTGTACAGCTAAATGGACTAAAAGTGACTTTTCTTAATTTACAAAATGTTTTCAATACTTTATCAAAATCACATTGTTTAAATTGCAAATCTCTGTCTTAAAATTATATGTGCATGGTTTTGATCAAATACACTTCACACAAACATCATCTGGAAAACTTTTAGTCACGTAATTCAGGAGTTACATGTATATTCACAATAACAAGGTCACAGAAGAACATGATGGTCACAGTAAACAAATACTGGGTTTGGTTAACTGAATCACATTTACAGCTGCATTGAGTAGTAACCTGCACACGGTTTCTTGGGTAATATTTATTTATGATATTACTAGAGTTTGCAGTAGTTGTGTGAATGGACTTTGAGCTAAACTGTGAAAACACTGCACGCTGCTGCTTACACAGCACATATTCACTCACTGTGACCTACAGATTCCTGGAAACACATGCATCATTTTATTATGATGTTCATGTTTAGAGCAAAAAGGGCAAAGGTATCTGGTGTGACAAAGTAATCTAAGAAAATGCATCAGGAAAATGTTATGTTGCTCAATTTTTTCCTCATTCACACAAAGTGATATGAAAAGAGAAAATAGAGCTAAAACAAGTTCTCAGGTGAAAACAGAATCAAACCTTCTGTCTCACTGCAGGGGTCAGTGACATTTATAGTTGATATAATATGACATCATGCTGATTCTAGCCAAGCCAACACAAAACATTAGTATCACGATTATTGCAAGACAAAATATCCAAATTCAGCTATTATTCAACAACAGTGAAATCTTTCATTTTCCTCCAATGTCATTGTCAAACACATCATTCTTTCACAAGTTTGTGGAAATGTTCAAGTTGGGGTAACTAACTTTTTATTTGTAAATTTAGTAAACTGTTTTACTCTAAAAAGTATTTGATAAATGCAGCACTTTGTGAAAAAGAATAATATAGAATTACAGTTCTAATCAGGAAGCGAATGCAGCTCTGTGATTGGCTGTGCTTGGGTGGGCCTCTCCAGTTTCACTTTACTGTTTGTAAAAAAAAGTTTACACACTATAATTGCAACTAAAATTGATACATGTTGACATTACCCATGTGTCGAAGGATTTATGAGAGGAAGTAGTAAGATTTAAATCAGCTACCCCTCCTTTAATGTAACATTTAGGTAAATGCATTTTTTACATATAAACTGTAATAAATACAAAATTTAGCTTTATTTTTAATTTTAGCTAAATTATTTTTTCTATAGGTTGAAAGAAAAAAATGACCATGTTTAGCAGTGCCCAGTTTGACACATCTGTTGTGAATATGGTTCTAGGACACAGGTCTCAAACCAGCGGCCCACAACAAATAAACGCAACAATTTGAAATATGTACAGTAATTTCTGTGTGCAGCTCTTTCAGTGTTCAATTGTCATAACTAAGCTAAAACAAAACATCCTGATAAAGACCCAGGCCTGTAGTGTTTGTGAGACACCACCACATAAGCTGGAAAATAAACCTGAACCTATCAATATAAAGTCTAATTTTGCTTAGACGTACAGTAACTGCTGTATAGCATCTCTACAATACACAGTAATACACAAAAATACACACGGTTTGTCCAAAGTTGAACAAACGTGAACCAAAATTTGTGATTCGTGAACCAATAAGGAGCCAGCAGAGCAGACTTTCTTTAGCAAACAATAGACCATGCACCAGGCACTAAGACAAGAATCAGAGCGAACCTCAGAGAGCATCAAAGATAACTTCAAAAGCACAGGCATCCATCTGTACAATGTAGTCTGACTCTGAACAAGGCATTAGAATCACTTTAAGTGCATGGCACTACTTAAAAGTCTTTAGCTGATGGTCATCATATCATTACTAAGTAAGTAAGTAAGTGAGTAAGTAAGTAAGTAAGTTTTGTTTTGAAATAACTAAACTAAACAAAATCTAGCCCTAAAAGTCCTTAACAGGTATTGACTGCAGCATTTAACCAAATATTAGCAAAAACCAGACACATACAAACATTGTGACACTTAAAGTTGATCAATAAAGGAAGATTGTAATCATTGAAATCACAATTATTGTCACAATTGTTTACTTTGAGAAATGGCACCTTAAGACCTTTTAATTTAATAGTGTGAAGTGATAATGGGAACATAAGTACATATAAATATTGAAAAACAGAGTGAGGTTAAAGTACTCTACAAAAACACCATTTGTAAGCAGCGTTTCATTCAAGGAAACACATAGGTTCATACTGAGTAATAACAATTACTCAATTGCACATTTTTTGTTATTGATTAGAGCAATAATCATTCAAATTAGATTAGTTGCATAGTCATTTGCATGTCATTTATACAATATGCATGCATACATCACATGTCAAAGTGCATTTCTAACTAAAATATATATCTATCTGATCTGAGTTTAAAAATGCACAAGCAAATGTGATATGTGTGTGATCTAATTACTTTTTTACCATGGTTCTTCAGATTAGATCTTGCACTTTTACATCATATTTAAAGTCCAAAAATCAGACAATATCCAGATTTTCTGTGCAAGTCAACAGTCCTGAGATGTGGGAGCTCCAAAAGTGGGAGAGTGCACTGTGCAGATAACTCTAGGTAAAGTCTAGGTAATTTATTAGAAAAGCAGCACCTGCACACATATAGCAGAGGTCCGCTCGGAGTCCTCAGATCAGCCTAGCCTCCTGACGTGTACAGTTAACTAAACACAGTTAACTAAACAAGCCCGCAGGTGGTTAGACATCTGTAATTGATTAGGCACAGGACTGTTTACCTAATAGAGCTAACGGGCTAGTGCTAACACCTTCTGCTGCTTGCGAATGCACGTAAAAACCTCCTGATGTAGAGTAAGTGCGGGTACGTTACCGAATGCAAAGTCCACATGTTTATTCCAGCTGAATAGGAGAGCCCGTGAACCCCTGAACAACGCGGCCATGCTTGTTTTTTCCCCTTGACCTCGGTGACAGCTCACGCTCAGCTGTCAGGAAGAGCGTGCGGCTCTGCGTGTGCGTGACCAATCAGAGCGCAGCATTTTCTCCACACGGCAAATGGGATTCAGGCAAAGGCAGGACTTCCGTTTCATTGCACAACAAACCTCCCGCTGACTGAATTAAAGGAGATTTAAGTTTTGTTTTAGGTACTTAGAATAGAACTGTAAGGCTGCGTATAATATATTACACATGAGTGAATTATTTTTGTAGATTTTGTGGAAACTTAACGCTACCGATCTCTTTTTTTTTTCTTCACTTGTATCACGTTTTAACCTAAAATAGCCAAACACAAAACGTACAAAATTACATTATTTTATCCAATAATTTTGTGATATTAATAGCCGGTAATAACGTGATACTATCAGGTATTAATTCGTGATACAAAATATTTTTAGGTTATAATAAATATATAATAATTTAAGTTTAATAAAAATCACTTGATATTATCGAGTGATTTTGTATCACGTTTTAACTTGAAACTATCACGGAAATACCTAATGATATCACGATCATTTATTTATTTATTTGGTTATTTATTTATGAATTTGTAGTATGTTTTTACCAGATATTCTCACGTTATTACCTGATAATAGCATATTATTACTTAATAACATACATTGTGAGTTTAGGCTATCTATTCATTGATAAGACAACATTTTGTGCATTTGAATGTTTTGTCCTTGCAGTTAGATATTATGAATGAGATGTTATGTCCAGAAAAATTGCTAATACTTGTTTACCCAAATACTTTCTTTCCAAAAACATTTCTAAGTAAAAAATGTTGGTTTTAAGGAACCTGTCCTTCCCGTTCAAAACAGCAGAAAAACACTCATTTGTGATAAACCTCATATATTTTTCAGGTGGAAACACGAATAAAATAAAGAACTACTCACAATGCAGTAATCGATCAAAAACATACTCAAATAAATATATGACACCCTTTAAATTCAGATAATTCAAATAATAATGTAATACGAAAAATTTTGCCTTTGCCTTGTTTGTGTTTGTGTTTTTTTCCCTTAAGAACAATGATTATATCTTTTTTTGCATTATCAACCCCAGAAATCAAATAAAAAACAGATCTTTACAATGAAATCTCAGTGGTGTTGAGAAGAATACTATAGAAGAATCAATGTAAAAGAATGAATGCATTTAGTTACAGCATATTTTGAAAACATGTGTGCAAGAACAACCACCATTTTAATTCATTCAGTGCCTTCTAATCCGTGCTGGAAAGACTACTTAGAAAATGTTACTTGTTACTTAAGTAGTTAACCTAAGATAAAAATGTATATTTAAAATGTATTTTGTAGTATATTTCATCACTTTCAGAACAGTATACTGCAATCATAAGAATACATGACACAGAATTCAAACAACTTTTAGTTTTTAGTTCACGGTTTGTTTTGCCACATCCCGAAAACAAATGCTCTATCTACCTCAGCTGCTTCTGTGAAGGATCAGCGGCTCTACTGCAAGTTCCTTTTGTGACACACCACTATTTTATTACAGGACCTGTTTTACACAATTGAGGCTATTTTGAGAAGAAACATCAAGTCATCAAGTCAAGTCCAAGTCAAGTCCTGAGTTACTGACCTTAAGGTTCAAGTCAAGTCTCAATTTATTGTCCATTTTATCAAGTCAACTCTCAAGTCGTTAAAATGGCAAATCATGTCTGACTCGAGTCCAAGTTATGATTTTCAAGCCCCCACAAGTCTGCAATTTTAGGTATTGAAAGGAACACTGTTGTGGCTGACGTAAAAGCACATTCATTTTGCAATATTTATTATTTTATTTAATTTAATTTAATTTAATTTAATTTAATTTAATTTAATTTAATTTAATTTAATTTAATTTAATTTAATTTAATTTAATTTAATTAATTTTTCTTTTATTTTCTTTCATTGTATTTTATTTTGTTTTGTTTTGTTTTGTTTTATTTTATTTTATTTTATTTTATTTTATTTTATTTTATTTTATTTTATTTTATTTTATTTTATTTTATTTCATTTTATTTTATTTCATTTTATTTCATTTTATTTTATTTTATTTTACTATTTTTTTTTTTGGAGAACATCCTGCTACGATATTGTTAGTTTTAGACTATCAAACAGATGCACGTTTTGGAGCAAACGTCAGTCAGTCTGTCTGTCCCTTTAAGAACCCGCTCACGTGAGTCGCCTCCTCGCGCTGCTTCAGCATCATCCCGGAAGTGCCGCATCCACAGCGTCATCGCCAGCCACAACAACAAGAACCGAGCGGGACCAGGAGGACGAGAAGACGCAGGACCAGACCAGGACAGGGGCAGCAGGAGCAGAGCAGCGGGCCCGGACACACTCTGCATGACATGGGTACTGCTGCGTGTCTGTGCCTCGGTGTGCGCGCGGAGCTAATGTTGTGCTAGGAGTGACGGACAGCACCGACAGGCTGGACAGACGGGAGCAGTGGACAGACGGGACTGTTGGACGGACGGGGACAGGCCTGTGCGGTGGATGCTCGCAGCTCGGCAAACATTAACGAGATTAGCGTGTGATAAACGAGCTGCGGTGTCGTGTCATTCCACCACGCCACGGTTATTTGAATAAATGCACATTTTAGCCGCGTGTAAATGTGACGTGTATGCTAGCTGCTGTATGGCTGCTGCTTGTTACCATTTGCATGATCTCTGTTGATATTGCATCACATTTTTATGACTATATACATTTGCACAACAATAACCACGCACTTTATTGCAGGGGCTAACTTTATATCACCTCTAATAAACCCTAAAACCCGCTATAGACACGACAAAAAGGATTTAAGTGTGGAATAAAAGAGAAAAGATGATGCAAGGAGTGTAGCATAGGCATCAGTGCTGCTGTCACTTATGTTCTTCTTTGTGTTCTGTAGATATCTGAGATGGTCGACTGTGATTCAGCAGCATCAGCACCAGTCACACAGGCCTTCTAGTCACACCCAACTCATTCTCCTCAAATGTTTATTGATTTTTTTTCAGGGAAACTTAACACGTAAATAGAAAAATACAACAGGTCCAGGATGCATAGAGAGAGACAAAAATTATTTGCGCAAAATCAGAATATTCTAGGAGCCAGATTACAGTTTTGTTTTTGTTACGATTGTGTTTTCTTTTTTTTGCCAATGAAGTTAAAATCAAACCTTTGCAAAATATATATATTTTCCAGAAAGCTTACTCTTCACTTTATTGGTTTAGTCTAGATGTCATTAGACTAAACATGTCACACACTCTGAGCAGGACAGAGACTGATCAATGAGAAAAGTAGGTTTGAAAAAATGTGTTTTTTTTTTAAAAAAGATAGCCGCTACAATAAATAGAAAATCTCACCATGTGGTTAAAAGACTGCAAACGTACTGAAACAACAAATTATAATATAGCTTTATGTTTAAAGGTGGGGGTAGCTAATTGTCACATTTTTTTTTTAATCTGACAACTTCCTCTGATATTTTTTTCGACACATGGTTAATATTGACATGTATTTATTTTTGGTTGCAGTTGTACCTTATAAAGCACTTCTTACAAACAGCTAAGAGATACTGGAGAGGAGCACTCAAGCACAGCCAATCAGAGAGCTGCATTATGCTCCAGATGAGAACTAAAATACTTTATTATTGATTTCAGCAGTACTCAGTCTCAGGTTTTGATTTTTGCTTATGTTTAAAAAAGCTATTTTCTTTAGTTTTTGAAAAGGTTAAATAAAATTGAATCAAAAATCAAGATCAATCAGTATGAGGAGAAAAAAAAAAATCATGATTATATTTTTTCTGAGGTTGCCCAGCCCTAGATTCCATCTGATTGCAATCATTTTTTTAAATATTGTTTATTTGCGACTGCAAAGCCTGCCAAACGCAGATTTTTCTGTGCTTTGTTTAAGTTGGCGAGCAAAGAATATTACAAGATAACAGAATAGATAAACTATTACGTCTCACCTTCTCAAACACATTGGGGAAATATTAGAATAAGCTTTGTGCTTTATAATGAAAAGCTTGTGAGGCTCCATATTAGAGCTGAGTGATGTTGACTTATTTTTCTAAATAAGATATAATTTTGGCCATATCGTAAACATTAAAATATTTGAATCCTGTGTAATCAGAGCTAATAAAACTGATGAAAAACACCAGTTGGTCATAGCTAAAAAAGAAAAATGTCAAAGAGATTGAATTAAATGTGAAAAAAGCCATTTAATCTGTCGTACAAAGATTAATGAACTCTACCGAGATCATAAAATTGTGTAAGTCATTATCAAAATTCACTTCTTTACTGTAGATTTTTGTACTTTTTCATCAGCAGCTATAGGCTCAGAAAAATGAATTAGCTTCAAATATTGATATATACTGTGTATCAAGATATGATAAAAAATATTCAGAGAAAAAAAATATAAAACTATATTTTCGCTTAACTATGTTTGGTCAAGAGTAGGGCCTCCTTTTGTTTATTTCTATGGAAAAGCTGCTTCTTTAGTTATTTTTTTTTCACATTATGGCATAAAACTTGGCTATCCCCAATGAGAATGTTCTAAAGAATGATTTTAGCTTCTTCTTTGTACTGAATTGTGAAGTCAACTTTTCACCTCTAGAAAGTTACACGATGCACTTTTAAAGTAGCTGATTTTTACACTGCAAACACGATTTAAGTTTTAAATCTGAAAACTTCCTCTTATAAATCCTTCAACACATGGTTATTATCCACATGTATTCATTTTTGGCTGCAATTATGGCTTTAAAACACACTTTTTACAAACGACAAAGTGAAACTAGAGAAGACAGCCCAATCTCAGCCAATCAGAGAGCAGCATTCAGCTCCTGATAAGAACTAAAACTCCTTCTGTTCAGACAGGACTCAGAGGTCTCATTTTTTCACAACCTGCTGCATTTATTTTATACATTTTAGTGGAAAACACAATGTTTACTAATTTACAACTAAAAAAATCAGTTACCCCAACTTTAAGTTAGAAGATGCTTTATTTTAAGTCAAATTAGATATTAATTGCTTATTTTGTTGGTAAATTGACAGTCAAAACACACTCTGCTAAATTATTTCAAGCATTTATGAACTTTTTACTTTATTTAACCTGAAATGTTTAAATACAAACAATATACTCGATACCTAATATACAGTATTATTCAAAACTATATTATCTATTATAGGGCTGGGCAATATCGTGATAAAAATCGAATTGTGAGCTCGTATCTGTGACAATCTGCTTTTTTGATGAAATCGTCACATTGTGATTTCTTTTTTCTCTATTTGAGGCATCTGTCTGTTCAAATAGAGAATATTTTTTTCCGACCTCTTACTCTTAGTGTTGCCAAACTTATGTCTTTACAGCGACTTCGGGCTTTTTTTTTTTTCTCTTCTGGACTGCGCTTTTAAGTCATAAAAGGAATGAAGCTTAGCAATTTTTCAGGTTTGATTTGTTAAAATATATCAATTTATAGGACTGGAACATGAATTGTCTGCATGTTTTGTAAGAAAAACTCGATTCTTTTATTAACTTTTTATTGAAGGGCTGAGTTTGCTTGTTTCTCTCTAAAAACCTGGCAACACTGGTCAGATTTTGACAGCTGGATTTAGCTGTTGATAGTGAAATGTGTTTACCTCAAAGACTAAAGGAAAATAAATGGTCTACAAGAATCGTGATTAAATCGAAATCATGATTTGGCTCCAAGAAAATCGGGATATACATTTTTTGCCCTATCGCCCAACCCTAACCTATTATATATTCTGCCTCGCTCTTGCATAAAATGTGACAAAATATAATAAAAGTCAGTTCCAGCACCTACAGTCCGTGCACTAACAGTACTTGTCTTTTCCTGCGTTCCTCTGCAGACCCCTGAGGCTTCAGCTGGAGACCATGTCCTCGTTCCAGGTGGTGGATTCCTCTCCGGGCAGCAGCGTCAGCATCATGGAAACATCCAACTTCGCCCACGTCATCTTCCAGAACGTGGGAAAGAGCTTCCTGCCCCAAGCCCCCCTGGAGTGCCACTACACCCTGACCCCCTACATCTCCCCCCACCCCAAAGACTGGGTGGGCATCTTCAAGGTACGCATTACCGGCTGATTACAGAGCACTCCCAGAGCCGATGTTTCAGGCTGAAATGATTGTAATTATAGCCGAGTGTCGTGACATGGATTACGTGTTAAGAGTTTGGAAAATCGGGGTTAGTTTTTGAGAGAAACCGCGAACACGTCGAGAAGGATCTGGAGCTAATAGGCGGCGTTCCTGGGACATGTTTGAGACTTGTGGCTGCAGTTGGTCTCGCTGTCGGGCTTTTGGGTGATGATCTACGTGGAGGTAGATCTAGATGTAGAAATATCATTGTTAAATACACAATTGTAATAAAAACTCAACAGTCCTGCATCTTCATAGTGATAACAGTGATACGTGTCTGTGTGACAGAGCTGAAGTTCTTTGTCAGGTTCAGGCTGGTTTGGACAGGTCCAGTTTTACTTTCTTTCAAGGCCGCTCGATTATAATGAAAAGTATAATCACAGTGTTTGAAATCATGATTGAAATGACAAATATTTAAGACAGACAGTTCAGAGAGAATATGAAATAGCTGACAGAACTCACAGAAATAGTCTTGTTGTATCCTATAATAGTATTTTGCAGCCACGATTTTTGATTTTGTTAGTTTACCTATATTCACTTTTTTATTTTAAGACACAAAAGAAAACATAGTAAAATATGATTAAAACAAAGCCACTGTTATTTGTGAGTCATAACTTGTATTTATATCAACATTTGAACCGCAAACAGTCATATTTAGTGTCCATATTTAAGTCGTTAATAGGGATGTCAAGATTATTAGGTTAATCGATAATCGTGATTATTCAAGTCCCAATATAATTGTAAGAACAAAATAATAATAATCGTGCCAAACTTAAAAGCATTATTCTGTATTTTTCATTCATAGACATATACTTAGTAGACGCGCAGTCCGACTCTGATGCTATCGAACACTTAGCATCTGAGCTAGTCCGGTAAGATTTAAGCTAGTCCGGAGCGTTCTCCTGTTTATTTTCCTATAGCCGTTAGCATTAGCCCGCAAAAAACGCAAGTTATGAAAGATCCAGAGAGTGTCAGCTGTACAAACCTACAGACCACATTTAGCAGAGGTCAGAGCCTTGTTACAAATTATTGTTGAGTTTACAAATCGTTTAGTTTTTTTGTTGTAGGTAAAATGTGTGTATAAAACTGCTAACGGCTAGCAAACTTATGCATCTTTTAAGACTCCAGTGATCACCAAACGTCCGCTTTTACATATTACTAGTGAGAAAAGCAGACAAATTACATAAATAACACCAAACAAAGTTATAGCTTCACTTCTCTGTGGAGGAGCGTCTGTCGCATTGGTGAGTGATGGAGCGGTTCCAGTCTAAGAATATAGTAGTTTGAGAAATACAATTTCACATCTCCAAAGTTGTTTAAAGAAACTTCATAAGACATAAATCAGTCCGTTTTGCTCATGGTTTTGCTGTAATCGTGTGTTTAAGCTCGTTTTATCCATAAAAGTGCAGCTCCTGCCATTGACTTCAATTGATTTGCGTCATCACCTCTACCGGAGGAATATGGCGTTGCGCTGTTTGTGTTGTAGCAACAGAGCAGAGACGCTGGTTGTGCGTCGACTAATTTAATGTCTATGTTTTTCATTCACCAGAAACTAGGAATGGGCAAAATATTAGCTCCACTTTTGGACAAGTTTATAAAAAAAGCTGATATTGGTGCACAACTTTCATAGTACAGATCAATTTTTAATTACGATAGCAGTTTACTAAAGTGACAAGCCAATTTGTGTTTTTGCGAGACTTGATATGGATTCAAACGTTCAAACATCTGCATTGACCATTTTAGAAGCAAAATTTAGGAATGTTAATACAACAATAATAATAGTATGCATCTAAATGTGTTTTCATTCAGAATTTTATTTTATGATGTATTTATTTCGCAAAACGTGTCGCAAACTTGAGGAAAAAGGACATTTTAAACTTTGAGGTTGAAAGAAAATGAAATATTTCTGTTTGATTATTTTGTCGTAGTAATCGTGAATAATCGCTAAATTATGGTGTTTTGTCTTGCAATAATCGTGACAATAAAATGTGATACCGTGACATCCCTAGTCGTGCCATCAGTTGTTAACGCAACATAATAAAGCACATATTCAGTCACGTCTTGTTCTAGTTCACACTTCACAATAATTTTTGAATTTTTCGATCAATTTTCCATACCCTAGTTAGTTTCTATTATTTCTTGCCCAGACAGACTTGATAAATCACTGGTCATAGTTGTGTTTGCAGTTAAAACACACACTGCCCACCTAAGACTGTGAACACTGCAGTGCACACACACGAGGATCCACACACCTTCAGCTCTGAATGTTTATCTATAAGAAAGCTTTTCAATGATTTGTCAGTCTTCAGTTCAGTTCAGTTTAGTTTATTCTTCCATGTGTCAATATCTTCACCATAAATACAGTCATTATTGCAAAAAAAAAAAAATCCATAACACATGTCTGAAAAGGAGCATGATGAAGACCAACTCTTATTGAGCATGCTCCTTTACTTAACAAGAAAGAACAAGAGAACTGGCCAACCAGATCGATACATAATATTTAGATTTTGATTGTAGGCTAACTATTTAAGTAAAGTTAACATAACTTTCCAATTTAATTTTTTTATAAGCATGTTTTAGTGTCACAATTGAATGCAATGTTTTTATATCATTTTCTAAAGCGTTCCACAGTTTTACTCCTGAACTGACAAAACCTCTGTTTTAACGAAGTGCTTGCAAAAGGTACACAGAAATGTCCTTGTCTTCTACTATTAGTATCTGTAATCAATTTAAATGTATTAGTGATCTGCTCTGGCATCAAATTATTTTTTTATTTTCCACATTGCTACTACAATTTTTAATTGGACCAAGTTCACAAATTTCAAGATGTTCCACCTAATGAAGAGTTCGTTTGTGTGATCTCTAAAGCCTTTGTGACTGATTACTCTAATGAAGCAGGAATAATCGCTCATTAAACTTTTACATGCATTGCCCTAAACCTCATTACAATAGACAAATAATGGGACTATTAAAGATGAGTATATTTGAAATAATGCACTTTGGTCAAGAGCATATTTCACCTTGTACAAGATGCCGATTATTTTAGTTATTTTCTTACCGATATAATCAATATGAGGCTTCCAACTAAGTTTATTATCTAGCATGAAAACGTTTATTTCCGAAACATTTTCAATAACTGCATTATCAATCTTGATTTTTATATTTTCCTCATATTTCCTTGTCCCAAAAATCATACATTTAGTTTTATCCCAATTTAAATATAATTTGTTTTTGTCAAGCCAACTTTTGGCTCAAGGTTGCCCATCAGGTTGGGTCATGTTTGGACAATGCAGGCTCTGGTTAACTTGGGCTGAACTTTTTAAATGTATTTGATTTATTTATGGTGACATTGTGCTGTGTATTGCATAATAGCAGAAATGCTTGTACCAGATCTAAGCTCTGCAGCTAACTTCCATCTGTAATCTTGTGGGAGGCTTGATTACAGCTCTAACGTGACATTCATGCGTCTAATTAATTAGGTCTAATAATCACAGTGAGTACAGGATGTGGGCAGGGCGAGGGGGTAAGTGGAAACTCTGGAGCCTCAGTTACAGGAGGCAAACACTGTAGAGAGATTATCTGTGGACGAAAGAGATGCTGTTTGTTCAGTTGGCTGGTGAAACTTCTTTGATAAAAACAACAAAACAGGACGAGAGCAGCTGTTTGGACATCTGGCTCCTGAAGCTTGAAATAGTGCTCCTCCCAGTTTCTGTTTTTTTCACTCACCTGAATGTAATGTGTATGAGTCATAAAGACGTATTTCATTCACAAATATTGATTTAGCAGCAGAACTTTTGTTTTCGTACAGTGATAAAGCGTAGTTAGCTGACAGCGCTGGTGAACGTGTGTCAATCTCTTTCTGCTAACCTGTTGCGCACTCTTCCCCCGTGTGAAAAAAACAAATGATTCCTCTATTGTGACCGGGTTTAAAGCTCATGAGTATGGAACTCAACAGTGACCGCACACTTCCTGTTAAGCTGCCAAAGGGGTTTAGAAAAAGATAAATATTAAAAGTTTGAAAACATACTCGGGGTTAATGAGCTCTGTGGTGAGTCATGAGCGTAAGATGTACATTTTTGTATAAAATCAATTTCTGCAGCTTTATTATCTACAAAGTTAGTAAGACGTTTTGCCGAATTATAAGTTCTAGATGTGCTTTTTTGGCTGAAAACAACTGCGCTGTGGATCTGAATTAACACATACTGTAGCTGGCTAGCCTGCGACATGTCTTTAAACTCTTTGAATTTTTTGAGTCTATGGCACTTTACAATGGGGAATATACTTCCAGAACCAGTGCGATCTGCCACTGTTGAGCTCTATTGCTGGGTTTCAGGTGACGTCACGGAAACAGCGCAAAATGCGATTGGAGGCAGGAAGTTAACGCAGCCGCGGAATCCCATGTATTTTCCCATAGACGTTAGCATTAGCCCGAAATAAATTAAAGTTAAGAATAATTCTGGGGGTGTCAGCTGGTACAAACCCACCGACCACATTCAGGAGAGCCTTGTTAAAAGACATTTTTGACTTTAGAAGCGTTGTGAGATTTTTTAAATAGTTAATAATTAGCCTCGTTTAGAACCAGGTTTTCACCTTAGAGCGTGTTATACGTCTGTGTGACAGTGTTTTACTGTCTGTTGTGGAGTGTTACTGAAGTGGGAAGGACTCAACAAGAAAGTGGCTTCAGTGCTTCAGATCCACAGTTTATGTTTAGTTAGACTTCGTACAGATCTGCCTCAAAACAGCCATTTAACTGTATGGGACCTTATCACAGCGGTATTACTACGCCACAAAATAGTTCCTCTCAACAACATATCACTCTTTTATGAAGGCATAGTCCAGATTAATAAACCTTATATATATGTACTGTCTATGTGTTTCACTCACCTTACCCATTCAACAGCCCTAATTCTGTGCAGTCCATGTTTGTGCTAACCTGTCTAATGAGAGACAGTTTTTCTGCGTTCGTATTAAGCTGCTACTCACCCAAGCAAAAACAAGACGTCTGCAGTTTAGAGCTCTCTTGGATCCTAGGTGTTTGACCCGATCAGAAACAAAATAATCGTAAACTTTGAGTCTTTTGAAGGCTTCATTTGGCTCAGAGTAGAAGGACATCTGCCTCATCGCAGGTAAATCCTCCAGACTGTATGAAAAGTCCGTGTTTTTCAAACTGCAGGGGTCATATCCGATATGTACAGTCATTTTTTCCTGATATCGTGTTTGTGCTGGTCCATTTAAGGCTTTGAAGTACTCTTTGTCATTCACTCCGCTGTGTTTTGAATGGGAGCAAATCACTCCTTGCCCCCAATGCGGAGTTTGCGCGTCCCCGAGGTCAGAGTCATATACAGTATGTGTCACTGTGACTGTAAGACAATAATTAAAGTAGAAAATGACAAAGATGATCATGTTTTGGTCTTGTCTTTGTCTCAGAAAGGTCTTGGACTCGATTAGTGTGATCTTGACTTTTACACTTTTATGTCCCATTTAAAAACTACCTTAATTCAACCCTACAGCCCGCCCCTGTTCCCTCTTTTTTCCAGTCCACACATCCTTCTTTTATCAACGCCATCAAATCTCACACGTAATTAAGAGGAAACCTAATGCCTCGTAAAAGCCCAAAGACAAACAGTTGTGTGCCGTTAAGGCCCGCGACTTCAAAACAAGCGCCGTAATTAAAAAAGAATCAGGAGCGGGCTTTATTTGGAAAAAAAAAAAAGCTGATTGGAAAATGTAATGGTTGTAATGCGGGCGATCGGCTTTGATGGGGCAGGAAGGATCTAAGACGCAGTGACGTGTGTGCGGCTGTCTGTGGAGCTGTGGTGTGACCGGGAACAAGGGTCTTATCTAGGCCCGGGACACATCGGAAAGAGAAAAGGCGAATCTGGAGCTCATCTAACTGACATTCTGCTTTTTTGGTTGAAAACTTGAAATCGTCAAACTGTGATTTCTCTATTTAATACATCTGTCTGTTCAAATACAAACCTGCTTCTCTTAGCCTCAGAGTTGCCAAGTTCACTTCCTTTGAGCGACTTAGGGATTCATTTTTATCCAAACTTCTAAACCAAGGGTGTCCAAACCTATTCCACAGTAGGCAGCGTTTTGAAATGTATGTGGAGCAGAGGGCCATAATACCTAACATTCAAAATGTTGCATTTGACACACTTATAATGAACCACCGGACTTTTAATAAGACATTAAACAATCATTTGTGGTTTACGTGACATCAAAATGTGTTACATAAACTAAAAACCGGGCTGCAGTTTGGACATGCCTGGTCTAAACACTGATTTTTAAATATTGATTCAATATCCCCATAGACTCAGAGAATGAAATGAGCAGTAAGAAATGATCCACACTTTTAAGGCAAACTGGAACTAGCTGCAGAATGAAAGATCTCTTCTATAAAGCAAACAAGAGGAGGCCCACCTCTTGACCATATTTAATATTTCATTTTGGGACCACTCTAGTTAGCTTAAAATACAATTATACATTTTCATTATTTATTTAGTGCCTCAAAGCCATCTAAACCAGAGAAACATTCCTTTTTTTAAGGTGGTGTACCTTTAATCAGGCCCCGGCATATTTTTGAGAAACAGTTAGCAGTCATGGATGACTCGATCATTGCTTTATGCTACCAGTGACTTTGGGCCTTAGGCGGGGGAACACCCTTGACAGTGGCCAACTTGTCGCAGGGTCACAGACTCATTCATTCACAAGGGAAATTTACAGTAATGCCCAATTAACCTAAACATGCATGTTTTAGGAGGAGGGAGACTGGAATATCCACAGAAAACCACGGTGGCACGGGGAGAACATGCAAACTCCATCCAGAGACATCCATCCAGGCATTGCTCACATACGATTTGATACGTCCACATTTTTCTCATGATATTGAGTTTTTTCTCATAAAATTATTAAATATTTGTTGTATATGTTGTAAATTGTCTAGTTTAATCTTGAAAAATGTTTTTTGCATGGCTTAGTCTTTAGTGTCAGATAAGTTATGACCTCATGAAGAACAACTTTTTAAATATTCAAATTTATTCTTATAAAATTAAAACTTACTCTTGAAATGCTATAGGGTGTTTCTTGTAGTAGCCCAAACTTTCATGCAATAATGAGAAATTGCAATACCCATGTTTGCAGACCGGCCCTCCACCACTTGTCTGGATTTGAATATGGAAACATTTTTTAAACAATGAAAATGCAGGATTTTGCAGATGTTGATGAATAAAAAACTAAATTATTGTAAAATTTCAATTCTAAAAACTCAAAATGAATCCCCAAAAACGATGTTGACATAAACGTCTGTGCTCATGTGTTTTACAAGTCCTAATGCCCTGTTTTTGTCTCCATATTACACAGCCTTCTCTATAAACAGTAAAACCATTTAAACACATACAATGAAAGAGTGAGAAAACTCTCTTTGCAGCCCTTATAAAACCTGCACCATTACATGAAACTTGACATTTTCCTTGTTAAACTATCAGCTATAATTTATTATCCTGTTATTTGTTTTAGCCGTGTCTATTATGCTCATTTCCTTGGGCGTGGGGGGTAAACTACTAAGCAAACATTGTCGTCTCTAAACAGCGGCGCGTGATTGGGCCAAAATGGCTCGGCGTAACCTGAAATTACCTGTCTTTTCCAAAGCCGTTGTTGTGCTGCTGCTGCTGCTGCTGCTGCTGCTGCTCACCGGCCCGAGGCTAAACGTCAGATGTGAAGAATTCAGTTCCCTCTCACTTTTGCAGGTGTTTCTCTGCTCACAACCAGCTCCTCCAGTCACACAGGCGGCTCTAGTGTGGGCCACAGACGCCTCCTAGTGGATGACAGGCTGAAGGCAGACTCAAGTGCTGGTTAAAGGGCCTATTATGTTACTTTTAGCGCCTTTTAAAACACAGCTTTATCATAAAAAATATAAAAAATTGTGTCTTTTGCGTCATTTATATTAATTTTAGTTCACAAATTCATTGTGTTTAGGAAGTATTCTTTCCTCAGTTTCTCCTTGTGATGTCATTAAGTCAAAGAAGTCAAGAGGTGCTTCAGTGTGTTTTAAACTCCACACACCTTACTAGAGTCGGCTGAGTACTTTCAGCATTGCATTTGCTAAACTTTCAAGCTACAGCTATCACAGTGGTGTCTAACAGGTCACAGACCAAGAGCTGACATTTTCAGCTGTGATCCTTGAAGAGCCACAATAGAGTCGACCTACTGTCACCAGCGGGGTTTATTGATATCAATAAGCCCATTATTTCAAAAATATTTCAATATAAAAAGTTTTGATGTAAGGGGAGGGGGGGGGCACTCTTCTGTCAGGTCAGTGTCTAAACTTCTGTTTATGTCAAATTCATGCAAAAGCTCTAAAGATCACTTTGCAGATCTGGTACAAGACAATAATACAATCAATCAATTTACATAAGTCCACTGAGAAAGGACACATGTATATTTTGGAAAATTAACTTTGTTTTTTTGCATTTATACATGACTTTGTCCAAGTCATTCATGCTAGTTTTATGAATCCTGGCTAGAAAGGAGATAGAAATAGTTAAAAACATGCATCCTCCAGCTTTAAGGCTGGTTAGGACAGCACAATGTTGTAAAAGCACAGGCATTTGAATGTTTGGTGATACGATAATCAATATTTCATCAAATGCAAACCGCATCCTTGTTCTGTAAGTTTTTGTTTAGATGCAGTCTGATTGGTATTTGTATGCGCTGATTAAGTATTTTAATATATTGTAAACATTTTTATATTGTGGTAATGAACAGTCACAGCTATTGCAGTCTAGTCTAGACTAAGTTCTAGTTTAAATTTGGTGTTGTCGTGGTGTTTGGTTTTTGTGTTTGGCACCTTCTGATCTAGCTCTAATCCCATTTTAGACCTGCTTGTTGCTTGGTACGGTGGCAGAATGGCTAGCACTTAAGCTTCATTAAAAAGGTGATGAAGAAATGTGCACGTTTCTATCTATGTCTGTACTACCCGTGCATGGGACATGGATCTAGACCTGGCTCCAACAACGACAGCAGTTCTGAACAACCTGACTTAACCTTAGCATAATTGTGATTTCTGCCTATGGATTTTACAGGGCATGTCAGCCTGGCAGTGCTTGTTTTGGAATTATTTTAGTTCCAAGCTTATGAGTCCTGCTGTAGACATGTGGTTGATCAAATAGTATTTGATAGTATTTTTTATTTGTTAATGAGTTCTGAGTATTATTATTATTTCTTCAGGTAAAATCAAAATGATGGTTTGGTTTAACGCCTACCTAAAGAACTCACATAAAGCTTTATTTTTGGCAAATTAGTGGAAGCTAATTTAAAGAGGAAGCTGCACACAACAAGAAATTGATGCATTTTGAGTCCATTTAAGTTGTGTCACTTGAAAAAAATGATCAGTTGTCGCAATAATTTTAGCTGGACATCAGATTTCCATAAAATATTAGCATTGACCATAAAAACAAAAACACATATTCGTCGACTGCTTAGCCTCATAAGGAACCAGTCTTTTTTCACTAAAACACATAGATTTTCTTTGGTAAATATAAACAAGAGTAAAGCTGGTGGTACTAGCTGCGTCCAGGATAACACTAGTTGAAGCAAAATTTGAGTTTTGGCAATTCTTCAAAGCCTAACAACAACAACAAAACAGAGTCCATTAAAACAGAGTCATCTTAGAATGTTTGATTTGACTGAAACTAAAAGAGTTACATCAACTAACTGAACCTTTCTTCTAAATATACAGATGTTAGTTTATTTTTATGAGAAAACTTGAGAAGAAAAAGGTGTGAGGGACCGCAGATGTCCTCTTGGTGCCTTAAGGGGTCGAGTTTTCAATCTCACTCTGGCCCGATCCCAAAACCTGGCTGACCATTCGCCCAATCCAAACCGCCTCTGCCTACCTGTCCATGGAACCATGAATACAATAGGCATTTTCCCACATGAAAGTACAAAGAACTAGTCCCCACATTTCTCCAGTCCCTGTTTAGTCAGAGGAACTACCCTGTCCCCATGTTTGTGTTCACACAGCAACAGTTTCTGAAAGTGGGTCTAACTAGCTTTAGCATTAGCATCTGTAAAGTTTGGAACATTTAAATAAGTCATTAAGTGGTGTTAGGAAAGCAAAAGTTGTCTTTTTTCAATTCCACATAAAACTATTGAGTGCAAAACCTAAAAACATCACTGGAAATAACAATAAAACAAAATGATTCACTGTCATTCCTAATATTAGTACTATAGGCTTCTATTTACAAATTATATAAATACATTTTGGGAGTTACTGCCTTTAAATAATCTTTCTTAAGGATAAGGAAAGCTTATCTAAATGTGAGAGTGAGTAAAACATGCTTAAAAACAAAGTTGGCATTGTAAAATGTGCTTGTGTCACCAAAAGGTTCCTGGTCTGACAGGAAAGTACCTGCCCCAGAGCAGGAGCTAAAAAAGTCCCTAATAATCCAGGATTCGTTCTGTTAATTTTGAAAAAGAGGAAAGGTCAAAGTGTTTTGGCCCAACCATCCATTTCCGGGTGTTTCTGTCTGAGGCAACATGGATACCAATCTATCAAGGATTTACCAATATGTCCTGCGAGAATTCTCGATGTAGGTCTCTTTTCTAGACCTTGCTTAGATTATTTTATTTCATAGCGCTTATTGTGGATATCTGCCAATTTTCCAGCAAGTGTGCTTAACCTTTATAGAGATGCATAAACCACAACAGTGTTAAAGTAAACAAAAGATCTGCAGAACAACCCAATAAACTGATCAGTCACTACTGGTTAATATATCTATCACTCTGTGGTGTCAGAATATGTGTGGTGTGAGACAATGGGGCCAACTAAAAACTCAATCCCGAGTTCCATTGTCCTTTCAGTTGTGGCTGGTTCAAACTGGGTTATTCTCTTAACATGCACTTCCAACTTCCACGAACTGTTTTGGCAGTCCTCCCGAGCGGCGTACACGTGTGATTTATCGATCGGCGCTGAGTTCGTGTTCTAGAAAGCCCCTGTGCGCCGGCTCAGTTGTGGCATGCCCCGTACGCCGGCTGGAGAAACCCGTTGACGCAGCGTATAATTATGGTGTCATCGCTCCGTTCCCTCACACCTCAGCCCCGTGATTGATAGACGCTTCTCCTGTCATTATTTTATAACTTTTCGCCGGCGCTGGAATGCTGCTACGCTCCGAAACGCACGTCAGTCAAACTCCGACTCTGCAATTAGACAAATAATTTATGTCCTTTTCTCTTCTCTCTCTCTCTCTGTGCATGTGAGCTTGGCGTGACTCCAGCACAGCGCGATACTGATGAGGAGGAGGAGGAAAAGAATGTCCCTGGCCCTGTTTGTGAGGCTTTTGTTTTCACGCGCACTGTGTTTAAAACATAGGCTGGATAGTGGAAACGTTGTGTTATTTGGCGCGATGGAAATGTGAAGAATGGGTTGGGTGATTTACGAGCATGATCTGAAATTATTGTTGGCTCGCAAAGAGACTAGTGTGGCTGTGGGTTGAGTATTGTCATATGTGATTTTATTGCTTAGATCACAGTAAATGTGTCATGTTTTTTCTATTGCGTATATATTTATGCTCTATAAATATATGTTTAATCTATATAATTGTAAGAACAAAATAATAATTATCATCTTTTTCACGTTCATTATAAAAACTTTACGCAACAAGAGCTTTTGCATCCATAACTAACCCATGACTAAACTTGCAGCGGCCACCATTACGGCATTAACACTACCATTGAATCTAATAGGAAAAAGTCCAAAATGTAGCTTTTGTAGTTTCTCCTTGGCATTAAATTAGGCCGAAAACAATTGTACGTCTTAAAAACAACTCCACAAAACAATAGCAACCATTTTATGGCCCAAATTTGCATTTCACAAATTTAGAAGCTTAAATCAGACTCTGCCATCTCTGGACATCTTGTGAAATATATTTGACTCTAAAGCCCTGGACATTTAAACTATCTGATCTATAGACAAAAGTGAAAACATGTTGTACTGCTATTAATGTGAGGCTTTTGTACTCTTATTAAATCATAAATCATTCAAAGACTGATTTGAAAGGTGTTTGCTAATGTTTTCTTCTAACACTGCGTTTAATAAACTAATTAAACATGAAATCCCCAAAACGCAATCACCAATCAGAACAAAGATTTTGAATTGTTTTAGTTATTCACCAGATTAAAATACAAATAAATGCATCTGCAGCTTAATGAATACAAGTCTTGACTCACTACTAGTTGTTTTTTTTCCTGCACAAATCTACTTTTTTGGTCAAAATGGCATCTGTCAGTCTGGCTTTGTTCTGTCTTTGATCATTTGTAAGTCCCAGTGTGCAAAAAGAATCCATATTCTGTAAAATTCTGATGAAGTTTGAGAATCTCGGCCGTCTCTATTGAATTCAATGGTATTGTCACTGGCAGAATACGCTGTGCATGCTGGGAGAGCGTGACGTCAGCTGCAGCAGCTCCATAGAACTAAGGTCATTGATCAAACATGTCCAAGCAGATTATGAGTAAACAAACATATGAAGAATTGTCCAGCGCATTCCCTGTCCTTGTACCTTCCTTCTCGGCAAAGAAAAAAAACTGAGGGGATAAAGAGAAATTAGGAGGAGAACCATATAACGCAGATCTAACTGCAGATATAAAGTTTAAGTCTGTAGAGCCAGAGTCCATTAGTAGAGGGAAGCGACTTGTCTAGCAGTGCCAGGACAGGAGATCGATGTGAGGTGGGTGAAAACATACAAACCCAAATTCAGATACACAAACTCAATATCAGACACACAAACTCAAATTCAGACACACAAACTCAAATTCAGACACACAATCCCAAATTCAGACACACAAACTCATATCAGACACACAAACTCAATATCAGACACACAAACTCAATATCAGACACACAAACTCAAATTCAGACACACAAACTTTCTATATTTTTTTGTTTCTAAGTCAATTTTAAAATGATTTTCTTGTTTGCATATTTCTATTTTTCTCTGCTGTTCTTAAACTGTGCATTGCAACACCAGAATTTACCCATTGTGGGACAAATAAAGGATATCTTATCCTATCTTATCTAAACTCAAAATCAGTCGCACAAACTCTACACGCAAATTCAATAACACAAACATAAAATCAGAGACACAAACATAAATTCCAAAACACGCATTATCAAATTCAACAATGCCGCAAACGCGACTTCAAAACTCAATATCAGAAACATAAATCTAATTTCAAAAACATGCACTTAAAAACCTAAATTCTGTTAAATGTCGTTGATAGGTTTGTACCAGCTGACACTCTCTGGAATATTCAAAATGTGTGTTTTTTGGAGGCTAACGCTAACGGAAGAAAAAAGCTAAACTAGTTCCCTCTTCTAAGACATTTTCTGGCTATATAAGTGTATTTTTAGTCCTACTAATTCAAGTCGAGTCACAACCACGTAAATAGAGGTTGCTGATGTTAAAAAAGATGCTAAAACACACCAGGCAGCGCTAGCATCATGTTAGCCTTTAGCTCGCAGCTACTGTTAGCATTGTTGGATATATTTACGTTGTTGGACCGTTGGATCAGTTTATTTATCTCCATGTCTTCGTGTCCATGTTGTGATGTCGCATAAAGAGAACGTATTTCTAATTTTAATCAGTAATGTAGTTTATTCATAAAGATTCTCGATTTGTTTTGCTTCTGTCGCTGTAATTCATCTTTACTTAATTAAAATGTCTTTAAGCTGTCTCATTGAACAAAAGAACTAATTATTTGCCAAGTTGACTAATCCGAAAAACAAATACTCGTCACCTAGGATAATCATTATAGCAAATGTATTGTGGGATGTTAACACAGGCGACAAGTTTGTTTTATAGTCCTACTTCGGGTGTCTCGTCTAAAACAAATATGTTACTGTAATTAACATCATTTCCAGAACCAGTTCAGCTCACCAAAGCAGATCTTATCTAATCTTTGATCTAAATGAAATCGACGACATGAAACACAAACACAAAAAAGCTGCCAACACAATATATCACTTGACAGTTGCTGGAGGAATGCTGACATTTCCGGTCCTGCGCTCCTCCCAAACCGTGTCACAGGCAAACACAAAGGCCCGTGTGCTGCACTTGTGGATTGGGCTGTTGTCAGTTACATACGACTTATCAAAGCTGAGTATGACAGTGCTCAAAGTAGACAGTGATAAGTTATATTTGATGAATGAATGAGTTTATTTGAGCTCTGATCAAAAACAAAAAACACAAATAGTAAATTCCGCCAATTTCTGTAGTTCAAAAATCATTGTTTAAAATAAGCAGCTTCTATATCAATAACTAAAATACATATCTATATCTATATAATACTTGCATAGCTCAAGATGCTTCCTCACTTTCGAGAAACTACAAATACATAATCCAGATCCAGGTGAGGTTTGGGCAGTTCTTTTCATACCCCATATTGTTTTTGTTTTCCGCTCATGTTTAAGGGTAATGAATAAGAAATTCTCAAGATCGAAATCAAATCTATTCAGATTTCCAATTATTTGGTTGTGGGTTTTGAATTGTAAGATTGATAATCGGTAAAAATGTGTGCCTTGGAGCGACAGTCAAACTTTGAGACAGGGAATTGATAAAAAAAAAAGTTGAGAAATAGGGCATAATAAAAGTTTTTATTTTCATAAATGTCTTTTTTTCCTTTGTTTTTGAAAAGATTAAACAAAATCAAATAAAAAAAGACAGATTGATCATTATGAGGATTTTTTTTTTCTTCCCAAATTGCCCAGCCCTAGTCAGTCCCTGATTGGTGGACGTGTGGGAACGGACGTCCTGACTTCAAATTGTCCAAATCTGGCGTTGGACGTAAATCTGATGCCTCGACGTAAAAGTTGTCACATCTTAAGAATATCGTCATAATTAGGGCTGTATTCGGCCAAAGAAAGTCTTGGTCGACTAAAGGTATGTCCCATCGACTGATGATCTATTTATCTGATCCAAACAAAAATACTAAAAATCCAATGAAGTTCATACAAAAAACACAATTTATACACAAATAAAATAGAAACATAGAAAATGTAGATATACAACAAAGCGTCAAAAATGTAGGATGAGCACATTTTCACGCCTTTTTTACTTAAATATGTCACAAAAAGCCAAAACACATTTTGGTTTGAATCCACGTGGCAACATTTTCTGTGGGTGTAACGAGTACGTTCAAGTTACTAAAATGGGTAAGTTTAGGACTGGGGCTTGTGTTCTGAGTGCACTGAAGAAACCCACCCAGACACAGGGAGAAGCTGCCTCAGAGCTGCTCAGAGTGTTCCAGTCCACTGTTATGTAAGCAGGATCACATCTGTGCAGGTGTGTGTGACAGATTTATGTGATCTGAACACATCTCCTTCAACATGTGTCACATTACACTCTCCTCGTGCACATCCTGGCACTTTCACATCTACTTTCTATGAACAAATACACTTATAGATTGACAAGTATTTTATTGGTTTTATAGTGAGATAGTCCAAATGTATACATACAGTACAGTTGTTTTGGACATGTTCAAAAAGGACTACACAATTTGGGAAGAAAATCTAGACCAGAGGTGCCCAACCTTTGTAACACATTTGTTTTAAAAATATATTATTGTGGCTACAACAACAAAAACAAAACAAACAAACAACAACAACAACAAAATAGGTGTGATAGAGCTGTTTCCGGTTACTGGCAACTGCAGCGACTAATTGAGTCTGACTAACTGGTTTTGTAATGACACACTGAACCGCATGAGGACAAGTTTTTTCATGGAGCTGCAATTAGCCAATCACAGAAACTGTCATTAGTTCTGTAATGTCACGTCCTCTGCCTCTTTCATGTATAAAACGTTCTCTGACAACATGTGCGGAATGCAAAAAACACTTTCTGTTGTTCTGATAACAATATTTTGGAACTTACTTTGTCCCAAGCCATGTGCCAAAACCTGTCCAGTACCAAATGTTGCATTGTAATGGCAAAAGTATATATATAATGCTTTCTGAGACTCTGGGCCTATCTTGCCTCTGGTCTATGTCTTGTTGTTGGGGTGAAGAGATGTTATTGTGTGTTGGCCCCTATGAGCTCCAGAGCACAGTATCCAGCACGTGGCACAAGAGTGCTGTTTTGTCTGATCCCCATTAGATTAGTAAGCCACACCTACACATCTGCAGAACTAACCTTGCCTGGAAAGTCCAGAATGATATATCTCTGTATTTTTACACAGAGAAATATCAGTCTGATCGCCACACCCTACAAGGGCGTTTCCCTCGAAATCCAGATAGTATCGTGCAATGAAATTAATTTATTTCAGTCACGTGGTTTTTGCTAACGACAGTCGTTAAGAGGGGGCGGGTCTGACAACAAAGCAAGTGGTCAATCAGCGCTACGGACAGCTCTGACCCGACCCGAACACGACTAATGTCCCTGCTGTGTGCAGCGCGCATGGATCTAGGCAGCGCGGTGGAAGGTTGGATAAACAACATGGCGCACCGGAAAACCGAGAGTTTGTTCCATTCACCGGTAAAGGCCGTTTTAAATGACCAAAAACACATTGCGTCAGTAGTCGTGTTCAAGATGGTCAAGGCAGTGCAGGCGGCTCAAGCCGGTAAGGACCCCTTACCGACAGATGACAGCGAGAGAAATCCCAACAGCTTAGAAGCCTTTATGCTCTTCTCTGATTGGTTTCCTCCGCTGTCTGTTAGGTGAGCTTTGCTCCACCCTAGAAATCCAGTTGACTCGGGGGCGACCAGACTCATCCGCTGGTACAGCGGTGAGGCTGGATTCTCCAGACAAGAACTAACCCAGTGCAAGAAGTTTACTAGAAAATATTACATGTTTTGTTAATTATTTTTGTTATTTGCTTTTGTTAGAAAAAGTAATGATTATGCAGTTGTTTATATTATTATATTTGTCAAAAAAAAAGGAGTCACTCTTGCGTAGAAATTGTCTCAAAGTCATGTCGGCCTAAATATGTAATAAAAATGACTTAATGTGTGTGGACATGAAACTTTCCCGAGAATCTTGATCTGTGCCTATTAAAATGTTTGCGAAGCTCAAAGCAGCAGTGTGTTCTTGTTATAATCTTTTTAATAGTAGTTGTGCGTGCAGAAGGTTCTTTGTCTGTGCGCGCTGCTGTCTAGGTACAGACAGGTGCAGGGTTGTGTACACTTAGGTCTGGTCTCTGTTTGCTCGTGGTGCTCTCTTCATAGTAAGTAATGAAGCACAGCGTACAGAGACTGGACTGGACTCCATACGGCGCACGTCTGTTCCAGGACTAGAGACTAAGAACACATTATGCGCATATGGAGGCTTGACAGCGACTGGACATGGGCAAGTCTTGGACTGTCAAGGACCAGAACACTCTGGGCCAGATTTATCAAGCATTTGCTCATGTGCAAAACATTTTTCTTTCACACAGAAACTAAAGATGCAGAATTTGAGGTGGTGCATAATTCTTTTGTGTCATGTATAACATGTACATCTTTCAATATTGAAGTATACATAAATTGCTCGCAAATACCACATGGATTTTTTTTTTTTTTTTCCAGTTTGCACCTGCAATTTAACACCTGGCTTGATAAATCAGGTTACCTGGCCAGCAGGAATGATTTCCTTCTTGTATATTTAATACGAAGTTAGAATAGTTTTCTTCTATATCAGACAAAGGCTGAAATTGTGTAAATACCTTTACATGTTTCGACGGTGACTAATACGAAGTTAATTAGTCTGGAGTTGCCACCGTTCAATTCATCTTCAGTGTGTGATTGACAGTCACTTAGCAAAACCAATCAGCGCACACTCGAAGTGACACAAGACAAGCGACGAGGAGCGCGTCCCCGTGTTGCCAGATTGGGCTGTTTTCATGCCCTATTGGGCTTCTTTTATTTGCTCCCGGCAGATAAAAAATAAAAAACGTTTGTTGTGCGGGTGCATTTATTTTGGGCTGCTTTTGATGTACCAGGATTTTGGAAATATGAAATGTATGATATTGTTTATAAATATTTGGGTATTACTCATTTGCTGCGAGTAACCACGGTAACCAGTGCAGTAACCAGTGCAGTAACCAGTGCAGTTCAAATGCATACCTAGAATGTGACCATATCAAATTTTAGTATTGCGATTATTGTGATACAAAATATCACGACTTAGCGATCATTCACGATTACTATCGCCAAGACCAAACAGCAAACAACATTCTCATTGTCTAACATGCTACTTTTGTATTAAATCAAACTTTCTGAATGAAGCAATCTCTTTGCTGCATTTGTTTTAAAAAGTGTTTGTATTTGAAAAATGTATGTAAAGCTTGCTTCTAAAATGGCCACATTTAGAGAAAAATTGATATGTATTTAATTTTTCATGTGTATTTTTTTTTTTTTGCCATTATCAAAATTTGTTATTTGACCGCCAGATATTTGCAACTTTTATCCATACCAAATCTCACAAAATCACAAATGTATTTACTATAGCAAGAATACATGTGTAAAACAAATTATTTTGCTTCTAAAATTGTCGCCATTATTCTTCTTTTGTTCTTACGATTATATTGTGTTTGGAATCATCACGATTATCGATGAACCTAATAATCTTGACATCCCTATGCGTACCTGGGTGGTTACTTTTAGGAAATGTGCATAAAATAATACAGAGACATTACAGAATCAAGTTTCAAATACATTTCTGTTCTTGTTTTTCAACGCCTGGCGCCTTAAGGATTAAATGTCGATCAGACTTTATGAGATGATTGCTACACAGGTAACTTATTAGCGTTCTTCTCAAAACAATTGAAAAGAACAATAATAAGTTAGCTGCCGTGTTACGTAACATTCGTACATTTGTTTAGAACAGGTAATCCAACGTTGTCATGAAGGATTACTGTGATTTAGTGATTATGAGATTATGAAATTGTGCCGTTCGTATTGACATCAGCGGAAGAGCCAAAATGTAATGGATCCTCAAGCTGTGACTCAACTGGATTACTCAACATGACATGATTTAAAGAGAAGAGTTAGAGCTCCATCTACTGACGGCAAAGGAAATGACACAGGGGAAATTATCGCTGTGATCTTCTTTGATATGCTAATGTTACAGAGATGCTCCCATGGATCTATTAAAATATCTGGATAGGACATTGCTAGCTTAACAGCTTCTCGAGTTGACGTAGTGGCCGCTCCATTGCTACTGCAGCGGCAAAACCCCCTCTGTCCAGAAAGCATTTTTTCCATAGAGCACAATGCAATCACAAACTTCTCCTGCTCGCCTCACAGACACTTACACACTTCTAAAAGGTTAGACTTTGTGACAAATCTTACCTAGTTTCATATCATGAACTTTTTCCCGGTTCAAATGTCTTCAGTTTCATTAAAAATAGCTTTTTAATCTTTAGCTCCGGCTACCGCTCTGCTCGCTCTAGCAAGCTCCCGCTCTGATTGGTCAGCGTGGGTCACATGTTACGCGAGCACGCAACTGACGCACGTCCGCGTGGGAGAAAGAACAACTGCGCATGTTCAGTGGCCGGAGGTTAGCTGAATTCAAACTAGCTAATCTCGCAACAATGCGCCACTGAGCGCAGCCATTGACGTAAAGCGGCGGCCATCTTTCATCACCGGGGCTTGGATGCTCCAAATGACTCTGGATGATAAAAAAAAAAAAATACAGTGCAGAACATCACAACTAAACAAATTGTGCGGTCCTACCTTAAAAATGACCAAATCATGCACTTAAGATTGGAAAAAAAAAAAAAAAAAAGTTTTGTATGATTGTTTTGTCATTCCGCTGACTGGTTGTTTACATTTGACGAAAGGAATTGTTTTTATTTTAACTTTTGGACCAGAACATTTTTTCAAGATTCTGAAAAAAAATGGCCCTGATTAAATTAAAGCCTCATAGCAAGAAAGTTTCGGGTTTGACTCCTGCTCGGCCCAAACCTTTCTTGTGTGGAGTTTGCATGTTCCTCCCCGTGTCTGGGTGGTTTCCTCCGGGCACTCCACCAACTGATAACATGCAGGTTAGGGAATGCTTGGTGGTGGTGCTATCACTGAGTGGGGAGGGGGTGAAGACTGATCTGTCTGTGAAAATGTGCTATAAAAAATAAAAGAAAGCAATCATGAACTGAAAATGCACTGACAGCGTTTGTCCATCGCAGCAGCACCGCCGTGGTTTTTGCACACATATCTGCAAAATGAGCACGTTTGCACAAAAATGTCCAAAAAAGGCCTGGAAACAGTAGATAATTCAATTTTGACCCCATATACACAGTCTGACCGGGAAAAAAATGATTCTGAGTTTAGTTTCTCGGTAAATAGGCCTAATTTTGATTGATTATTTAATGTTTTATGTTTAAAATTAGACCAAGCATGAAAATGAAAAAATTTCAAAAAATTAAATGTCTCCACGTGCCGCTGTGACATTGTCTTGTTCTTCAATGCATGCAGCTGCGCAGGAGGGGCGAGTAAAATTATCCGATGCATCAATGTATTTCGTTGCGAGTAAAAGAATAAAATTACACACTAGCATGAAAGCGATAATTTTGCCAGCTCTAAATTAAAGCCATACGTACCTTTTGTAAGCGCATACTTTTTCACGGCTCACTTGTTGATAATCAAGGATCTAGATAACCAGTCAATTCATCAGAAGAAATAATTTAAAGAAGTCGAATACTAAACAATTGAGGGCCAGTTTCAGCCCTAATGCAAACTTAAGGTTTAAACATGCACTGTGCAGCTGGATATGTAACATGTTTGCATGAAGCCATTTTGTGCCGTGATAAAGTTTTGCTCTTTGTGTATTCACAGGTTGGATGGAGCACAGCCCGAGATTACTACACCTTCCTGTGGAGTCCGATGCCTGAGAACTACGAGGCAGGAAGCACTGTGCACCGGACTGTCGTGTTCCAAGGTACAAACCACTACTGCACTCTTACTGGACCCTAAATCCTCACCTTAACCTCACAGACTCCTTGCCTAAGCTTATCCATCATATATCATACAGTTGGTTGCACGGTGGCAGAGTGGTTAGAGCTCTGGCTTCCCAACAAGGAGAGTCTTGGTTTGAATTTGAGTTTGAATCAAATCCGTTTTGATCTCTCTGGGAGGAGGTTGCATGTTCTCCCCATATAACCGCGAGTTCTCTCCAGGGCTTCCTCTCACCTCCAAAAACATGCATGTACAGTATATGTATATGTCAGTTGGCATCACTGTAAATTCCCCTAGTGAATGAGTGAGAGAGTGAATGAATGATTGTCTCTGTCTGTCTTAATCCTGTGATTAATTGGCCACAAGTTACGTCAATGGCTGCGGTCATTGGTGCATTGTTGCAAGAGCTAAAGCCCCTCCATACACCGGACATATGCAGTTGTTCTTTCAGTTGTTGTACCCCCCACTGACCAATCAGAGCGGGTGATTGCTTGAGCGGTAGCAGTTTTTTACGCCTTTTTTGCGTCATTATGATATGAAAATACCCACAAATTTTGGCTGAAGCCACTTGGCGACAGGTAAATTAAGACTTCTAGTTACTAATATGGGTAAGTTTAGGACTTGGGCTTGGGGTAGGTTAAGATATACCCGTTAACATTTCTGGACTAGAGGGATGTTCCTGCTGCAGTGACAATTGAAAAGCCACCACTACAACTAGTGACAGTTTTAAGATGGCAATGTCCCATCCAGATTTTTTAATAGATCCGAGGTTGGCTACTATTCAGGGTCTGTCTGCCGCCTAAGGCCCAAAGGCATCCACCACCTCAAACAGGAAAATTAATGAATAATCATAGTGACCCAGTAATGAAAGGTTTACATCATGACGCCTTGCTTTTTGTCTCCAATAAGAAGGCCGGTTCTCTAAGTGACTATGTACAGATTTTGTTCTCCACAAACTGATGAATACTCGTCGACACACTCATTCACATGTTGAGTTTCTAGGTTTTTAGAAGCATCTTTTAACTAGAAGGCAAAGAATCAAAGCTATCCGGATGCTTTACTGACTTAGAACAGTACAGAAGACATCAGAGATCTATGACATCACAAAACTGTGACATTCAGAACAGTCTTTTCTGTGCCTCCGAGGGAAAGAATAGACTTAGAACTCCACGTATTTTTTTTTTTTCTTAACAATATTAGAACAGGATTAAAAATGTTTCCTTAAGCTTCAATAGTACACAATAAAATGGTTTATATCGGATTTCATATTTAGATTTACCAAGTTAGCCTAAGATTTGGGACTGAACCACGAATCTAATCTGCGTTTTCAATCAAAATTCCTTGTTTTCTCTTCATTTTCTGCACAGTTTGCCGTTATTGCATAAGCTCCTTTGTATTTTTAGTCTTTCTTTCCATAGTTTGGACCAAAAAGTTGGATTAAAAAATACTTTCTAGTCGATTAATCGGTCAGTGGGACCAAAGACTTTCTGTGGTGGACTACTGCCCCAGATAGTGACGCACACACACACCACACACTGAAAGTAAGTCCTCCATTTCACAGCACACATAAAGCCCTGCTCTTTTATTTTAATAAGGCAACACGACCACAGAGAGAGAGTCCCGGGACCCTGCTGATCTGTAAGCACCTTTTTACTGAGCCCACTTTACCCCAGTGAAAATGTGAGAGCCTTCTGCGGCGCGGCACACGCGGTAAAACCGGTTAGCTAGCTGCCTGCCTGATCCGCGACGCCCCGCCGGCCCTGCTCCACAACACGTGAGGGACCGGAGCGTATAGCCACAGGCGCCGCCAACAATGACACGCCAATACCTGAGGCTGTTGGCACGCTGATGTGGTTCTGGGCGTACCATGCTAGGACAAACACTGAACTGAATGTTGTGATGACAAGTAAACAAGCGACTGGACCGTAATTAACAAGCTTTGTCGTTTTCTAATATTAGTGATGATATAAATAAAATGAATCGGTCGTATTTGTTTAGCGCGAGGCCGGGCGATTTCACAAGAGAGCCAGAGACGGAGGTTACGTCGTGTTAAGTTGTCAGATGTTTTGGGAATGAAGAGTTGGTTTGAATGTTTTGACAGAAATATATGTGGTTTTGAGCAGTTTTTGTGATAAATGTAACTGATTTGCGATTTACCAACATTAGTTTTTACTTTGGTAGATTCATACCTATTATAAATATAAATCAGATGTGTATATGAATCAAAAAATAAAATGTATGTACAGAAAGTACATTTTTAATAGTCACAATGGCTAAACTTGGATGAAATTTGTAAAAAATTGAATATAATCTGAATATAACCACTGACTGACTGTGAGGTGGGTTTGGGTCAGGACTAGGGCTGGGTATTGCCAGGAGCCTTCTGATACGATACTTATCCTGATACATGTAAATCCCAGAACAATTCCTTCAATATGATGATTACTAAGATATATTTGTTAGCCCAATGGGTATTTTTAATCATACAGAAAAAATACATTGCGTTTTATTTATTTTTTTTATCTACAATGCCTTTGTCAACTGATTTATGGATAATTCATATTTTCAACTTCCTAACATCAGCACTGTAATGCACAATATTTGACTTACTAAGCAAAATGAGGGAAAGAAAAAAAATATATAGAAAAGTATTGTATTACCTGTAAATAAAAATGTTTTCATCTTAAAATCAATGTTAAGAATGTAACTTTGTATCGGTAAAAATGCAACAGAATTGCATTTTCACACTGCTTTTAGTGTTACAGACAAGTGTCCTGTGAATAAGTTATTTTAGCCTTAAAGCAGCTGTTCAGCTTCAGAATTGTAACATTTATTGAGTTTAAGTATCTTGATACAAATCCCGATACATATCCCAATACTGATACATTGAGTCCAGCGCTCCTCAGGACTCAGGACCAGCTGCAGTCAACTGCGGTCTGGATTCATCTAGGGATGTCACGATATCAAATTTTAGAATCACGATTATAGCAAAAGGAAAAATTACGATTTTGCGATTATTCACGATTATCGGCATAAAGAAAAAATATATACACATATATTTGAAATCTAAATTATTGGTATTTGATTTGCTGACAGTGACAATACACTGATTGTAGTACATAAATATGATGTAGCCTAGAATAAAAATAATAAATGCAATTATTTTAAATAATTACCCTTTGAAACAAATATATAATAATTTTATGTTTTAAACAAAATTTTAACCAAGCTTTTTTTTTTTTTTTTTTTTTTACATTGTCCCTTTAATGATTGCTTTAATATTCTCAATATACTTACAAGAAGAGATTCATTACTAACTAATAATATATTATGTGTGATATCTGTCACGTGACTCACGAAGGTGACGTCATCCACATGTTTTGTTTTCCCAGCGTCGTCACGTGACGCCTGGACGCATCTCTGCTTTAGTTTTACTTTCAGGTCGGAGTTTATGTCAAACGAAACATAAATACTCGTTCATTTTTGCCGTGAGCAGCGTGACTCTCTCTGGAGCGCTTCGTTTAAAGGATTTACGTTGTTTCTTTACCTTTACTTGGACGAACAGCGAGGGATGATCGTATCGAAGATGCTGGATCATGTTGGATGTGTTAGCTCTTTTAGCGGCAGCTTTTCAATGACACGTTTTGTGTATTGGATACTCTTCAGCACAATGCACTGATCATCTTTAAAACAACCCCTGACTTGATTATTTGGATGGATACAACTCCTGAAGCACTAACTTCAGCAGCCTTAGCGGTGAGTTGACGACACACGCTGTTCTCTGCTGGCACTGCCCACGCACGTCACAGAAGACGTAAAAGACGTGTTTGCGGTTTACCGTGAGTTGTAAAAAGTCTACGAATAACCTACCGTGGGGGAAAATATTTGCGATTATTGAAAAACCGGTTGACATCCCTAGATTCATCCAATGTAAGGATACAAAATCGTTCGAAAACTTTAAACATTAAAGTTTGCAGTGATCGAATTGAATTTATCTGCCACTGACCTAAACATGCACACTGTAGTAAAATAATACACACTATAATACAAGAATAGCCACAATGTTTAAAGAAACAAAGAGTAAACTTGTGCCAGACCTGACTGAAGATTCACTGATGGGTGGATGGAGCTCTAAATATGGACACTAAATATGACTGTTTACTGTAAATGTTGATAGAAAAAAACAACAACAACGAGAAAAAAGCTATTTCTTCTGTCTTATTTTGTGCCTTAAGATTAATAAAAATATTGACAAACTAATCATCAGCACCGGCTGGAGAATAATGTCACCTGCAGCAGCTCTATTGTGAATGCAGCTTCAGGCAGCGATAGTTGTTTTAACCAACACACAGCAGTCTCTTTCTGATCCTGACAGCTGTTTATAAGAGGACTCCAGTCCTACATAATGTCATGAAAATCATCAGTTAACTCACCTGTAAGACATTTTGTGTGTATGTTTTCCAGGTTACTATGTCCCAAAGTCAGACGGAGAGTTCTACCAGTTCTGTTATGTGACTCACTCTGGGGACATCCGAGGGGCCAGCACACCGTTCCAGTTCAGAGCAACCACACCCACCGAGGAGCTGCTGACCGTCACCGAGGACGAGTCCAACTCTGATATACTGGTGGTCAGCACGAAGACCGGCCTGCTGCAGGTACGTCTGCTGCAGCACACCTCAAAGTGAAAGAGTGTTTGTCATGTCGGAAGTGCAGACATAAATAGTACACTTACATTTTAATTCACATTTTTATAGTGTTTTAATGATGGGCAGATATGGACTTTTTGTTTATATTATGAGCCGATACCGATAACCGATGTTTAGTGTCCTGCTGTGGCTGATAACCGATAAATGTTAAGGCAATATTTTTAAAACACAATTAAGTAACATTTGACCGTTTTAAACATATACAGTATGAGTATATTGGGTGAAACGTCCTCTTCTGTGAGTGAGTGAAAAGTGTCAGAGAAAGTCAAACTACTGGATTTATTAGCTCGAGCCAGTAAACTGGCGAGAGCTATTGTTCTACGCTGGTTTCTTCTTATTAGGCCCGAGCCGAAGGACGAGAATCGTCCCGGCGAGGGACTTATTGGAATTGCGTCTGGGAGGGACGAAATCGCGAAAACGACGCAGTAAACGACGACGCACGTGCCCGGGAGTAGTGTCGAAAATTAGAACTCAGTGAGCTCTAATTTTGAGTGAAGACCGCACGAAAAAATAATGAAAGACGACTCGGTAGCGCCCCCTCGAAAATCAAATAACATTGGGCCAATGGGAGCCCGACGCCGAAAAAAGTCGCGATAAAAATATGAAACCCGGCCCGAAAAATAGTGCATGTCCGAACATGAAAAAAATCATATTGTGGCCCCGCCCCCAAGTGTACAGGAAGTCGGCCATCTTGGTTCAAACATGTCACTCGGAAAAGCGCATTACCTCATACTTTGGGCCAGCACGTCCACATTTTTGGTCGAAAACACGTCAAACTTGGCCAGAATGCAGTAAACCCATGTGAAATGAAATCAATGGTTTGAAATTTGAATATCATGTTTGGTGTGGTCACGGTGATTTTTTAACAAAATTGTAAAAATTTGGAAATTTGAAAAAATCTTTCTTTTGGTTAGATTTTTTTATGGGAAAATGAAAATAGAGCGTTTGTGCACTTTGGAAACTGAACGCGACGATATGCATATCAAGCAGGTATGTCATAAAATGGCCCAATAGCGCCCCCTTTAATTTCTATTTTCAAAAATTCGTACTAGACAAACCGTTTGACGTAGACATGTGAAAAAATCACAGAGGACTCATTTGTGATGGGGCACAATGTGAGAAAGTTTCATGCTTCTAGATATTGAGTTTAGGAGGAAAAAAATGATGAAAAAAGTTTGTTCCGTTATTAGGCCCGAGCCGAGAGACGAAGTCCCGGCGAGGGACTAATTGGAATTGCGTCCGGGAGGGGGAAAATCGCGAAAACGAAATAGTAAACGACGACGCACGTGCCCGGGAGTGGTGTCGAAAATTAGAACTCAGTGAGCTCTAATTTTGAGTGAAGACCGCGTGAAAAAATAATGAAAGACGACTCGGTAGCGCCCCCTCGAAAATCAAATAACATTGGGCCAATGGGAGCCCGACGCCGAAAAAAGTCGCAGTAAAAATATGAAACCCGGCCCGAAAAATAGTTCATGTCCGAACATGAAAAAAATATATTGTGGCCCCGCCCTCAAGTGAACAGGAAGTCGGCCATCTTGGATCAAACGCGTCACGGCAAAAGCGCATTACCTCATACTTGTGACCACCACGTCCACAATTTTGGTCGAAAACACGTCAAACTTGGCCAAACACAGTAAACCCATGTGGAATGAAATCAATGGTTTGAAATTTGATATCATGTTTGGTGTGGTCACGGTGATTTTTTAACAAAATTGTTAAAATTTTGAATTTTGGAAAAAATCTTTCTTTTTGCAGATTTTTTTAAGGGAAAATGAAAATAGAGCGTTTGTGCACATTTGGAAACTGAACGCGACGATATGCATATCAAGAGGGTATGTCATAAAATGGCCCAATAGCGCCCCCTTTAATTTCTATTTTCAAAAATTCGTACAGACAAACCGTTTGGCGTAGACTGTGAAAAAATTCACAGAGGGCTCATTTGTGATGGGGCACAATGTGAGAAAGTTTCAGGATTCTAGCTTTGTAGTTTAGGAGAAAAATAATAGGAGAAAAAATTTTCCGTTATTATTATTATTATTATTATTATTATTATTCTGTCGATAAACTCAATTTTGACCCCCTAAACGTTAACGAAAAGTCAATTTTTTGACCCAAAATTAAAGGTCGGCGAAAAATTTTTTTTTTATACAGCAAAAAAATTAATGTGCAAAATGACTCGCTAGCGCCCCCTCAAAAATCAAAAAACATTACGGCAATGACAGACCTTTTTATCGCAGACAAATGAAATTGGCAGAAACATAGTTGTGTCAAGACAAGCAAAAAATTACATTATGACCCACCCTAAACCCTACAGGGCGTCGGCTATCGTGGGCGGAACCTGATTTTTGGAAATTTTTCATCTCACGTTTTATTTTTTTCCATTTTTGTTTTTATGTTAAATGGATGAAAATTTGGAACTGACATCAACAGACCCTTGTGCCTTTGGGTTTTTCGATAGATTTCTGATACCTTAAAAATGTGGGTGTGGCCACGCCACAAATCAAAAGTGACATTTTCCAATGCGTTCAAATATGCGTATTTCTGACACGCAAAGTTCTATTCTCCGGCATTAATATACGTTTTGTTCAAATCGCAAGCCGCATCTAACGATATACTTTAAAAACATCTACGTCAATAATTGCTCCACAGCGCCCCCTTGAAAATTGCATTGACCCAAAAATTTAGTTTGTCGTAGACACATGAAATTTGGCACAGAATCCTTCTCAGCTATCTGAACGAAAAACCCAATGGGAGCATACTTTATCTGCAAGCGTGTTGCCATGGCAACGTAAAAATGACAAAAACCCATGTTATCCAATGGAGACGCAAAACTTTTGAATGGGGAAAAAATATTTTCTTTCTAGGAAGCTGAAATTTGGTACACACATTATGCTTCACATTCTGAACAAAAAAGTCAATCATGACACGCCTCTATCTTGAACCGTTTTACCACAGCGCCCCCTTACTTTTGAATGGGATAAAATTTTTAGTTTCACCAAAATGCATCAAATTCACCACACTAACTCTCCACATACACTGATCAAAAAACCCAATGGGACTATATGTTTATCTGCAAGCGTTTGGCCATGGCAAAGGAAAAAAGGCAAAACCCATGTTATTCAATGGAGAACTGACAGATTTGGCCAGAGTGGAGGGTAGGGTGAGTGGTAGGGTGAAAATTTTACTTTGTCCTAGAAAGCTGAAATTTGGCACACACATTCTCCATCCAATACTGAACAAAAAAGCCAATGAAGCATATCTTTATTTGCAACCGTGTTACCGTGGCAACGTCAAACATTTCCCATTGAAATACATAGAAAAATTCACATTGAATGAAAAAAATTACTTTGTCATAGAGACTTGAAATTGGCACACTTATTGCCTTCGGGATGCCGAACAAAAAAGCCAATGAAAGCATACCTCTATCTTCAACCGTGCAGCTGTCACAATGTCATAATTTGTCCTTTCAGTGAATGAGAAGTATAGATGTAGCTTATAGGGAGGAGTGCTGTTAGGCAGAAAACGCACGAGGACGACAGGCGGGCTCGTCGCGGTGGCTCATGCTCCGCGGTCGCAAGGGGGGGCGAGGGCCTATATCACCGCGCGCGGTTTTAATTAGGCCCGAGCCGAGTGACGAAGTCCCCGGCGAGGGACTATTTGTAATTGGATTCGGGGGAGGAAAATCGCGAATACGAAATAGTAAACGACGACGCACGTGCCCGGGAGTGGTGTCGAAAATTAGAACTCAGTGAGCTCTAATTTTGAGTGAAGACCGCGCGAAAAAGTAATGAAAGACGACTCGGTAGCGCCCCCTCGAAAATCAAATAACATTGGGCCAATGGGAGCCCGACGCCGAAAAAAGTCGCAGTAAAAATATGAAACCTGGCCCGAAAAATAGTGCATATCCGAACATGAAAAAAATCATATTGTGGCCCCGCCCTCAAGTGTACAGGAAGTCGGCCATCTTGGATCAAACACGTCACTGGGAAAAGCGCATGACCTCATACTTTGGCCCAGCACGTCCACAATTTTGGTCGAAAAGACGTCAAACTTGGCTGAAACACAGTAAACCCATGTGAAATGAAATCAATGGTTTGAAATTTGAATATCATGTTTGGTATGGTCACGGTGATTTTTTAACAAAATTGTAAAAATTTGGAAATTTGTAAAAAATCTTTCTTTTTGCTAGATTTTTTTATGGGAAAATCGAAATACAGCTTTGTGCACATTTGGAAACTGAACGCGACGATGTGCATATTAAGAGGGTAACTCACAAAATGACCCAATAGCGCCCCCTTGAAATCTGAATTTCAAAAATTCGTACAAGGCAAACCGTTGGACGTAAAAATGTGAAAAAATTCACAGAGGCTGTCTTGTGATGGGGCACAATGTCGGAAAGTTTTACGAGTCTAGGTCATTTAGTGTAGGAGAAAAAAATGGGGAAAAAATGTTGTTCCATTATTATTATTATTATTATTATTATTTTTCTTGCACTTTAACCTTAATTTTGACCCCCTGAACGTTAACGAAAAGTCAATTTTATTCGACCCAAAATTCAAGGTTGGCGAAAAATTTTGTTTTTTATACAGCAAAAAAATTAATGTGTTAAAATGACTCGGTGGCGCCCCCTCAAAAATCAAAAAACATTACGGCAATGACAGAGCTTTTTCATCGCAGACAAATGAAATTTGGCAGAAACATAGCTTGTGTCAAGACAAGTTAAAAATTACATTATGACCCCACCCTAAACCCAACAGGGCGTCGGCTATGTGGGCGGAACCTGATTTTTTGGAAATTTTTCATCTCACGTTTGATTTTTTTCCATTTTTGTTTTTATGTTAAATGGGATGAAAATTTGGAACTGTCTTCAACAGACTCTTGTGCCTTTGGGTTTTTCAATAGATTTCTGATACCTTGAAAAATGTGGGTGTGGCCACGCCACCAATCAAAAGTGACATTTTCCAATGTGTTCAAATATGCGTATTTCTGACACGGAAAGGTCTATTCTCCGGCATTAATATACGTTTTGTTCGAAATCGCGAGCCGCATCTAACGATATACTTAAATACATCTACGTCAAATATTTGCTCTACAGCGCCCCCTTGAAATTTGCATGGGAACCAAAATTTTACTTTGTCGTAGCCTCATGAAATTTGGCACAAAAATCTGTCTTACCATTCTGAACAAAAAACCCAATGGGACTACACCTTTATCTGCAAGTATGTTGACATGGCAGGCAAAAATAAGCAAAACCCATGCAAGTCAATGGAGAGCAGGAGGGATGTGGACAGAGTGAGAGGTAGGGGTAGGGTGAAAATCTTAACTTTGTCAGGGAAAGCTGAAATTTGGCACACTTATAGTCCATGTCAATACAAGTAAAAAATTACATTATGACCTCACCCTAAACCCTACAGGGCGTCGGCTAATGTGGGCGGAACTTGACTTTTTTCACATTTTACAACTCGTGTTTTTTATGTTGTTTTTTTTTAAATTATTGAAACATTTTCAGCTAACATGCTTGGGGACTATCATCAACACACCAATGTGCATGAACATAAATAAAAAGATTTTTGATACCATCAAAAATGTGGGTGTGGCCACACTACAAATCAAATGTGACTTTTTTCAGTATGTTCAAACATGCGTCTTTCACCAATGCTATTCTCCAGTACAAATATATGTTTCTCCGAAATAACAAGCTGATTGCAACTATATGCTTATGGTTTAGCTAAGCTATATAATTGCTCCACAGCGCCCCTTGAACATTTGAATAGGAACCAAAATTCACTTTGTCGTAGCCTCACGAAGTTTGGCACAGACATCCCTCTTACCATTCTGACCAAGAAGAAAGCCAATGACATATACCTTTATCTGCAACGCATTGCTATGACATGTCAAATTCGCAAAACCATGTGACTCAATGGAGAGCACGTGGAATTTAGACATAAAGAGGGGTAAGGTGAAAATTGTACTTTGTCTTGCAAAACTAAATTTTGGCATACACTTTATACTTCTCATAACGAACTAAAAACTGAGTGAAGATGTACCTTTATCTCTAAAGATGTGGCAGTGACAAAGTTGCAATTCTCTGGGTAATATGTGGTGTACAGATGATGATGATGACAGTCTGTGGCAGAAAAAGGCAGAGGCAGAGAGGCAGGCGGTTGCGGTGGCTTCGACTCCGGAGGGGGGGGGGGGGGGGGGGGGGGGGGGGGGGGGGGGGGGGGGGGGGGGGGGGGGGGGGGGGGGGGGGGGGGGGGTGGGGGGGGGGGGGGGGGGGGGGGGGGGGGGGGGGGGGGGGGGGGGGGGGGGGGGGGGGTGGGGGGGGGGGGGGCGGGGGGGGGGGGGGGGGGGGGGGGGGGGGGGGGGGGGGGGGGGCGGGGGGGGGGGGGGGGGGGGGGGGGGGGGGGGGGGGGGGGGGGGGGGGGGGGGGGGGGGGGGGGGGGGGGGGGGGGGGGGGGGGGGGGGGGGGGGGGGGGGGGGGGGGGGGGGGGGGGGGGGGGGGGGGGGGGGGGGGGGGGGGGGGGGGGGGGGGGGGGGGGGGGGGGGGGGGGGGGGGGGGGGGGGGGGGGGGGGGGGGGGGGGGGGGGGGGGGGGGGGGGGGGGGGGGGGGGGGGGGGGGGGGGGGGGGGGGGGGGGGGGGGGGGGGGGGGGGGGGGGGGGGGGGGGGGGGGGGCGGGGGGGGGGGGGGGGGGGGGGGGGGGGGGGGGGGGGGGGGGGGGGGGGGGGGGGGGGGGGGGGGGGGGGGGGGGGGGGGGGGGGGGGGGCTCGTATCGCGGTTGGCTCGTACCAGCGGTGGCTCGATCAGCGGTGCAAGGGGGGCGAGGCATATCACCGCGCGCGGTTTTAATTCTTATTATTAGGCCGAGCGAGTGACGAAGTCCGGGAGGGACTTTGTATTGGACTTCGGGGAGGAAATCGGCGAAAGAAAATAGTAAGACGACGCACGTGCCGGGAGTGGTGTCGAAAATTAGATCAGTGAGCTCTAATTTTGAGTGAGACGATGAAAAGAATGAAAGACGACTGGTAGCGCCCTCGAATCAATAATTGGGCAATGGGAGCCGACGAGAAAAAGTGCGGTAAAATTGCAACAGCCGAAAAATAGTTATGTCCGAACATAAAAATAATATTGTGCCCGCAGTGTACGGAAGTCGGTCCATAATTGGATTCAAACCGTCCTGGCAAAGCGAATTAACATCAACTTTGGACCAGACGTCCACATTTTGTCGAAACACAGTCAACTTGCCAAACACAGTAAACCATGTGAAATGAAATATGTTTAAATTTGAATATCATGCTGGTGTGGTATAAAAAAAAAAAAAAAAAACAGTGATTTTTTAACAAAATTGTAAAAATTTGGAATTTGTAAAAAATCTATCTTTTTCGTACATTTTTGGATTGGGAAATGGCAATGATGCCACATGTGGCTGTTTTCGAGCTGACGCACGATATGCTCATTGCGCGATCTCTGCTAAAATGACTCTATAGGCGCCCCTTGATTTTATTTTCAAATAATTCGTACAAGAACCGTTTTGTCGTAGACTACGAAAATTCACGGGGCTATTGGGATGGGCACGATGTAGAAAGTCTACAATGTAGTTTGTAGTTGGACAATAATATGGAAGAAAAAAAGTTGCCGTTTTAGGCCGAGCCGAGAGACCGAAGTCCGGGAGGGACTAATTTGGAATTGCGTCGGGAGGGGCGAAAATGCGATACGAGTAGTAACGACACGCACGGTGCCTGGAGTGGGTCGAAATATAGAAATAGCGAGCTCTAATTTTGAGTGAGACGCGTGAAATAATGAAGACGATCGGTAGCGACCTCGAAAATCAAATAAATTGGGCAATGGGAGCCGACGCCGAAAGTCGCAGTAAACTATGAAACCCAGACCGAAAATAGTTATGTCGACATGAAAAATCATGATTGTGGCCACCCCTAAGTGACAGGAGTCGCCATCTTGGTCAAACTGTCACGGGCAAAAGCGCATTCTCATATTTGACAGCACGTCCCATTTGTCGAAAACACGTAAATTTGGCCAGACTTACAGTAACATGTGGAATGAAATCATGTTTGAAATTTTGATATCATGCTTTGGTATGGGTCACGGTGATTTTTAACAAATTGTTAAAAATTTTGCAATTTTGGAAATTTTTTTTTGCTAGATTTTTAATGGGAAATGAATAGAGCGTTTGTTGACATTTGGAACTGAACGCGACGATATGCATTAAGAGGTATGTTAAATGGCCAATAGCGCCTTTATTTCTATTTCAAAAATTGTACGGAAACCGTTTTTGGGTAGACTGTGAAAATTACACGGGCTCATTCCGTGATGGACAATGTGAGAAGTTTAGGATATAGCTTTGTAGTTTTAGGAGAAAAATATAGGAGAAAAAAATTTTTCCGTTTATTATTATTAGGCCGAGCGGAGACGAAGTCCCGGCGAGGATAATTGGATTGATCCGGGAAGGGGAAATCGGAGAAACGACGAGTAACGAACGCACGTGCGGGAGGGCTGAAAATTAGAATCAGTGAGCTCTAATTTGAGTGAAGACGGGAAAAAATATGAAAGACGACTGGTAGCGCCCTCGAAATCAAATACATTTGGCAATGAGAGCCCGGCGCGAAAAAAAGTCGCAGTAAAAAATATGAAACACGGCCGAAAATAGTTATGTCCAAACATGAAAAAAATATATTGTGGCCCGCCTCAAGTGACAGAAGTCGGCCATCTTGGAATCAACGCGTCACGGGCAAAGTGCATTATCTCATACTTGTGACACAGTCCACATTTTGGTCGAAAACACGTCACTTGGCCAANATATACGTTTTGTCAAAATGTCAAGCTGAATGCTACGATATGCCATTCAAAACTCTAGGTCAATATTTGCTCCACAGCGCCACCTTGATTTGAATTGCAGACCAAAATTTAGTTTGTCGTAGACTATGAAATTTGGCACAGACATCTTCTCAGCTGTCTGAACGAAAAACCCAATGGGAGCATACTTTATCTGCAAGGTGTTGCCATGGCAACGTAAAAAGACAAAAACCCATGTTATCCAATGGAGACGCAAAACTTTTTGAATGGGGAAAAAATTATTTCCTTTCTTAGGAAGTGAAATTTGGTACATACATTGAGCTTCACATTCTGAACAAAAAAGTCAATCATGACACGCCTCTATCTTGAACCGTTTCCCACAGCGCCCCCTTACTTTTGAATGGGATAAAATTTTTAGTTTCACCAAAATGCATCAAATTCACCACACTAACTCTCCACATCACACTGAACAAAAAACCCAATGGGACTATATGTTTATCTGCAAGCGTTTGGCCATGGCAAAGGAAAAAAGGCAAAACCCATGTTATTCAATGGAGAACTGACAGATTTGGCCAGAGTGGAGGGTAGGGTGAGTGGTAGGGTGAAAATTTTACTTTGTCCTAGAAAGCTGAAATTTGGCACACACATTCTCCATCCAATACTGAACAAAAAAGCCAATGGAAGCATATCTTTATTTGCAACCGTGTTACCGTGGCAACGTCAACATTTCCCATTGAAATACATAGCAAAATTCAATTGGATGAAAAAAATTACTTTGTCATAGAGACTTGAAATTGGCACACTTATTGCCTTCGGGATGCGAACAAAAAAGCCAATGAAAGCATACCTCTATCTTCAACCGTGCAGCTGTACAATGTCATAATTTGTCCTTTCAGTGAATAGAGTGTAGCAATAGGAAGGAGTGCTGTAGGCAGAAAACGCACGAGGACGAGAGCGGCCGTCCGGTGGCTCGTACCGCGGTGGCTCATGCTCCGCGGTCGCAAGGGGGGGCGAGGGCCTATATCACCGCGCGCGGTTTTAATTATTATTATTATTTTTTTTTCTGCCTAAACAATCGCGTTTTTGACCCCTTGGACCCCCTGAAAAAGTATGTACAACGTACATCGTCGCGACCGGACCGGCGAAAAATTCGATAATTTCGACATTGCAAGAATGTCGAACCCAAACCGACTCGACAGCGCCGCCTAGAATCAGACCCTATGGCAGAGGAAACAGGTAAATTTTGGCCTAGACTCATGAAACTCAGAACAGTGATAGAGCTCCATGAGACAGACTAAAGTTGACTTGGCGCACTGCTCTATGATGCACAGGAAGTCGGCCATTTGGATTTAATCAGCGACGCCAGTTTGATTTCGTTTTTATTTTAACGAACTAGTCCTAGGTTTTTGGGCCCAGTGAGCTCAGACTTGACCTGCTGCATCTAGAGGCATTGAAGTTCAATAATCATCCAATTTTTTTGGATACTCCTCACCGTTTTCCCGCAGTACGCCGGCGAAAAACACCTTCGTTTCCTGTTTCTTTGATCACCTGTCACGGCCACAGGCTCTGACCTACAGAGCTCAGACTTCAGTCACTATTGTGTGATCCTGGACTAAACATTATGGATTCACTTTTGTAGGAAGACTCCACTCTATAGCGCCCCCTACCTATACCCTGAAATGTCAACTTTGTGCGATTTTCATGAAACTTTGCCCAAAAATTCTATGCCTGATAAGAAGCATAAAATTACATTATCGCTATGGTGCATTTTCAAACTTGGCCAGCAGGGGCGCAATGAATGCTCAAAAAAAGACATTAAAATCTATAACACGCACGTCCTCTGTCAGATTGACTTGAAACTTGAATCACTTATAGACTGGATGACCCCGGTTACAAACATATGTATAACATAACGGTCGGGCATATAGCGCCACCTATAGACATGCACAAACATTACAATGGGGATAGGAAATTTACTTTGACTTTTATTTGTGAAACTTTGCACATTAATCCTTAATGTGCCCCTGATCATAAAAGTCAATCAGACCTATGCTCTATTTTGTACAGTTTTGTCTCCAGGAGCCTCCAAGCTCCTATACATTGTCAATGACACTGAGACTCTTATTTCACAAATGTGAGATAAAAAGTCACTAAACAGTGACAGACTCACACCAAAGTTGGCCGAATTAAATATAATAATGTAAATATCAGATTCATAACTGTATTTTACACACTTTTAACCAAACAGCTCTACGGCGCCACCTTCTGTAAAAATCCAATGAAGACTGGGACAAGTTTACTTTGGAGTAGGACAATGACATTTACCACAGTGACAGAGCTGATGAAGACAAACATAAAACATAATTGGTGCAATGCTCCACGTCACACAGGAAGTCGGCCATTTTGGATCTAAAATCAGCCGCCACTGTGATTTCGTTTTTATTTTAACGAACTAGTCCTAGGTTTTTGGGCCCAGTGAGCTCAGACTTGACCTGCTGCATCTAGAGGCATTGAAATTCAATAATCATCCAATTTTTTTGGATACTCCTCACCGTTTTCATGCAGCAGGCCGGCGAAAAACACCTTCGTTTCCTGTTTCTTTGAACACCTGTCACAGCCACAGGCTCTGACCTACAGAGCTCAGACTTCAGTCACTATTGTGTGATCCTGGACTAAACATTATGGATTCACTTTTATATGAAGACTCCACTCTATAGCGCCCCCTACCATTCACCTCAAATGTCAACATTGTGCGCTTTTTACCAAACTTACACAATAAATCCTATGTCTGAGAAGATGCAAAATATTACATTACAGGTATGGTGCATTTTCAATACTTGGCCAGCAGGGGCGCAATGAATGCTCAAAAATACCCCGAAAAATCACTAGCACACACACGCTTTGTTGGATTGACTTGGAATTTGAATCACTAATAGAGTGGATGGTCCTGGTCACAAAACTATGTCTAACGCAATGGTCTGGGTTACAGCGCCACCTATAGGAACGCAAAACTACCAGAGACTATCCATTTTGCCATTCACATGCTATGGCACTTTTGAAATGGGGAGAGTAGGAGCCCGGGCAGTGGTCTGGAGAGGAAAATGCAATGTTGGGAAGTTGCAGGTCGAGGGCGGCTGCGTGGCAGGGCGGTCGCGCGGCTGGCGAGAGCTATCATCGCCGCTTTAGCGGCTTTAATTCAATCTAATCTCTGCTCCATGAAAGAGTCTGAATCTATAGAACGACTCTACAGTGGCCCAAGACTAGCCTGATGTATCAGCCCGTTTCAGTTAACTCTGTGGAAGTTTGCTGGAGTGAAATGAAATTGAGCGGAGGCTCTAGGTGGTGCTAACCTGGCTGGCCCAAGACCAGGACTAGACCAAGACCACTGAGGGTCCAGACCAAGACTTTTAAAAGCCGAGACCAAGACTCTGGTCCATAGAGACCGAATCTAGACCATTTATCTTTGTAAATTTCTACATTACTGCGCTGGGGGCATGAACTTCAGGCGCAAGTTTAACAGAATGTGGTGGTAATGGAATGTGGTCCAAATGTCAAACCCCCAAGTCCAAGACAAGATCGAGTCCCAGCAAACTCCAGATCAAGACAAGACAGAGTTCGAATATGCTAGAGTCCAGTTTCAAAACCAGTCTTAAGTACTAATACATTACACCTTAATTTTGTATTTATTTTATTTATTTGTTGAGGGATTTTCCCTTGAGATTTGTTTGTTTATTTTCATTTCTACTTTTTAGTCTGTTCAAAAATAGCAAATATTATACATACACTGACGCTGATATATCATCCATCTGTCGATGAAATATGACAACGCACTGAAACATTTTGTTGCAGAAAGTCACCTAAGGGATTGGCTAATTGCTTCCATTGTAATTTCAATTTGATTTCTATTACATGTGTAGTCTTATTATTGATTCTGTCCTGTTCTTGCTGTGACTCCAGGCTGTACCGATGCTTGTGTTGTGTGTGTGCAGAGGGTGGAGGAGGCCCAGCAGGAGCGGCGGGAGCTGCTGAAGACCATGCGCCTGCTGCAGGAGGACAAGCAGCAGCTGCAGGAGGAGCACAGACGCATAGCCCAGGAGAGGGACCACGAGAGGGACACGTGTGCTCTGCTGAGGACGCACAACCAGGTACAGAAACAGCCATCACATCACATCTCTGCACCACACTGAGCACAGACGCATAGCCAGGAGAGGGACCACGAGAGGGACACGTGTGCTCTGCTGAGGACGCACAACCAGGTACAGAAACAGCCATCACATCACATCTCTGCACCACACTGAGCACAGACGCATAGCCCAGGAGAGGGACCACGAGAGGGACACGTGTGCTCTGCTGAGGACGCACAACCAGGTACAGAAACAGCCATCACATCACATCTCTGCACCACACTGAGCACAGACGCATAGCCCAGGAGAGGGACCACGAGAGGGACACGTGTGCTCTGCTGAGGACGCACAACCAGGTACAGAAACAGCCACCTCACGTCTCTGCACCACATGCTCCTCTTCTGATTGGTCAAAACAGTTAGATCTATGTCTTCGGCTCCACTCGGTTCGCATTTGTCACGGTGAAAACACAACTGCGCATGTTCAATAGCGGATTGTAGAAATCCTGGCAAAAGGCTAAAGCTACTAGCCCTACACTCAAAATAGTACATTTCTGTTTACATACAGCAGCTTCTCTGCACAGGCTTAATGTGTTGACTTCTTCTAGTTTTGTGATTTCCCTCCGTCACAGCGCCACACTCTGGTCAGTTACATGCATTAAAATAGCTTTAAGCAGTTTCCGTGCTTCACATGGATGCAAATATTTACTGCGCCAGTTCCATGTTTGTGCGATTTTTTTTTCTTTGGAAATTGTACGCTTTATCTTCGTCTGGCAGGTGTGTGGACTTACAAGTTGTGACGTGGCTTGATAAAACTGACTAACACTTAGTTCTTGACTTAGACTTGAATTTCAGTGGTTCAGGACTTGACTTGAACTGTGTAATTTTACATGTATATAATTTTTTGGCATGTCATCAGTTTAGAGCTCTTCTGTATAATAACTCATCTCTCTTTCAATGTATTTTCAAACTTTTCTTCATGAACTTGTTCTTGATTCATGCAAAACTGTGTTAATCTACTAAATAAAAAAGGGAACTTCTTAGAAACTTGTCATACGCACTTTAATAATATTGCAAAGACTTGGAAAAAAGTGAAAGTAGAATTCTTGGACTTGACGTGGACTTCTGGAGTGCTAAACCTGACCATTGGACTTGACTTGAACTTGTCTCTCTCTTTGACCTGGGACTTGACTTGGACTTGTCTCTCTCTTTGACCTGGGACTTGACTTGGACTTGTCTCTCTTTGACTTGGGACTTGACTTGGACTTGTCTCTCTTTGACTTGGACTTGACTTGGACTTGTCTCTCTTTGACTTGGGACTTGACTTAGACTTGTCTCTCTTTGACTTGGGACTTGACTTGGACTTGTCTCTCTTTGACTTGGGGCTTATTTCACACTTAAGGCCAAAGACTAGAGACTAACGTGAGACTGTCATACGGATGACATGGTTCCACCCCTGGTGTCTGGACATGGTCTCAGTTCGTCAAAAACATTGACCTAAAAATTGTGATATCAATCTTCTGTATTGAGAATGCAGTATGTTTCTTACAGCAGTGTTTCCCAACCAGGCATCCCCCTTTTGGGGTCTGTGATCACTTACCAGGGAGTACTTGAAATGGTTTTTACATTACAAAACAAGGTCAAATTGCTTACTGTAAATTATAGATTCTTAAAGATGAGGTAGTTGAACTTTCTCTCTTAAATCCTTCGGTACATGAATAATATCATTTTTGATTGCATTTAAAGCGTAAAACTAATTCTTCCAAACACCAAAGTGAAACTGGAGAGGACCGCGCAAGAACAGCCAATCAGAGCGCAGTATTTGACTCCTGATTAGACTTAAAAGTCTTTATTGTTCAATTCAGACAGTGCTCAGTGATCTCATTTTTTCAAGTGCTGCATTCATCATATACTTTTAGTAGAAAACACAAATTTATAACTAAAAAAGTTAGCTACTCAATTTTTAGGTTTGATTTGGAGCAATATGGACATCGATATATTCAAAACAAAACTCCTGAAGGAAAGATGGCGCCGCACGGTTGGTTGGGCTCCGTGCGGCCCGTGTTATCAGACTTTTATTTCTGCTATTCTGCATCATGTGTCACTGCAATTGGCAATATTTTGTCTACACAAGAAAGACGCAGCGATATATGCAAGCAGTTGGATCCTGAGGACAACGAATGTGATAAGCGTGCCTTTCTAAGGTGGCGCACCCCAAACAAACCGAGAAAGCGAGTCCACCTGATTCTGCCCACTCTTGCAGCGTGGCTCTTTCTCCTATTCACATTCGGATCACTGCTCCTACGCATCTCCCGAGTCCATCAACGGGAGAATTTCCACGCGGACGCCAAGCCACATCTGAACTTTTTCGGACCGGGGCATTTTTCTGTATACTGCGCTCTCTCCAAACTTGGATCTACGCGCGGTGATATCCGCGGCAAATCAAGGACATCCAGCTCAACTACGGACACTCTACCTGCAACAATACATCTAACTTTTCTGCTCCTCCTCGCGGGTGACATACAACTCAACCCGGGTCCGCTCTCCCCAGCCCTAGACCGAGATGGCGGCGGCTTACCTGCAGCAGTGGGAGAGACTGACTTGGCGGCTTGGGGACCGAGTGCCAGCGACATCGGAGGCGAGGCATTTGGAGTGCAGATCGAACATATCCACAAACATGCGGGATTACAGCTTGACTGGCCCGTGCTGTGCAATGACCACCGTCTTAATGTTCCGGAATGTAAACAACACGCCGGGCTGATGACCACGCCCACTTTGGATACAAACGCTACCGGGACACCTCCTACAAACAACCCATTGGTCCCAGCCACAAGGATTAACGCCCACTCGGATAATACCACAGCATCCCGAGGACAGGTGAAGGCCAGCGAGAGTAATATTAAGAACCAAAAGCATCATCGCCAAAGCAACACAACTATTCATAAACAACAAAGAAAATGTACTCTCATAAAAACACTACACTTGGAGTCAGTTAATAAACAAAAACGTCACCGTTTTTTTCAAACCATAAACCATGCCAGAGTAGTTTGGGACCCAGCTCTAAAACCCAAAGGCATCTTTGGGGGTCATTTAAACATTAGAAGTCTTCTGCCCAAATGTGAGGAAATAAGAACGCTGCTTGTGGACTCTAATCTGGATTTCTTATGTCTCAGCGAAACTTGGTTGCATGATAAAATTGTCACTACTATGATTGATGTACCAGGCTATAAGTGCTTCAGAAAGGATAGGCCCAAAGGTAGAGGTGGAGGAGTGCTTATATACATTAAAGACACCTTTAGTACAAATGAAATAGGTATGAGCGACAATGAATCAATTGAATGTATCTGTGTGAACGTTTGCCTCTCCCCTCGTATGAATTTCAACATTGTATGCATTATAATCCCCCATCAGCTTGCTCTTCTAAATTTTATAAAGACTTGGAAGAGCTCTTGAAAAGTTTTAAACCTAACAGTGAAGTTATATTGCTTGGAGACTTTAACATCAACTGGATGGAGAGCCGGTGCAACAAAGAATTGAAAAATCTGACCTTAAAATTTGATTTCCATCAATTAATTAAAGGACCTACCAGAGTGACCAGAAGCTCTGAGACATTAATTGATTTAATATTTTCCAATAAACCAGATAGAGTCATAAAGTCATATAACCTAATTTGTGGTTTATCAGACCATAATGTAACACTTATTGGGAGAAAGCTAACTCGAAAATGCTCTGCTTGTCAAAATGAACAGAAAAAGTTCAAATTAGAAATATCTCCTAAAGATATGCAAAAACTTGAAACTGAGTTGGAAAAAGTAAAATGGAATGAAATCTTGAATCATGACCAAATAGATGATTGTTGCAAAATATATACATCCCAGATCCAAAATATTGTGGAGAAGTATTGTAAATTGCGCAAAAAAACCCGCAGAAAAGCTCAACTCCCTGGATATCTAGTAGTATTCGGCAATTAATGAAGAAAAGGGATCACTCACTTAAAATCTCAATGAATAGTAAAAATAATACTGACATGTTGACTTTTAAAAGTTTGAGGAACCAGGTATTGAACAAAATGCGTAAAGCTAAAGCAAGTCATTATATAAATGTCCTATCAGATGCTAAGGGGGATGGAAAAACTATTTGGAAACAATTACACTGGCTGTTAAACCCCAACGCAGGAGCTGATTTCAAATACGAACTTAAAATGTCAGGAAAAATCATATCCGATTCGGAACAAGTGGCCACAAAATTCAATGACTTTTTCATCTCGTCCGTTGAAGAATTAGCCTCAAAATTTCCAAAAACAAACACAGAAATAGTAACGTCAGTCCAAAATGGTGCAGATCTTTTTGAGATGCGAGAGGTTGACACCGCTACAGTCTTAAAAGCTATTAATAATCTAAAAAATTCATCTGCTAAAGATTTCTACAAACTAGATGTTGCCTTTTTAAAAAAGCACAGTCATATTCTTGTGAAGCCTCTCACTCATGTCATTAACATTTCTATCAGAACTGGTCGGTTTCCAGACACTTGGAAAAAAGCTCTCGTCAAGCCTATTTTTAAATCGGGGAACACTGATGAAGTGGCCAACTATCGACCTATTAGCCTCTTGCCTGTCATGTCCAAAGTTTTAGAAAATATTATAAAAGAACAATTATTAGATTATCTGGAAAGCAAAAATCTTTACATCCTCTACAATTCGGTTTTAGACAAAATTATTCAACTGAATCTGCTGCCTGTCTGTTTTTAGAACAGGTCAAACAATCACTTGACAAAGGCAATGTAGTTGGCGCTGTGTTCCTTGATTTAAAAAAGGCCTTTGATACAGTGAACCATAACCAGCTTTTATCAAAGCTCTCTTCTTTCCACTTCTCAAAGCGCTCAGTGTCCTGGTTTCAATCATATCTACAGAACCGAGAACAATGTGTCGTCATCAACAACTGCCAATCAGCCTTTAGTCAAATTAAAACAGGAATTCCCCAAGGAACCATCCTTGGTCCAATTCTCTTCAGTCTATATATCAATAATCTCCCGGAGGTCTGCCCAGAAGTTTGTTTGCAGATGTATGCTGACGACACAGTTGTTCATGCGTCTGGTAAAAACTGTACTACAGTCAGTGAAAACTTGACACAAAGTTTGAAAAAGATCACTGCTTGGTTAGAAGAGTCCTGCTTAACTCTTAACACTAAGAAAACCAAGTGCATTTGTTTCTCCATCAAAAAAGCACCAGATGCCCTCCTGAAAGTTCAAGTAAACGGTCAATTTATTGATCAGGTGCAGGAGGAGAAATATTTAGGATTAATTTTAGACTCACAGTTGAACTTCAAAAGCCACGTAAAAAAAGTTTGTAAAACTGTCAGATCCAACATTAATTGTTTTAAAATAATAAGAAAATGTCTGACTCTGGAGTGTGCTCAAGTGTTTCTAAATTCTATGATTCTGTCCCATTTGTCCTATGGGGCCACAGTCTGGTCTCAGACCAGTCAGTCCACGCTCAGGCCAGTGGAAAGTCTCTACAATCGAGCCATAAAGGTGTTCGATCAAAAACCAGTCAGGTTCCATCATTGTACAATTTTATCAAAGCACAACTTTTTATCATTTTCAAATTTTATTAATTTTAGCTTTCTTAAACTGTTTTTTAAGTGTGTTAATGGTTTAGCGCCAATGCCTTTGAGTAGTTTTATAACCAGATTACAAAGCCGTGGCAGGTCGACACGAGCAGCCTCTTCTGGAGACTGTAAAGTGCCTTTTCGCAAAACATCTTTTGCCCAAACAGCCTTTTCTGTGAGAGGTGCAGGTCTATGGAACATGCTCCCTGTTCATTTAAAATCTGTAACAACGCTTGGTCTTTTTAAAAAACAAACTAGATTTTGGATGTGTCAGCAACAGCAGTGCACTCATGATTAATGTATGTTCTCTCTGTGTTTTCATGTATTTCTCTTTTCTGTATTTTTTTCTCTGTTAAAAGCCCTTCTAGGGACAAGTGCTGCGAATTAGCTTTGGCTATAAGCACTATGATGCAAGCATCGGACTGCTGTGCTACAGTTAGTCAATGTTTTTTGTATCTGTCCCTATTCAAATAAACCAATAAATAAATAAATAAAATAAAATACTCTTTATGTGATAATTGCTTGTAATTTTTTTTTTTCTAGCTCACAGATTTATTTGTATAATATCTATATTTGAGTTTCCTTGAAGTATAAGATTCATTTTGGGATATGAGACAAAAAAAAAAACGGTTGGGAAACACGGTCTTATAGTTTGAAAATGGAGTTGTACATTTTGTGACAAGCCGCAGCGGTCTGAGAGCCACCAGCGCCTTTACGACTTGACTCAGCGGGCAGGAACAGAACAGGGACGCCACCGCAAAGCCCGCGCTCCTGACGTCAAACCTTCCCCCCTCTCTTCACTCTCTTTCTCTCTCTCTTCTGGCACCGCGGGGCCCCACACATGTGCCAGCGCGCAACAAACAACACAAACACGTTCATTATGCCACCCGCCTGCAAAAAAGCCCTTTTAGAGGCCGTGTGGAATGAGGAGGAGGGGTGCGCAATGGTCGCCCGATGAAGCAGCCCTGCCCAGCCTCAGGGACAAAACTGCGCTCAGTCACGCGATCGCACTGGCCAGCTCCGAGCCAGCCAGCGCGAGGGCTATTTTCACCCAGCCGCCGGCAAATTCCTTCTGGAGAGAGAGAAAGAGAGGCTCATTCACCGCGTTTCCCATCAGTAACATTCACCACAGTTATTCATAAACACTTTTAGAGCTACTGAGTAATCAATGACTCAAATAATGAGCATTGTTACTGGTAAAACAGGAAATGCACTGCAAGACGGATTAAAAATGCGAAATGATTACCAGTCAAGGATTTGTCAGCTTTTAAAGGAGATGGAATGTGCTTTTTTTTGTGTCTGTTTAGTAGAAAAGTGCAGCATATGTAGATCAGTATTTTACATTTTGTTTATTGAAAAACACAAAATTTTTCTAAAGCAGCTTAGAAATAGAAACAGGTTAATTAATTGTGTTAAGGGTCTTTCTTTCTTTCTTTAAGAGTCGGCATCGCCAGCGGTCGCTAGTTGCCGCAGATGCAGCTGTGTGATTGGCCCGTGGCGAATCAGTGCGCAAGAAAATAGTGCGGAAACCCGAAAATGACGCTTATGGAAAAACAGTATTTACCCGAGCATGGATTGTTGTTGTTTGCCGGGCTCAAACGGGACGTAAGTACGAAGAAGAAAGGCTACTATTTGGTCCGAGGAAAACAAAGATGGAGGAGTACAGCTGTAGTACAAAGGCTGGACTGTAGCGGGAAATACAAGTTGAGCCTAATCCGTGAGGTAAGATAGAAATCTATCGCCACAAAGTTTGAAAACTACTCGCACGCAACTTATGTGTTGTCTTTTTCATCAAGCGTTACATCACGCGCATGCTCACTCGGCATTTGTTCGACTGTTGGCTGCTTGGATCGTGTTTGTGTGAATAATAGACCCTTAACCAGCAGCAGATTTTAAAGGTTGTATGGAGGACTTTTCAAGGAAAGACCAACAGGCCAATAGAAAACGAGGTTACCTTGTTTTCTATTGGCCAACGTTTTACTGGCCTCACCATGTCCACAGTTTTTATATTTTTATGATTCTTTTTTTGTTTGCCATAAGTTCAAGGCTGTTACATATTGATACATATGTTTTTTGATCCGACTGACAATAAACATTTATTGAAATTCCTCACAACCTTTAAACAACCTTTAAAATGCAGGACTGTATTGAACTGTACATATTCAGAATCAGAATTTTTCAGTGATTGCAATGCAGACGAGTGGTGGGGGTAGATGGCCTCTTTTACACCTGCCGTACGCTGAGTGCGAGTTTGATGCGGGTCGGGACTCGTGCATATCCCGCAAGACTTAGAAGGTGCTTATATCCAATGTGCCCTTGTCCACAGACCTCGGAGCAGTGCGACCTGTCCCGGAGGTCGCAACGGTCTTTTGCAACTTTCAAGTCATAGTACGAACATTCTTGCAGGAATCCACGTGAATCTGCGCGACTTTGGGCAAACATGGACCGCAGTGGGCTATAGCTGGTGTACAAGGCACTTTGCAAAAAAACTCGCTCATGCCCCGATCCCGAACCAAACTCGCCTCGCAATCTGTGGACGGGAGACATATTTATGAAACAATTCAAGATTATTCCAGTGTGGTGCCAAAGAACACTGTTTAATTCAGTGGTTCTCAGCTCTTTTCAGTCATGACTCCAAAATAACAACAACCCCAAATACAAAACGTAGGCTACCAGCAGAGGAATAATCAAATTTTCAGTCTGATGTTTATTTTGAATCCATAAGCCAACACCTTTCATTTATATCTATCACTGCATTTGAAAAGTCTCAAAACTTGTATCAATGTTTCAGTTTTTCACGTGTCAGGGAACCGCCAGAGATCAGTCTGCAAATGCTCGGGATGAGAACCACTGGTTTAAACGAGGACAAAAATAGCTGTAAAACTACTTCTAAATGTGTTAAAGATGTTTATAGAATATTATTGCTTTATGTCCCCAAAAAGTTTGAAATGTGCTATACAAAAACAGTTTTCAAAATGATTTACAATATTTACAACCACATTGTTCATGTAGGGTAGGCTGTCCATAGTTTTCTTCTGTGACACAGCTCTGGACACACACTGACAGAAGGATCACAGAAAGTAGAAGTGTCTACCCTAAATCACAATTATTTTACATTCTATAATTATTAAAATATCAACAAAAACATATCACTCACAAACTATTTTGTCTCTGTGCCAGTATCACACTCACAAGAGTTATTGCTATTTTTATAGTGTCAAAACCAGCATCTTGTGGTGACGTCACTATGAAGTCAGAGTCAGACGCTACTGACGCACAGTTGACTCAGTATGAACAGGAGGTAAGTGCAGCGCTGGATTTGACTTATGAATGGGAGCTGAAGGGGGTTAAAAAAAAAAGTTTGATGAATGTGAAAACTAGGATTTAACAAGGGCCTAGTGTAAACCTAAGACAACTGCGGTGGGTTTTTAGATTGTTAGCCTGACGAAAACAACGCAGAAGGACGGAGAACAGGATGAATGAAGTTAGTGCACGTGTGTGTGTGTGTGTGTGTGGGGCTTAAATCTGAGGTAGCTGATGTTTGAATCTGACAGTTTACTCTCATAAATCCTTCAACACATAGACAGTCCATTTTTATGGACAAATTAGCACAAAATATTACAAATTTACGACAACAAAAATTAGCAACCCCAGCTTTAAGTTTGGGACAGCGACAAATGGAACTGAACATTAGCAAATCACAAACCATAATTTCCTTTGCAAACAACTAAGATCAAACAGGAGACGTGATTGTTTTCTCATTTTATCAGTTCATTATCATTTGTAAATACTCCCTAAAGCACAATTAAAATTTAAACTGTGAACTAAATTGTATTATTAAATTGAACCACAACTGCAGTACTGCTCAGAAATATTGCACTTAGATATTTTTCCCAAATCATGCAGCCCATAGCAGCAACAAAAAATGAATGACTTAGTGGAAGATGTCAGGCCTAATCTGCCCTTTTAGTTTTAAATGCACGGTTTCTTTTTCTGTTTAAACCAGTGTCTTTGCCTTAACTTTGCATTTGAATCTTTTCCAGCCCAGTTTGGGTCAGAGACTGTGAATATTATCAGTCGACTAATCTTTTCAATGGAACACATCTTTAGACGAACAGCGATTCTTTTTGTCAACCGCAACTCTAGATAGGACCTTTAATAGCTATTTGAATACACAAACAATTGATCTGGGTCATAGAAAAGTGGTCATACTAGAAGTGTTGAAACATTTTTTTAAAAGAACACATAAACACATGACACTGTTTATGCCGCTGCAGCCTGGAGCTTTCTCTGCCTTAAAGCTCATGAGTTCATATTGACAAACAAACAAGCACTTATCCAAGCTCGAGCTGCAGACAAAATTATAAAACAAGAATAATACTTTACTTAAAGACATGTTAATGATGAAATCAAAGCTGCAGACTTATGAATGGAGAGACATCTAATCGTTTCTCTATACTCTCTGGTAACGCAGCTGATTCCTGCCTGATTAAATATCAGCCACAAATTATAGACAAATAAATCTATAAATCCACACCAAAAGATCAGCTGTCTTCTTGTGCCGACCCAATTTTGTTTTGCATTGAAGTGTTTCTTTGAGAAGAAATGATGATTACATTATTTTTTATTAACATGTTTTGGAGATTACACCTGTTTCAATATCCCTTGGAACTTGGAAGTCTTTTCAACACAAAATAGAATCAAGAAGATAGTCCTAACAAACCTAATCACCCTGAGTGGACAGCGACAGGAGTGGGCACATGTCCAGCACCTCCTGCTTTCACACAAAGTCTCCACAGAGCCAGAGCAGGTGTTCTTATTGCACACAATATGACGATTTGATCAAAAAAGCACAGACATGAACTCACAGTTCGATATTTATCACAAAGCTGCCAAGCCCAGCCAGGCTGTCAAACTAATACATAAAACAACATTTCATTTGTCATTACAGAAATAATACTTTAAGCTTCACTCAAATTCACAAGAAAAAATATTGTATTTGAAGCTACTGTTTAAACCTTTAAAATGCTACGAAGAAGAAATATTCACAAAAAATGTTATTTTAGTACATTACAGACATGACTAGAGGCGTGCAATATCTTGAAGATTTCCAAAATTAAAATTTAGATCATTACATTTAATTTAATTTTATTTTATTTAATTTTATTTAATTTTATTTTATTTTATTTTATTTTATTTTATTTTATTTTATTTTATTTTATTTTATTTTATTTTATTTTATTTTATTTTATTTTATTTTATTTTATTTTATTTTATTTTATTAAAAAGGCTGTTTAAAAATATATGTATTGAGAAAGTTACTTGGTAAATGTATAAAGTTAGACAACAATGTATTTTAGTCAATTGCTCACTCCTGATCAACTAACTCTTTTAAATGATAAGGCAAGATTCAAGGTACAGGTTTTGGTTAAAACAGAATCTATGATTTAGTCATCAAATTCAAAAGGAGGTGAACTTGTATGATAGATATTTAATTGAATTATCTGTCGATAAGTAAGTGGGAAAGTAAGTAAGTAAAGTATCATTTGTAACACATTCTGCAAAAATCAAAAGCAAGGTGCTTTACAAAGGTTGTGGGCCGGATTCCACATTTGAGGATTTGGAAAATTTAAGTTTGACTCGGGTTGATCGTTTAATAAAATGTCATAACTTTATTTAATTATCCAGTGTGAATGTAAATGTATGATTCTGTAGGAATTTTAACTATATCTTTGTATTATAAATTTAGTGGACCCCAGGAAGAATAGCAATAGCTTGTCTGCGCTAACGGTGTCTTAGTTCAGACTCAGATTCTGACAACTTTATTTAGTTCACAGATTCCCAAACTTTTCACACTGGGACCCCCCAAAATAACCAAGCCAGGGACTCCAGACCCCACAACAGAATCAAATTTTGCTATCATATATTATAATTAAAACTTGCAAATTTGAACAAGATTTATTTATTTATTTATTTTTCATGTGTTGTGTCATTTAACTAAAATTCACTACAACATACTGTTTTTAATGTAAATAGTTGATTAAAGAACAGACATAAATTGAGGGCAAACTAGCTGTAAGTTTACCACCACTTTATGACATCACAAGGTGGAACAGAGCATTTTGACCTCCACATTTGAAGCTTTGTGGATGAATCTGATTGCAACATTATACCAAGACTGAAATCATCTAGTTTTTTTTTTTGTAATTTTTTGTAATACATTCACTTTTAAACCTATACTTTTGTACATATGTCTCCAGGACTACTCATAAACACCAATGCAGAGCAGATCATTTCCTAAAAGCTCCTGTGCCTGCTCTTTCCCGCCTGGCCTGCTGTGGGGGAGGGTTTGGACTGAGCAGAGTCAGAGAGAGAGAGACTGAATCTGGTCTCACATCGCCCCTGGTGCACGTCTGCAGAACAGGGCAGTAAGGTGAATGTGTAAACCTGGAGGCTGCACTCTCAGGACTGCACTCACATGTCTAAACTCCTCAGTTTTCAGCTGTCAGTCAAACGTGTCACAAAGCTCAGAGGAGACAAGGGAAGGAAACATGGAGCAGGGCTGAAGAAGCATTGTGTGATTGAATATTGTTGTAAGAACTAGAAGCACAACCAAGTCTGTCACATTTATGATGAATTATGTTTCTTCTCATCTCCTCACTGTTTCTTCATCTCCTTGCTCTGATAATATGCTGTATTTGATGGACAATTGAAAGAAGTGAGGAAAGATAATTGAGACTTATATGTCGTCTCTAATAACTCCTTCCAGCTCTGAGTTTATGCCTCTGCAGCGGCACAAGCTGCAGAACACTCGGCCTTCCGATAACTGTCAACAGCGTCAGAAGTGCTTTCAAGCCAACAGGATTTGATGTTACTCCTTCTTCTACTTGACGACATCTCTTACTTCCGGTGTCCTTCACCAGGTCCGAGAATTCTAGTAGCGAGAAGCATCAGGGACAACTGGCATTGAAAATGGAGACTGAGAACATGGTCCACTCCATGTTCTCAATGTTCCCGGTCTCCCGCAGGAGCTGGGAGAAGGTCTTTCAGAGTTGTGAGTTGAAGAACCTGCTGACAGAAGGATCTGCAACAGACCCTCACAATAGCCAGGTCAGTCTGGCTTCCTTCTCTGACAGCGAATTTTACTCTACACCAGTTGGTTGACAGCTCTGCTCCTCTCTTAACCCCTAGTGTCCAAAACGGACGTTGGAAGGTGAGATGACACGACAACAAAGTCGATCATCGACCGCATGCCCTAGGTGTCGTGATGGACACTCTTGTGCTGGAACACGATCTTTGTTACAGACAAACTGTAACTACACAGAAGTCCAATAACAAAACACAGCTCAAGTTAAGATCAGGTGGACGTTGTACCTGGTCCACTGGAGTGAGCTCCAGCACATGGCGACTGGGCTGTGGGGCTGTGAGCAGCTTGCTGTCTCTCACTGTGAGCAATGCCAGAGTAACCAGCCCCATCTCTGAGAAGTTGGTCCCATCTGCACAAAAACTATGTCAGTCGTTTGAGCTTCATTTGTGCTGGTTTGTGCTGCAAAAAATTAGTTTGTGCTGCTTTAGTTTTTGAGATATTAATGTTTTTTTTATAGGTCATATTAGTGCAATCCAATCTCTCAGGAAGATTAAAAAGACTCCAAAATGGCCCAAAATGCAATTGTTGCTTTGCTTGTGCTGCTTCTGCTGTAAAATAGTGCATTTGTGCTTCTTTACTTTTTTTTTTATATTAGCCATTTTATTCTGATTTCCTCATGCTAATGCTAACAGCTGGCCGGAAATTACGATATACAATTAAAAAATAAAAAATGATGTATGTATTACTAATGAATAAACATGCCTAGCACAAACAAAGAACAATTGTTTAACACCATTTTGGGTTGTTTGGAGCTTTTTTAAACTCCCTGGGCAATGCCTTAAATTGACATACAAAAGAATCGTTCATATTTTAAAAACAAAAGCAGCACAAATAGAACTTTTTGCAGCACAAACGAAGCTCAAACGATTGACAGCCTCCAGCTTTACAGACCGACACTACTGCTCTCAGGCCTCTGCACTTTCTTTCTTTTTTATGGCAGACAAAAGAGCCATAAAAGCAGTGCGTAATACAAAGTGTGTTATTACTAGGCCAGGCCTGTCCGCGCACACACACATGCCAAACTTTTGTCGGGCTTTACAGTTAGGTGAGCTACAGCCGATGAAAAAAATATGCTTTGAAAACATAAGTACATATTTTGCGGCTGCTAATTTTACGACTACACTTTTTATAAGGTCTTTACACACTGCTAAAGTGCTTCCCCAAATGCCCGCCGTAAAAAAATCATACAGTAATCTCCGGCCGGGACCAGAGGGAGCGTGCACGTGAGGCAGAGAGAGAGTGCATGTGAGAGAGAGGGCTGCCATTTTGTGTCCAGAAGTCCATGTGTCCTAGAATGTGGACCAAACGTTGTTGTGTAGTGGACAATCTATGGAATTTTAGAAAATATTGTTAATGTTGTTAGAATCTTATATTTTGACACTAGTAATAGAGTACAATTCAACCTGGAAGTAGCCCAAGTATTCAAATTGCAGCAAGTACGATAAGTCATAGTATTCTGTCTCCATTAGTGTTTAGGAACTAGCTTTACAGATAGCGAACAGATCCTCCAATAAACACCCAGAGAGCCTCTTGCTGTTTTGGAAGATTACTGAAGATGTATTTTGTAAAATTGTAACATACAAAAAAATAAATGCACATTACAATTATGTTTACATATGTATACAACTTACAATGTGTAGAACAAAATAAAACAATGAAAAATAGCCTGAGAATATGTAATAAATGTCCAGGAATGCCTGGAAATTAGCTAAATCTCATGAAAACATTAGCCGTTAGCTTGATGCTAACATACATGGCAAATCTCATAGACATGCTAGCGCTAATAGCTCTTTATGTTTTAGCGCAATTCTGAAAAAGAACAACTAAAAGTAACTATGATGAAAGCACACATAGAATACATTAGAAATTACATTTTAATGCAAGTATTCATTATTCATTATCATAGTTTTAGTCAGTGACGGAAACACTGACTAATATTGTTTTATGTTTATTGTTTTTGTCACCAAGGTAAAGATGGGTCTGGTTTAGAGCTGCAACAAGTTAAACAACTGAATGCAACTTATGGATTATTCAAATAATCGCCAACGCCAACTAATTTAGTAGTCAAATAAATGTTTTTTATATATTCCAAATATCCATGAGCTGTCAGATTTAACGTACATTACCTGAGAAAATTGAAAATTTTGGGTTTATTGTGAAAACTAGTTTGAGTGTTTTTATGATGCTGAATTTCAAACTCAATTCTAATACTAACAAATAGACTCATTATCATTATAAATGTTCATTCATTTTAGAGCTGCAACAAGTTAATCGATTATTCACAACTAATTGATTATTGAATTAATGGCCAACTAATTTAGTAATCGAATAATCGTTAACTGATCTTTATTAGGTTCCCATACTCAGAGGTGTCAAACTCAAATGGAGCTGGGGCCAAATTGATCGGAGTTAGAGTAGGTCGAGGGGCGCTTTTAAAATATAGGTCTATCTATGATAATGCATATATGACAATTAGGCTGTATAAAGCTTAATTTAACATTATGACCACATTTATATTGAAATACTTTACATTACATTACATTATTTTGAATTGTATTGTGTTGTGCAGTGTTCTTCTCAGAGTTTATTTTAGACAAACTGCATGTAATTTTCTGCAATCCACCTCTCATCATTAGAAACCTTTGTATTTCCATAGGCTTATTTTCCTTTCTGGCCTATGTTACCAGCCATTCCCACATTCCGTTTAGTATTGATAAATAGGCAAATGTGGCCCCTCTTCTGGATGTTTTACACAGAGAGCCACTATCAGTAATAATCAGAATTCATCCTGGGGGCTAAATTAAATAATCTCAGGGACTTAGTAATGTGAATTAGCCACTTTTGTTAGAGGAAACACAATCTTAAATGAGTGAGTGTTGCTACACAAATTTGATCTTGATATGAGTAAATGTGACTAAAGAGTGATGAAAGAGTGAGTCGAGTGATTCTGAAAATTCTACAAATGAAGTTTGCCAATAGAACCAGATATTAATGTGATTATTTGAAATACAGTAGTATTTTTTCCATTTTAAAACTGAGAAAATGCTTGTCCTTCTCTGGCACAGTGGCAGAGCGGATAGCGTTCTGACCTCACAGCAAGAAGGTTGCAGGTTCGACTCCCGCAGCCCAGACCTTTCTGTGTAGAGTTTGCATGTTTCTCTCCGTGTCTGGGTGGTTTCCTCCAGGCACTCTGGTTTCCCCACCAACCAATAACATGCATGTTAGGGAACACTTGGTGGTAGTTGGAGGTTGAGGCGCCAGGTGTTTGGGCGAATCGCCTCTGGTGAGCTGCTCCAGGGCTGCTGCTGTTACTGAGTAGAGTGGTTCATCTCACTGTGAAGCGCTTTGTGACTCTGTCTGTGAAAAGCATTATACAAATAAAGCTTACTTACTACTTTCTTTTTTCATTTCATTCATTTTCTACCGCTTAATCCCGTTAGGGGTCGCGAGTGACTGGAGCCTATCCAGTGACTTTGGGCCTTAGGCGGGGAACACCCTGGACAGTGGCCAACTTGTCGCAGGGTTAGACAGACAAACAGTCACTCTCTCATTCACTCTCACACGAAATTTACAGTGATTTTTGGAGGTGGGAGGAAACCGGAGTACCCGGAGAAAACCCACAGTGACACGGGGAGAACAAACTCCACCCAGAGAGATCGTGAGATGTTGATATGGTCCGACCCGGGAGTCGAACCCACGACATCCTTATTGGGAAGCGAGAGCTCTAACCGCTCTGCCGTGCACCCCGCTACTTTCTATTTTTTGCAAAACAACACATTTAGGCATTTAATTCAATCAGCATGATCTAATTTAATTTTAAGCTGTGTCTGGATCAAACATTTTTAAAATCTTGTTGTCACGTGTCTTAAAAACTAATTGATTAATCAAAAGAATAAACACCAAACAAATAGATAACTAAAATGATTGTTTTTTGCAGCTCTGAGTCATTTATTGTATAACTTTTTTGTAGAGTTTGGTTGGTCTGACTATGTGTGTGTTTCTCAGAGCAGCAGCGAGTGAGTCTACGCAGAGGCATGTCGTCCCACACACACACACACACATCTAAACCATGATTTACCTCCTTCACCGACCGGCGGCAAGTTCAAACAAGCTCCTTTCTCAGCGCGTCACTCTGGTCGCTCCAAGATTTATCACCTAATCCCAGCTCATAAAAGACTACACGATAGACATTTGATTGTTTTATGCATTAATAAGTCTCTTTGTTAATAATTTGTCTTTGCCAGCGTATCTTTGAAGATTATCAGCAGCTTGTCATCATTTGTAAGAGCTGATTTGTGGTGCTGTTGATAAGATAAGCTCCGTGCCGGGAGCGCGGAGCTGCAGGAACCACGCATCACACATGGTTCAGATGGAACAGGAGATTTCTGATGGTTACACCGACAAAATGGAGCAGAACGGATGGTATCTTGTAATGAGAAGATTGTGTTGGTCAAACTGGGCAGTGTGAAGAAACTTTAAGGGCTTGTATTAGGCAACAGCAACTTTTTTCAGTTTGTAATCCTGCAAACACAGCTGAAATTTTGTTTGTGGTATGTTTTTTTGTTCCCCTCTGAGCTTCAGAATACACTATTCTTAAAAGTGCACTGTGTAACTCAGATGTTCTCAGAGGAGGTGTCGTCGTGACGTGAGTCCAGGGTTGCCGCGAGAAACGGTTGAGTCTGATACAATGGCGTGCTGGCTATTCGGAAGAGTGGCCTTTGTGGTTTGAGAGAGAAAGGATAAGACAGAGACAGGGATAGACAGCAAGAGAAAGAGAGAGAGAGACCCAGCCCATACAGCTACAACAAGCAAATGTGATGGAAGGGTGGAACCAGCTGCTTCCTCAAGTCAATGAGGAAGCAGTTTTTGACACAAAAACTGAAAGTTGTCTGTCAAAGGTGGTAAAATGCAGACACAAAACCAAGGCACTCTGATGGGTTACCATTAAAAAACCTTTTAAAAAAAGCCTGAAACATGTTGGTGCGTTTTTTAAATTCAAAAAGCCATGTTGGAATAAAGGCTTTTTAACGTTATCTCTTCAGTGTGCCTTGGTTTTGTGTCTGCATTTTACCACCTTTTGACAGACAACTTTCTATTTTTGTACCAGGAACTCACCCAGTATTAACAAAGAGCACCTGACTGGACTTTGTGTTAATACACTCAGAAGAGTCGAACTAATCAACAATGTGTGTTTTGTCTTTTATTTGAAACCATCTCAGTTCATCTACATACATTCAAATGCCCGCTGAAATACACCAGAGAACAAACTGTCCTCTCTGTCCTCACAAGTGCAGGACAGAGAGGACTGAGACAGACCGGTACGCTACATGAGCGACAAGGAGGACTGAGACAGACCGGTACGCTACATGAGCGACAAGGGAGGACTGAGACAGACCGGTACGCTACATGAGCGACAAGGGAGGACTGAGACAGACAGGTACGCCGCATGAGCGACAAGGGAGGACTGAGACAGACAGGTACGCCGCATGAGCGACAAGGGAGGACTGAGACAGACAGGTACGTCGCATGAGCGACAAGGGAGGACTGAGACAGACAGGTATGCCGCATGAGCGACAAGGGAGGACTGAGACAGACAGGTACGACACATGAGCGACAAGGGAGGACTGAGACACACAGGTACGTCGCATGAGCGACAAGGGAGGACTGAGACAGACAGGTACGACACATGAGCGACAAGGGAGGACTGAGACACACAGGTACGTCGCATGAGCGACAAGGGAGGACTGAGACAGACAGGTACGTCGCATGAGCGACAAGGGAGGACTGAGACAGACAGGTACGCCGCATGAGCGACAAGGGAGGACTGAGACAGACAGGTACGCCGCATGAGCGACAAGGGAGGACTGAGACAGACAGGTACACCGCATGAGCGACAAGGGAGGACTGAGACAGACAGGTACGGCACATGAGCGACATGAATGATTGCAGAGACATGCTCCCTGTATGCCAAGGTTTAAAATGATGTCTGCTTTTACATTACAACACGACCCATGGAGAAATTAGTTTAGCAAGGACCTTAAGTTAGATGTGTCCAAATGTTATCTTCTGCAAATGTAAGACTTTCATGAGCCACAACAACCTGTTACCCTGTGGTTTCAACCAGCCAGTCAAAAGACGACTGACACAGGTGTGCACTTGTGTAACTATCATGGCATGCAGAGAACAGTGTCTGACGCCACCGCAGAAGAACAAGAATGCTTTGTGTACACTGTGCACGCACATTTGAGTAAAAAAAAGCTTCATTTATGTCCCTGTATTTGCCTCTGTTTCCTCCCTAATGAGCAAAAAAGGGAATGAATCGTTCACTGTGAATTCTCATCATTCACAGTGTAGAGCAGGGCTATTTAACTTAAGGCCCAGGGGCCTGATTGGCTGGATTTGCCCTTCAAACATTAAATCCGGCCCTCGACCCATCTTTCATGCAATGGGGAAAATATTTGTTCTTCCATTATTCCATGTTAGTACGAGTTTAGACCTGATTTGTTTCTGGTTTAGGTAAAAGATTGTGGTTCAGTCTTTGTTCAGAGCTGGTTATATGTCCCGCTAGGTCCTAGCTTGGTTATTTAAAAAGTTCTGGTTGAGTCATGTGATAGTTGTTTTGTGAAATATTGGGCAATAGTTAACAATGTTAACACAGAGGGAATCTTGGAGAAGTTTTGTGTGACACTATTTTGTATCCAACTTGGTACTGCCCAATCTGGTTGAATAGCCCTGGTGTAGAGTCAGATCGTTTGTGAATATAACATCACTACGTAGGATAGAAGTGACCCACATGGACACCTCTCTACCCTTTTTTCAAAAAGCAAATACTCTGTATTTCTGCTAAAACAGGACCAACAGCAGCAGTGTCTTTCTGCAGAGTGATTGGGCTCTTAAACCAGTGGTTTGCGCTGCAACCCAATGTAGATTTTGGCTCATATTTACAATATGGTTGCAAGTAAAAACCTCAGATTGGTCAGATTTCTCACCAATCCTAATTCTCACCACAACAGCCAAAGGGTGAAAAGAAGCAAAATTTTTTGTAAAAATAAAAAAAAAAGCTGTGTTCATTATGCTGAAAATGTAGTCTAACCTGTCAAAAGCGCTTTAATTACCATCATACAATTGGAACATCACAAGCAATAAAATCTCCCTGGAGATAAGCAGACAGAAGTGATCTCAAAACAAAAGTTCCACAGTGCGCCTTTAAAGCCAATGTTACATATACAATAGTTAACACACATTTTCTTGTATGAATGGATTTTGAAAGAACACTTGAGTGCTCAAGTTGCATCCTTAAACTGACATTTTAAGTGTCCCACATTCTTACAGCACAAAAATGTAAATGGAGATTTTTGTAAAGCTTGTGTTGTGTTCAGATGATTTACAGCAGTGGGAAAGCAGAGAGAATGCTCAGCGTCTGAAGAAGTTAAGTATGACTGCAGCTAATGGTTCTTTTAGTAGTCTGCAAGTCAGCTATTATCTTTTATAGACATACTTAAACACCTTTTCACCTAAAGAGAGGTTGAAACATTCAGATTGAAGGCTTCTAGACAGAGAATATTTATGACAAGTGACACAGATGCAGCTGAGAGATTCCTGCACTGGTAAATCATTTCACTGTGGCTGTAATGAGGACTATTTCACGCTTTGAGTAGATTTTTGTTGATTTGAACGAAGATTGCTAAAGGAACAAGCATAAAATCTTGTTTTACTTGAAATAAGAAAAATACACACTAACTTAAAAATTCTTTCGTTGAAACATTTGAAAATTATGATAAACAGTCAGACAGTTGTTGGCTTGTTTGTTATATTTATAATGTCACTAGTTTGAAGACGATGTTGGACTAACAAAATATCGACCAAATAGTATCACCCACCCAGCCCTATTTACACGACTAAAACCTTGTGAAACTTGGTCTCAACAAACAATGAGACCAAGATGAAAGAAGACTGCTCTTTTTATGGTTTTGTCCATAATTTACATCTGTTCCACCTTATTAAAGACAAACATTTGTATTCAGGGACATGCCCAAAACACTTTGAACTTGATAAAACTTACATCAGTGTTGAAATGTGCTTAAAATGTTTGAATGCAAGTTTGTTCAAATAATGGTATAAAACAATCTGCATTTTAAAATTTGCTATAATTTTTTTAGGAAATGTGATGTCTCTGGGGCACAAAAGGCCTGATTCTGTAGAACAGAGGTGTTAAACTGGTAGCCAAATATGGTAGAATTCTTGTAACCCACTTTCTGATTATTATTGACAGAAGCATGCAACGATTTGAACTACAGGTCACAGTATACCCTGTGAGAGGAGCCATATAGAAAAGCTTCAGTTGCTCAGATGTGACTATAAAGCATAAAATGCAGTAGAATGCAGCAGTAGGGCAATGCAGTGATATCATTTTATATAAAAAGAAAATGCTGCTGAGTGGCAAACTTTTGGGCAACACAATGGTGAAAATGTACTTTTTTGCTTTTTAATTTTCATCCCTGGAGCTTTTGTTTTTCACAAACAAATTTTTATATGGCGAAATGTAAACTGACAATCATTTTCTGTTGTTGTGGCAACAGTGCAGTGAGCTACTTCACTAACTTGTTTACCAATGGCAGTTGGAGATATATGACATTTTAAGTGCAAAACTACAGTTTATATCCTCATCAAAAAGTGAATTACTTCAACTGTGTGTGATTCCAAAGTCTGTGATAAATGTGACAGAAGCTAAAGTCTTTCTGTTTATCTGCTTTTCTGCCACTGTTTTAGTTTTATATGTCAGTTACAAACCGTGCTCTACAGAATTACATTTTTCTCACATATAGCTTCTTTTCCCTATTTTAACTTTATTTTGAACTCTTCATTTGTCTCCAGTGACTCTCATGCTTTTCTTGCCACTCAAACCTCAAATCTCTGCTGTGATGTCACCTGCAGAACCTCTATATGCACACAGTTTGTACAATATAATATAATGTAATGTGTTACTTTATAAATCTGGACACACAGTAAATGTGTTATAATAGCTTTCTATATATTATTGCCATATTTGAATATAACACAGAAGTACCTATAATTTAATTGCAACCCTCGACTAACTCCATTTGATTTGGCCTCAGCTCCATTAGAGTCCGACCCTCCTGCTGTAGAATGACGTGTTTATGTGTGTGTGTGTGTGTGTGTTGTAGGAGCTGCTGCGCTCGTCCCAGGGCCTGTCGGAGGAGAGAGAGGAGGTGCGCAGGAGGCTGAGCGAGGCCACAGAGAGAGTCAGACAGCTGGAGGAGGACCTGTTAGGAGTGACCCAGAGAGGCCTGCAGAAGGAGACCGAGCTGCACTGGTACTGACACACCTGCCCTCACCTGGAGGAGCCACACACATGTCACTTACACTGGGGGAAAATATCATCTCAGTTTAGTAACACTTCAGATACAAATCCTTTACAAATGTTTTTAATGATTAAGATAACATAACTACTCAATGATTAGATAGTATTTAATGAACAACCATTTACTAACCATTCATTCTTCCAGCCCGTGTTCTAAAGTGACGACCATTTGGTGGTTAGACAATCTGCACAGAACTAGCCGAGGGTCATCATGACAGCCCAGTTGGCTCGCTATTGATATTGAAATCAGCTGAAATACAGGAAAACAAAAGAATCGATATCACTGAATCAGTTGACTGGACTGGAAGTAAATTATTAGTTATTGTTTGTTCATTGGTAAAGTATTTCATCATTTAGTAATGGTCAGGTAATGTTATCTGATTCATTTACTCACATTTGTAAAAGACTCGTATCCGTTCATTATTATAAAGCAGGGTAGGGCAAATATTCAAATCCAGGACAAATTCTCATTATTGTAAGCATATTTTTTGTAAAACAGGCTTTTTTCCCACTATTTTGACCATTTATTTTTTTGAAAATATTAGGACATAAAGCAAAGACACATGCTCTTTAGCTAAATCAATCAAATAAAAGAAATATAAAGAGTGGTAATTATTCTCAAAAACATGCTTGCCCAGGTCTGTTATAAAGTGTTACCACCAATTTTCATGAAGCCAGATCACAATTTCGACTTAATCATGAGTCATGTAATCTGTCCAGTTTCATATTGCCTTTGAGGTAGGGCTGCTCGATTATGATTAAAGTCACGATTATTCAAACGAGAGACTGCAGAGTGATAGTGTCCTTTAAATGTAGACAGTGAAAAGATCAAATGAAATATGTGACAGATCTCAGAAATAAACACTTGTAAATGTATTGGCCAGTTGGAAAGAAGGAAAAAAGAAGGAACTAAAAAGTGAGAGCTTATGAATAGACTTATATGTTACGGTCAATAATCACGATTGAATTTTTGTAAACGGTTACAGTAGTAATTGCAATTGAAATTTGATTAATTGCACAACCCTACTTTGAGGTCAATACAATTATCTGCTTCTTATTTGTACAGTTCATTTATTTTTACAGTCTATGATTTTAGTTCTTAGTACTCACGCCAGATAAGTCTGGGTTGCACTATTATTTGAGTTCTTCCACATTATCTCTCTGGAAGTTTAATCGCTGAAAGTGTTTGGGAAAAGATGGGATGTTTAATGAAATACATTAAGCTGATTGGATGACATGTCAACTAGCGCCACTTTTGTGTGTGCTTAAACAATCACAGCAAACCATAATGGCATATACGATGTGTCAGTTCTGCTAAAACAGAATCAATATCATCAGCACCAAGTGTGTGTAAAGAGCAGACTAAAGATGCTTGTGGAACCTGTAATTCTAAGCCTTTATTATACAAAACAAACAAAAAAATCTCTTGAGGTGTCCTTTACCAGTGTTTTGCTTTGGTGTCCCTCTCCTTGAAGCCTCCGTGAGCGTCTGAAGAAGCTGACAGGAGAGAGAGACAGCCTGGAGAGCCAGCTGAAGAACGAGAAGGATGAGAGAGACCTGTATAAGGTGTGACTGATGTGTGTGAGACCCCTGTTCCTGTACGTGTTTGTAATCTGTTTGACCGCGCATAGGCCCACCTGCGCAGTACGGAGCTGGAGAACACCAAACTGAGCGCAGAGCTGCAGATGCTGAAGGCCGTGGAGCTGAACAGGGAGGTGACCATAGCGCAGTTTCAGGAGGAGCTGGAGAGGCTGAGGCTGTGTGTGGCTCAGAGGGACGGGCTGGAGAAGGAGCTCATGCAGCACAAGGCGGATAAGGTACAGTCACGTAGTCATCAGCTCCCTGCTCTGATGGCAAATGTCAATACAAAGCATGCTCCACAAAAAACTCTTTTACAACTTGTCAGAAGGTTGAAGTTTAGAGCAGTGTTGGGCAACCTTACAACACACCTCCTTCTCAAATTAAACTCTTTTTCAATAATAAAATGATTTTATTTTGGATTTTTGAATTGGACTGAAAGATTGAAAACTGTTACATTTTCCAAGGCGCCCCTGACAGTATCTCAAGGCACACTGGCTCAAAATCAAACAGCTCACTCGGGGGTGCGCCCTGAGGAGGAGGCTGGTCCTTTGTGACTCGAGTGTCTCCACCTTCTTGTGTCTCGACAAAGTTTCAGCCCGTAGTAGTCACTAAATGTAATGTTTGTCCACTCAAGTTGTTGAAAATATCCAATAGAGTAGTTTGTCAAAACTCTGACAAAAACCTTCAAAGTTCTACTTTTGACCATGTCAAGGCTTTGCTAGTTCTAACTAACACTTCCTGTGACTCCTACACAATAAAAGCCGCATCATCTCCAGCTGCAGAAAGCGCTTTATTGTGAAAGAGCAGTGTAATAAATGCTTATGATGAGTGAGACATGTTAATACCATTATTTTACACTTTAGGAGAGTAATACATGCTACAATTAACAAGATAATAAACAGGAATGAAAACTAAATATGGTATTAGAATGCAAAATGTATAGTAAAAACATGAAATATAAACATTTAATTAAATGTGATTAATAGCAAGTTAACTTGTTAACTTAAATATGTTTGGGCTTGACAGCCCTAATATAAACTCTTTATTACAATTTGGTGCCAATTATTTGGGTAATCTGAACACAAACAAAATAGAGTCTGGCAGCCAGATTTGGCCTCTGGGCCATAGTTTGAACCTGCCTGTCTTACAGTGATGCATGTGTGATTTTTCTTCTTCTCAAATTTTTGATAAATGTGCCCTTATTTTATGAATAAATGCATAATGAACATTTAATCCCAAACAAAAAGTAGTTTTAGTGTGAGTTTTCAGAACTCAGTCTCTAATTAGAGTTAACAGAATACAACACAGAATACATTTTAATGTAGGTATTTGTCAATATTCCTCACAACACTAATGTGTTTGCATGTCATACATATTTATTTTTTCAATACTTTTTTAACCTCTCTGTTGTTCCACATCCAGGCTGAACTGTCCCGTGTGCGTGAGCAGCTCCGTCAGGCCGAGGAGCAGCTGCAGGCCTCCAGACAGCAGGCCTCTCTTCTGGCCACAGAGCTGCGCGACTCAGCCAGCTCCAGGGACCACTCCATGACCGAGCTGTACCGAGCCCGCCTGGAGGCCGACAAGCTGAGAACCAGTCTGTCTGAGGCCCAAGCCGAGTGTCAGCGCATCGAGAGCCAGCTGGACCGCATGAGGAGCGCCGCGCACAGGGACACACTGGTCAGAACGCATGACACAGAGACACACTGGTCAGAACGCACAGGGACACACTGGTCAGAACGCACAGGGACACACTGGTCAGAACACACAGGGACACGCTGGTCAGAATGCACAGGGACACACTGGTCAGAACGCACAGGGACACGCTGGTCAGAATGCACGGCACGGGGACACACTGGTCAGAACGCACAGGGACACACTGGTCAGAACGCACAGGGACACACTGGTCAGAACGCACAGGGACACACTGGTCAGAACGCACAGGGACACACTGGTCAGAATGCACAGGGACACACTGGTCAGAACACACAGCCGAGGGACACACTGGTCAGAACGCACGACACAGGGACACACTGGTCAGAAGGCATAGATACTGACAGAAATGGATATCTTTATCAGTTTTTGTCAGGTTGCAATACGATATTCAGGAAATAATACATCAACCCAATTGTTCAAACATTTCTGTAATCAAGTTCGTTGAAGCTTGTGGCTCAGACAAACAGGGCTGTAGTTGACTAAAGATGGTCTTAATCAATTCAAGACAAGATATACCAATCAATTTGTAGATTAAAAAGACGTTTTCTTTTTTAAACCGGTTAATGTCACATTAATCTGAACCAACCTGCTTTTACAACGCCATACGCTGAAAGGTTTTACTCACTTGTGCTGAGCTGCCCCCAGGAGAGGCTGCTGTGTGAAGCACTTTGGAAAACATCTGTGTAAATATGATGTATTTATATATATTTTTTTGTTTTACTAATGATTGTTTTTGGGTGTTTAGTCTGACTCCTTCTCCCTTTCCCTTGGGTGCTCTTGCTCACCAGGCCAACAGTGTAAATAAGAATTTCTTCACAATGTTTTGTCTGATAAAATAAAGGTTAACAGGGCAAAAAACATGCACACAAAATCAAAAATACAAAACAATAATTCAGAAACATTAATTAAAAATCACGCACCCAAATTCAAGTTTAGTGTAATGTTTATAGATGTTTTGTATCTATTTTTTTTTTTTTTTATGATTAGCTCAGTTGGAATTGAGAGTATTTACACAGCCCTAATGCAAATGTTATTTCAGAGATAAAGTCATAGCATCAGAATATTAATCTCTTCATTCAGTCTAACCTGCTGGTGGTGGTGTGTGCTGTGTGTTGTGTCGTGTCAGGCTGTGGGGCCCAGCGGAGAGGCCCTCCCCAGTATCCTGGTGGTGTCTGAGGCCGAGGTGGAGCTGCAGAGGGAGGTGGAGGAGCTGAAGCTGCGCCTGCACATGGCCGCGGAGCACTACAAGGAGAAGTACAGAGAGTGTCAGAGGCTGCGCAGACAGGTGGCCAAGCTCAACAGCAGCCCCGAGGCCCAGGGGGTGAGACTCTCTGCTCTCATAATAACTCTGCTCTGTGTGTAATGTCGTCCTGACTCAGGCTGTGTTACAGGAGCCAAAGAGACACGTGTCCACAGAGACTACACCGAGGCCACTCACCTCCAGCCCAGAGTCCCCCACAGCAGGTACCACTCACCCAACACACATTACACTGTGATGTAGGGCTGGGCAATACGGGGGAAAAATGTACAACACAATTTTCTTAGATCCAGATCACAATTACAATTTTATTACAATTCTTTATTACGAAATTGACCGCTTCACTGTTGATGGTTAAATCCAGCTGTCAAAGTTTGATCAGTGTTGCCAGATTTTCTTATCAAAACAAGTGACCGAGCCTGTAAAAAAGCCCAAAACAAGTGAACTCAGCTCTTCAGCAAAAAGTCAGTAAAATAGCCAATTAATTAGAACATTGTGGGTTTTTGCAAAACAGGTGTTGGTGATTTTTGTATAGTACTTTAACTTTAAAAATCTAAAAAATGTATGACTTTAATAAGTGTAGAACAGGAGAAAACTCAAAAAACGCAACTGGCAACTATCAAAATTCACAAACCCAAAAATAATGGTCATAGCGATGAACTCACAAATAGAATTTAATTACGATATTGCCCAGACCTTCACAGGTGTATGTTGCACTATGCAGTATATATTAGGCGTTTTCCCACATGAAAGTACCAAGAACTAAGTTCACACATTTCTATAGCCCCTGTTTAGTCAGAGGAACTACCCTGTCCCCATGTTTGCGTTCACACAGCAACAGCTTCTGAAAGAGGGGCTTAAAAGTTTTAATATTAGCTTCTGTTTGGTCTGGAACATTTTAAAAAGGGTTGAGTTAGGAAAACAATTGTTTTTTTTTTTCAAAGGATGCATCAATCCAGCTTTTTCTGTTACGATACCGATTTCGATATTTTAGCTTTAAGTATCTGCCGATACCCAGTATCAACCGATATCAGTGTAAGGACTGAAATATCTTATTTTTCTAATCAAAACATAAGACATTTGGTCATATAGTGTTATGTAACTGTTATTTTTAGTGCAAGTCACAATTTAACAACTTAATCTGAATAAAATGTCAATAATTATGAGATGTTCTGGATCAACATGAGCCAGTATATTTGTCTCATTATGCCCAATAAAAGGCACAACAATGGTATCCGCTAGGTAAGATAATGTTTATTAAGGACAATGTACAATTACATTAAGTACAACGGCAGAGATGCTTGTACCAGATTCTAGCTTACAGCTCATTTCCATCTGTAGTCCTGGAGAGGAGATGTTTTTAATTGTAGGAGGAAACCGGAGTACCCGGAGAAAACCTACGCAGACACGGGGAGAACATGCAAACTCCACATAGAAAGGCCCCAGGCGGCCCGGGAGTCGAACCCAGGACCTTCTTGAGGCCAGAGTGCTAACCGTTGCGCCACCGTGTCGCCCACGGCTGAACTGATATTATAGAGCCGATACCCGATCCAGCCAAATTTCTGAATTGGCACCAATATCCAATCCCAGTATTGAAATCCCTATTTTTTTCCCTTCTACATAAAACTTTGATGTATAAAAAGTAAAATCATCACTGAAATCAACAATGAAACGCAACCATTCACCATTATTCCTAATAATATATAGTTACTATTTAAAAAATTTAAACATTTATTATGGGAGCTCCTGCATTGAATGATTTAAAAAAAAATTCTGGGATTAGGAAAGCTTGTCTAAATATCAGAAAATATAAAACATGTTTCCAAACAAAGGTAATGTTATAAATGTGATTGTGTCACCAAAAAAGTTCTTGGTCTGACTGCAAAGTACCTGCCTCAAAGCAGGAGCAAAAAAAAGTCCCTAATGTGTGGCGACACTTCATAGAAATTGAAAAAAATTCCTACTGTGGGAAAAGGCCTATTGTTATATTTTATGTTGGTTTCTTATTATGGATCTTTTAACTGTCCTTATCCTCTAGTTTGCAAGGATGTTCCTAGGGCCCCCATACTTTAAGTTTTCTTTTCAGTTTCTTACCAACATAGACAGCTTCCTGCACTCCCTCAGGGTTCTACACTTTAAAGGAGTTTTGACCCAATATTCCCCCGATGTTCCATGCTACAAGTTCAAGGAGGCGTGGCCCACTTACTGTTACTTCTCTCGTCACTGGTTCACTGCAAATGCTTTGACTGCCTTGTGCCTTGTGACGATGGCTCTTAAAATGTAGAAAATAGCCAAACCACTTTGTGCAAATCTTTTAATTTCATGACATCCACAATAAGTTCATGTAGCAGCTCTTTTTTACGACCATTACAATTCATCTCCAGCGTACCTGCTTCTTAAATGATGTGCGAATCCTGACTATTTGTGACTATTTGTTTTCCCACATTTATCTCCACAGGGAATATTGAAAATGCAATCCTTCAAGAAGCAATGACAATCGACCCTGAAGAGAAGGTCCTCATCACACCGCTCCTGAACACCGAGAACCACGAAGAGCTGAAGGCAGAAGAAACAGAGAACCGTGACCTGACTGAACCCCCCACAGACCTGCGGCGAGACGTTCCAGCGGAAGACGAGGTGACCGAGAGAGTACAGAGCCTCCCGCTGGGCAGCTGGGTGCAGGTGGACTCTCCGAAGGACGCTAAGGCAGAGGACGGGGCTGTGGAGGGGACAGCGACACAGGGGAGGGGCAGGAGGACACGGAAACAGACTCTGAGGAGGAAGAAGAAGAGTCTAGTCCCACGGGAGAGGAAGAAGAAACCAGTCCCACTACAGAGGAAGAAGACATTAGCCCCACAGTGGAAGAAAAGGGGAAGGAGGAGGAGATAAGGCTCAGGGGGGCGGACAGAGGGAAGAGATGAGGCCCGCGGTGGAAGAGAAGAAAGAGGAGGAGGAGAGGGAGGAGACCAGGCCCAACGTGGAGGAGGAGCTGGTTCTGATGGAGCAGAAGTGGAAAGAACAGTGCATCATAAACGAGACGCTCAAGCAGAGGCTGGCCAATGAGGAGGAGCGCTTCAGGGTAAGCCACGCCCACACACGAGGAGGGGATCTTTGTTTTTTAAAGATGAAGGAGGGACCAAAACTGTTAGATGCAAATATATTTTTTACGATTCTTGTCATTACGAAACTGGGACAGCAGAAATATTTAGGTCAATATGTTGCAATTTTATAATTATTTCCAGTAGTAGTAGTGACTTTTAATCACATCTATAGCAGTGAAGCTACTATGATATATCTTTACAATGGTAACTTTGTTTGATAACATGTTTCATACGAGCTCACATTTAGACAAACCTTCTGTATCTCAAAAAAAGAAATTACTTAAAGGGGACCTATTGTGTTTTTTCAAACTCTTCGTTAAGAAAGTAGAACATATGCGGATCAGGAATTTACATTTTGTTCATCGTAAAACACAAAATTGATGTAAATAGAAAGAAATAGCTCCAGTGACTTCCTGTTCAAAATTGCAGAACTGATAAGCCCCGCCTCTTCATTTCAAAATTTATCCGCAAGAAACAATGGATTTTAAATAACACATTTTTATTGTTGGAAAGTAACAATGGAATAGTTTTGAACCATATATGCTTCACTTTGAGTATTAATCTTGAATTATAACTATATACGTATAGTTATAAGTAAATACAGACAAGTGGGAGGGGTTAGGTGGTAGGTGAGAACACTTGAGCTGCAGCTGAAGAACAATATACTCAAACATGCAGGAATCAATTCAAATATAACTTTGAGTAAACTAATGGTGAAGGGAGGCCATTATAACAAGGTTAAAATCTTTCAATAATACATAATAGGAACTCTTTAAAAGCTGTATATAGTAACTATAAAAATATTATTGCTAACATCAGTGATGTTTTTAGCCTTTGTACTCCTAGTTTTATGTGGGATGGTTAAAAAATACTTTTGTTTTCCTAACACCCCTTAAGTCTTCCTCAGATGTTTCAGACTATACTGATACTAGTGCTAAAGCTAGTTAGAACCAGTTCAGAAACAAACATGGGGCCAGGCTAGTTCCTCTGACTAAACACAAGCTGGAGGAATGTTGGGACTTAGTTCTTGGTACTTTCATGTGCGAATAAAAAGTACTACTGGGTCTGTATGTAGAAGAGACTTTTTTACAAACCAGACAGACGCCTCCTTTTGCCTTCATTTAATTTAATTTAACTCCTGCTACTTGGTATCGCAGAACTGCAGATGGTTCCCAGAAACCTGGAAGTACGGTCAGCCAATCAGAACTCGAGTTGAGATAGCAGACTGTATTTATTCTCCTTTCAAATATTAACTTAGAATATGATTTTGTAACTATAATACTATGTATGTTTGCAGCACAGAGAGGGCAACACTTACTGACACACACGCTTATAATGTACTTCCTGGACCACAGTGATGTGCAGGGCCGGCCCTGGGCATAGGCGAACTAGGCAGTTGCCTAGGGCGCCATCTGGTGGTGAGGGCGCCAAATTGCACCCCTAATATGAAAATCAAGTTCTACCACTCATAGCTATTTGCCAGTTTTATTTCATGTCAATGGGATACATATCATTGAGTTATGACCACAAACAGTTGGAGCCACATTACAATTTGGGGCCCCAAACAATTTGTATCTTGGTGAGGATATATGCTACATAATATAATACAACTTTACGCATAACTTTACTATTGTAATAGATACTTTAACTGGTAAAAAATGCTCCAGATTATAGGAATTGCACCCACTTTCTTCATAAAAAAATCATCACCTTGCCTTCAACACTAATAGATATCATAGGCATGTACTAAATTAAATTCAGAAAAAACAATGGAGAAAAAAATACAGTGGTGGTGGGGGCGAGGTGGATCCAAATGAAATCTTGCCTAGGGCGTCAAAAGGGCTAGGGCCGTCCCTGGTGATGTGTTCGAACGCAGCGATTGGTTAAAAAAAAAGTACTTTCCCACCATAGAGCAAACAAACCCCAATGATGCATTATCAGACGCTTTCCATCAAGTGAAATGAAACTGTCTGATGCGTCAGGCTTATTGTTCTTTACGTGTGTGCACAGTCTCGTGGGATCTCATGGCACAAGATCTCGCCCCACTGCTCTAGTATCACTCAGTTTAGTCTTTTCAAGTCCTTCTTTATCGTCCCACTTGACTTCCTCTCTGCGCTGGACTCGGCGTCTGAGGTAGGTGCGTGCGACCTCCCTGCGCGGCTCTCCTGACTCTGCGTGCAGCGTTTAATCTCAGCCAGAGCAGCAGTGTTTATCAGAGCTGTAAATAAGGCCCTCCCGTGTCTTTGATAGAGACTCCCAGCCCCGAGTGGCCCCTAATGGCCCCCCCCCCCCCAGACCGACACAACGCCGTGCTTTACGGCTGTTTACGACTGGTTTACGTCCAGCGCAGACTCGCAGGGGGGGAGACAGCGGACTCCTCTTCACCTGAACTTAACCTCCTCACGCCGGGCAGTAAATCCAGCGCAGAGCCGCAGATGAAAGCGGGGGGATTAGGGGCAGGAGAAAGCAGCGTGACAGGTAGAGAGCGGAGGAGACGAGAGGCAGCAGGACGGCATATGTGGAAGAGAAGGCAGAGCAAGTGTCTGTGTAAAGTATCCCACAGCGGCAGGAGAAGAGAGAGAGAGGAGAGGATTTACTGCGCCGCCCTGCTACGCCCACACACACACACACACACACATACGTGTCTTTAACATATTGTAGGGACGCATGACTAGAACATGCCTTGTGGGAACGTCCCTTTCTGCTGGTTCTACCGGAGCCCAAAAAATATGTTATGGTTCTCTAAATTTCCTTAGCAGTAATTTGACTTCAAAAAACATTTATTCCATTAAAAACTTCTGGGGACATTTCAGGGATAGAGATAGTTATGAGACCCAACCATGTACACTGGTTATTGGAATGAATTTTTAGGAAATAATGACACACAAAAATGAATAAAACTAAATCTTTATTAACATAAATTAAATTATAATCATTAAACTGTTCTTTTAAGAGCTGTGATTCGATTCTTTACATAAAATTTCACTGCTAACCAATCCCTCCGTTTGAGCGCGACTTTCTCAAGCCGAAGGCACTTATCACAGTCTGCTTTGCCCGGAACTCGGCACGAGTTTATGAAGTGCATCAAGTGCTTTTCCACGGCTTTGACCTCTCTTGGGTTCCACGTTCTCTTTACGACTGTCCGGCGAGCTGAAGTGGGGGTGCGTGACGGTCCTTTGCGTGACGGTCTTTGGACCGCTTGCAGTGAAGGATGGCTGGATGTTTCAATTGTAACAGGCTGGGATGTTTCATTTGTTTCGTCTGGCATTTCAGCATCCAGATCTTCTTCTATGTTCTGGTTCTCGTCCTCGTCCTCACTGTCCTGGAGGGCATGATCTGTTAAAAGTAAAGAAACAGCTTAGTCAAGCCGAAATGTACAAACTTTATGTATGTCTTCACCTGCCCAGATAGGAGCACCTTTCCTGGGCAGAGTGTGAGGCTCTCCTGGAACCTTGTGGAGGTGGAGGAGAGGCTCCAGGAGGCAGAGTGTCAGTGCAGTTGGCCCAGTAAGGTGCACCTGACCTGGACTTAGTGTGAGGCTCTCCTGGAGGAGGTGGTGGAGGGGCTCCAGGAGGCAGAGTGTCAGGGCACATGGCCAGTAAGGTGCACCTGACCTGGACTTAGTGTGAGGCTCTCCTGGAGCCTTGTGGAGGTGGTGGAGAGGCTCCAGGAGGCAGAGTGTCAGTGCAGTTGGCCCAGTAAGGTGCACCTGACCTGGACTTAGTGTGAGGATCTCCTGGAGCCTTGTGGAGGTGGAGGAGAGGCTCCAGGAGGCAGAGTGTGAGAGCACTTGGCCCAGAGAGGAGCACCAGGCCTGGGCAGAGACTCAGAAGCTGATAGTGGCCAGCTTGCTGCCCAGCATAGACCCACTATTCTGGGGTTTAAAAGAGGGGTTCCTGATTTGGGGCTTTTTAACCTGGAACCTGGCCTATCTGCTGGAGCTCAAGTGTGGATAGACAAAAAAAATCTTTACCTTCTGGGTCAATAGTGATGTCATCCAGGCCTTTTCCCTTGAATTCAGCCATACGTCCCTGCTCCAAAGCCATGAGGATCTTGCTCACTTTAGCCAGTTGAAGGGTGCCTTCTGGAAGTCTGTAGAACTGTCGGTGGACTCTTACATCATGCCCCAGGAAATCGGCCAGCTGATCCAACTCTGTGTTGCTCAGGTTAAGAACTTGAGACAGAGTTGCAGTTTGTTTTCGCAGTTTTGTGGAGGTGAGGCTTTCTGGGTTTTTTGCCCCACACATCTTGGCAAAATGCCGGAGACAGTCAGACCCACGAAAGTATGAACATGCTTTTGGTCTGGCAAAAAGGTATTTGTTTCCCGGTACAACCCCACACATCTCCCGCTTGCTGACAAGAAGATCCAATGCTTCCTGCATGGCTGGTGTCAAAAGAACCGGCACCTTCCTTCCTCTCTTCCCCGCTATCTCCAGTCTTCTGAAGTGTTGACACAGTTTCTTTTCTAAATCAGAGAGTGCATCACCCAGGTCTTCCAGCGCATCCTGGCTATGCGGAGACATGTATGCTGACAGAGGCATTTTTGATACTTCGCCGGAACGCCGTCTGTTGAAGAGAATTATCTGAGTCAGGGTGACTTTTGCTAATCCAGCCCAGTCCTGGGGTGACACTTGAGAAGACAACGTGGAGTGAAGTTTCTGCTGCTCTGCATCCAGAAATGAATGAAGCACCTGGACATCTCTTGTGAATGGAAGTAAAAGTGGAGCATTCCACTTGGCTTCTTGAAGTGTTCTCAGTGACGCTGCAGATATCATTTCATGCCATCTTGCTTCATAGATTTGTCGGAATGTACGGGCATTTTTAGCTGCAACACTGTTGTTCTGGATGTTTGAACGACTTTCAACCAACATTGAAATCTTTGACAGACTATGCCCTAATTTGAGAGCCAGACTTGGGCGTTTATATGTATTGTTTTGCCTGTCATATCCAGCTACACATTTCACAGATTCTACAACATGCATGAAATTTGAAGGCAAAACATGGTCCTCAATGGTCTTTAGCGCCGGGTTTTTTCTTGAGCATAACAGAAGCCTTCCCAACTCTCTCAGTTTTTTGACGAATATACTCATGTTTCCCAGCATCATGGCCAAAACGACTAAAAAGATTTTCACCAAATTCTAGAATACATGGATCTTTTTTCACTATGGAAGAAACTTTATCATTTATCATGTTGCTTAGCAGCTTCCAGAAGTCTTGTTTGACGCCCGGAGGTGGTGGTACAGCAAATGCACAGAGCGCCTGAACCCGCGTTCTTCCTCGATTTGGCTCACCGCTAGGCTTAAACTTGCATTTTGAGACATGTTTAAAAAGAATCTTCTTTCTAAATAGGCCTTGGCAGTGAACACAGTGCATGTAATCCTGGGCTTCTGTGTTTACTGATGGTTTCCTCCGGGGAACAAGTTCACCTGCTTCTCCGTTTAACACCTCAACATTATGAGCAAAGTTTCCCCTGTTTCGAAGATGTTCAAGATGGAGCTTTCTTTCTTTTGATCCCTTATTATAAGACATGGCTTGTGCAACCTCAAGTTCATTTTTATGAACATGCTCCAAATGTCGAGTTATTTTCAGTAATCCTTTATTACAGAACAAGCAATATTGTCTCTTATTGTACTGGCGAGACCCATCTGCTTTTGTACTTACTGCCTGCACTGACAGTGAACGTTGGCGTTGGACTGTCCAAGGAGGTGATGAGCTACTTTCTGGTACTTGTTGCTGTTCTGAAGGGGTGTCATTGGTATGTTGGATTGGGCTTTTTGAGTGTGTCCTGGGTCTATTTTTTGAATTTCCTGGCAGGTTGCTTTCTGTTGACATGAATGAATTAAATGAATCTCCACTGTCCCCATCGCTGTCGCTGTCGCTGTCGCTGAATTCAGGAACGAAAGCAGGGCTGCCCGATGAGGTACACCCAGACAGGTCATCTGAGTCACCATCCATGCCTCTAAAACAAGCAAAGCATCTTATTAGACAAGGTAAAATCAAGCCTGAAACAACCCTGGTTCTTCTGGAACTCAGGGGGTGTATAACCCCAAAACCCAGTCCGAGCAGAGTGCACCAGAGGCGGACTGGATGTCCCGGGATTCCCCCTCTCTAAAACCGACTATTCTGTCAAAATACACGGTGCTCTGGCTTAAGACCCACCCAGGGTTAAAGAGCAGGTCACGCTGCATCCATCCATGCCCCTAAGAAGTGCCCCATGCCGAATTAAAGTGTTTAAAATCGGGTGAGAAAATTGTCTGGTTCTCCGGAGGACAGGGGCCGACCCTCCGTGCAACCTAGCCGGGGATGAGTGCTCTTCCCCGGGCATGAGAGTGAGCAATGACCCCCCTACCAGAAATCCAGAGCAGAGTGCCTCAGAGGCGGACTGAGTGTCTCCATTAATCCCCCCTCTAAAACGCGCTATTCTGTTAAAATAGACACAGTGTGTGTGGGCACACACTTAAAGTCAGGTTTTTTGACTTGTGGGGATTTTTCCCAAATTTGTACAGGGTGTTGTCCGGAGCTTATTTTCATCAATTACATTGTCATTTTTGTGGGGACCGGGTTTTTTGTCCCGACAAAAATTCAGGTCCCCACTTGTAGAGTGTGCTGTCCGGTGGTTGTCCCTATAAGGTGATAAAAACAAACACACACACATCTAAGGAGTGTGTTTTGAACTCACAGTGTGGTAATCCTCTTCACTCAAACATTAACTTGTCTGGATGAGTTCATAGTGTCTCTGTTGTATATACATAAAGCTGGCAGTGCCGTGTATTTCTTTCCTCATGATTATAATTCTGAATATAATATAATATTGTCTTGAAAACTTGGCGGTCCTTTCCCAGAAATGTTTGAATTTTTGAAGAAACGGGTGCAATTTCTATTAATCTATTTTAGGCCAGTGCATCGTTTGCAATTAACTCTTTCAGTGCCAGCTCTATTCTCACTTTGTCTTTTTCATCTTTAAACCAACAAAAGCTGTGTTCCAGACGTTTTCTGATGCAGATTCTCTAGATTCAGCCTCTTTCATGGAGCAGAGATTAGATTGAAGAAATCCAGTAGTTTGACTTCCTCTGACACTTTTCACTCGCTCACAGAAGAGGACGTTTCTAGACTCACTGCATGTGTCGTTCTCCTCAGAGTTATAGTCCAGTAGGATCGACTTTTCTTCATTTTAAAGATCAAATATCTGCTCTAAACTTACTCAACAGTGTTTTTAGTCCAAGATGTTTTGTTTGTAATCTGTTTGAAAAGAAAGTCGACACTATAGAAGTAGCTGTTCACGTAAAACACAGCCGACTGCGGTCCGTAGGGTCAACAAAAGAGCATGTGTATTCCCTGATCATGTGACCTCCTCTGGCCCTTTGTACTCAAACTACACCTCCCTCTGCTGGTGAATCTGTGAAACTGCATCATGTATTTGACTGTAGACAAAGTCAGCACGTGTATCAGAGAGCCTGACATCGCCGCAGAGAATAAAAGGACTATGACGGAAGTAGACGTCAATGGCAGGCTACGGTTGGCCGCCCAATTGCGGATACTTTCATCATTAGCAGGGAAAGAGTTAACTCACCATGTATAGTTTTGTCCTGCACTGCATGTAATATAAATCCTACCAAGATTCAAATATACACTTAACAAAAATGTCAACCCAACACTTTAGTTTTTGATTCCATTTTTCATGAGATGAGCTTAAAGATCTAAAACTGTTTCTACGTACACAAATAAACCATTTCTCTTAAATACCCGTCTGAATTTGTCATAGTGGACACTTCTCCTTTTGTTATATAATCCATCCCACAGTTTCAATTGTGTCACATTAAGATGCTGTTTAACAGAGGATTATTGCACTGGTGTGCCTTAGACCAGTGATTCCCAAACAGAGGTACGTGGACCCTAGAGGGTTTAAAGAAAGGTATAATAAAACAATAAAATGCAGTGGGTATAGGCGTAAAGGCAACGCAAGGAAAGGCAAATGTATTTGTATAGCACCAGTCTTACACAATGCAATTCAAAGTGCTTTACACGGCAGGAAAAGATGCAATACAAAACATTATGTAAAAATATAAATAATCATCATAAAATTTACTTTAAAAGAAGTAAAGAGTGCAGACAAAGCTTTTTCAGTCATATGCACAGATAAACAAAAATGTTTAGTGCTGACTCTGGTATGTGTTTAGTCCTGACTCTGGTCCGTGTTTAGTCCTGACTCTGGTCCACGTTTAGTCCTGACTCTGGTCCGTGTTTAGTCCTGACTCTGGTCCGTGTTTAGTCCTGACTCTGGTCCACATTTAGTCCTGACTCTGGTCCATGTTTAGTCCTGACTCTGGTCCACGTTTAGTCCTGACTCTGGTCCGTGTTTAGTCCTGACTCTGGTCCGTGTTTAGTCCTGACTCTGGTCCACGTTTAGTCCTGACTCTGGTCCGTGTTTAGTCCTGACTCTGGTCCGTGTTTAGTCCTGACTCTGGTCCGTGTTTAGACCTGACTCTGGTCCACGTTTAGACCTGACTCTGGTCCACGTTTAGTCCTGACTCTGGTCCACGTTTAGTCCTGACTCTGGTCCACGTTTAGTCCTGACTCTGGGCACCAGGAGGAGGCCAGTCCCTGTGGTCTTCAGAGTGTGAGATAAGTCACTAACATGTCAGATGTACTTTGGTGCTAGTCCATGGAGAGACTTAAACACAAGTAAAACTGTTTTAAAGTCTGTTCTCTGAGCCACAGAAGCCAGTGCAAAGATCTAAGCACAGGACTAATGTGATGGTACTTCTAGTGTTCTGGATGTACTGCAGCTGTTTTACAGCTCGTTTGGATAGGCCGGTGAGCAGGCTGTTACAAGAGTCTAACCTACTGGAGACAAATACATGTTTAAAGTCTCTCCAGGTCAGACTTTGACACTATACCAATGTTTTTTAGATGGTAAATAGCTGCTGATGTTATTGACTTTATGTGGCTTTTAAAGTTCAAGTCTGAGTTCATTTTTACCCTAAGTAAAGACAAAATACTCCTAATAAACACATCACAAAGAGGGTACTCCATGTGTGAGATCATTATTAGGGGGTACTAAAAACAAAAAAGGTTGGGAACCACTGCCTTAGACTGGCCACAATAAAAGGACACTCTCTTGGTGGATGTGACCAGATACTACTAAGTTAAATTGTGCACTATCCCATTCCTAGCCAGGGCTATGGAGAACGTGTCTGCACTTGTGCTGAACATAAATATGATGATGATGTGGTCTCTGTGTTCAGATGCAGATGTCGGAGCGGGCGTGTGAAGTGGCCGACCTCAAACGCAGCCTTGCCCTGGCTCTCAGAGACAAGGAGCAGCTTCTGGAGGTACCAAAGCAAAAGCAACTTCTAATCGAGCTTAACTGGTTTTAAAATAAGTCTAAGTCTGAGACAAATGAACTAGAAGAAGATTTGAGTTTTTGCAGTTCATCTGGCGCATTTCCATTGAATAACCAAAGACAAATTATTGCACAAGAATATGTTTCCCGGAGTATTTCCAAAGGTCAGTGCGGATGTCTCCTTTAGGCTTTGGTGCGGCTCATGTGTCAAACTCTACACCTCTGAAGTCTATTCCAAATGGCTCTGAAATACCACAACCCTTATGGCGTGTGTAAGCGTTTTTCCTCCCTCCATAATGAATACATCCAGAGTGTCTTTAGTACGGCGCTATCAGACAGTGCAAATGCCAGGCCACGTGTCTGTTTCACCTTCTCAACCCTAGTTTAAATGTTAACGTGCGCTGGAGCGAGCTAATGAAGTCGTCACGAGCAGAGAGGAAGGAGAGGAGGCTGACACCATTACAGTCATGAGTAGGATACTAATTCTTTCATTCCAAAGGCCAGGGACACTCAACGGTTCTGTGGAAGTAAGGGTTTAGCTCATGGACAGAAAAAATTCACTTTTGATAAGCGCTGGCCTGGGCAATGTGGCAAAATTTAATATCACAATTTTCTTAGAGACAAATCATGATTTTCTCACAATTCTGTTTTCTTTGTGCCTTTGAGGTAAATACAATCATCAGCTTTTTCAGAAAGTTCAGTGTCAGTGGATAAATCCAGCTGTCTAGTGTTTTCAGAGAGGAACAAACTACCAAGCCTTTGAAAATAATTTCAAAGCAAGTGACCTCAACCCTTCAATAAAAAGTTATTTGGAATCCGGTCAGGGGGTCATGGAAGACAGGAGCCTATCCCAGTGTCCATCCTGGACAGTGACCAACTCGTCGCAGGGTTAGAAACAGACAACCATTCACTCTCTCATTCATTTACAGAGAAAATTTACAGTGCCCAATGAACCTAAACATGCATGTTTTTGGAGGTGAGAGGAAACGGGTGTATCCAGAGAAAACCCACGGTGACACATGAGAACATGCAAACTCCACCCAGAGAGATAGTGAGATGTTGATATGGTCCGACCTGGGAGTCGAACCCACTAAAGTCCTTATTGGAAGCCAGAGCTCCAACCGCTCTGCTACTGTGGACCCCAAATAAAAGCCCAATAAGAGCACTTTCTGTGTTGCCACAGATTGACAGAAGAATCCAACTTTTAAAATATGCAATATTTATGCTAAACATGTAAATGAATCCACTCAAGATATGTTTTTGAGGATGAAGCTACATAATTAAATGGAAAAATGACATATAATTGGGCGTTTGACTGCACTAGAGCTGATGCACTGACTGTACTTCTGTCTGTGTTTTTGTCCAGGAGCTGCAGCGCTACGTGTGCAGACAGAGGGAGCAGGAGGCCCGGTCACAGGGGTCAGAGGTCAGACAGACCATGGTCCTGCGTTACCCTCTGCCCTACCCGCAGGAGCCCTGCCCGCCCCCCCTGGTGCCCCAGCAGCCCCCTGAGCTGAGGTTTGGAAACCCTTACTCCAGCGACACCAAAGGTACTCCTGAGACCTGAGACTCCTGAGTCTCCTGTAAAAGATCTGGTTTGTCTTCAGATCTTTGCTCTGACCTGACTTGCTGCTGTGCTCTTGTGTTTGGACAGAGTGTGTTGATGCTGCCGTCTCTCCAGACCTCCTGCCTCTCCCTCCTCCTGAGCCCTGTGCCCCGCCCCTTTCCCCCTCTAGCCCTGCCTCCGCCGCAGGTCCAGGAGCTCCAGGCTGGGCCCAGGAGGTGGTGTGTATCCAGCCCTGCCGCAGCACCAGCCCCCGGAGATCAGCGACCATCCTCCAGAGAACACTGTAAGGAGTATACTTTACCCTCAAGAAAGAGCCTTGTTTCTATTGGCACGGTCTGGTCTGGTCTGGTCTGGTCCGGTCCGGTCCTATACTGATTCTACTGCGCAAAGTGGCCCGTACTGCCTATTTCTGATGGTCCTACTGTAAAAGTAACCCTAAGTAAACTGGTCCGAGGGATTCGGCCTAATCGAAACATGGCTAAGGGCACTTTTCCATAGTATTTAAAATGTACTTATGGAATTTTAGATGGAGTTTTAGTCACTTTATTCAGCTCTGTTTAGGTAACTAACATGTTGACTTGTCTGTGGGCAATCTCTAATAGATAACGACAACACAATATAAAACAACACGGTGACTTATTTCTACAGGCTAAAGGCAGCTGAACAGAAATTGCATTGCCAAAAAAAAGTGGTAGGTTCTAACGACTTGTGTCCAAATACAGTGTCAGTGGTTCTCAGTCCTGTATTCTGCTCTGTTCTCTCAAGACGGCAGGTCATTTTTGGAGCACCCTGTTGCATGAACGTCCGGTGTACACTGATTGTGAGTTCGGTGCAGGTCCCACAGAACTTAGAAAGTGCCTAAAACCAATGTGCCTGTCAGAGAAGTACAGATGTGGGTGCGGAAGCCAAACAAGTCTTTTTTTTCCCAGAGACGGTCTGATGCGACTTACAAGTGATTATCCAAGCATTATTTTTGCTGTAATTTAAGGGAATCTATGTAACTTTGGACGAATCCAGACCACAGTTGACTGTACCTGGTTCAACTGCACTTTGCAACAAACCTACACATGTCCTAAGAAGGTGTTTTTTGTCCGGTGTAGCCCCTTTGTTTGTCTCATACCAAGTTTTGTCTCACATACAGAGTAACAGTAGATTTTAATATAAAAAAACATTTTGGCCCACTGAAAAAATGTCAATTTTAAAAGAATAGCTCTGTTTTTCTTCAATGAAGATAACATTAAACATTGTTCATTGTATAAATGACTCTTCTAGCTGCAAAGGTCTGGTTTGTGGTTCAATATCTAGAGGCACACTTCCAGCAACTATCACTCCAGTGTTCTAATTGTGCACTGCTCATTTGCTTATTGTGTCAAGAGCTAATGGATGATTAGAAAAGCCTTGTGCTATTATGTTAGAAGCACAGCTGAAAACAGTTGAGCTGCTGAGAGAAACTAACCAGGAGCTTTGAGCAGGCTGAGTATCAGGAGCATCACATTTTTGGGCTTGATTAAACGCTCTAAACACAGTGACACAGAGAGATTTTTAATAGTCTATTGTTGAAATAGCTTAAACCCACTGCTGTCTTTATGCAGTGAAATTTAGTCTGGATGTACACGGACTGCAAGTTCTGTGCGGGTCGAGAACTTAAAAAGTGCTTAAAACCATTGCGTCCATGTACACGAACCTCAGAGGAATGCAGATACGAGTGCAGGAGTCGTGCGGGTCAGCAGAAAGAATCTGCATGAAGTCTATTTTTCCCAGAGACCGCAGCGGTCTGATGCGGATTTCAATTCATTATACGAGCGTTCTCGCGGGAATCTACGTGAATCCGCGTGGCTTTGGACGATACCGGACCGCAGCTGACAGCATCTGGTGTAACAGGCACTTTGCAAAAAACCCACACGTGATTAGAACAAAAATCTCGACTTCTTGCCACTAAAACCTCTTAAAATCCTCTTCACTTTAGTCATGCTGTGGTCGTGTTAGTTCTCCGATACATCCATGATCTCCATCCACAGTGTCATTCCCCACTAGTTAAAGTGTCCTTTTGTTTTCTGCGTCTGCTCCCCCTCACGTGTGCTGCTCTCCGGAGTCTTCCGCCCTCTCACACATTTCCATACACACCTAATTAACGTCAGCCGGCCGGGCTCAGAGACACGAGCCAAACCAAGCACAATTAGGCGAGCTTTTGCATAAGCCCCGTTAGATTGGGTGGGATTAGCTCAGCCGGCGCTGGTTAGAGGGCTTTACCGTATGCTAATCTCAAAGTTTGAACGCACAGACTTTTCGGTTCACGCTCGAGTAGTCAGACCAAATGAATGGAGTTGGACTGACTTTGTGTTGTGACGTAGACAGGCCTGGGCGATACACAAAGTATTAATATTACGATATTCTTGGATCATGATTGTAGACTGTATTATTGCTTCTAGGGTAAACAAAATCATCTGCTTTTTCACAAAGTTCCATCTTCACTGTCGATGTCTAAATCCAGCTGTCAAAAGGTGACCAGTGTTGCCAGATTTTCAGAGACAAACAAGCGACCAGGCCTTTGAAAATAAGATCAAAACAAGTGACCTCAACCCTTTAGTAAAGTTATTGAAATAATCAATCAGCTGAAACATTGTGTGTCGCGTCAAAACAAGATTAAAGGCCCCATATTACACAAAATTATTTTTCTTGTTCCAATGTTGTTATCTCAGCATAAACACACGTGGAGTTGTGTTTTGCTTCATTCACAAATACTTGAGTAATCCTGCGTTTTGAAAATCCCAAATTCAAAATGCTCTGGTCCTCTTTGTGATGTCACTGAGTGGTAGTTTTGAAATTAACAGCGTTTTACAATTGTACAAGTCTACTATTCAAATCATTTGACTGTCTTCAGTTGTCACATTTTTATTTGAATCTCTTGTTCAGCTGCGAAAGTTGTCCTAGTTATTGAGTGGTCAAAGTTTATACGAGGCTAAAACAAAAACTGTAACTGTTTTGCTGAGCTTGTTGACAAAGACATCAAATTTGAAGCTTCATAGTGCTGCTGTAGAGAAGCTTGTGACCTGCTGTGATTCACACAAACTGCAGATCAATACTTTAAGACAGTAGAAATGGTGATTGACCCCAGATCAGCAGGTGACCATGGCCAGGTGACCATTCATGGTCATGAGATAGAGCAGGTGAGCTCCTTTAAATATCTGGGAGTCCATATTGACAGAGATCTGAGCTGGAACACACAGGTGACCTCTGCCTGTAGCAGAATACATCAGCGCCTCCACTTCTTGCGCAGACTCCCACTATTTTTACATCATGCTCATTTTCTATAGAGCATCCATTGAGTCAGTTCTCAGATATGGAATCACCAGCTGGTTCGGAAACTTACTTGTCAAATCAAAAAGTCAAATTTTGAATCTGGTTCGAACGGCCGGGAAAATGATGGGCAGTGCTGTCCCTCTGAGCCCCCAGGAACTTTATGAACAGGCCATGAGGAGACAGACCAGGAACATCCTCTCAGACCCCACACATGTGCTGTACCCTGAATATGAACTCCTGAGCTCAGGGAGGAGGTACAGGCACCACTGTCGAAATAACAGATACAAGCATTCATTTGTACCGGTTTCAGTAAAACTGTTAAATCAAAAATGATGTAAGAATGTAAGGAGGTTGTATTGCATCTTGTTTTTTGTGGTAATGTGTCTTTGGTGTGTGCAGCAGCCCTTTTGGTCCAAGAAAAATTTCTCCCTCGGGAGACAAATAAAGAAACCTTGAAACCTTGAGCTTGAAGTTTAGACAATTACAGGGCTAAAGTCGTACAAAAGATTCTACTTTATGTGATTGGGATATAAACGCACAGTGAATTATGGTTTGTATTACCACATAGTGACATCATAAAGTGACTGTCTAAACATGTAAGGTTTTCATATTAAACAAGTGTGAATGAAATGAAAATATGTTTTTGGTGAGGAAAAGTCAACGTAACATGGGTTAACAATTAGCATGATACAGGTCCTTTAATAACAAATCTAATGTCAATATTTAAATAGGTTAAAAATAGTATTAATAAACCCATGTTTCAGTGCAGTCCAAAAAAAAAAAATGCAATCCACAACCTTCAAAATTCTAATGAAATGAATTGATGGTTGAAAAAAGAAGCCCAAAGTCGCTCTAAAGCAGCAGACTTGGCATTTCTGAGGCTGAGAGGAGTAGGTTAGAAAGTCCATATTTGAACAGACAGATGCATTAAATGGAAAAGTGTGAAATCATGTAGTGACAGTTTATTCAAAAAGCAGTATTGTCACAGAGACAAGCTCACGGTTCATCTTTTAGCACAATATTGCCCAGTCCCAGTGTCAGACCAAATGAAACGAGTTGTTCTGACTGTGTGTTGTGTCGTAGACGGCTGAAGCTGCGTCGGAGACCAGAGCGGACACCAGGACCACCTTCTGCTTCGACTCCAGGTGAGATTCACTGGATTCTGGAGTGACAAAAGCCTTGTGTCCTCATGCACAGTTTAGGGTTGTACAATACGGTTCTGTTTTAAAAGCCACCCGTACTGCACTGTTTGATGGGTCCTAATTTAAAAGCAGACCCTGGAGCAGGCCGTCCCAAGGCTCACTTCAGTCCCCACTGTAAGCTCGATGATTGGACAAGAGAAACTGGAGACAAGTGAAGACCAGACGTTAAAGAGCTGATAGAAACATGAAGTAATGAACCTCACCAAACACCGACTTGATCCTGTGACAAACTTAGCAAAGCACAGCTAGCACGTTAGCATTATCTGTTTCCTGTTTGTTGAGACAAAACACTGAAAAAAAATTCTGTTTATAATGTGTTCGACATAATTCAGCTTCAATGCATTAAAAAAAGAGTTTAAAATGCAGAGAACCACAGAAGTTTTGCAGAAAAGCACAGGACTTACATTTTTTCCTCGTCGAACAGGAGACCGCTGATGCTAATGTGGTAGTTTTGCTTTGTTAAGTCTATCAGAGGAACAAATAAAAGTTTGTGGCAGTTAAAGAGTGGCAGATCTGTGACAGCTTTCAGATCGGCAGGTGTCTGTGGACCCTTCACTGTGAACGCTCTGACCAAATGAGGTCTACATGTGTCCAGTCTGCAGTCTCAGCTGGTCGAGCCTCTGGTTGAGACCCCAACAGCTTCCCTCTTTTGATCAGATCCCTGACAACAACTGGAGCCACTGAGGCATTTAAAGGGGTCCTATTGTGTGTTTTTTATATTTAGTAAGAAACTAGAACATATGCAGATCAGTAATTTACCTTTTGTTCATTGTAAAACACAAAGTTGATCTAAACAACTTAAAAATAGAAACAGCTCTACTGACTTCCTGTTCAAAACTGCAGAACTGATAAGCCCTGCCTCTTTATTTTAAAATGTAACTGTAAAAAGCAACAGATTTTAAATAACAAATTATTATTGTTAGTAAGTGTCTCTGGGACAGTTTGAACCATATAAGCTTCACTTTGAGTATTAATCTTTTGAATTATACCAAGTAAATACAGACAAGTGGGAGGGGATAGGTGGTAGGTGAGAACGGGGATTTCTGTGCACTTGAGCTGCAGCTGAAGAACAATACAAGATTACTCCAACATGTGTGAATCAATTCAAATATAACTTTGAGTAAACTAATGGTGAAGGAAGGCCGTTATAACAAGGTTAAAATCTTAGAAAAGTGAATTTGACATAATAGGTCCCCTTTAAAAAACAGTTTCTTTGCCAACTGACTCCAGACGTTAGTGCAATATAAAAAATGGGATTAAATCATTGCATGGAAGTTTGCAGCTTTTAAGGACCTGGACCAGTCCTGTTAATGACAAAGTCCTGCTTTAGACCTGGTTTAGACCTGGACCAGCCAAGGTCTTATCAGGCAAAAGCAGTTTAGATTAGTCCTTAGCTTCTGACGTCACTCACACATTACTCCCAAAGTTGTTAAGTTACCTCTACATATGTTATATTTACTGGACACAACCTACAAGCTGTTTAGTGAAATTTTGAAATCTATGTGATATTGAGTCATTCTCCCTTTCCTCCTGTGTCTCCCTCCAGCAGGAGCAGCGGCGGCGGCAGCGAGGTGCACCGCCGCTGTCCTCTGTGCGAGCTCATCTTCCCTCCTCACTTCGAGCAGAGCAGTTTCGAGCAGCACGTGGAGAGTCACTGGAAGGTCTGTCCCGTGTGTTCTGAACAGTTCCCCCTGCACTGTCAGCAGAGGCACTTCGAAACGCACGTCCTCACGCACTTCGACGGACACGTGCTCAACTTCCACCAGACCGACTGAGCCCGGACCCGGACCCGGACCCGGACCTGGACCCAGACCCGCTCCAGGTCCAGGTCCGCTCGCCAACAGGAGACGTGCGTTGTGCTGTTTAAAGCTGGGCTACCTGGTTTTGCACTCCCAGTTTTGAGCGCTCACAATCTCTCCAGCACATTTCCAGATGCGTTTATTTTTGGCTGCGATCGTGGCTTAAAGGTTGTATGTGACGCAAAACTGACTTATGTTTGAATAATCCTGCTTTTTCTATCTGCACAGCTCCAAAGGCTTCGTTTCAACTTGTGATGTCATTTTATTTTTTAAATTAGCAAATTATTTATTTTTTATTAATTCATGGCAGATGGCAGCACAAATCATGAAATACAACAAACCAACTATCAATAATAATAATAAACTATTAAAGTAAATATTAGCAGTAACAATAAAAGAATGAGAATAAAAGAAAAATAATTATGATAATACTGATAATAACAAATTAAATACAAGTAATAGTAATAATATCAGGGAAAAAACATGATGCGAGTTTTAAAGCTAACAACTATTATAGCCTTAAAGGTGCACTGTGTAACTTTTTGGACATGAAAAGTCAAGTACTCGTTAGAATTAGAAAGTTGAAACCAGAGTTTGAGACATTCTGAATTAGCTTCCACTCAGTTTCATTTCACTCCAGCTCTAGGTCAGGCATCACAGGACTGCAAATGATTCGCAAAAGCAGGAAGTACAGTCGTCCAATCAGCAAACGTGTGTTTGCCAGAATCAACCTGAGTTGAAATAGCAGACTGTATGTATTTGATTTTGTGTCTAATATTAACTTAAGATATTTTACCTTTTCATTTGCAAGTTTTCCACAAAAAACAAACTGAAACTGAAGTGGACCACTCATGCACAGCCAATCAGAAGGCTGCTTTCAGTGCTTGCTGAAAACTAAAATAACCGACTATTCCAAACAAAAAAAAAAACAACTCAATCTTGTTTTAGCATAGTATACATCAGTTCAACTAACGCTATAATAGAACAGTCCCTAATGACATCACAAGGTGAATTGAAGCATTTTCAACTCAGCACTAGTGAATGAAAAATAATTTTATTTTTCATGCTAACTGCAATTCAAAGTGCAGTATTAAAGTACACTTAGAAAACATTGACAAAAGAAACACAACTCTGGAGATGTTTCTGATGAGGTAACAATACAATACTCTCACATGGCTAAAAACTCACTCCAGTCAGTTTTGTGTCATGTATCACCTTTAACATGCTTCTGAGTCGGACTGACTAAATCACTCGACATCGCTTTAGAATCAAAGGCAAAGTATTGGCTGCTATCAATAGGGCAATAGTGCAATCAGAGTATACTGTACAGGAGATTGTAAGTGTGAGGATTTATTATGGAGGAGTTTGAATGTGAACGTAATGCTGCCACCTCAGTAAAAAGGCCACGTTTTAGCCATAATCAGAACTTTTCCCAGGCTTTGAGCCAAAACTATAGGCACAGGAACTGTTTTTAGTTTCTGACAGAGTTGGGACCAAGTCACTGTTTAGTAAGTCTTTCCCTCAAGTCCAAGTCAAACAGAGACGAGTCCAAGTCAAGTCCCATGTCCTCTGATTTTAGTTCGTTTTTACCGCTCTTTATTTCAAATGATCAAATATGATCTTTTATTTCTACCGTTTCTATCATTTAGATAAAAGTTCTCATTTAAAGTAAAGTTCTTGTTACAAATAAACAATTGAGGAGGTACATGTTTCAGTTTGTTAATGAAAAATTACATTATTTTGTTGAGAAACATCAGGTTATCTCAAGTCCCAGAGCTTCAAATCAAGTCTCAAGTCTTAAGATGTGCTCAGAATGCGACCAGGCAAATAGTTTAAACAATAAGGCCTGCAGATAGGACATGATGAAATCTCATTGTATGTGTCTGTCAGTGCAGGAGTACTCTGATGAAGCAGAGCGGAGAAATGACACCTGCTGCTTCAGATGGACTTTTTACTGGATATTTTGATCATAAAATACAACAATTAAACTTAATCACACATCTAAGAAAACGCGAGCTCCACTTTGAAAAAAGCGAGTTTGCTCAACTAAACTAGGTGCATATACTGTCATTTGAAAAGTGAAAGTTCAGCTCAGTTCATACAGAGCTCTTCTCCTGCTCCTGAGATGAGGGTTCAATTCTGAAAGAGAACACATTTTTTAATTTCCGCTCTTCTGTATACTGTAATAGGCCCATTGACAAATCCAATTAAGTTTAAAAATAGTGTGTTTGTTTTATATTTTCAAGCAATTATATAATGTATGCGTTACGAAAGCAGGGAATATATAAGTAAGTGTGAGAAAGTTATTTTAGCTTTAGCAGCTGTAAAAGCCTGGACTCAAACTCTCACACCCTCAGTCAACGAACAGCGGCTCGTCCCACTGCACCAGATTCTACAAGATAATCACATTCATTGTAGTTACATTGATGTACTTACAGCTTAAATGCTGCAAGTTAGCCACATCTTAGAACATGCAACCAACTTTGAGCCATGCGCTGACCAATGCTAATTTTACTCTCACTGTGTGAACACACCAGTGGTTCATTTTATCAAGTCATGTCTCGAGTCTGAGTCTACACTTCTGGTTCCTCTATTTGTCTTTTAAAGTTTACATCTTTTAAACTTGTGTGAATATGTAGACTTATATATAGACTAATAATATTAAGTTTAGGCTGGTTTACTACTGAGGTGGCAGCAGTGCTAAATCTGAAGTCTAAGTGCACTACAGAAGGCTTTATTGTGAATGTATGTACATATATATGAGTCCTGTCCATCGTCATTTCTTCTTCTTTTCTTCACAAATATTCTGCTCGTGTGGTGGACCAGATGTGCAAATGTTTTTCTTTTCATTGTGCTGAAAACCCTGCTCCTCCAGCTCAAACGTGGCAGGATTCTCTCTCAAAAGGACCTGTTTCCAAGCATCCAGCGCCGCCTTAAAACAGCTTGTGTCACACTCTGCATGGACAGGTCTGTCACAACAACTGATCTAAGCTGAAGTAACTTGACTTATTTTTTATTTATAAATCAGGAAGCTTTGTCTTTTCCAAAATGGAGAAAGACAAAGTGCATATGGCAGATTAGACTACATTTGTCAGTGAAATTTTTTGGCTTTAAAACGATTTGGCTTTAAAATACTATCCAGGTTTAGCCAGTTATAGGTTTAAAATGTAACATACAGATTGAAAATGACAATCTAGAGATAAAAACATGAACAGTGCAACAGAACAGTTTTATTCCTCACTGCTCAACAACTACAGGAGCAAATGTAGACTTAAGGAAATATATTTTTAAGTTAAGTCAAGTTAGTAATTGTTGTGACAGGCCTATTCATTGATCTCAAATATAAATTTTGTTCGGTTGTGGTCAAATCAAAATAACAATCCATATTATCTGTGATCAAAAGTGTCTGTTTAAAAAAAATAATAATCTTGCTCCCAAAATCTGTCAACCAAGTCTCCTCCATCTTCCTGTGAGAATGTGACTGATTTCTGAATAAATGCTCATTCAAATGTACTTCCGCCTGTTGTGATTCCTGAAAACAACACACATACACATTGTCGGTTTTCCATTTTTATTTTGCTGTTTTTTTAAATGTTTTTGTCAGTTTACATGTAGCAGCTTCAGTCTTGTATCGAAAGACGTTTTTTGACATGAACCGGTTTGTCTCTCGTACAAAAAGGGCGCTGGTTTCTTATGAACATGTTACATATGAAAATATAATTTAAAATGCACTTGACAGACACACGTTACGTTACATTCACTGTACAGTTTGACACGTCCATTGCTCCTGCCCCACACTGGTCGTACTGCAGACCTGCACCGCTCCTGTCCTCCCCGCTGGTCGTTCTGAAAGCTCACACTGCTCCTGCCCCACACTGGTCATACTGAAGGCCCGGGTCACAACTGTTCCACATTGGTCAGACTGAAGACCAAAGACAATTGTTCCACACTGGTCATACTGAAGACCAAAGACACAATTGTTCCACACTGGTCATACTGAAGATCAAAGACAATTGTTCCACACTGGTCATTCTGAAGGCCAAAGACACAATTGTTCCACACTGGTCATACTATGACCCAAGTCACAACTGTAGCACATTGGTCAGACTGAACATCCGAGTCACTTGTCCCACACTGGTCGTAGTGATGTTTCACCTGGGTTTATTGATTGGGTTCAATTGCAAAATGGATAGGCGCCATTCAATTAGGGCTGTGCAATTAATCGAATTTCAATTATGATTAATGCTGTAATTGTTTACAAAAATTGTGTAATCAAGATTATTAACCTTGACTCATAAGTGACTATGAAAGACAGTGCTCAGATATTTACTTAAGTTGTAAAAGTCCCAGACTTTTTCTTTACAATTGTAGAAACCATTTACAACGGTTAATATCTCACCCATTTCATTTGAACTCTTAACAGAGCGCTAATGCTCTGCTTTCTTTCTAAGCAAATAATCGTTTGAATAATTGTGATCATTAATTTCATCATAATGGAGCAGCCCTACATTCAATTTATTGATAGTTTGCAATTTCCTATTCATGTAACTGTTTTCAAAAAACAAATGTAGTCAATTGCAATTCAAATTTAATTTCAGCATTTCTTAATAATATTAAATAATAAAATCCACTCACTTAGGCCATGGAAAATATTGGTAGAAGATTTTTCCAATTCAATTTCTATATAAGACATATAACTGTGCTATATCTTATAAGGTTGTTTTAGGACAGCTTTCTAAAATATCACCACAATGTCATCCACATGTGGGTGTTGTTACAGTGAAGAGGCAGAGCTTTATCTTGGTCAAAATCTTATAAAAAATAAACATAAATCAAATCTCAGTCAGACACTCAGAAAACCTGCAATTCAATATGTTTCCCAAGTTGTGCAGCCCTATTCTTGCCTTTAGAGCACTGACTTTGACTAACACTGTCTACCTTCATACTGGCAGTTTGCAGGTGTCCCGACCCGACCCAGAGGACAGGAGCGTGAGGTGACGTGGGGTCCAACAGAAGCCCCTTCCCGACACACCAGTGGAATGTCTAAAACACACTGAACACGGACAATCTGGTACAAAACCCACTCAAACAACACTTTCTCCTGGTTAAATGAAAACACGGGATTCTTACGCCACAACGTCGGAGTCTGAAAACGGCTCCTTCCTGTCAAAAGGAAAAAAACGGTGGTGAGGATTTTTGATTGGTCGGTGTTTTATGGAGCGGGAGGGGCCAAGAACACGAGAAGAAGTCAGTCTTTTTTAACTTGAGGGGAATAAGATCCAACAGAGAAAGACGCTTCTGTTGGCATTGTCACCTTGTGAGTGTCGAAACTAAAGAACAAATCAAAAACAAAACCAATAGAGTAAACAAATAGTATAATTTCATATTTGTGATGTCACTAATGGACAACTTCAAAGTCTGTCTGTGTTTGGGCATTTGGATAAATAACTTTTTGAGAAAATAAATCCCATAGAGTACTCTTCTTTGAGTCAAAGTTCTGGTTTCTCTTCTAAATGTATTTAACAAAAAAGGATGTTGACAATAAAAATCATTTGTGTTTGTCTTTCCATTTTTGTCAGCTTAAATTTAAAAATCAGCTGTTGCATGTAAAAGGATACTCTAACAGCTTATCCAGCTATTTATTTAGCCTGGCTAGAGTTGAGTTATTTTAACTGGATTAGCTTTTGTTTCTTTATGTGAAATATTTCAAGGTGTTTCCGATGTAGACAAAACTGTTGGTAGAATAAGTTTCAGTGGGCATGATTGACAGATGGATCAGCCATTCAGAGAGGGGCACATCATCTATACTGATATGAAAACCAAAAGTGGCTGCTTACGTGAAAAAAAAAAAAAATAATAATAATTGTCTGGTTCATTCATTGTGGAGCTGATCTGAGATGCGGCGGGGGGAATGGTGACCAGACCTACTCTTCACAAAGTATTCACAAAATAAGGCTTGGGCTCTGGATCTCAGGAAACAATCGCAGGTCACAGGTCTTCCAACAGGACACTGACCCAAATTACTCAGCTAAAACAGACAAGAACTGCTAAGAAATTGACTTCAGTGGTCGCCTCAAAAGACCATGAAACTATAACATATTAAACTATGATAACATCACTTTTGTCCAGGTCAGTCTTTTTCAGTTAAGTCTGTTGAACCACAATTAAAACACAATGTTATTTTTAATGTAATAAATATCAAGATACTTTCAGTTTTTGTTTGTTTGGTTGGATTTTTTATTCGTTTTTTTTTTGTTTTTGTGACCATTGTTGATTTTTATTTAATTACCAAAAGGATATCAACAATTTTATCCAAACAAATTTGACAACGGGATACGTAAAATTGTTTTAACTCAAAGTAAGAAGCAAGGGCCTGAAACATCTTCTAAACAATGACAATAATCGAGGTCTTTAAAATTAAATTCAGCTCAAAAGTAGGTTAGAATATTACAATTTTAACTTGCCTTGAGAACAATTTCTGCCCACTCTCCCACTTTGGCCCATAAGATCATGAGTTCTTAGTGTTATCATACTGCATTCATACAAACTAGAGCCGTTTTTGTCCCGACGCTGTGGCGAAGACGTCCTAAATGCATGAGAACATTCCGTTTTGAGCTACATCCATTTGTTGGCACTCGTCCTTCACGCGCCCCTCCCCTTCCCTTCCCCTCCCACCCCCGACCCTTGACCCCTGACCCCTCTCAGGCACATGGCATGGTTGGATGTTTGGCAGTGGAGAGCTGTTGTTGGCAACTGTCATGGAGGAAAAAATAATACTAAAAGAATACTCGTCATCTACGTGTTTGGCAACTGGGAATGTGACAGCAGCATTAGCGTTAGCGTTAGCATTAGCATTAGCATGGATCAGTCCAAGAGCTAGCACATTCCTACCACTTTTTTATTATTATTAGCATATTGGGCTAAAATGAGTTCATGTGTTAGAAAAACTCCTAAAAGACTCTTTATGAACCAAGCCTTGAGTAAAAAGGAGACATGACATTTGGAACAAAGAATTCTGACATAAAAAGAAATACTGCGTAAGATTTTAGCTGTTTGGTTTCCTAATTATTACATTAGGGAAAGAATTATGCTAAATAAGAAGGATGATAAGTTAAAAAGTGATTGATTTGAGCAAATTTTCATTTTTGTAAAACATGATTTGGCAATGAAACAAGTAAGTTTTAACCTGTCCAGTCAAATAGATTCTATTGATAATTCACAAACTTGAGAGAATCCATCTGAATCCCACCAGCCGCTTGGTTTAGAGTATAAACCAAGGGTTTAACGGCCCAATCACATTGCAGCAGGGCAGGTTTTTTGTAAACACAGCGGCAGCAAGTAGTGCCTGATTCTGCTGCGTTTGATTCAGTTTTAGCACAAATACAGAGGATTTCCTTTTTAAAAGAGCAGAGGTGTCCATGTGTCTGACACTTGTTCTGTTCCACACACACAGTGGATACTACAATTCAGTTGATTGGGTAAGCACAAACTAAGGTAGGCGGGCAGTAGTTGGCGAGTCAAACAATTTAAGTATTTCAATAAATGCCCCACCTTTTCCCAACGACTTCCAGCAGAGGAAGTTCCAGATGGACAATGTGGAAGAACTCAAATCGGAGCTCAACACATTTCCCTCTGGTGTGAACCAGGTTAAACATTTTTGGTTCTTTTTGAAATACAGTTGCAGTTGTAGTATGTTCCAATGACAATAGTTCTGCATGTGAGCCTGGACTGACTGAGGCCCAACAGAGGTCCAAGCCTCTGTACAACTTTGATGTTTGTGGTTCTGCGGAGGCACCAGCAGCTCCAAAACCTGTTTAGTGCTTTGTGATTGTATTTTAGCAACTGCTCGATTAAATCACAAATCTGCACAAATCTGTGTTTGCTCTAAATCAACTACACATCTCTTAGTAGTTTGATTATCATTCTTATTTTTTCTAAACATTTTTATAACTTTCAGCTAAAAAACAAAAACAACCTTTTCTTTCCTACAATGGATAAAAACAATTATCTGCTTAAGCACCTGAAACACCTGTTTTTCTTTTGTTTGGACTCATTTGGAAAACTACTTAGCCCCGGTGTGTGACCCACAGAGACACAAGACCATCCATGAGTTTCACTGGAAAACTTTTCCATGATACGCCAACACCATTTGCATGATCGTTTGGAATGTGGAATAAAGTAAAAGCTTTGAACACTTTTTAAGGAGACGGGAAAAACCTGTCTCTTGCCGACCATCTGGACTCACGACATCATCACCTTCTACAACATGAATGCAACCTGTTACTCCCTCTTGGCTTGGTTCAAAAAGATGGTCCAAGACTTGAACCAGTGATACAATTATCTGAAAAAGTGATCAAAATAACTAGGTAGGAGTGGGCTGGCTTTTGGACCCGATAAACAGCTCTGGAACTTTGAAAAAAAATATATATATATATAAATGACAATATGAAAGATGAAAAAGAACAGGGGCCTGGTCTGTTCAGCGTTCGGAATCAAAAAAAAAAAAAAAATCAAACTGTCTGGAGCGTTACAAAAGATCGAAAAGAACACGTTTACACCGCGTCAAACTAACACTGACTGAGATACATCAACTCAAGCAGAGAAAATAAAGTGGAACTATTTTCTGCATATGCGCATGAATACTTTATATATCTTTATATACACGTACATATCTGTCTAGGTTTATATCTGATAGTTCTAGAAGTATAACTTAACTCTGGTGGGCTCTGGACCCACGTGTAACACCTCAGAGTGACCGAGGCCGGGCTGAGCTGAGAGCAGCGGGGGGAGGGGCTAGTGGAAGGAGCTAGTGCAGAGTTGAAAATGGCTCACAGGGAGGGGCTAGTGTAGAGTGGGAGGGGCTAGTGTAGAGTGGGAGGGGCTAGTGTAAAAAAGAAGGAGCTAGTGCAGAGTTGAAAATGGCTCACAGGGAGGGGCTAGTGTAGAGTGGGAGGGGCTAGTGTGGAGTGGGAGGGGCTAGTGTGGAGTGGGAGGGGCTTAGTGTAGAAAGGACAAAATTGACACATTATGTAAAATATTGTGATTAGTTATTATTATTATCCCTGATTATGATTAGAGCAACCAAACAGTGAAATGTTTAATTTTCATTTTCTTAAGGTCATTTAACTTTTTAGCTAAATCATAGGCTTAACAAAAGCATGTTTTTGTGATTTGGATGTCCTTGTTGCACTGAATTAAAAAACACAAATTTAATTGTTTCACATTTTGACATAAAATGTATCCAGGACACACAACAAAGCAGTTATAACTCCACGAGCTTGGCAAATGCTTCAGCACAAACTTAATATCCACAATATTTCATTTTTAGTTCCAGTTATAGCCTAAAATATTTTTTTTTAGCAATGGCAAAGTGAAACTGGAGTGGACCACTCAGGCACAGCCAATCACACAGCTGCTTTTGCCGAAATATTAAATTTTAATTTGATTTAGTGACTGCATAACGATCTAATTTTTCTACAAAATACTTCATTTACACTATACTTTTGGTGGAAAAAGACAGGTTTACAAATTTGCAACTTAAAAAGTTATCTCCTCCATCTTTAAGGAGTAACACCGTTGACTTTCCACTGTAAAGTTACACAGAGTCACAGTTTTAGAAAATCAAACTTTGTGGATAAAAAAATATCAATACGATTTTTTTCAACTGGGCCAATGAGTTCAGAACATGTACAATTTGATTGACAGGCCAATGGAGAGTGAGGTAGCCTTGCTTTCTATTGGTCATCATTGTATCCACCTCACCATGTCCAGTTTAAGTCTTTTTATGATTGTATTACTGTTTATCATAAATACAAGGATGTTATAAATCTAGACGACTACTGGACAAAAACAGCTTTTTTGTTTTTAAATCCGCCGTACAACCTTTAAAGTGACTCTGTGTCTCTTTCAGGGGTGAAAAATCTAATGCTTAATCCCATTAAAATAAAAAAACTAAAGCATCAGTTTCATGCCACTGTGTGGAAGATTATAGCTACAAGATGAAGATTTCCACAGAAACAAGCAAGAATAAGCTCTTCTAGGACACAGAAGAGTGGATTTTTGAGATGCAAGCCTGCTCAGAGTAAATAAAGACACATTTGTATCATGTTTTTGGTCCAACAAACACATCCAAGTAAAAAAGCCCATTTTGGAGCTTAAAAGTTACAGGATTGGCCTTTAAATACATTTGTTTACAATAAAAACTATATATTACATACTTTTGAATTAAAAAGTGTTTCTATTTTAAAATTGGGTATAAAATTGAAGATGGTGTGATTAACATGACATCACAGCAGGAAACAACATGTTTTACACTGGCCCAAGCTCCTCTAATGCCTCTGATATGTCTGAGGCACAAAAGGAACAGAGCTCATAATGCATATTCTGTTGCATTACATTATTCTTGTGTAAGTTCCCTCACCCTGCGTGTCCTGCCCGGGGTGGAGTGTGTGTGTGTGTGTGTGTGTGGGCTGCTCTCAGATCAGGTCCTGGGTCACTCTCTCAAGGGGCCGTCTTTCTCTTCCTCCTCTCTTCGCCTTTTACTTTCATTTGTTTTTTGTCTTTTTCTTTCTGTTGTTTTTTTTTTACAGTTAGCACCTTATGTCAGTCAAAAACGAGGAAAAAAAAAGTGATAGCATTATACTGATGTGCAAATGTACAATAACCATAAAAATACTAGAATAAGGATTTCCCCAAAAAATACGAGCGATATATATATAACCAATACAAAAATAATAATAATAATAATAACAACGTAAGGTAATAGAGAACTTAAAGCATGCACTTGTGGGTTTAGTGTGGACTGGCTTTGGGATTTGGGACTAGCCCTGGATCTTACACAGGATCTCGGTTGACTTGGGACCAGTCCTGGATCCAGCGCAGGATCTCATTGATCACGATCTGGAATTTGGGACTAATCTTGGATCTTACACAGGATCTCGCTGAACACAAGTTGGGATTTGGAACTAGCCCTGGATCTTGCGCAGGATCTTGGTGGACATTAGACTTGGGACTAGCCCTGGATCTTGTGCAGGATCTCGATGGACATTAGACTTGGGACTAGACCTGGATGTTGGGGGACATTAGACTTGGGAATAGCCCTGGATCTTGCGCAGGATCTCTGTGAACATTAGACTTGGGACCAGTCCTGGATCTTGCGCAGGATCTAGGTGGACATTAGACTTGGGACTAGCCCTGGGTCTTGCGCACGATCCCGGTGGACATTAGACTTGGGACTAGTCCTGGATCTAACACAGGATCTTTTTGAACATTAGACTTGGGGCTAGCCCTGGAATTTGCGCAAGATCTCCGTGGACACTGGCTGAGTTTTGGGACTAGCCCTGGATCTTGCACACGATCTCGGTGGATACTGGCTGAGTTTTGGGTCTAGCCCTGGATCTTGCGCAGGATCTCGGTGGACATTAGACCTGGGACTAGCCCGGGATCTCACACATGATCTCGGTGGACACTGGCTGAGTTTTGGGACTAGCCCTGGATCTCGATGGACATTAGACTTGGGACTAGCCCTGTATCTTGCGCAAGATCTCGGTGGACACTGGCTGAATTTTGGGACTAGCCCTGGATCTCGGTGGACATTAGACTTGAGACTAGCCCTGGATCTCGGTGGACATTAGACTTGAGACTAGCCCTGGATCTTGCGCACGATCTCGGTGGACACTGGCTGAGTTTTGGGTCTAGCCCTGGATCTTGCGCAGGATCTCGGTGGACATTAGACCTTTGACTAGCCCGGGATCTCACACATGATCTCGGTGGACACTGGCTGAGTCTTGGGACTAGGCCTGGATTTTGCGCAGGTTCCCGGTGGACATTAGACTTGGGACTAGGCCTGGATCTTGCGCAGGTTCCCGGTGGACATTAGACTTGGGACTAGCCCTGGATCTTGCGCAGGATCTCGGTGAACATTAGACTTGGGACTAGCCCTGGATCTCACGCAGGATCTCCGTGGATACTGGCTGAGTTTTGGGACTAGCCCTGGATCTTGCGCAGGATCTCGGTGGACACTGGCGGGTGAAAGTTGATGGTGTGATGGCGCAGGCCCTGGGAGGTCTTGTAGCTCTTGCCGCACCGACACTTGAAGGGCTTGCGGACGCGGATCTGGGTGCGATGGCCGTTCTTGGCGTGGTATTTGATCCCGTTTACGTTCTGAAGAGAGAAAACATGCATTTTGAAAAGCTTTTCTTTGGTGTAAAACAACAGTGTAACTCCTGTACAACATTTAGTATGATGTTTTAAGAGCATGTACATCAAAACTGACTTCCTGTGCAACTGATAAGCCCCGCCTCTTTATAGTGATAAGCCCCACCTCTTCATTGTAAAGATAATATTTTACCAACCAGAAGAATTTAAATTTGTAATTTTTACTGTGAATTTTAGTTTACTATGAATTTAAATCACTTTAAGAATTCCATTTAAATACAGACACATGGGCGTACATAGGTGGTAGGTGAGGACAGGAATTAAAAAACGGTGTATATGAGGTTAAAATTGATGTATCTCCAGGCCTTTTTTATGCAAACTTGCTCATTTTTTTGTGTGCAAAGATCATGACTGTGGTGACAATGGTCAAACTCTGTCAGTGCATTTTCAGTTCACGCCGACATCACATCGAGTTGACGCAACAGACGAGCCTCTCAGGTGGGATATATAAACTCCTCCCGCTGACACCGCTGCTGCAAATGACTGGTGGTGAGTTTATTATTTTCAATTTTAGAAAATACTCACATTATAAGCTCATGCGCTCAGGCAGAGTAAAGCAAAGGTTTAATACATATGTTTTGCAAACTACATATAAGAAAGTAAGCCGCTAGACTTAGTGCTGTAGCTTCCTCAGCTGCAAACCTTACGTCAAGACACGGACTGCTCCAACACAAAACTCACATTTGAGGTGCAGTTGTGGGTGGAGTAAGTCTCTGATCAAGTGTTTAGCCTCACTTTAAAATGACCTAAAATTTAGACATTTTGTTGTCGCCTCGAAAAGCCCAAAGCACATGCATGTATCTGACCAGGAGGGAGGAAACGAGGATGTGGGCTTAGCGTCTTAAAATCTGATATTTTTAATAAGTGTCCACAATCTAACGTGCGCCTTAAATAATTTGATCATGTTAAATAAAGTTCTTTTCAATTGGTGGAGTGTTATACAACGCTAGCTGTGCATTAACGTGCCCTCTGCTGACAGGGTTCACAACAATATCTCCGACACAAACGTGCACATTCTTTATTCAAAGTAGATCCAATTGGTCAAAAAACAAGGTCTTAAAAACGCAGATTCAAAATTAAGACAAAGACCTAATTTTGACAAATTTAAGACCTAAAATTTCCAATATTTTAAACCTTTTTAAAACACCACTGGAACCTTGAATGAACACTGCAAAGACATTTAGTTCATCATTGCTGTGTAAACTAGACTAGGCTGTAACTGAGCATAATTTCTTTGGAACCCTGGGTCATCAAACAGCCATCCCATACTTAGTCTAATGACAGGTTACCATGGAGACTCTCACCTTGTATCTCTTCTTACAGCCGGGCACAGGGCAGGCGAAGGGCTTCTCCTCTCCTCCGTTCATGCACATGGAGCTGAGGATGGACTCGGAGCTGATGGCGCTCTCGGTGGTCCACGACTCATCGCTGTCCGACTCCTCGAAGTCCGCCTCCTCCTCGTCGTACTCGCTGCCTGTGGGACAGAAGCAGAGTGTGAGGAGAGGAGAACCGTCAGCTCCTCGAACGCTGAGGTCAGGGTGAAGATGCTCTGCTCTCTTCAGCGATGGAGAGTTCATGCCCATGAGCTTTGTATAATGACTGTAAAGACAACATGGTGTCCGTGTGGCGAGCTCTTCTTGAGTTTTGCACACACCTGAGAGTAGGGCTGTCAAACTCAAATGGAGCTGGGGCCAAATCGATCAGAGCCACAGTTGGTCAAGGGCTGCAGTTTAAATTATCGGTCCTTCTGTGTGTTATGTTCCAATATGACAGTGGGGCATAAAGCTATTATAACACATTTACTGTATGTCCACATTTATATTGTAAGATAATATATTTTGTAGCATTATGTTGTATTGTATTTTCTAAGAAAAGTTTGGACAAGTGGTTTGCAATTTGCTGTATTTTAGTCACAATTCAGCAAAAGAAGCCTTTATATTTCTATATCCATCTCTTTTTTATTCCATATTTCTTTAGACATTCAGGCCCATGTAGCTCCTCTCATCAGCGCTCGGCTGCAGTGTATTCTGGGTGTATTCTGGAGTTCAAATGGTTGCTATCCTAATCAGAAATCATCCCAGGGGTCACTTGAAATCATCTTGGGGGCTGTATTTGGTCGTAGCACCTTTTATTATTGTTATGATGGTTATCTATAAAGAACAGCAATAACAAGCTAACTTGTCCACAGGGATCAAGAGATAACGTCTAACGTTTGAATCAAACTTTGTGTCAGTGGTGAGCCTGTCTCAGTCTGAGCAACGACAGTGTGTCTGACAGTCAAAGCTCTGAGCGCTTCAGCCAAGGAACCTCCACTCAGCTGTGAAGGAGCCTCAGTGAGGAGTTAGGAGAAGTGAGGAGGGAGCGAGAGGAGGAGGGTGACAAGCTCAGTCATACAAGAAAAAAAAGAGTAGCTGCTCCTCCTTGTCAAGCGAAGCCAGCTGAGGTGTCTCAGGCTGCTCTGGATGCCTGATGGTCAAAGGTCAGAGCCGACCCAGGACATACTTGTCTCTGAACTGACCTGGGAACTCCTGAGGTCCTCCACAAGAGCTGGACGTGTGTGTGAAAAAGGGACTGAGTTGTTTCAGGGCTTTTGTACTAGTTGATTTGTTTTAAAGTAGTTGACTAGTCAAACTATATGTTGTGTTGTTTCACTGTTAACCCAACAGCTTAAAGTTTGAAGTACAGTTTTAGAATGGGCTACATGTATTTGCAGTCACACAAAGTCATTTTGGTCTGGAGTCATGTTGAGAGGAAAACAAGGCTGGCAGCAGAACGACTCATTAAGTGGGAGTGAAGCAGAAAGCTCTCCAGCACGTGAACGCCCAGTGCACCTCCCACCCTCACCCTCTCCCCCACCTGCACCTCCCACCCTCACCCCAACCCTCTCCCCATCCCAGCACACCACACAGGAAGCACACCCCGCTCCAGGAAATGGATGGCACCCTGGCACATGTTGAAAGGGCGGGCGTTGAGGCTGGACACATCTGCTCCGGGGCCCCATGCCAGCACTCGGTGGGACCAGGGCGGGTCATTAACGCGGTGTGGAGGGCTCTGTTCACTGCAGGAGGAACACTCTCCGAACACAGAGAGCTAACAGCTCACACAGGCCAGAGGAGCAGCAGGAAGTGTGCTGGAGCAGGACACTGTGCACTACATAAAGACCTTCAGCTAAAGCAGATATGCACAATGGACTTTATAAAGTTTTGAACCCTGTTCTAACCTCTCTAATTGTTACCTCATCAAAACACAGCCGGACTTCTGTCTGGGAGATATTTTTAATTCTCCTCTGAGCCTCAGAAAACACTCTTCTGAATGTTTTAGTCACCCAGACTTGTTTGGAACATTTATGCAGCATTAGAATATCAGGCAAGATCGATCTGATTATTTCCCTTGTGTCATTTTCTTTGCATCATTAGATAGAGCTCTATCTCAATTCTTGATGTGGGAAACACACATATGCACTTTACTACACTTCATTGGTTCTGGTTTAAAAGATTCCATGTTTGAAAGATGAGAACACTGCAAATAACACAAAATATTTATCATTAAGCCTAGTTTAGCTTAGTTTAATTTAGTTTGGAGAGTCCGTATTTTTCTAATTTGAAACAAGACTGTTATCAGAGTTTGAAAAATTTGGAAAAATTTTGGTCAGTTGTATATTTACTAGAGATCAGATTAAGTATTTGGGATAGGAACTCCTCACAGATCAACAGAAGTTCACAAATACTGACATTCTTAACAACTAAAGTCAAGCTGTTGCCTCTTAACAAACTAAAGTACAAGTTTTGCCTTAGTATCTATCCAATTTAATCATCTAGCATCTAATCATGTCACCTTGTGATGTCATTACATGCTAAGTGCTCCACTGTGTTTGTAAACCCCGTACACCTTTAAATATCATTTGAATATTTTCAGCCATGGACTGGCCTGAAGCTACAGCTAATGTCTTAGCCCAGTGATACTCAAACTTTTCATACCAAGTACTTACATATTTGACTCTCCAAGTACCACCAAAACACTTTACGGCCTCAGGCCTTCAGGTATTTAGTAAATACAAATACAAACTCAAAATGGTATAAAATATGACTAAAGCAAGTCCCAAACAAGAGTAAACTATGGATAAGTCTGTTCTAAAAGACACTTAGCCAAAATAAGGACCTAAACATAATGGAATTGTCTCAAAATAAGGCAAATATTCAAAATGAAAAAGATTTCAAATCCCACCAGAGACAGTTCAAGTACAACATGAGAAACACAAACCACAGCTCGATACGAGACCATTTTAACCCAATACAAACATAACTTCTTCACTGTTAGGTGTAACTGCAACAAAAAATATTGGAAACTTTCTGTAATTGCAACAAAACAAAATGAGAATATTTTTAAAACTCTACTAAAACTATAAAACTACACTTAACTTAATCGACAAGTTTTAAACGGTGCGTTTAAAATAAGTCAGGTTTCGTAAAAAAGATTTCTGTCTTTTCCGTTACTTCTCCATAGATATTCCCAACTTTTCCATGATCTCGTACAACTTATTTACACATGTGTTTCAATCCATTATTCCCTTGATAAACAGATTTAAAGGGAATATAATCATTTAACATATTTATAAACCTACACAAGGACATGGACTCCTGCGTGAGCGTGTGTGCGTGGGGTTTGGGCGCGCACGCACACACCTGCCGTACCTGTGGGGGTGCTGCTGCGGAAGGAGCTGGACGGCGTGATGGGCGGGGTCACGGGCGGGGTCAGGTTTCCGCTGGTGTGCCTGGGGGGCGTGGCCGTGCTGTTCCTGGACACGCCCCCGGTGATGGACAGGGACAGTTTGGGCGTGGCCTTCTTCTTGACCGTCTCCTGCTCCCTGCGCGCCGCGTCCGTCATGAACCTGAACACAGCACAGGCAACACACATTATTTACGTTTATTATTACAATGTGTGGTGCTATAATACATGAGGGTTAGTATTAAATATCAGGTGTCGGGGAGTACTCATACCAAATCTCTGATCCTTTACAGCCTTGTATTGTTTTGAATGAGGAGCCTTTAGATGCAGCAGCAGCAGTTCTACAGCGAACGCTCAAAGCAGCTAGAAAACTGCCTGGGAGCTAGAGCCATGGATCTATTATAATATCTGGATATGATATTGCTGCTTTTAGCTGTTGTAAATCAGCTCCAGTGGCTGCTCTATTGTTGTTGCAGCAGAAACATCCCTCTCCAGGCTCGAAAGCATTTTTTCCCAAGCGTAAAATGAAACACAAACTGCTTGTATTCAACAAAAACAGCATCTACAGCTTTATAGGGCTCTAGTTCTTTAGTCGTTTAGTTGATTAATCGGTCGATGGAGTCTTGGTCGACCAAAAATTGTGATAGTTGACTAATTATTTTATTTAGATTATAAGAAATTTGTCTTCAACAGTAACAAAATCATTGGTCTGAACTGACTGTTTATATAAACACACTGTTTACTCTTCATTTTCTGTTTAAACTATAGTTTTTGCTGAACTACAGAATATTATTAGTCTTTTTGAGCAAGATTTCCTGCAGAGTCAAAATACTCAAGTGTCCAATCCGATTTTGATACAAAGGAATAAACTTGTTTCTCGATATCACAATGAGAATTAGAATGCGAATTAGAAAGTCAGATTTTTATACAATGGACTGACATTTTCAACACAAAATCCAAGTTTATGATCAAACATTTTAGTTTCAAAACAGTTCTGATGAAACTCAGATTATTTTAAAACTTTTCAGAAAATTATTTTGCTGAAAACATCAGATTGTGTTCAAATGTTTGTCCTGTTTATGTTCTAGGATCTAATTTCAACACCAGTTTTAGCTTTGATTTGTAATATTTTGACAACTCTACTTTTAGCTTCAGAGCCTTTGCAACGCCCCCTTTTTAGTCGATTAATCAGTTGATGGGACATGTTTTTAGTCGCCCAAGAATTTCTTTGGTCAACTACAGGCCTACAGCTTTAAAAACTATTGTATCTTGTGGCAATTCTTACCTAGAAACACATCATAAACTTTTTTTTTCCAATTCAAAGGGTTTTAGAGCTGTTTAAAACATCTTTTTAAGCTTTAGCTTTGGCGACAACTGTTCGCTCTGTCACTCATTTCCGCTCATCGTGCAAAGATTCATGGTGAAACACAACTGTGCATGTTCAAAGCCTGCAGTGCACTTAGCAAAAGGCTAAAGCTAACGGTCAATATGGCAACACACCACTGAGCAAAAGCACAGACACACAGCACCGCCATCTTTGATCAAAGGTTTGTCCAGAGCCCACACTTCTGCAACTTGTGAAGAGTAGATCTGGTCACCAACCATCCTGCCTGTGTTTCAGATCGACTCCACAATGTACCGGCCAATCAGATTTATTTGCGTGATGCACATGAAACAAATGAGCTGATTGGTTGTCTGTCATTTACACCAGAATCTAACTTGACTCATCTCACCTCACACAATAGTAATAAATTTAACTAGTACAAAATAGAGCTGCAAGACTGGTGCTGAACTACTTAAGAAAACTTTCTTTGTTTAAAGAACCTGTCGGCCTTTACAGTCAACTAACTTTGGCAAAAGATCGACATAAACATCAAACAAGACACTCCACTCTAATGCACTACTCGCTGCCATTACCTAAAACTAAAACCTTACAAAAATGTGTCCGATACAGAGCTGTCTATTTGGAATCGTCTGCCTCAATTTTTAACAGAGATCACAAAAGAAGAATTGTTTAGAAGGAAACTAAAGAAGGCTGTACTTCGAAAACAAATTCTCATCTTGTAGATTTTGCCTGTTGAATGTGTGACATTAGTTTTTGCAAACTTGCATGTATTTTAATCTTTGACATACTGTATGTATGAAATATCATGTGAATTCTAATGCCATTTCTGTGTATTGTGTGGACTACAGTAAGAATAGTTATTGCCGTGGTAAAATGGGAATCCAAATTAAATAATAACACACAATGTGATCAATGAATTAATTACTTTAAATACATTTTTACTTAAAAGATGAGGTTGCTTGTTTTCTTTTTTGTTTTTTCAAAGGCTTAGTCACATGTTTCTCTCCGAAAATGTGGCAACACGAGTCAGCCTTTTGTCCTGCTCTGAGTGAGTGACAGCTGGATTTAACCAATCACAACGAGGGAGGAACTTTAGCAAAAAGCAGATGATTTTATTTACCTCCAATGCAACTGGAAAATAGACAAAAATATGATAAAATCTCATCTCTTTGTGACCTGTCTCCAAGCAAATGGTGACATTATTATTATTATTTTTTATTTTTTTGCCTAATTGTGACATCACTCCAAACCATATTTTATCCACTACTGACCCTAACAGACCACACTCCTCTCACTACATGACCATAAACACTGCTGACATTTACGCTTGTACGGTGGACCACACAAAACACACTCGTCTCTCCGTTCTCTCCTGGCCTGCTGATGTTAGCGGGACACATGGCTGACCGCAGACACACACACACACGCACACACACGCGCTCTCTGCAGTCCTGTGAAGGCCCTGATTGTGTGGTGTGGTCTGTGGATGAGTCACACTGTGGAAGGCAGGTCCACACACAGATCACATGTTCCTCCTGCACAACATCAGTCACTTCCATCACTGGAAAAAAAAAACAAATATCTGCAAATGTACTGTTTTTGGTTTCAGCAGTGTTGTTAGTGTTTTTTCCAGCTGCATATTAATAATTCAGAATAAAACTTTTTTATTTTATTTATTCATTTTCTACCACTTGTTCTTGTTAACACCCTGGACAGTGGCTTAGCAATGGCCAAGCCTCAGAGTAAAGTCACACATTTTTATTGTTTATTTTGTGTCACAAGAACATCTTATATAGAAAAAACATGCTTTTATTCAAGTTTATTTTTGGTCAAAAAGTTACACGGTGTACTTTTAAAAGAAAATGAGGTGATCTGAATCTACAGATAGTTCACACTTCACTGAACTTTCTGTAGATGGCGTCACGAGTGTAGTGCGCTGGCCTCACAAAAAGAAGGTCGTGAGTTTGACTTCCGCATGGCCCGGGCCTTTCTGTGTGGAGTTTACATGTTCCTCCTTGTGTCTCTGAGGACTTCCCAAGATTATTAATTTTAGTATATGAATAATAGGAAATCAAAATAAAACAATATATATTCAATGGAACAATACCAGGGCTTAATTTGAGCCGGAACAAGCCGGAATAAGATCCGGGAACTCTCGTGGGGCATTCCGGCATCAGTTTTGTCTGCTCCGGTAACGCTTTCTTTTTGTCTTTCTTCTACGAGACGCGGCTCTGCTCCTCTCCCGTCTCTCATCTCATTCACAGTGAACAGTGAACAGGCTTGTTTGTGGGGGAAACGGAGTCAGACTGTAATTGGTTAAAAGCGGAACTGACAGGAAGATTGACCAATCAGATGCAGCGCAGGCGAGTTTAAGACTTTTCATTGGTTCCAGGCGAGCCCCGCTCTTGTATCTCCTTCTAAAACAGGAAATATGCGTCAAAGTGGATTTTGTGAATATTTGTTGTTATTTGCGACTCGTTTTGATGGATTAAAAGCAGCGGGAGTGTCACATGTGTTTGGAGTGTCACATGTGTTTGGAGTGTACGGGGCGATAAAGAGGTCAGAACCAGCGTGGATACAGCGGTCACAGTTTCCCGTAAGTGCAACTAACTTTACTGTGTTACTTTAATGTGTATTTTAGCGTCATGTTTGATGTATGAGACCCGTGTCTGCTGTGTAAAGGCTGTTTGTGACGTGTGTCTGCTTTGTAAAAGCTGTTTGTCCTGCGTTGTTGTTGTTGTGACTTGTGGAGAGTCAGATATGATGCGAAGGCAGTGCTGAGCTGCAGGACGAGCGTGTGTGGGAGGGCAACTTGTTGCTGTGGATCAGATTTAGGTGCGCTGATTTCTGTCAGAACGAATGAAAATCTCTGTGTGACGTGTAAAAAAAACATGTAACACAGACATAATTACTTTTATATCGTTTAACATCGAGTAGGATGGACAGTTGGGTTGTATTTTAGCATTTCTAAGCCTCTATGTTTACTTATTGTGTGCGCTCCGGTAAAGGTTTGACCTTGTCTGGAGCCCGGTCCAAAACCTACATTTTGTTCCGGCAACGTTTGAGTTACAAATTAAGCACTGAACAATACACATTCAATGAAACAATAAACATATGAACCCTACATCCATTTCTAATCCTCAGGCCAACTCTTGTGACGTTTACACATTTTCAAGTCCAATAACACAAACAAACAATAGAGCAACCCCCAAACCAAAAGTGACAGAGTTTCATCAGACTGTCAATAGTTCACTGACCCCCGTTGGCCCTGGACAGCGGTTATTCGTTGCCTCATGAATTAGCAGTAGTGTCTGAGTTGATCCTGTGGAATTGCCGCCCATTCTTCCACCAGTGCCGCCCTCAGCTGCTGCTGAGTTTCTCCTATAGTGTCCTGTACACTCTATCTCGGCCATCTGCTCTGAAGCACTGGAACCTTTTTTCGTAACTGAACACAACTTGGGACCACCTCTGCAAAGTCCAACAACGATGTGCAGTGCACCATTCAACCAGAGCTTGGCGATGTGGGGGGATAAGCACTGATCCAACATATGGCCGATATGGTCGAACACAGGTCAGCATGGAGGCGATTACGGATGGTTCTGGAGACACTGGCCTGTGGTGTGTCCCAATGGTTTCGGCTGTGGACCTGGTGGTGGCTGAACCTGTCACGAAGATGTGCGGGGCGGTTGGTCTTGTGCAGCGGTCGTTACACGGGGGCCACACCGGCCTCTGAATCCATACGAAAGTTAAAAACAGTTTGGTTGATGGCAGGAGAAGTTGTGGCACTATTTGCGCAGGCGCTGATGTAAGCTGCTGCTGTTTTAGCACACAGCGAGTCAACCCTCCGTTTAGCTCGTCATACTTCCAGGGTTTGGCCTCCTGTGCTGCTTCCCGAATTGTTAGCTGACCGCTCCGTTCCAAAAGCAGGTTTAATCGACATCACCGTTCAACTTGTTACGTATGTTTTAGTGAATTTTGAATCAGGCACAGCCGTTTCTATCGCAACCAGCACCGCTGATGCGCTTTACTGCAGTCGTAAATTAACTGTCGCAAAGACCCTCAAACTTGCGCGAGACGGTGCGAGTTTGTAAATTATAAAACATAAACCTACACAAAAGCATGTTCCGAAAAGAATATAAGCAAATATAAGAAACGATAAAATTTAAGACCATTAAAGTAAAAAATAATGCTTCTGTGTGAAATTCAATGCTTTTAAGGCCTTGAAAAGGGCATTATTAAATTCAATACCTTTTCAATGCTTTTAAGACCCCGCGGATACCCTGCACCAGTACGAGGGCGGTCGTTAGAGGAACCAGTGGCCTGGTATCGCTCCGTAAGACAACTAAAGGTAGAGCGGTGGACTCTAAACACCCTGGCGATAGCAAAACAACACCGTCCAACTTGGAGCTGCAAATAGCTCCATCCCTCTCTGGTTGCAACAATCGTAGCATCGTGAAGAAGAAACCAAGAAATTTGTTCACCTGCATGTGTTCAGCTTACTGTGGACTAAAACCATGGTGCTAGCATGTTTTTTCAAATGTACTTGTTTTCTAAGGAATTTTTGAATATTAAAAAAGTTGCGTTTCTTTTTTCCTTGAGTGTATTTAAAAATATAGGTTTTGGATTTAGTTTTAACCAAAAATAATTCCAAACTTTTCCAAAACCAGGGCCTGCAAATACGATTTAGTTTTTTCCATGTACAAAGCCTGTACGACAAAAACATCCATAACAATGACATTCAAATGGTTTAAAATAGTAATAATGTGTCCTGACTGTGACTTGAGCTGATGCGTGAGAGAAGTGCAGTACCTGTTGATGTAGCTCAGGGCCAGGTATGTAGGCTGCTGTTGTTCCTGCTTCTCCAAAACCCGCGGGTCTGTGTCTGAAAGAAAACACAAGACACAACGTTTAGTCACCGTTCAGTCATTTAATGGTAAGGCCAAAATAAGTAAACAAGTAAAGGTTCACAACAGCACACGTCACGTTTCCTGTGGAGTCGCTTTTGTATAGTTGGAAGGCAAATGGGCAAAAGATACTGGGGAAGAGAGACCTCTATTAGGCCATTTCACCAAAAAGAATAAGAATCTTTAATAAAGATTGTAATGTTAAAGCCAGTCTTGAGTTTGCCGGGCAAATCCAGATGATATATATAAAAAAATATATCGTCTCTCCACTGTGTTCCTCTTTCAAATTTAAGTAGGTGTGATTGACAGATTAATTAGCCAATCAGATGATTAAGACGCTAAAAGAAAAAATACTTGGAGAAATGATCACGTAAAATGTCAGATTTCTGCACTATGCTGCACTATGTAACTTTTTGACCAAAAGAAAAAGGCTTTAATAAAAGCATGTTATTGCCATTTAAATTTTAACCCACTTCCATAGAAAAGCAGTTCCTTTAGCTGTATTTATTCATATTATTGCAGAAAACATATTAACACCATTCAGATTATCCCAAAGTCTAGTTTTAACTTTCAATTTCTACTAAACTGATTTGTTGACTTCCACAAAGTTACAAAGTGCATTTTAATGTGAGGTGAGTGAAATTAGATTTTGGTGTAAAAGACAACGACCAATCAGCTCCTTCGTTTCTACTGCATCACACAAATAAACTCATCTGATTGGCTGGTTTGTTGTGGAATTGCTCTGAAACACAGGCGTGCAGCGTGGTGACCAGACCCACTCTTCACAGTGGCAGTTTGCTGAAGCGTGGGTTATGTTTTTTCTGCATAACTGATGTACGGCGCTCCATAGTACTCACGAAAAAAAAAAAATTATCTCGTAATTACGAAATAAGATCTCGTAATTACGAGATAGTTTTCTCTTACACTTCGCCATCATTTGACTTGCAACATACGGGCATTTTTGCAGTACCCGCCCACTCTGGGTGATCCATGTGGAAGTGTAGCAAATGGGCAGCATTTCTCTCCTTTTTGGCCAAATAAATTGAAAACCAGACGCTGGAGCCACAGAAAAACTGCCGCTCATTTCTAAGGATGTGTGAGAGTAACTGTCAACAGTCAAGAGGATCGAGTTTTATTTAAAAAACCTGCCACTAGCTTCTTTCTGGTGGGTGAACAGCTCCACACACTGGCCGTCTTTATAATAGCATGCTAACTGTAGCGTGTGTTGACAGTCACATTATTAGCTATTTTCATACTTTTTGTCGACCGTAAACATTGCAGTGAAGACCACAGGCACTTAATTTAACATAATGAAATCCACAAGTACATCTTAGCTATTTAGAAACATCAAGCTAGCACAGAAAAGACTACTCGTTGTGGATAAAGTCACTAGCTTAGCCTATGCGAAGCGTGTGGGTATACAGAATGTGGGAAAAGCCATTTAAATTATCTCGTAATTACGAGAAAATTATCTCGTAATTACGAGAAAACTATCTCGTAATTACGAGATAAATATTTATTTTTTCGTGAGTACTATGGAGCGCCGTACTGATGCCCAAAAAGTTCAAAACTGTGGAATGAATGAGTTGATTGGGTGTTCTTTGAGAGTCGACTCTTCAAACAAACCTCATGTCTGATATCATGTTTGTGCTTTTAATTGGGCACAAGTCTGATAATTTATTAGCCGATGTGACCCAGGTCGTCTCATAATTTCTGTTTTATTCACATTAAGTTCATTCATTCATTTTCTACCGCTTAATCCCGTTAGGGGTCGCGGGTGACTGGAGCCTATGCCAGTGACTTTGAGCCTTAGGCGGGGAACACCCCGTGCACACCTCACATTAAGTTATTAAGTTGTTTTTTGGTGCATTATACCATGGTCAGTGGGTCAGTCTCCATGGCAACACGCAACATCTGAGCAAAACCAATGAGCTGCTAACAGCCCGAGAATGAAGAGCAGGATTGATTGGTGCTCTGTCACTGTCTGACTCTTTCATTATAAAACTCTGCTTTCAGTGGGATTATGTGGAGGCTTTTATTGTGCAGGAGCCACAGGAAGTGAGACTTTTAACTGGCAGAGTCTTGACAAATGTAGCGGAACTGTTTGTTTTTGATAGTATTTTGATGTATTGAATATTTTAAAGGGGTACTGTGCAAGACTGAGAGGAATTTTAATTATCACATATAGTCCACAAACATTTAAATCATATTTATTCTTTACAACATGAATACTTAAGAGAGCACTGTTAACCAATTCACATCAGTTGTGATCCATTTATACATATTCAAAATGTTTTATTACTAGATGTCACTATGGTAGGCAAACTGCACTTGAAGTGCGCACCCTGGTGTTCAAAAGTGGACATTACTTGGATCACTTTATTTATTTATTTTTTCTTACACAGTGCCCCTTTAAGCAACATGAGAGGACAGACATCACATTTTGTGAACATGTACCGTGATTTTAACTCAGAGACACAAACTGGTCAGAACACATTGCCTGCACGGGCTTTGAACACTGAAACTGCATCTTCCTCCATCTTCTCCTCCATCCTGAGGAAAATAAACTCATGTCAGGACTGAGAGAGACAGAAGCACTGAGAGAGAGAAAAAAGCTCCTCAGTCTCAGAGCGAGACAGAGGAGCGATCTCAAAAAGTGCTCTGCAGACTACAACAGCAGCGCTGTGCATTTGAATAATGGTTTAAACAAAAATAGACACAATCAGAAGACTGTGAAAAAAATAACATTTCCTGAGCATAATTTGAGAATAGTGAATGATTTTTCCATGTATTATGAAGTTTTTAGACATGTGACCAATGTGGGCAATTATTTTTCACCAAGGGCCAGATTCGAACCAGGAAAAGTGACAGAGGCCCGGTCTGTAGTCATTGGTGTCACAAATTATCATTATTTTATGCACATTTTTTGGGTTTTTTAACAGGCTTTTTAATCCACTATTTGGACCATTTTTGATGATAAATATTAGGGAATATTTATCATATCAAAGCATATCAAAACTGAAAATGGCTAGTTTAACTGTTTGTGAAGAACATTAAGGAACTTGTATTCGGATCTTGATTGTGCAGCCTCCAATGAAACAATAAACAAAAACCTAAAATACCACTTCTCATCTATAAATAGTGTTAGTGGCTGAGAGACTGGAGCTGGGCCCGTCTCGTCGCCTGCAGCCTGGTCCTGTCGGCGTCGCTCACACTCAGGCAGATAAATGATGCCAGCTCTAAATGCTGTCTGTTCACACGAGGCTGATTCACTGCCGCCTCGGGCTTGTGTAGTCCGGCCTGTCTCCCGCTGTCCGATCCATCATGCTCCGGTGACGTCACGCTTCCACCACTGCAGAACTACGGCTCAAATACCACACACTGAGAGAGCCACGCTGAAGCTAGAGAGAGTTAGCTCAAGATACAAGGATTTTTACAACTTCAGAAGATAGCAGATTGAAAAAGCAGAGAATAAAAGGTGATTGCATTATTGCTACATTATTGCTGCCCATTTTTGAAGATATAGATTTAGATTTAACTTGACAATACAAGTCATAAAGCATTCAACTAACTTCCATGTGGGGATAAGATATAACATTTTCACGGCTTCATAACCATAACAAAAATAGAGTATACCACATTGTTGCATGTTTTATAATATTTCACCAAAACAAAGGCTTTCTGAAGTGAAAAATGCCATATTATGATGACTCACAGAACTCAGGACTAGAATAGAACAGACATACATTGACTGAAACAGACTTCATATTATCAGCTCAACTCTAATTAGAATATTTAGAAAACATTTAAGCTTTTGGATTAAAATATGCATCTGGATTCGACTCCCAGTTGACCCGGGGCTTTTCTATGTGGAGTTTGCATGTTCTCCCTGTGTCTGCGTAGGTTTCCTCCGGGAACTCCGGTTTCCTCCTACAACTAAAAACATGTCCATTAATGCCTCCCCTGACCCTTCCCCAGGGCTCCCCTGCAAAAGAGATTCTGAATCTCAGTGGGACTTCCCTGGTTAAATAAAGGTCAATTAAATTAAATTAAAATGCAGCTGCCATCTTTACAGTCTGCGGTGACCGTTGCAGGGTTGGTCTTTGAAAAATAAAAATTCCTATGTAGTCAAAAGCAATGTTAGGAAGCACAAAAAACACTTTACCAATGCTAAGTGTCAATTTGTTCGGGAGTGAATTTTCTTTTGATTCTGCATATTTAATCGAAAAAGGCCCGCCTTAACTTGCCACCATCTTATATGTCCCGCGTATCGGGACTAGGGATGTCAAGATTATTAGGTTAATCGATAATCGTGAATATTCAAGTCACTATGTAATCGTAAGAAACAAAAAAATAATTGTGGCAATTTTAGTCAAACTAAATTCTTATAGTTCCTTCTATAGAAAATAGGGCTGGACAAAATACCAGTTACAGTTTTGACAACAGCTGGGTTCATAGATACATTTTTGGCACATATGCTATGTTTTTTTTTATTATTATTATTATTTTGTACTGAATAGTAAATTTGTGATTTAAACATTTCAAACAGCAGGTCAAATAAAAAATTGCCAAATAACAATAGTAATAATAAATGAAAGAAAAACTGTCATTGTCATTTTGAAGCACAATTCTTTCGAACGTTTAACATTTAAGAGGCAATTTTAAGTTTTTTAATTCAATCAAAATAAAAAATATATTTTTGTCTCGCAATAATTGTAACACTAAAACTGATTATCATTACAATCAGGACTAAATGAGCTATGCTGCCAGTATTAGCATTAACTTGCCTAATGCGTAGTTCAAGAACAGACATGCGTCATACTGAGTACAGTTTGATTTGGGCATAAGTGGAGTCTATTTTGACTGAATGGGGAGGAGTGGCCATTAACTGTTCCTCGTTTATATGGGTCAGTGGTACAATCACAAATAACAGCAGCATTTGAGCAGCTTAAAGACCAGTATGTAAGATGTCACTCTAAACACAACTTTGACAAAAGCATGTGGTTTTTATTGAAGACTTTCCACCTGCAAACATTTAGTAAAATTGTAGTTAAAAAGAACTTCTCAACAAAAACTGGTACAACTTTTTTTTTACATGGCTAAAGCAGTGCTCAGTGAATACTGTCAGAACAGCATCTTCACAGTTTTGATCCCATGACACACAGCGGTAGGACGGTACTGACCCAACTGATCATCATTTACTGTTTAAGCCTCACATAACAGATCACGTCATATATGAGCTTAGTTTTCAACTTTTGTCCATTACTTCATAATTTACAACTTAACTGCTGTCATACTATGATACATTTTTACTACAAAGATTGTCACACCAAACTGTCAAAATTGGAAGCCCTGCCCTAACACCATTCTGTTCAAAGTTTTAAATTGAGCAGATCCTGAACAAAACAACTGAAATATGTCCAAAACTGACAAAGCACTAAAAACATCAAACTACAGTCTTAGTGTTTCACATTCAGACACACAAGTGGACGTCTCTCTCCAGGTGACTCTCCACTCCACATGTGTGTGTGAGTCACAGCACTTCCACAGCTGCAGGGCAAGTGTGTGTCTTCAAAGAGTCGCTCTGATGCACATCTGTGAAGCACCAGCGCCACCAAGTGTTCAAGGACGGAGAATGACACAGACCTGCTGCTCAGAGTACACACATAACAGTTCATTTTAACACTTCAGTGAGAAGAGGAAACTGCACGAACATGACCATGCTTCTGTCAGACATAAACAGGACTGTGGCTGAGTTAAAGTTTGTGCTTTACATATGAGCTTGGAAAAACAGAACTTATTGAAAATCAGTTTCTCAAAAGCTACAGCAATCATTATTGGTCAGGAAAACAAATATGGGTCAATCACCAATCAAAGCTATGGTTAAGGTTAAAGTGCACTTGTGTCTCTGCAGCTTCAGGAACAGTGAGCTCCACACTACAGCGTTCTGGGACCATCTCCAGATCTTGTGCTGGGTTTATGCTGCATTCATGTGGTCCTCGGATGTTCACGATGAGAGGTCAAGGTTCCAAACAAAGTCACCATTAATCATATTTCTAACACGGCACTTTTGATGTAAGTTAATAAAGCTAACAATGAGATCTGTTGTATTTACTTTACTTGCGTCACATATCAACAATGAATTGAACAGGGTTAGGGTTTTTGAGGATCTTTCTGAAGCAAATGTGTAGCTCTTCTGCAGGGCTGCGACGAACAATCATTCTGGTAATGGATTAGTTCGACGATTATTCTTTCGATGAATCGATTAGTTGCTTAAAATGAAAAAGTCAGGTGAATACAAGAATTTTACAAATTTCAATCTAGCCAAAACAAAAATGACATTAGACCATGAGCTCGTACTGACTGGATTAAGATTTTTACAGCCTTAAAAAAGATTTGCCAATGGAAGAATAGGAGAAAGACAAGCAGTTTCTCATTTTGAAAAAAACAAAAATAGCCACTGTATTGTAAATAATCACATAAATATCTGGTTCTACTGGCAAATTTCATTTGTAGAGTTTTCAGAATCACTTGACTTTAGTCACATTTATTCAGATCAAGATCAAATGTGTGTTTACTAGTAACACTGACATATTTAAGAGTGTGTGTTTTATAAGAAAATATACACATTTGTGTTTTGTCATTGCTGATCAATTGGAGTTATAATTTTTTTTTTTCCCGTGCATGTTATTCATGCACCTGTAAGGACCAGTTAATGATTATTCCATGACTAAATTAGTTGACAATTGATTCAATAATCAAGTAGTTATGATTATATCATAAGATCTACTCTTATGATATAAATGGCAAACAGCAAATCAAAAATGTAATTTTAGTGAATGAGCTCAGGTGATAAAAAGTAAATTGATAAATCATCTGATTTCCGTCCATAGGGTTAGGGTTATCAGATGAGTTTGGGCAGCAGCGTTTGACCTGAGTTCCCTCGCAGTTAGCAGTTATTTCGACCTGTTTGAGCATTCATGTGCATTTTTCTACTTGGAAAAATATTTTCCCGAGGTCCACATGAATGCAGCATTAGGACTGTACCTGGAGGATTTCCCCCTTCGTGCATTTTTTGAGTTGCTCAAGGAAACCAGGTTCCCAGAGAAAACCCATCCAGGTTCAAGGAGAACATGCATCATTGTTTAAAATATTAGATTTCATATTTTTATTAGCTTGTATGCCAATATTGATGTCACTGGCAACAATCTACACAAAACAGGAGAATTTTCAAACACGCCCCTAACAGCTCTGTTTTAACTAGTTTGACTGGAGGCTAATGCTAGCTCTCCCATTAAAATGCATTAGCGCTAACTTGGGGATTACTGATTATTAGAAAAAATGTGTCGAAATGTGTTTTTGAGTTGAACTGGACAGAAAATTAGAGAACCACATCTTTCAACTCAATCCCGTCGGTCCGAGTGTTCTGGATTTTTACGTGTTCACACCTCGGAGTGAAAAACAGTCGGGCGCAGCAACGTTCCCACAGGGCGGCACATGTTTAACAGACGTACAAAACACGGCCTTATTTTGGAGTTTGGGGAATCTGGGAGGTGGAAGTGGGCTTGGGGGAATTTGAAGAGAAGCAAAAAGTTGAGCATTTTTCGCCAACAAATTTCAGAAAACACAAATCTTTAGGTTGACAAAGTACAAGATATAAAACGGCTTAGTGCTTAAAAAAACTTGTGTTGTTCTAGTCGATTACCACATTGAAGGTTTTCACAGTTCCAGCAGTGAAAACATCAACAAAGATAATGCTCATCTGCAGAACAATATTTCACATTATTGTTCTGATTATTGTGTATATTTTGTATTGCCTAATTTTATTGGTCTATTTTTGCATGTCCTTATATTTGATATTTTTTATTCTTTATTTGTGTTTTCTGTGTTATATGTTGCGCATTAGCATCGCAGCAAGTTCCTAGTCTGTGTATTCTGTTTGTTCATCGACAATGGCAATAAAATTCTTTCCGATTCTGATTCTTCAGTTAAATTGGATGAATCTGCGAGAAAATAATGCCTTACTCAATGGAAAATCTCTCCTTTAAACTTATAGATCGCTTTCATGCTGTTTCATGCTGTAAGTGGGACTTCCATCTGGCTCGTGTTGAAGAGAGACAAACCCTAAATGTAAAAACATTTATTTATGCGTCTATATTTGGGTCATTTTCTGAAAGTGGGACATAAAGTGTGACATCCAGGCTGAAAATTCAAACTGCAGCAATTGTTTTATTTTTAGGTTAATTTCCATCTTTGAGAAGTGTACTGACAGGATCTAGAATGGTCAAGATGCACAACTATTTTTTCCAATATAGCCATTTCAATTTCAATTGCTCTCAATGCAGCATAATTCCACATGTAGCATGGACACCAACTGGACACATGTTTTAGCTGAGAGAGTTGCTATATACTAAATAAAATGTTGATTTTTGAGATATTCTCTCTGAATACACACATTAGTGGCGTTTATCCGCTGCAAGGTTCCTGAGCGTTGAAAAGTCTTCACTTGCTGATTAAATGAGGACATTACATCATCTTTATTGCTGGATAAAAATGTCACACTTTTGGTCATGATTTAAGCTATTTAAAAAAAAAAAAAACAGGTTGTAAAAAAAAAGTTCCATCTTATCTTGGGCTGCAATTTTTTTTAAATCTTTTAGAGGCACATTAGTAGTATATATTACATAAAAAAATTAAAACTAAATTATTATTATTTACTTAATGAAAACCTGTCAAATAACCAATGGGCAAAACGGTCCCACTTTCAGAGACCCATTTAGATATATATGTATATTCTTTGGTAGACATGATGGTAAAACACATTTTATCCTTTTAATCCTCTTACTGAGTGGCTTTTTATTATTAATATTTTGGCCTTTCCTCTTACTATTTTTTTCTCTTTTATTTTTTCTATTATTTATGTACTTTTTGTTTATAAAGATCACATTTGCTAATACTGTTTCATTCTGGACTTTATTGGCTAAAATCCCATATAGTTCTAATGGTAAAAAGAGAAAGAAAAGAAAACCATCATAAGCTTCAAATTTAAAAGCTAAAAACCAAATTTTGACTAATTTAGGACATTTTAAGAGCTTACATTTCTCCTTTCTAACTTCACAAAACTCTGCAGGAAACTTGCCTTTTTCTATTCCTCCTCCCCTCATCTCTACTTCTCCTCCTCTCCTTCCATTGTTGCCTTCATCCTTTTACCCCTTTCTCTTCTCCCCTTTTCCTCTTCTTCTGCCCCACTCTCTCTCTCCTTGTCCTTTCCTCCCTCTCTTACCTCTCCTCCTCTTTTTGCTCCCTCTTCTTCTGTCTCTCCTCCCTTCTTTCTTTCTCTCTCTTTTGTCTCCCCTCCCTCTCCTCCTGTCTTCTCCCTCCCTCCTTCTCTTCTCATCTTTTTCCCCACCTCATCACTCCTCCCCTGACCTATTCTTCCCTCTCTCCCTCTTCTGCTTGCTCTCCCTCCTAGTCTCTCCTCCCCCTCTCCTCTTCTTTCTCCCTCCTCATCTCTCCTCTCTCTCCCTCCTAGTCTTTCTCCTCTCCTCTCCCCCACAGTAGTCCCAGTGTGCTGCCTCCCTCCTGGTAATGCTGGAGCGGGACAGGTGAAAGAGTCCAGGAAATGCCTCCGGAGTGCTAAGTGCGCCGGGCGATAAAGAACGGGACGGCCTTCGGAAATTGCCAATTACTCAGGCTGCGGAGCGGAGGGTTTCCATGACGTCGGGGTGTGTGTGTGTGTGTGTGTGTGTGTGTTTGAGAGGGGTGAAGGGGTGAGGGGGTGAGGTGCCAGTGACCAGGTGCACACACAGCTCCACAGTAAAGGCTCAGGTTTAAGACTTCCGCTCACCCCGGCAGGACAGGAAGCATTCACACCACTGATGCTCTGGCAAAACAAAACTGGACACTCCGAGTCACATTTGGGGACACAGTCAGACTCAGACAGGATTATCTAACTGTTTAAAGAACACATACTATGATTTTTAATGTGCTTAACATGGATCTAGTAGAACATCTGAAAAGGATATTGCTAGGCTCAATCCAGGCCCAATCATCCAGACCAGTTCAATGGTGCTTCAGTGAAGTTCAGAACATTTTTCCTCATAGAATGTAATGCACAAACAAACTGTTTGTGTTCAGCTATAGCCTATAGGCGTACTTACAACTTTTTGTCTAATTTCAGATCACTTTTTCTTGTTCTGATATGGGTGTCTTATTTGAAGAGAAAGATATTACTGGCTTTTAGAGAGCATTTTCACCAAATGTTGCTCTTCTGCTAGCTTTGGACATCGGAAAGGCTACAGAACCTTTACCAGAGAAATATTTTAAGGGGGATGGCCTTATCACCGCCGAAACAACAGAAGTTTTATCTGATCCACTTGGACCTGTGTCGTCTGTTCTCTCACTTCAGTTTTCACCTCCAACTGTATCTGCTCCTCCAGCTAAGGCCCTGACCGAGCCAAACCTCCAACTGCACCTGCTCCTCCAGCTAAGACAGTGACCGAGCCAAACCTCCAACTGCACCTGCTCCTCCAGCTAAGGCCCTGACCGAGCCAAACCTCCAACTGCACCTGCTCCTCCAGCTAAGGCCCTGACCGAGCCAAACCTCCAACTGCACCTGCTCCTCCAGCTAAGACCCTGACCGAGCCAAACCTCCAACTGCACCTGCTCCTCCAGCTAAGGCCCTGACCGAGCCAAACCTCCAACTGCACCTGCTCCTCCAGCTAAGACAGTGACCGTGCCAAACCTTCAACTGCACCTGCTCCTCCAGTTAAGGCCCTGACAGAGCCAACCCTCCAACTGCACCTGCTCCTCCAGCTAAGGCCCTGACAGAGCCAAACCTCCAACTGCACCTGCTCCTCCAGCTAAGACCCTGACTGAGCCAACCACATCATGGAGAGGGTCCCTAAGCGCTGTTCCGTGGACCAAGCTCCAAACCTATTATTCATTAATTTTCTACCGCTTGTTCTCGTTAGAAGTCACGGGTGACTGGAGCCTATCCAAGTGACTTTGGGCCTTAAGAGGGAAAACCCAGGACAGTGGCCAACTCATCGAGTTAGACAGACAATCATTCACTCTCTCTCTCATTCAGTCACTAAGGGAAATTTACAGTGATGCCCAATGAACCTAAACATGTACGTTTTTGGAGGTGGGAGGAAACCAGAGAAAATGGTCCAGCTCGGGAGTCGAACCGATGACCTCCCTCTGGGAAATCTACAGCTCTAACCACTCAGCTACTATACACCTCCCTAAAATTATTAAAATTAGTTACATACAGTTTTTTACTAAGGTACATAAGACACAATCGGGTCTATTTTGCCCTTTGTCTTAGCCTTGGTCTTAAGTGTTCCTCTGTTGGCCACTAGTGGCTCTCTCCAGGCGCTATACTCTGTCAGTAGAAGGTGCAGCTTCAGCCAGATGTGGGGGTGCAATTTCCTTCAGTGAACCTTATGTAAAAGAAAAGACACATTTTTAGACAAAGTTGTTAAAGTCTGTCATATGAATAGACTTTCACCAAATAGATTTCTATTATTACACTTTTTTTTCCAAACTGAAGCTGCTACAGTAACTTTTGCCTGTGATCTTAATGCAGCTGCCCACTTGTCACAGACGTGACACATCTCAGGTTCACTGAAGGAAATTGCACCCCCACGTCTGGCTGAAGCTGCACCTTCTACACTGACAGAGGAGAGAGCCACTAGTGGCCAACAGAGGAATAATTAAGACCAAGGCTAAGACAAAGGGCAAAATAGACCTGTATATCTTAATACCATTGAGAGAGAGAGAAAGAGAGAGAGGGGTGAGAGGAGAGAGAGAGTGAGAGAGAGGGGGGGTGAGAGGAGAGAAAGAGTGAGAGAGAGAGGAAGAGAGAGAGAGGAGAGAGAAAGAGAGAGAGTGAGTGAGAGAGAGAGAGAGAGAGAGAGAGAGAGAGAGAGAGAGAGAGAGAGAGAGAGAGAGAGAGAGAGAGTGGGGGAAAGAGAGGAGGTAGGGTGAGGAGAGAGAATTACATGAGTTTACTACTACTCCTACTTCTTTTTTACATTGGGTTATAACTAGTAATTCTTTTCCCCAAAATTTCCAAAGAGTTTTTAATCTTGTCGCTGCTTCATGAACGTCATATAATTTTACTTTTATTTCTTTAATTTAGCAACAGACAAAACTTAAGTTGCCATTGCTTTGTCCAAACAGTTGATTTGAAAAGCTGAATCTTTGCTGTGTGACAGAAAGATGGCTGTAGAGGCCCAGGTCTGCGTGTGTCTAAGTGAGGATCAGTGTGGTCCGTGTCAGACATTTCACAGTCTCTCTGGGTCTATACATATCCCCTCGTTAGGATTCCTGTCATTAAAGCAGCAGCCAATCAGAAGCCACTCAGAGAAAGAGAGAGAGTAGTGCAGTGACGCCCTCTGCTGGGACAAAAACTCACTACACTACTCACTACTAAGAATCTGGACAGTACATAGAATTTTAAACCATATCGAGAAGGTTCATTTTCAAGATGTGTAAAATCAGACATGTCCAAACTGTGGCTTGGGGGCCAAATGCGGTCCTTGGACAATATTTGTTGGCCCTCTGCTAAATTGGCCCAGATTACAATAATGTATTCATTTTTATTGTCAATTTGAACAATTCCATATTTGATGTAGTGATGTGGCGCATCAAATGTCAAAGTCAAATGCACTTTTTTTTTTTTTTTTTTAAGAAATTCCTTCATTTCCATCTATTATGTGGCCCTCCGCTCTAAATATATAATAAAAAAAACACCCTCAATAAAAAAAAAAGCTTGAACACTACCACTGTAAATAGTATGTTACTTTAGTGGTGCTTGACTCCTGGGCACAACTTTAGGCACCACTAGTGCTGCAGTCCTTTAGTCATTTAGTCGATTAATCGGCCGATGCATTCTTAGTCAACCAACATTTTTGTTAGTCGACTAATTCCTTTAATTAAACAATAAGGATTTACACACACAAAAAAATTGTATTACCGTAATTTCCACACTATTGAGCGCACCTAAATATATAAGCATCAATGAGATTCAAATAAGACAAATGATAAAGCACATATACAATATAAGCTGCACTTGTTAATAGTAAGTCTATGAGAATCATTTTGCGGCATTTTTGTAAAAGCCACAGTGTTCAAAACTTGTGAAAAAAGTAGCTGCTTAAAGTCCAGAAATTACAGTATATAACAAATGACTATGTGCCTGAAACAACAGTATTTAACACATTTTGAGTACAGTTTAACTGACTTAAAACAAGACTTTTACTTAAAATTTTGAAAAATTTACATTTATTTTAACTTCACAAATCAGCAACAATGCTTCGGCACTTGGAATTTAAAACTAAATGTACGTGTTGTATTGGCAAATCGTCATAAAATATTCCCATTTGTAAAGACAGATACTACTTAATTCAATGCATTTTTTTACTTGTTAGCGTTATGAGTTTGTATTTTTCCAGTGTATGATGAACAGCAACAAAAGATCTAATAAGCTTTCATGATATAAACACACGGTCATGTTCATTGTCTGCATAAATGGTTGTTTTGAGAGATCTCTAAAACAATTTTAGTTTGGTCACACAAGTCGATTAATCGGTCGATGGGACAGAATTTTAGTCGACCAAGATGTTTTGGTAGCACTTTAAAAGACCTCCACGGTACCTACCAGTTAAGTACCGTATCAGTTACTAGTAACTAACAGTGACACTTACTAGTACTTACTCTGGTACTTACTGTGGTACTTACAATGGTACCTAGAGTGGTACTTGTACCAGCAGTTACTGGTACATACCACTGGTAGTTACTGTGTACTTACTGTGGTACTTACACTGGTACCTACAGTGGTACTTTGAGTGGTACTTGTACCAGCAGTTACTGGTACATACCACTGGTAGTTACTGGTACTTATTGTGGTACTTACACTGGTACCTAGAGTGGTACTTTGAATGGTACTTGTACCAGCAGTTACTGGTACATACCACTGGTAGTTACTGGTACTTACTGTGGTACTTACACTGGTACCTACAGTGGTACTTGTACCACCAGTATTGGCATGATGGTATGATCGTGGCCATATCAGCATGCCAAAGCGGGATCCCGTCAGATCTCAGAAGCTAAGCAGGATTGGGCCTGGGCAGTACTCGGATGGGAGAACACAGAAGAACCTCAGGTGCCACAGTGGGACAACTTCAGTGGTACTTACTACAGTAGTTGACAGTCAACTACTGTAGTAAGTACCACTGAAGTACAAGTATGTGTCACTTTAGAACAGGTCCCGTTGTTACTAGTACTTAACTGTCAACTACTGTAGTAAGTACCACTGAAGTACCAGTATGTGTCACTTTAGAACAGGTCCGTTGTTACTAGTAGTTGACAGTCAACTACTGTAGTAAGTACCACTGAAGTACTAGTATGTGTCACTTTAGAACAGGTCCCGTTGTTACTAGTAGTTGACAGTCAACTACTGTAGTAAGTACCACTCAAGTACTAGTATGTGTCACTTTAGAACAGGTCCCGTTGTTACTAGTAGTTGACTGTCAACTACTGTAGTAAGTACCACTCAAGTACTAGTATGTGTCACTTTAGAACAGGTCCCGTTGTTACTAGTAGTTGACTGTCAACTACTGTAATAAGTACTATTGTAGTACCACTATTTACCATTATGTATCTTGGTATTTATCAATAAATGTTGGAATTAAGCTAAGATTGTTGTAAATTGTTTTCTGCTGTTTTGTTTATTGAAACAAATAATACATTGGTATTTGTCAATACCCAATATTGTTGTGACATAAATAAAGACAGTGGTGTTTTTTAACATTTGCATTTTGTTGTTATTCATAATTTATAAGTTCTACTTTTTTAATTTAGTACCAATTATACCACCACTGAAACATATGTGTGTGCCACACATTATTAAAAGTGGTAAGTGTACTAATAGTTACCACTGTAAGTACCAGTCACTGCTGACACAAGTACCACCTTAAGTACCAGTGTAAGTACTACAGTAAGTATCACAGTAAGTACCAGTAACTATCAGTGTTATGTACCAGTAACTGCTGGTACAAGTACCACTGTAGGTACCAGTGTAAGTACCAGTGTAAGTACTACAGTAAGTATCACAGTAAGTACCAGTAAGTACCAGTGGTATGTGCCAGTAACTGCTGGTACAAGTACCACTCAAAGTTCCACTGTAGGTACCGGTGTAAGTACCACAGTAAGTACCACAGTAACTACCAGTGGTTGTTACCAGTAACTGTTGGTACAAGTTCCACTCAAAGTACCACTGTAGGTACCAGTGTAAGTACCACAGTAAGTACCAGTAACTACCAGTGGTATGTACCAGTAACTGCTGGTACAAGTACCACTCAAAGTACCACTGTAGGTACCAGTGTAAGTACCACAGTAAGTACCAGTAACTACCAATGGTATGTACTAGTAACTGCTGGTACAAGTACCACTCAAAGTACCACTCTAGGTACCAGTGTAAGTACCACAGTAAGTACCAGAGTAAGTACTAGTAAGTGTCACTGTTAGTTACTAGTAACTGACACGGTACTTAACTGGTAGGTACCGTGGAGGTCTTTTAAAGTGCTACCGATGTTTTTTGGTGGACTACAGCGCCACTGTTTTAGCGTCTACAGTGTTTTTTGTAGAATAAAATGTCTGTTTCTCCTTCGTGTTACAGTAAATATCAATATTCGTGTCTACATTGTTTTACAGTAAAAGATCTGTTTTGTATACAGTAAGTTGTTTCTGTACACAGTGCAGTACAGAACTGTAGCTGCAGACTGAGAATGTGTCTTTGTGGTGCAGCAGCTCATTAAGTGTTTGGAGGTGTTTCTGGAGCAGCAGGAGCCGGATGGGGGCCGGGCGCTGGACGTACGTGGGGGGTACACTTCTCTATAATTACCTCTGCTAATCGGAGCTCCTGCTGGAAAAGGTGTGCAGGGCTTTTAGTGCGGCGTATGGGACAGCAGCCGCGCTAATTGCTACGCTACGCCCGAACTGGCCATTCAGAAAGTGTAGCAGCAGACACACAGCTGTCCACTGGCCTCAAACATCCACACTCACACATGTGCTTCAGGACTGTCCAGTAATCACACTGCACTGTCTGGGCTTTAGAGCGGCATCTGCTGGTCACATGAAAGGTAAGAGAAAGACGTTCAAACATGAACAAATGATAAGTAAACAGTTAATATTATCAACCATTGAAAATATATATCAAGTGGTAAACAACTACTGTAACCACAGCTGCCCTGGGGCAGACTGACAGAAGCAAGGCAGCCAGCCATTTTGAACACCACCAACCATTCACACTCACACCAGATCCAGACTGGGCAGTGTGGGTGAAGTGTCTTGCAGATGGGCACAAAGACCCGCTTTCATAACGGCCCTGGTGCTGCATCTTAAGCCCTGTTTCCAGAGGCTCGGGTCGGGCGGTACGGTACGGTCCTATGCTGTTTCCACTGTGCAAAGCGACCCGTTCCGCCCAGTTTGCTGGGTCCATAGCGAGCCGCTCTCGGCCCTGCCTCTAGCCTGGACCATGGAGCAGACCTCGGAGCGGTCCCCCCTTTAGGCTCGATGATTGGACAAGAGAAAACACAGACTCAGGCCAAAACCAGACGGAAAAGAGCCGATAGAAACATGAAATAATGTTCCTCACCAAACGCAGACTTGATCCCTGTCAAAACGCCGCATTTCCACTGATGAAAACTTTATTTTTTCTCCGATAGACTTAGCAAAGCAAAGCTAGCGCATTAGCATCAGCTGTGTCCTGTTTGTCGAGGCAAAACACTGTAAAAAATTGTACATCCTTTGCATAATGTGTCCAACATAATCCAGCCCCAAAGCATTAAACAAAACGCGTTTGAAAATCATTATAGTCGCAGAGACTTTGCAAAAAAGTTAAATAAATTATAAAAAGTGACGGTAAACCGGAAGTAGTTTCTTGTTTACACCAGCGTGACCTTCATGTCACAGCGCCACAGACTTCAAATCTCAGTCTTTTTGTGAATCGCTCAGATTGACGCCAGGAAGAAAAGTATAGTTCAGGTACATTTTCTTTTTTATTTATTTGAAAAAGTACGTGTAATGTGTGAGTGACGTCAGCTGTTCTCGTAGCAGACCCTTGGGAGCCTCGACCTGCAGTGGAAATGCTCACCATCATTAACATAAGCGGCCCAAATCGCTCCAAAGTGAACCGGTCTGGGGACCAGGCCAATGGAAACGTGGCTTTAGCAGTCCACTGGATCTATAAGCTCTAGGCCTATTGGTCCTCTTATTGGTCCTGAAGGAGCATGTTTTCTAACTTTTCATTGATTGCGTCTCTCTGCTTGTTTGTGCGCAGGGGTCCGGGCTTTGACCAATCTTCACAACACACGCACAGAAAGAGAGAACCGCGCGTTCACAGAGCCTCGTGCACGAGACCCTTAAAAGCCCTCAGTGAGGGAGGCTGACACACAGGCCGCGTATCCACCTAATCTGACCTAATCTTTTCAAAAACTCAACACAAACAGTGGCTCCTCTGATCACTGACATAAGCACAGGAACGTGTTGTAGCCTTTTCACTTCAGCCTGTGAAGCTGACCATACTGTAAAAATAACATTGCAAAAATATAAATAATAAATATATAAACAATATTAACCTAGTTACATAGTAGTTATTTTGTTGTTTATCTAAAAGTTTTATTCTACAACTAATAAAAGCAGGCATTCATTAGTCGAAAAATAATCTATTTATTGAAGCCTATTGTTTTGTTTGTTTGTTTTTTTGGGAGTAAAAGTATCAATAAGAGAACAGTTAAAAGACTGGAACAAGAAGCACGATCAAACAGTGATAGTATTGATAAATCCTTCACGATACCCACACCTACAGTAGTCTTATTTAAGGACCCAACTACAACATCTCCTTGTGCCGTCCCACTGTGACACAGGAAGTTCCAGCAGTCTCCCATCCAAGTACTGCCCAATCACCGCGCAGCAGCGGACCAATCACAGCGCGCCATCGTGATGTGGGTGGAGCTGCGTGTTCAAACCTAAACCATCACTGCGGTTCCAAACGAAGAAAGATGTCTGTGCTTTTCTATCGACTGGATTTAACAAAAACTTCCAGGTTCAAACGCTTCGACGAATCAGAGTCAAATCAACTATTGCCATGACGTTAGGTTTTATTACTCAATTCACAGATATGTTCAAACCTCTGTATTTTTGGTCTTAGTCACTTATCACACCATGGAAATTTGATCCCGTCCCAACCTTAATTACAGCCTACAGACTCTACCTGTGTAACCCTGCCTAAACATCTCTCTCAGCAGTGTTTTTGGGATTCCCCTGCTTTTGTCTTCCATCCTGTCCCCTCCCCCGCTGAGGTCACACACACACACATACAGCAGCAGCAGCAGCACACACAGGTACGGTCTTGTCCCGGGGTGAGAAGCAAGGAGTCTGAGATCATCACATTCCTCCAGCGTTAGCTCCGGGCGCGAACAACAACAACAACAGCAGCAGAAGCCCCCGCCACAGAGCGCTTCCTCCTGGGCACACATCAGAGTCAGCAGCAGCAGCAGCAGCAGCAGCACAGGCCGGCCCGGGAGTCTGGAGAGGAGCGGTGACGTCAGACGGGTTTCTCACGGAAGGGTTTTACTCACAATCAGGGCTGTGCACAGGATTTGGAAAAGATAGAAGGATAATATAATGTGGGGTAATTGCATGTATAGCAAATTCTTCTAAAGCCTAGAACTGAGTGACTTTAAAGAGAAACTAAACTGAGAATCAACTTTTTTTTTACTGTCAGACTGTGTATATGGGGTCAAAATTGAATTATCTTCTGTTTCCAGGCCTTTTTCGGACATTTTTGTGCAAATTTGCTCATTTTCCAGTTATGTGTGCAAAAACCACGGCTGTACTGCCACGCTAGGCAAACGCTGTCAGTTATTGCTGGGCATTTGTGATAAAAATTGTAATATCGTGATTTCCCTTTTCTCTATTTGATGCATCTTTCTGTTTAAATACATACAATTTTTTTCCAACCTGTTACTCTTAGTCTCAGAGTTGCCAAATACAAGTCTTTATCGCAACTTTGGGCTTCTTTATTTTAAGTCACTATGCTTTTAGTTTGTAAAAGGAATTAATTTGAGTAAAGTTTGATTTATTAAAATAGATCAACGTATATGACTGGAACATAGATTTTTAGCATGTTTTCATGTCTAAAAGTTGCTATTATTGTCAGAAAAACACATATGGCAACGTCCCTAACACTTATTTTGCAGCAACACACAATGTTGTAATTAATTGATTCTTTTATTAACTTTTTATTGAAGGAGTGGGTTAGTTGTTTTTCTCTGAAAATCTGGCAATACTGGCCAGCTTTTGACAGCTGGATTTAGCTGTTGATAGTGAATTGTATTTACCTCATAAACAATAGGCAAATAAACGATCTATAAGAATTGTGATAAAACCAAAATCGTGATCTGGCGTCAAGAAAATCGTGATGTAAATTTTTTGCCATATCGCCCAGCCCTACTGTCAGTGCATTTTCAGTTGACATCACAGTGAGTTTGAGTTGACGCGGCAGACGAGCTGCCCAGGTGGTTTATCTAAACTCCTCTCTCTGACACCGCTGCTGTGGAGAGTTGGAAAACGATCACCCGCTGCGTATGACATCAGTCGTCATTTGGCTCAGCTTGTTGAGCGAGTGGTACGATGTGCTCCACTTGTACAACGATGCGCTGGTTCGAAACTCGTGCCTGTGGCAAGTTTATTGTCGTTTTTTTAATTTTCATTTGTAGAAAATACTCACATGATAAGCTCATGTGCTAATGTAGACTAAAGCAAAGGTTTAATACATATGTTTTGTAGAGTAAATATAAAAAAAATCTTGACGTGTGCGTAAGCAAAGACTGTACAGCTTCCTCCGCTGTAAACCTCACGTCAGGACCAGGACCGCTCCAACACAAAACTCACATCATTTTTCAAAGCTCACTGTTCATATTGGTGCTGTCAATCAATGTCTGTTCACACCCACCTGGGCGTCTCTTAAAAGACCTCCGGGCATCTCCCACGTTAGCGACTCTGTTTGAGGTTCAGTTGTAGGCGGAGTTAGTCTCTGAACGCGCGACTGCAGAGGTTAAATACTAAAAGCTAAAATTCAATTATTGCAAATATTCTCGTAAATAGTTCCAAAATGTATTTCATTAAGCTGGGTAAAATGGCAAATAATAAAATAAAATAAAATAAAATGGCAGATAATTTTGCCCACACCAATTCAAAATTATAACCCTAACCCTAAGGCAAATTACAAAATTAGACTTTCATTGTTTATTATTGTTAGTTTAATATGTATTTAGTTTAGCTCTACCTTTCATTATGTCTATCACCTTGTATTTTTATTATTTAAATGATATGTGTTAAATATGCATATATATATTATAATATATATACACAGTCTTTTACAATGTTTAGGAGTGATTATCTCTGTCAATATTGGTCCTGTCATTACAAAATAAAAACTGGGACTTTAGACTGTTTTCTGTCAGAATAAGTCTGCTACAAAACATGACCATTCATTATAGCCTATGTATGAGGAAAATCTGTCGAGATCTTATATGAAGCAAAAATTAAACCAAACAAAATATCAGTTGGTAAAAAATCCCCCATCCTGAGTTTCTATTCCTAGCCCCCAAATAATACTCACATACTCATTGCTTTGCTAAAATCCAAATGCTTTGTGTTTATTGTGCTGTGGTTCCTTCAGGAGAACCAATAGTCGATTGTCACTGTCCATGTGCTCCAGAGATTTGTTTCAGGACTCCTGTTGAGAAGTACATCATGAGTCTCCGGGCTTTTAAACGCGTACGTTCAAGTTTGTGCTGAGCGGTGGCCTGCTTCTGAACTGTACATTCAGGTTTAAGGCTCTTGCTCGCACAGGTTTCTGCTGCAGGTGCTTTCGGGGTGGAGCCACAATCGGTCTCCATCATTGTGCATGGAGCATCTGTTTTTCTGGATACATTGGCTTTCTTAGTCAAGAGCTTTGACCGGATGTACGCAGAGACTGTCTTCATCTTTGTGCTTTTAGCATTTGCTTTTCTGGAGACATTAACTCTGTTGATCAAGAGCTGTGACTGGATGTACGCAGAGTCTGTCTCCATCTCAGTGTCTGGAGCGTCTGCATTAGTGTATGAATTAACTTTCATACAGGAATTTGTCTCCATTGGGACAGGGTCCAATAGAGAACTCGTGGGCGTGTTCTCATCTGTCTCCATTGGGACAAACTCATCAGTGTTGGTGTCTGTATCTACCTCCATCTGGACACAGTCGTCTGAGGAGTGAACGTTAGAGCTGTCATCTGTCTCCATTTGGTCAGAGTCAGACGGACAAACCCCAGTGTCCATCTGAACATCCTCAGTAGGTATCAGAGGATACGTGTACATTTGTACACGTATCCTCTTCCTTGGAGGACAGTATTTTGAACTGTCACGAAGACCTTCATCCAGAGCTTCCTTTATGGACCTCTTTCTGTCTCTCCTGGTTGTGTCGACTGTTGTGTCAGGACAGATGTGTTCAGAGGACAGATGCAGACGCATCCTTTTTGAGGGAGGACAGTACTCTGAAGTGTTCGGGCAGAGGGCTCCATCTGTGTCTGTCTGGATGAGTCTTGGTCTCTTTCTCCTGGTTTCGTCAGGGTAGAGCTGTGTACGAGACTCCATCGTATCGGTTTGTACTGACTTATTCACAGTACTTGTGTAGGTCACGTAGAACGTTGAAAGTAAAAGTAAACTGTCGTGCTGCTCGGGTAAATGAACTGGTCACTAGGCTGTCTGAAGGGAAAGTGAGAGATCTGCTCAGACGTATGACATCACAACAGAACAGAATAGGTTCTAGAATGTGATGATCGTCTTTCTGATTGGACAGGTTGTTGTCATGGTGACCTGTATTAACTAATGGTCAATGTCAACAACTTATATTACAATTTATATACAGTATGAAAATGATACTAAATAATTCAGATAAACTATTCAGAAATGGAACTACTGATTTATGATTTTCAGTTGATAATTCCTTTTTTTTTTATCTGTTCATTTTTTTTTTATGTGAAAGTGTGAAAAAAATGTTTTAACTTCCTTCAGAGATGAGCTCATGATTTTATTATTTTTTTCTCACAATATTTCCCAGAACTATAGTATGTAGCCTACCGTACAAAACCTATTCACAAATGACAATAACACTTTGGTGACTTTTTCCATCGGCTGCCATTATTAGGACTTAAATTATTCTTTATGGTGACCTGAACTGAGAAAGTTTGAATAAAATATGTCATTTTAAGTAATCTTGGTACATTTATTTCCGTTGTGGACTTGGTACATTATAAAGAACAAATACGATTAATATCACTTGTGTTGTTTCTGTCCCTCAAACATGATCCTGACTGAGCACCTTCACGTAAGAATCCAGGACCAATAATGACACGACGGTCATGTGTTTCCCACAGCAGGAGTAGAGTTAGAGCTTCATCTACTGAAATGACACAAAGGAAATGTTCAAATCAATCTTGCTTGATGTGCTAATGCTGCAGAAATGCTCAAAAACAAGTCTGGATGATTTATGGGTTTAAAAACCACCAGCTTCTATAAAATGATTTAAATTAACAAATGCTACAGAGCAAATACACACAATAGAACATCACAGTATTTCAGAAATGTGGACTTGGGACTTGACTTGGACTTGTTTTTTTTAGTTGGGATTTGACGGTACTGTAAAGCTAAAACTTAACACAATGACATCTCTAGATTTAACATCATGCTTTCAAACTAGCATCAGCATTACCAAACATGTAAAAATGATTTAGTCAAATGTCTAAAGCATTAGAAATTAAATATGGCATGACTTGTTTATACTGTGACCTATTCTGGTTTAAGTCAGAAATGTGAAAGATCCAGGCTAGAGCTGTTAAGTTATGGAGGCTCTGAGCACTTCCCACCACATGAGGGCAGTGTGAGCTATGCTAACTTTCACAAAATGTTCTGAGTCCATATTCACTATTTTCATTTAAGCTGCAACCAGAAAAGATAAACAGAGACAATAAAGATGAAAGACTACAGCTATATAGAAAAATAAATATATACTTTTACAGCTGTCAATATAAAACTTGAGCTGTTGAGCAAAATAAAAAAATAATAATAATCATTTATTTAGAACGTTGAGTTTCTAGCCATTTTTAACATTAATAATGACTTTTAGACACGAAAATATGCTAAAAGTCCATTATACGGTATATTTAAATCAGACCTGAAAAACGGCTCAAATCCATCTCTTTAATGAGTTGAAAGTGCAGCCCAAAAAGACAAAATTCATAAGAGATTAAAAAAAAAAGAAGAAGAAGAAAACTTGGCAACTCTGAGCTGAGGCTGAGAAAAGTAGGTTGAAAAAAAAAGTCTGTATTTGAAAAGTGATAAATAGAGAAATGATCAAAAAGCAGATTGTCACAGGCCAGTCCTAGAAAGAAGACTTTTCATGTGGTGAAAAAAAACCAAACCTTTAAAAAGAAAATGCTGAATGTGAACGTGGCTCACATCGTACTGATCTAAAGGACTCTCACTGAAAGAGAAGGGTCAAACATCATGACTGAAGTGTCGCTACAACAGAAGCTCCTGCTCCTCTCTCTCTCTCTCTTCCTCCCTGTCTCTTGCTCCCTCTTTTTCTTTCTCTCTCTTCCTTCCGCTCTCCTCCTCTCATCCTCCCCTCTCTCTCTTCCACTCTCTCTTTTTCCCTCTCTTTCTCTGTCTCTCTCTTCCTCTCTCTCTCTCTCCCTCTTCCTCCCTCTCTTTCTCTCTCTCTTCCTCCTTTTCTCTTTCTCTCTTCCTCCCTCTCTCTCTTCCTTTCTCTTCCTCCCTCTCTCCTTCTCTCATCCTCCCCACTCTCTCTTCCTCCCTCTTTTCCTCCTTCTCTCTCTTCCTCCCTCTCTCTCTCCCTCCTCTCTTCCTCCCTCTCTCTCTTCCTTCCTCTCTCTCTTCCTTCCTCCATCTCTCTTTCTCTTCCTCCCTCTCTCCTTCACTCATCCTCCCCCACTCTCTCTTCCTCCTTTTCTCTTCCTTCCTGTCTCTCTTCCTCCCTCTTTTCCTCCTTCTCTCTCTTCCGCTCCCTCTCTTTTTTTTCCCTTTCTCTCTCTCTTCCTCCCTCTCTCTCTCTTCCTGCTCTCTCTTCCTCCCTCTCTTCCTCCTTTTCTCTTTCTCTCTCTTCCTTCATCTCTCTCTTCCTTCCTCCATCTCTCTTTCTCTTCCTCCCTCTCTCCTTCTCTCATCCTCCCCCACTCTCTCTTCCTCCTTTTCTCTTCCTTTCTCTCTCTCTTCCTTCCTCCATCTCTCTTTCTCTTCCTCCCTCTCTCCTTCTCTCATCCTCCCCCACTCTCTCTTCCTCCCTCTTTTCCTCCTTCTCTCTCTTCCGCTCTCTCTCTCTTTTTTCCCCTTTCTCTCTCTCTTCCTCCTCCTCTCTCTCTCCTCCCTCTCTTCCTCCCTTTCTCTTTCTCTCTCTCTTCCTCTCTCTCTCCCTCCCCCACTCTCTCTTCCTCCTTTTCTCTTCCTCCCTCTCTCCTTCTCTCATCCTCCCCCACTCTCTCTTCCTCCCTCTTTTCCTCCTTCTCTCTCTTCCGCTCTCTCTCTCTCTTTTTTCCCTCTCTTTCTCTCTCTCTCTTCCTCCCTCTCTCTCTCTTCCTGCTCTCTCTCTTCCTCCTCTCTCTCTCTCTTCCTGCTCTCTCTCTCTCTCTTCCTCCTCTCTCTCTCTCTTCCTCCCTCTCTCTCTTCCTGCTCTCTCTCTCTTCCTCCTCTCTCTCTCTTCCTCCCTCTCTCTCTTCCTGCTCTTTCTCTCTTCCTCCTCTCTCTCTCTCTTCCTCCCTCTCTCTCTTCCTGCTCTCTCTCTCTTCCTCCTCTCTCTCTCTCTTCCTCTCTCTCCTCCTTACTTTTTCGTCAGATGTTAAAGGGAAAATAGGCTGCATCTACACAAGCTTGTTGTTATTTTTTATATTTTTTTGCTAGTTTGTTTCATTTTGCTTTCTTCTCAAATACCCAATAACCATTAGACAAGCCCACGTTTCTTCCTCTCCACGGGAAACACTTAAAACCTCTTCTCTCCCCCTCATAACGCTCTCCTGTTGTCCTGGGCGCAGCGGGTCGTCCCAAATCCCCCGTGTTATCCCCACAATGACATTCCCCTTTAACAATCTCTCGCCTTCAGAGGAAGCGAGCCGGCTCAAACGAGATTAAGCGGAGCTGAGTATTGATTACAGACGCTCCCAGTTAAATGTCAGCCGTGGCCGCTTTCTCCCGAATCCGCCTCATCCGTCATCATCACGCGTGTCCTTCCGGCCGCCGTATTGATCCGCACACAGAGGGACCATTCATCCTCCCAAAACCTGGACCGGGGCTGTTGGGGATGTCGGAGAGGTCACGGGGTCAACCAGATGGTCAAACGACATGCAGCTCGTAGTACGTGTCGGTGTTCACGCCAGGTACCAGAGCAGCCACAGTCGTCCCGGGGCAGTGTGACAGAGACACTGGAAAATAAGCTTTAAATGGATTAGTTGTAGTGTTTATTGTGATTTGAGCCGGTTTTCCTCCTGTTATACCCTGATTTCCTGTTTTATGAAGAAACACAGGAAATCAGGGTATTAGTGTACAAATTCTATGTAGTTTTTATTGATTGATAGACTCAATATTTAAATTCTGCGTATCTTAAAAGTATCATCATGATATTCTCTAAAATTCGATATATTGCACAGCTCAAGACAACACATACATATTCTTATCAGCTAAAGATCTTGTGCCACGACGTCTCACAAGATCAAACTGTCACGAGACTGTGTGAAGACTGTGAAAAACCATATGGCCTTTTTTTTCCCCTTCCTTGTTTATACATACTGGGAATGGTCATGAAATTATCTTTGAGTAGAAAAAAGTTTCCTCCACACACAGACTTGTTGCAAACACATTCTGACACGACTAAGGCAGGGTGATATGGTCTAAATCAGGGGTCCCCAACCACCAATCCGGGACCCAAAACCGGTCTGCGGGCCATTTGCTACCGGGCCTCAGAGGATTTTTTAATATTTATTTTATTGCTATTTATTTTATAGTCTATCACTACTTCCTTGTGCTTTACCATGACAATATACTGCCACTTAATCAAATAAACAGCAAATTCAAGCAATAAGTGAGCTAAAAATACACACAATAATTGTTTTTTTTTTGCATTTTAAATTGTTGTTATCGGCGCTACGCGACCTCGACCGGTCCCTGGAAAAGAAATTTGTGTCTGTACCGGTGTAACGTCGAGATGGCACTCCCCGTCGAGATGGGAACCCCCTTGTTTAAAGTTAGTGCTAGAAATAAATAATATTTTTTTATTTTCATATTACTTTTGCTAACCCTCGCCCAAGCCTTAATCCTAAACTTAACCTTCGAATTATGCCTAAACTTAACCGAATTAATTGTAAACTATTTACCGCGGGATGCTTGCTACGTCACGCACAGTCACAAAAGCTAGTGAGGGGTGCACGTCTTGATGGGGAGCTTGTTTCGACACCACACCGGTCCTTACAAGAAAAAAGGTTGGGGACCGCTGGTCTAAAAAAAATCTTTATCCTGATATAAAAAGAACATATATGTGATAACGATATTTATGACAATATTGCTTAGGGCTGTAGTCGACCACAGAAATTCTTGGTCAAAGTAGAGTTGTCCAAAATATTGCCAATCAACGCTAAAACTGGTGTCGAAATTAAATTCTCATTTGAACAAATATAGGACAAAAATGTGAACAACATCTGAAATTTTCTGTAAAAAAAAAATTTATAAATCACATTTTCTGAAAACTTTTAAAATAATCTTGAGTTTCATCAGAAAAACTGGTTTGAAACTAAAATATTTGTACATACGCTTAGATTTTGTGTTGAAAATGTGAGTCCATTGTATGAAAATCTGACTTTCTTGAAAGGACTTTCTAATTGTGGTATCGACAATCAAGTTTATTCCTTTGTGTCAAAATCATGTTGGAAATTTTAACATTGTTACAACTCTCCAAGAAACGTAGTTCATACAAAAAGTATAGTTTATGCAGAAAATGTAGAGGAAACTGTGTGTTTATATAAAAAACAGTTCAGACCAATGATTCAGTGAATTCCTTATAATCTACATAAAAGAATTAGTCGACTAATAAAATTTTGGTCGACCAAGACTCCATCGACTGATTAATCGACAAAGAACTACAGCCCTATAAGCAAGCGTTGTTTAGCGTTTCTGCTTCCACTCTCTAACTTTCATTTCTTTCATTATTCATGTTTTATCTTCTGCAGAGTCTCCACAGTCTGGGTTTACGCTGCTCTTGTTCAAGGTTCTAGCTTACAGGTGTCAAACTCAAATGGTGGTAGGGCCAAATCGATCAGAGTCAGAGTTGGTCGAGGGCCTCGTTTTAAAATATAAGTCCCTCTGTGTTAAATTCAAATATGGCAATAGGGCTGTATAAAGCTAATACAACACATTTACTGTATATCCAGTAGGGCTGTACTCAATGTATCGGTATCGGGATATATTGTGACAAGCTCATTGGCAATACGCGTATCGTTACAGGAAGGTGTATCGGGATACGTATCGGCATACTAAAATGTATATAATTTACACTTATAAACCTGGACAGCAGGGTTAAGGCTGAAACTATTTAGCCAAACAATAGCTTATTTGTAAGACACTTGTATGTAACATAAAGAGTAGTTTGAAAATAAAATTCCTTTGCATTTGACACTTGATATGTGACATATTAAGGAAATTATATCAGCATTTACATGTATTGGGATATGTATCGTATCGTGACCACTGTATCGGGATACGTATCGTATCGGAAGGCTCTTGGCAATACCCAGCCCTAATTGACCTTTCGCCGAGCCCCGCCCCCCTTAGTTACTGTTGCTACGTCCGTCAAATATGATAAACTGCCATAGACTTCAATGACAAAAAGAAGTACTCCTGTTCACGTTAGTGACTTTTTTAAATTTTTCCGCGATATCCTCTAGATCGAGACAAAAGGGGTTCACTATGCAGCGGAGGGATTTATTCAAAACATTAAAATACGCCACGGAGGGACATAACTGGCTAATGCTACTGGTCTCAAGCTAAATCAGAGAAACCCGTGATTTTTAACGTCACCTCAAATGCAACAAGCACAGCCTTGTCCTGCTCTTGCACTGCCGGGTAAGTTCGCTTCCGTTTGTAAAGGTCTATTTTTCCCTATTGCAAGAATATTGTTCATTTACGAGGCTATGTTAGTGAGCTAAACCTGCTAGTGCTGGCTAAAGCTAAGAGGCTCGCTAAACTTAGCAGCTTACAGCGTAACTTCTGCCAACTATATCCTCGTCATGGTATAACTTGGGTCTAGTTTGTGTTCTTGCCTCTAGATCTAACAACACAGTCAGTCCATAGCTATAGTTAAGCATTAGTTTTACCTTTGAGCAGACATTTGATCCACATATTTAGCTGGTAGAGGAGCTGCCCGAGCCGCCCGCACTGTTTAATCCATTGTAGGCACTGCTCCAGTTGTTGTCAGATTTAGAAATGGAAAAAACACAACTCCTCCGGTCAATATATCGAGGTATCTGCGGTCCGCTTTTCATAGCCGTAGGCGCATCGCTTCACCATCTTGCTTGGAGCTGACGGACCATATTTACATAGCAACGGCAATGTTTGATTGGACAAGAGCCGTTTTGGGGCGGGGCTCGGCGAAAGGTCAATATCCAGAGTTATATTGTGTCACATTACATTATGTTGCATTACATTATATTGCACATAATTTCATTGCAACAAAACTTTGGACAGATTGTTGCTTTTTGCTGCATTCCAGTGCATATTACATATAATAGTCACATCTCAGCGATATAAGGGGCCACTATCAATAATAATCTGAAATCATGCTCAGGGGCCACATGACATCTTCTTGAGGGCCAAATTTGGTCCCTGGGCCTGAGTTTGACACCCCTGTTCTAGCGCGTGAATTTTGATTTAAGGTAAATTTGGCTATTTTCCAGGTTCACCCACAAAAATATACCCACAACAAAAATATGTATACATTTAGCATATTTTCGTTTCACAAAATGATTAACGGTTAAAAATATGGTTAAAAATGTCATGACGCAATCTGGCAACATTGGGAAGTAGTCACAATTACTGTCGGACTTCCTCAAAACTAGGAAGAAAGCCGCTTTATTATGTCACAATATTCTCAATTTCAACATTAATATCGCGATAAATGATATACGATAGGATATTCAATTATATTTACAAGTGGCCTGAAAACTGAACTACAAATGTATTTTACTCTCAGTATCCACAAATGTTTCCTAATCGACTTTCTTTAGACAGGATTCCAAACCTAGACTAAACCTGGTCTGCACTGGGTTTATATCAAACGGAAACTACATCTTGAACAAAACTAGAGCACAAAATCTAAGCCGAGATCATGCCAGGAGTAGAAGCTCTTAACCATTTAAATAGGGACAGAATCTGGATCAATAAGCTACTGATAAACAGAGCTAACTTTACAAAGGGATCCAAGATGAAAAAATAATAATAGGCCTAATTACAACTGTCAAGCAAAGCAACAGATCATACGACAAGTTTGTGTAAAGTGACACCAAAGAAAGAGACTGGTTCAAGGTATCACTCAAAATAAGTCACCTACACCTTTTGTCATTGCAGATAATCATCATATAAGGCAATATATCCAGGTCAAAATGAAGACTTTTAAAGATCTTTTTAAGGCAATAAAAAACACAATTTAAGACCTATTTAGAGTTGTGCCCCAGAGTAAGAATACTAGTGCTTTATTTGCAGATCGCTTCCAATTAGGACAAATCTAAAGAAATAGCAAAAAATGTTTAAAGCAACAAGCATTCCATCTGTTTCCTCAAACAAATAAAAGAAGAAACACACCTGGCACAGCTGCAGCAGAGTCAAACAGATCAGAAAATCAGACACAAACTGCTCATAAAGGGAACTGCATATTCATAACAAACAGCATTAAACATTTCAAGAATGTATTACCTTTTGACTGTTTTTACTGCTCAGATAAAGAAAAAATTGACACAAGCAAACATGGAGCTGCCGACAGATGTATTTCGACCAACATTAGCAGCATTACAGATGATTTAACCTTCTAAAAACGTGCTCATTTGTGGACAGAAATAATGTCATTTTCTGGCTATGTAACCAAAATATTGACTTGCCTCTCTCTGCAACGTCCACATAACGCTTCCACTGATTCAGAGTGTTACACGTATCAACCTGGTGTGAGCCAAGTTAGCATTATCAGGCTATAAATCCAAATTCAAAACCTTGTGAGGTCAACAAGTGGTAGTTTTAAAGCTTGCAGCCTCCAAAATCTACTAAAGTAATCTAACGTTGTCGCCTTCTTTTGAAATTGGTTTGACTTGTGTGTGTGTAGCTTGTAGATTGACCCTTTATTACAGCGAGCAGGCGCCTTTCCACAGATCTGAACTTTTGGTGTCACAGACTCTCCATGGAGATACCTAAGCCTTAAACTGTACAAAGCAATATCAAATACTTTTCATCCAGCAAAAGTTTTAAACAGTGACCCTTTAATATAATGTTTGGTATACACTGATATATTGGTCGACCGATATTTTGGACCCGAGAAAGTTTATTTAACACACTACAGACATTAATACGATTTAGGATTTATCTTAATTTGAATAAACTTGAAATATTTCTAGATAGTAGCACCAACATTATTCTTTCTATTCTCTTGTCTTGGAGAAGTTGCAAGCCAGAATCTAATCAAAATCGCAATTTAAATGGTTTAAAATACAAATTGGAAAAACAACAACCAGCAGCATATTCCAGTGCAAGCAACACAAAATCCGGTCTCACTCATATATAAATGCAAACGCTAACTTCTACAAAAATGTATCACAAAGTCTGTAAAATAGCACTAAAAATGCCAAAACGTAGAACAGCTAAATCACCAGCCAGCCTAAGGTCAAATCAGGACAGAGAAGTGAAGGTCCACTCTTTGTTGTGGAGACAGCAGGTGTGCAGTCCATGCACCAGTGTCTATGTCCCCTGCCCCTTCGGAGAGAGGGCCAGTTTCCATGACGACCAGCTCCGCCAATCCCCCACCCCTACCCCAATACAAACAACCTCCGGAGGACAGATACACGCCGCTAATCATGATGAGGACACATCAAGTCATTAATAGTCCAGTAGTGTCCTCGGCTACATCACATGTGTGCTTTAGTGAACACACATCTACTGCACAACTACATTCTGTTTTATTATCATAGCAAGGCATTAGGAAAGCTCTAGAACCATAATGGAAAATGCACTAATAATTATAGACTACATCTACATTCTGTTTTAATATAATAACATGGCATTTTAACAGGAATGTTCTAGAACCATGATGAAAAATGCATTTAATAATCATAGACTACATCTACATTCTGTGTTAATATAATAACATAGCATTTTAACAGGAAAGCTCTAGAACCATGATGAAAAATGGACTAATAATCAAAGACTATGCATCTACATTCTGTTTTATTATAATAACATGGCATTATAACAAGAAAGCTCTAGAACCATGATGGAAAATGCATTAATAATCATAGACTATGCATATCTCAAAGGCTTATTATGGATGGTGCATCTTTCCAGTTCATGCACAAGTTGTTGCACATATGATCCAGCGCCTCCTGCATTCCTGGGCAGCTTTAGCTCTGCGCATCACACATCACACAGGTCACAAGTCAAAGAGCCTCTTGTTTGCGCCAAATGTGATAAGCGCAGAAGCAACACGTAGAAGCTTTGTGGTTTATGGATCAATCGAATTTACTGTGTGGTAGTGTCAATGATAATTAAATGGTGGCTGTGCGCTATTCAAAAGATGATTCCTCGATGTGGTATAATATGACACCCACAGTGTCAAAACTAGCAGACTTCTCTGAACACAGCTCCCGCAGCGGCAGAGTGTGAAGAGCCGAGCTCATCAGGCTCTGGGGCGGCTGCGGCGTTAGCTGCACCGCTGTCTGTGGGATGCTAGTTACCTATGGAACCTACGGCCTCGCATTCTATTACCGCTGCAAAACACAACTAGCACTAAAACCCCGAGCTGCACATACACCCCAACAATGATTGACAAACATATATAACGCTGTTATAATGCAAAGCATGAAGTCCTTCACGTTTAAAGCGCTTCAGCCCCACGAGCCCGCAGAGAGCAGCGGGAATAGCGGAATGCGGAGCGCTCCGTCCGCTCTGCTAACTAGCTGAGCAGAGCTAGCCGAGCCGCTAGCTCCAGCCCCCCCTGGCCCCATGCCTCTGGCCCGTGACTCACCGATGTGATTGTCCTCGATGTGGACGATGAGCTCGGCCAGGGACTCGAACTGGAGACCGCAGCCCCCGAACCTGCAGGAATTGGAGAAGAACGAAGCGGCCGCGATGCCCGTCATGGTGCACTCCGCGGGGTGAAGGGGTTCGGGAGCCGGGGCGGTGAGCGAGGAGCGAGGAGGCAGAGGCTTCGGGTCCGGGGAGGGAGACACCGGGCAGGCAGGCGGGTGGGCGGGCGGCGGAGCAGACAGGACAGCGGCAGACGCAGCTGGAGGCAGGCGGGAGGGACGGACGGCGGTGGGGGATGGGGGCAGGAGGTGGGCTGTGGGCGCTACGTCACGACCTGCGCTGCAGCCTACAACCTTCAGACTACCTGTGGAGAGATGTCTGGGTCTGTCGCCCCCTCGCAGACACAGGCACGCTCCTCACTGCACCAGACCCTTTTATATGTATGTGCAGGGACTTAGAGACTCTCCCAATCAACACAACATGATAGGGCACCACCACCACTGTTAAAGGGCCATAGCCTATTACACTCAGTTTTGCACTATAGAAACATTGCTTCTTCATCATAAACTTACCTTTAGTTAACTCACAGATAAGCTCAAAACACTATGTTCCACCTTGTGATGTCATCAAACAATTAGCCTATTGCCTACAGAAAGTGCGCTGGCTAGAGTTTTTATTTACATCTTTATTCTGATACTAACTTCGATCCCTCATAAAAACAGCTGAATTTGTCTGGCATTTTTTGTTTCCCATGAAAAACTCTTCTAAATGTTCTTGATCTAGTTTGTCACAAGTAGCCTAGATGCACTGTTTTTAAGTTCATCAAAACAAAACAAAAACAAACAAACAAAAAACAACAACATCCTGACTCGTATAGAATAGCTGATTTCTGTAGCACTAGTAGGCCTATCGAAAGTAAGTCCATTTGCAATTAGTTTTAATCGTTTTTGGATTATGATCGATATAATTGTTTCCTTTTCAGCCACTATGAAGCTATATTCCTCATGTTCAAACTTATGCCAAAGTAAAGGTTCAAGATCACGTTTTAAAGACAAGAACAATACAAATATATTTGTTTTTTTTAAAGCTGGCATAACTAACATTATGCAGCTTTAATAAACATTGTATTTCTCCCCCAAAAAGTGTATTATCAAAGGACAAAAATCAAACTTCTGTCCTCATTTTAATTTATAAACACTTTATCCTTTTAACCTCATTGCAGAATTATGAGAGCTGATTGGTTGTGCTGAGTGTGGTACGCCTGATTCACTTCAGAATCTGAAAAAACACTTCTAAAGTTGCGCTTGTGGACGAAAAATATATGTAAAAGTAGTTGTTTTCATGGGCTCAACTTAGGGCAGTACTGTATGCGGTTTCCACTGCGCAAAGAAGACCTGTTACACCCTGCTTGATGGGTCCGAAGCAGGGTTGCCAAATTTTCAGAGAGCAACAAGCAAAAAAATAAGCCCAAAACCAGCTACCCCAGACCCTCAATAAAAAAGTTATAAAATGATAAAAAAAATTAAGCATTATGCATCACGGCAGAATGAGAGTTACTGATTTTGATATATTTTAAATAGTATTTGATCATTAGTTGAAAAAAAAAAAAAAAAAAAAAAAAAAAAACGCACCTGGAACTGTCAAAATTCACAAGTGACTTTCTAAGTCAAGAGGCCCAAAGCTGCTAAAAGAAGCAGACCTTACAACACATATGTCAAAGTCAAGGCCCAGGGGCCGGATGCGGCCCGCCACCTCATTTTATGCGGCCCTCAAGGTCTTATGAGGTTTAGTTTAATTTATATTAGTGCCAGGAGTAATGTGGGTGTCTAAACTTTATGAAATCATTTGTCTGAAACTTAGAGAGTAAGTCATTTTTCAGACTAATGCAGATGTATATTCAGTAATTGTCACTTCAATTAATATACAATAATCAAATACAGAAAGATTAGTAAGGTTCATTTTAGTTACAACCGGCCCTTCGAGGACAACCCCGATGCCAATGTGGCCCTTTGTCAAAATGAGTTCGACAGCCCTGCCTTACAACATTGGTTTGAGGTAATCTGTGGATGGCCGTGCTTTCAGCGGACCCCAGGCAGACCGTCCCGCAGCTCACTTCGCATGATGATTGGACAAGAGAAAGCACAGGCTCTAGTGAAAACCAGGTGGAAAAGAGCAGTTAGAAACATGAAAAAATGTTCGATGTCAAACTATCACATTTCTAATGATAAACTCAGACAAGTTAATGCATAGGCATTCGATCCCGTTTTTCCTGCAAAAAACTGTAAATCCTGTGCATAATGCATCCAACATAATCCAACCTCAGTGCAATAAACAAAATAAGTTTAAATTAAGTGCAAAAAACTGAGCAAGTTTGAGAAATAGTTTCTTTTTTCCATTAGCCTGACCCTTCTCACAGCACCAAAACTTGTAATTACTACGCACATTTTTGTGAATCCCTGAGATCTACACTAAGAAGAAAAAGTATAAGTTAAATACAATTTAGATTTTATTTATCTAAGAAAGCCCGTGGTATGTGTGAGTGATGTCAGCTGCTCACGTAGACCCTCTCAGGAGGCTGAACCTGCAACGCTCAACATCAGTAAAGGTAACTTTCTGAAGGTGAAAAGTCAACTACACAACTCCAGACAAATAGAAAGTTAAAGCCATTCGTTGATACATTCTGGATAGAGATAAGAATCTTTTATGCCATACTGTGAGAAAATATAGCTAAAGAAATCACTTTTCTATGGGATCGCACTACAGTCTATTTTGTGGCTCAAGCCTGCTCAAAATAAAGACTAAAAAAAAAGTTACACTGTGCACCTTTAAAACAAGCGACCCAAAATGCTCCAAAGTGAACCAATATGAGCCAGAATGCAGGCTAATGGAAACATAGCTTTTGTGACAACTCTAGTGCTTTTGCAGGGATCCTGAGGTCAAGTTCAAGACCTTTTTAAGATCAGCAAAGATAATTAAGAGTTACGCTATATGACCCATTCAGTCGCTACACTAGTATTGGTTATTTAATGTACCGAAAGTCATATTTTCATCAGCCACAGTCCCACAGATCAGTTCACTTTGGAGCAGTTTGGGCCGCTTATATTAGTGATGGTGAGTGTTTCTACTGCAGGTCCAGACTCCCGAGGGTCTGCGACGTGAGCAACTGACGTCACTCACATTCACAAAAAGACGTGTAATAATTCAAAGTCTGTTGCGCTGTGACACGAGAGTCAGGCTGAACATCACTCTATTTTTTTTTTTTTTTTTTCCTTTTTTCACTTTGCCACTCTGAGCTGCTTTTAAAACCTGTTTTATTCAATGCTTTGAGGCTGGATTATGTTGGACACATTACCCGCAGGATTTACCATTTTTTACGGTGTTTTGACTCGACAAACAGGAAACAGCTGATGCTAATGCACTAGCTTTGCTTTTTTAATTCAATAAAGCAACAAATAAAGTTTTCATCAGTGGAAATGCGGCGGTTTGATTGCCTGACCAGTCATCCCCTCCTACATTCTGTTACATTCTGTTTGAATGCAGAAGGGTCTGAACACGGAGCCTCGGCCAATAATTTCTCCGTCCAATGTTAGGACGATCCAATCAAGCACGGTGCTTCTGACACGTGACACTAAAAAGTCGGAAGTTGCTTACGAGCCCCATTTCAAAACATTCAAGAAGGCGAACGTAGCTGATTCGGCTCGTGCTTCGGTTTTGAACAATGAACTTATCAATTCCTTAAAACCTGAGCAGCAAACCGTGTTGAGAGACTTCAGACTGAAAAAATCCCCGCGCTACATGTTTACGAAAACATCGTGTCGCTGTTTTGGTGGAATTTCCGGGTTTTCCGTGATTGGTTGACTCAGCGCTCGGAAAGGCCGCTCTCGAAGTTGATCCTCGGCACTCCGCTCCCAGACCTTCACGGTTTGTAAAGTGTCTGTCAAAGCGTGTGGGCACTGTGACATACACGTGCACAATTTAAAATTTTTTACAGTGTTTTGCCTCAACAACAGCACTAGCTTTCCTTTGTTAAAGGTGGGGTAACTAACTATTTTAGTTGTGAATTAGTAGACTTTGTGCTTTCTACTAAAAAGTATGTAGCAAATGCAGCACTTTGGGAAGAAATGAGACCTCTGAGAACTATCTGAACTGATCAATAAAGAATTTTAGTTGTAATCAGGAGCTGAATGCTGCGTTCTGATTGGCTGAGCTTGGAGTGGTCACTCCAGTTTCACTTTGTTGTTTGTAAAAAGACGTTTATAAGTCATAATAGCAACCAAAATGAATACATGTCGATATGTCGAAGGATTTATAAGAGGAAGTTGTCATTTAAAACCTAAATTGTGTTTGCAGTGTAAAAATCAGCTACCCCATCTTTAAGTCAATCAAAGCAACAAATAAAGTTTTCATCAGTGGAAATGCGGCGGTTTGTCACAGGATCAACTCATTATTATTTTATGTTTCTATCTGCTCTTTTACGTCTGATTTACACCTGAGCCTGTGTTTTCTCTTGTCCAATCATCGAGCCTAAAGGGGGAACCACTGTAAGGTCTGCTCCAGGGTCCAGGGTGAAAGGAGGGCCAAAAGCGGCTCAGTACAGACCCACAAAGCGGGCGGAACAGGTCGCTTTGCGCAGTGGAAACAGCATAGGCCCGTCCCGTACTGCGCCGACCTGAGCCTATGGAAACAGGGCTTATTTATTACATGTACAAAACCTCAAAATACATTACAAAACTGTTGCCAAGTTACAACCTTTTCTCTACTTTATCACATATATTACAGCCAATGTTACCTTCTGAGCCTCATCCCTTCAGAAGGTCGCGATGTGGATGGATGTGATGTAACGAGGGAGGACGCAGTAAAGCGGAGAGGGTCCTGGCTCAGTCCGGGTCTGACCGGTCTGGGGCGGACCTGTTAAACAAGCGTTATAACAGCTATCATAAACCATCAGCACTAACTACAACAAACAGGCTTCAAGAGGAGAACAGACTCTGCGCTCAGTCAGCCGTACACAAGCACACTCTGGGTTTGTTCGGTGGAGAGAGCAGAGAGGAGGTCGCACATGTCTCCACAAACTCACACCGCACACACTGCCACTCAAAACACGAAGAAGAACCAAGGTAAAAGAAAAACGTTTCATATGAGTCATGGAAAAGCTTACAATGTGTTTAAGGACGAGTTTACATTGGGTCTTATTGCGCACTGCAACATTTAACTACATGTTTAACACAGTTCTAAATGTTTAATAGAAAAACACTATATTACAAAAAACAATATAAACAATATTCATTCAACATAGTACAGCCTGAAGTGCAGTAGTGGAGCTGATACATGTCTTTCCAGTGTAATCAGTTTACTCTCTCGCATATAAACTGGAACGAAACTGATCCGACTGGGTTTGATTGCCTAGTCTGATTTCCCTGATCATGTAAACGCACTTATTCACAAAGAAATAGGAGTTTATTTAGAAGAACTGTATGGAAACAAGTGCAAGAGACAGTTGTGTCAGTGTGCCTGTGCAACATCAGCTCAAACTCAGACATGTTTCTGACTCATGGTTCAAAATCAGCTTCAGGCACTCACTAAAGGGGTTTTTAAGGTGTATGCTTGATAGTCTGGTCTGGTGGGATGGTGATTAAGTTTAGGAGAACAGGTAAATTTAGGAAAAGGGTAGGATAATGTGTAAGGTTAGAAAAAAGGTTTGGGTAAAGGTTAAGATAATATTATAACAGCTCAAGCTTGTTTAAGGTTAAGGTACACTTTATTGTCCCCGTAGGGAAATTTGTCCTCTGCATTTGACCCATCCTTCAATGCCTCTGGAGCATCTCCTCAGGAGCAGTGATCGCCACAGTGCAGCGCTCGGGGACCCATCTCCAGATGTTGTTGCTAGGCTTGGTCAGGACTATCGTAGCTGGAGGATATTACCCTAATGTGCATGTTATTGGTTGGTGGGGGAAACCGGAGTGCCCAGAGGAAACCCACCCAGACACGGGGAGAAACATGGAAACTCCACACAGAAAGGCCCGGCCCGTGCGGGAATTGAACCCGTGACCTTCTTGCTGTGAGCGCTATATATATAGAAAAATCACAATAGGTCTCATTTAAATACACAAAAAGGGTCAATAGCATTTCTAAATAACTTTTAGTCATAAAGAAAATACAAAAAAAAATCTATGCTTAAGAAATGTATATATTTTCAAAAAAATGAAGCCTCAAAAATAGCTCAAATTCACTTCTTTTATGACTTGAAAGTGCAGCAGAAAAAACTATAAGCTTCAAATTTCATAAAAAGAAGCACAAAGTCGCTATAAAGAAGCAGACTTGGAAACTTTGAGGCTTAGGTTGGAAAAATAATATTTTAACAGGCAGATGCTTCAAAAAGAGAAATCACAAAATAGCAATTTTATCATAGAAGCAGATTGTCACGACTGTACTTTCATCATGATGTTCCCCAGCTCTTCACATCCGCTTGTCCTGGCTCCATGTCCAGTGGAGGAAGAGGCCCGGCTGTAGCCCTGACATGCTCCACATGCGGAGGGTCCATGAGCTCAGCGGTCCCACACATGTGCAGTGATCTCACAGCCCGCGCAGATGTTTTCAGTTACACTCCAAACATGGCCGCCCTCATTACACACATGTTGTATCGGGGCCGCAGCGTGACGCAGGTACGGGCTCCGCGTTACGTCAATCACAACCGTTAGCATGTGTGCTGAGGCGGGCGGCGGAACATGCTGGAGTCATGCTTTACTTTGGGGATCGTCTGTGTTTGCGTTGCGTTTCATAATTCATATTTGGCGAAGACGCTGTGTGGGTTTGAACCAGAGAGAGAACACCTGGATGCAGCGCTTTGGGACAAAACTACGAGTACTACTTTCAGAGGCTAATCAGGGTTTCCTCAGTGCTAGTATATATTGGTGTATAAATGCTGTTTTGTTCTGCCTTATGTGCTATAAAAAGTAAAACTTCTTTTGTTATGCCAATGATACACCAATGAGCTTTGACAGGAGGCTTTCACTTAAAATTTAACTTTTTTTTTGCAAAGATGCAGGCGGCAAAGGGGTATAGTTAGGACCCAGCTGTGAGGGAAGGTAAAGATTAAAGTCCTATGGTAAACTGAACTTTTCACTTTGTTTGGGATGTTTTCTGGCAAATCAAGTGTATTTTTCAGTCCAGTCTCCGGAGAAAACGCACATGTACTGCAAAATGTCAAAAATGTATGGTAAGCAGGCCTTTTTCCACTCCTTTTTTACGTCAATATGTTACGAAAAGCCTAAACATCAAAGTCACGTATTGATGTTTTCTTTGATGTGAAGTTATCTCACAAGAGTAAACAGAAAGCTTTTGTAGATGTGAAAATACTCCAGGCGCTGCAAGCATCATTTAGCTTGTAGCTACTATTAGCATTGATGGATATAAACACATATTTAAAACGTTGGATCACTTTAGTCATCTCCCTGTCTTTGTATCCATATTTGACACATTATATTTGTTTAAGTCCACATTTGCTGTTGTAGTTGTTGAGCAGTGACTGATAAAGCTGTTGGTTTGATGCACTGTACATGTTATGTTTCAATCATGGAGGTCTGTTCATGCGTTCATGCCTGGGCAGTACTTGGATGGAAGACGACAATGGGACGACAGCCTACTAAAATGGGTAAGTTTAGGACTGGGGCTTGAAGAAAGCTCAGATTGACCTGTTAAACCCAAAGAAAATGTCGCCACATGGCTTTTAGGGCTGTGCGATATTGACAAAAATTAGTATTTCAACATTTCTTGGCATGTGTTAAGATGTGTTTTGAAACTTTTTAATTCACGTCAATAGGTTGCAATCACTTTGTAGAGTCTGATATTAATAAATGTAAAATAATTATAAATTAGTAAATAAATAACCCATTAACTTTTTGTAATACTATGAATTTTAGCTGCTTGGTCGTAATCTCTATGTACTATCATTGACCTACAGCAAAGGTGGGCAATTATTTTTTCCCGTGGGCCTTATTCAAACCGGGAGTTGTAGAGGGCCGGTGTAACATCGAGATGGAACTCCCCGCCGAGATTGGACCCCCCTTGTTTAAAGTTAGTGCTAGAAAATCAGCAATATTTTTTTAAATTTTATTATTACTTTTGCTAACCCTCCCTCACCCAAGCCCCAATCCTAAACTTAGCCTTCGAATTATGCCTAAACTTACCTGAATTAATTGTAAACTATTTACCGCGGGAAGCTTGCTACGTCACACACACTCACAAAAGCTAGTGAGGGGTGCACGCCTCAATAGGGAGCTTGTTTCGACACCACACCGGACCACGGTCATTTGTGTAACAAAATATCATTATTACAGCCCATTTTTGTAAATCATAGTTTTCAATCTACTATTTTGACAGTTGATGATGTTGTGATAATATTAGGACAACGATCAAAGATACATGCTCCATAGCCAAGTCAATCGAATAAAAGAAATATAAAGAGTAATACTTATTCTCAAAAATGTGCCGAGGACCACAATGAAGTCCGAGCGGTCCATCTGGCCCCAGGCCGCAGTTTACCCAGGTCTGGTCTGCAGTATCTAATGTGATGTGAACGCAACCTCTTGTCAGACAAATATGAACTCAGTCACAAAACTGCAAAATATGCCCTTAGCTGAAATTTGAATTTTTTATTCGCTTTTTTAGAGCGTTTTCTATGCGCGGTATAAGTGATATTTAATTTTTGGGTATCTGGAAAACAACATTCACAATATTATCTAAAATTTGATATATTGCACAGCTCTATGTGCCTTCAACCAAAATGTGTGATTATTTTACTTTAACACATTGACATAAAAAAAAGGCGTGAAAACACCATACACCAGCACTTTGCATTGGTGGCTATGCTAGCAAAAGTTAATATTTTAAAATATTTACTTCAGGGATTTGGGTAAGGTTAGGGTTAGGATTAGGGTTAGGTTTAGGTAAAGTTAATTTGGTTAAGTTTAGGGCTTTGGGAAAGGTATGCTAACCAGAAAGCGGCATAACTGCGTTTGAAAAAATAAAGACACCTGACGAAAACGTTTTTGACCTTCTGTTGTATAGTATACATTTTCTTCGGAGACAGGGCTGGAATGTTAGTCAGGGGGTCGATGGCACAAAATGGCAGCCTTGGTAATGTCACTGTGTCCCAGGACAGCTACAACAGTAACAGACTGCAAAATAACAAGCGTCTATGAGTGTTTCAAAAACATGCCATAAAAATCAAATTAAACTATTATTGCTACAATACTACTACTGTAAAATACCTAAATTTTTTCAGTAATTTGTAGAACACGAGCTTTAGATAAAGTACAAAGCGATAATAAAAGCCAGTTTAAGGTAAAATTGTTACTAAAGTTTTCCAGTTTCATAAGTTTGAATAAGATGCTGAGTTAAATTTTCACACCAAACATGGCTGCAGAAGTCAGTTACTACAGGTCACCATAGAAACAATCTCTCTAGTCATTCTTAAAACTCAATGGCCTTGACTAGTACTCACACGTTTGCTTATTTACACACAAAGACAACACAACAGTCTCTTTTCATTCAGCTAAACTCCTCTCTCTGCGTCTTATCTTCACACACACACACACAGCACTGATTCACACACGCTGACCTCACCGCCGCTTCCTGTTTCCCCGCGTCGCCATGGCCACCGGGATCCGCACGCTCCTGGGGATTGGCTGTTGATGAGTCAGTGGGGCGGGGCTTAGGAGGAGGAGGTGGAGGAGGGCCCGGAAAGCTGACCAAACAAGGCCCATGTGAGTGAACGGAGACAGCCATGACCTCACAGCAGCAGCAGCGGCGGCCTGGACAAGTGAAAACCATTAGACTGCATTTGTTTTACAGCGGCTTTACAGGCAAACGGATGACATCGCTCTGCAGACAGGCCGAGGAGGGACCTAACGGGACACGAAACTGTAATTAAAAAAACAAGACATGACTTAGCAAAACAAAAAGGAAAAAGAGATTGACAGAGATTCAAATTGTCCTCACAGCTAGAATCAGTGTTGGAAGAAGCTCATTACAAAAGCAAAAATTCAATATTGAGATCATTGTGGCAACCAAAAAGCTTACAATTAACAATAAAACATAAATGATTGTTGTAAAATTTCAACAAACCAAGTTTATATGGTTATTTACAGTGCTTTAAACAGTAAACACTGGAAAAACGACAAACTTAAATGTGGTAATCATGAGCTAAAAAGTGGTTAAGTTAAAGGTTGTATGGAGGATTTTCAAAAATGATTTGTTGTAAATCTTGGTCAAAAACCGTTGCAAAGATTTGTAACAGCCTTGTACTTATGCTAAACAAAAAAAGAATTATAAAAATATATAAACTGTGGACATGATGAGGCCAGTAAAACGTTGACCAATAGATAACGAGGTACATCGTTATCTATTGGCCTGTGAACCTGTCAAGCAAACCCTCAGTGTTCCTAAGTAACTCATTGGCCCAGTTGCAGTTGCTGGATTTGAAAAATCCTCCATACAACCTTTAAGTAATATTATTAATCATGATTCTTTTATCAATAGAAAATCTAAAGTGCACTTCTTATTTCAAGTACAGAAGCAGTTTTGCTTTTTTTTTTAAAGATTTAATAAAAGTGTATTTTTTGTTTTGTTTTGGGTAAAACGCGTTTCAGTTTTATGCAGCTAAGATCTGGAACAGTCTTCCAGATGATGTAAGACAGGCCTCCACTGTGACAATGTTTAAATCTCGGCTCAAAACATTTCTTTTTGTCTGTGCATATGACTGAAATACTTTGTCTGCACTCTTTATTTCTTTACTTCTTTTAAAGTCAATTTTATGCTGATTATTTATATATTTTAATAATTTTGTATTGTAATTTTGATGCATATTTTCCTGCCTTGTTAAGCACTTTGTGTATGAATTGTGCTATACAAATACATTTGCCTTGCCTTGCCTTTTGTGCTTGTTCCATTATCAATCTGAATTTAGAACAGTCAAAATCTACTCAAAACGGAGACATGAATGCATTAATTATTATTATGAATTCATAATCTGTTCATGATGATTTCATGCATGAATTCATGATGTATTCATGTATGAGTTCACCACAATGGATATGTGCACTTCAAAAAATGAATTTCAAGACAAGTTAAAGTAGTTTGATTCTAGGATTTAAACCTAATTTCAACTATTTTGACTCATTTAACCTTGATTTATTGTAGAGACATGGAGTATTTTCCTTGCTTTAAAGTGTTTCGAACTGATTTCAAGACGTTGCTTTCTTACCCCATTGGCAAATTTTGTTCTTATTTTAAGCCAAATTCCCTTAAAAACAGTGAAATAATCTACCTTACAGTAGATAGTAATTAAATCTTATCCAGTGAAAACTGTTCAAATCTGAATCAAAATTCTGGTTCCAAGTCCAGGCAAGTCTAAGATTATAGTTTTTGCAGTGTGATGAACTCTGATTGAGTTCTTCCACATTATCCGTTTGGAACTTTCTCCGCTGAAAGTGTTCATGAAAAGCTGGGAGGTTTAATGAAATAATATGTTGAGCTGATTGGATGTCAACTAGCGCCTGAATTAGTTTGTGCTGAGCCAATCAGAGCAGCAGATCCTAATGGTGTATCTAATGTGTGCGTGGGTAGAGCAAGCGTCACTTAGAGCCGTGCAATATGTCAAATTTTAGATCATATCGTGAATATTGTTTTCAAAATATCAAAAAATGTAATGCTGAGTATATTGCACATAGAAAACGGCTACAAAAAAGCTAATTCAAATTCAACTAAGGGCACAAAAGTCATATTTTGCAGTTTGTGATTGATTTCACATTTGTCTGGCCAGAGGCTGCGTTCACATGATATCACATTATTAACTGTAGGCCAATAATATTTAATAGAGATTAGGATCAAGCAGCTAAATGCAGAATAGAATTTGATAACCCATTCACTTTTTGTATTAAAAAGTGAACGCAACCTATTGATGTCAACTGAAAAGTTTCAAAACATGTTTAAAGACATTTTTGTTGGACTGATAAAATATTATCCAAATATTATAATTGGGATATGCCAATAAACAAGGAGATCGCACAGCCCTAATCTCACTTTTCTTTTATTTCTACTAAAACAGCATCAGTAGCAGCAGAAACACGTACATCCACGGGAGCTGCCATCTTTGTTTTGTTTGATTCAAGTGCTAGTTGATGTTGTTTTTGCTAAAAACCCCTCCGCTGAGTGGAAGGTCAGATGGATTTCTCTGGTTTGTGAATTCACAAATATCACAAGAGAATTCATTTGAATTCATCATGACTTTTGAAAATCATACAAGAACATCATGAGCCATAATGAATTTCTTTTTCAAAGATTCAAACTAAACATACTCTAATGCAGGGGTGTCGAACTCATTTTGACAAAGGGCCACATTGGCATCAGGATTGTCCACGAAGGGCCGGTTCTTACTAAAACTAACCTTACTAATCTTTGACATACGGCAAATAATAGCTTCTGTATTTGATTAAGTCTATTTATTGAAGTGAAAATAACTGAATACACATTGCATTAGTCTGAAAAATGACTCACTCTTTAAATTTGAGACAAATCATTTCATTAGATTAAGACACCCAGATTGCTCTTGGCACTAATATAAAATTAAAGTAAGCATTATAAGACCTTGAGGGCCGCATAAAATGATGTGGAGGGCCGCATCCGGCCCCCGGGCCTTGAGTTTGACACATGTGCTCTAATGTTACTGTATAAAGCTTAGTTGTGATGAACTCATAATGAACTCATCATTATTTCATCCATTTTGCTGCATTTCAGGTTATTTTGGCTTTAAATTAAAATTCAAGACTTGCTTTACTAAATCCAAAGAGATGACTAATAAAATCTATTTGATTTTATACTATTATTTCCAGTGACAGCGCAAAGTAATACAACAGTGGGATTTTTTTGTCAACCTGCTGTTCATTGAGAGAGATATGTTACAATATCATGCCAACATATTATGAGCTAATGTCCCCTAATTAAACATGTTAACAAATCTTCTCATTTGAGGCACATATTCATTTGCTGTCTTATTTAAGATGATCATTTTTTGAGTGTGTGTGTAAAATACATTTATAGAAATAGATTGCTGCACTTGTGTGACTGATTAGACAAACATTCTACATTTCTCTGATAATTAAAACTTCAAGTAAAGCCAAAATATCATTCCAGAGATTCGTTAAAAATAATCAAGATATGAATTTTTTTCAATATCACCCAGTTACATAGAAAGTGGACAAAAAGCTTAACGCTATAACAAACTGATTATTCCAATAATTGTCAACTAATTTGGTGTTTAGTGATCAATTAATGGTTTACTTAACTGTACACAGACTCCAAAGTAGGTCAAGTGCTGAGAGAAGAGGTGTTAGGAATCAGACATTCCTTCAAAATGGCACTAGACACATGTAAAAATGTGTTTTAAATGGAAAAGTAGTTTTACGGCAAAAAGTAATATTGTGACTAATAAAAAATGTACAAGTAGATAGTGTATTATTAGTTTAGCAGATTTAACTTTTTTACAGCCTTTTGCAACCTAATACATCTAATAAAATAATCAACAATAAATAATTGAGAGAATAATTGATTATTAGTTGCATCACCAGCTCCAACCTTCGACTGACTGATATGAAAACTGTGACGTAGTAGAAGACTTTTCATGATATCTGTTGATTTGAGGTTAATGAAAAACTATAAGGAAAAGTCCAAAGCCCTAACATAACCTAATTTATATTTTGATTAACATTGTTGAGTTCAGTTACTCAAGTGTAGCTCATTTAGAGACAGTAATATTGCCATGCAAATACATTTCATGTCTAACCTCTATAACTCATAGTATAAACAATATTATTGAATAATACAATTTTACTGGTACTTACCCAACACCCTATATAAATAAACTGGAGATGAAAACTTTCCGGAGGTGAAAAGTCAACTGCACACAAACAGAAAGATGAAATCATTCTTTATCATTATAGAAATAATTATGTTTTATGTCATAATGTAAACATATGGTTAAAGGAACAAGCAGGAGGAGGCTTTTCTCTAAGCCAAATAGTCACTCAGTGTAAAGTCACACATTTTATTAATTTAATCCCACAAGCACATCTAAACTAACAACCTCATTTGTTTGGGTTGCATATGTGACTCAAGCGTAAATCTTGGCTTGTAAAATGACTAAACAAGCATTTTTCTTTCCTTTTTTCCTAAATTGCCCTCATTTATTTGCTGAAAAAATAGCAGCAGAGCTCGTCAGTGGCTCTGGATCTACAAGGCTTTGTTCATCTTTCTGACAATCTATAGGTCAATCATTATATTTAAGACAGTCTGTTTTGTTTTTTTTACATACAGTATATTGACAAGTCAGACGCTTTTAATCTGGTGTTTTCTGTTAGTAGTGAGATCTGGGCAAACTGTGGCCCGAGGAGCAGATGCAGCCCTCCGCCTGCTTCAATCAGGCCCCCGACACATTCTTTCATTCTTTCAATTTTTTTTTTTATATCAGCTATGATGCATGTACTTGCACTCATGTTCTTGAAGGAACTTTAAGAACATTAGTTTATCCAAAGTTATGTTTGGATTGATTGATATATGTTTAAGTAATCTTGTAGTGTCCTGCAAGTCATAATCAAGTGCCCAGAAAATCCCTGTCTTCACCTACCACCTATCCCCGCCCACTTGTTTGTATTTTTTTGCAGAGTCAAAAATTAAGATTCAGAGTAAAACATGTAGGGTTTAAAATTGTCATGCAGGTTCTTTCCAACAGCAAAAAAATAATAATTTGAAATGTGTGGCCTATGGAGCTCAACAGTGACCACTTTCAAACCCCATGTTAATTTGCCATATTAGATAAAAAATTATATTAAAAGTTTGGAAACGTCCTCGGGGCCAAGCAGCTCTGTGTGAGTCAGGAGCATAAGACCTACATTTTTGTTTTAAAACCGTTTTTTCAGCTTTGTAAACTACGAAATTATTATGACATTTTGACGAATTTTAAGTTCTAGATGTGCTTTTTAGACTGAAAACAATCGCGCGTTATGTCTTGAAACTCTTAATACTTGAATTTTTCGAAAAGCCTATGGCACTTTAACATGGGGCAAAATTCTTCCGGAACCAGGGCGATCTTCCACTGTTGAGCTCCATTAATGTTATATTTTACAATGAAGGGGCGGGACTTGTCAATTCTGCAGTTTTGAACAGGAAGTCAATGGACCTCTTTCTATTTCCAAGTCGTTTTAGATCATTCTTGTGTTTTGCGGTGAACAAAATGTGAAATACTGATCTACATATGCCATCGTTTCTTTCCAAATAAATATAAATTGACACAATAATAGATGAAATAGCTTAAAATGTATTTAAAAATAAGTGTTCTGCCCGTCACCACTTGTCTGGATTTGAATGAGGATTTGAATTGCCCTTTTGTACTACAACAAAAACATCTGTATGAATAATTGTTGGCCTGTAGATTCCTGTTGTGTGTAAAACTATTTATTTAGGTGATTATAGGTAACTTGTTAAACTAGATTATGTCCTGAGCTAATATTGTCATGACCTAAGACTTGACCAAACTGACCTTTTTTTTTTTTAAAGAAAGACAAACATAAAACAAAATAAGTCATAGCTGTGTTTGAAATAAGAAAAGACTTGAATGTTAGAGTAAAAACCTATGGGTCACTGACTTGGGATGTGACTCGGACTTGAGACGAATATTTGGTCTCACATCATTTGGACAGTGCCTACAGCATGGTTTGAAACTTCCAAACCATTTTGTTGTTCACTAGAAACAAGAAGCAGAACGAGAACTAAGCTTTAGAGATTTTCAAATGTAAAGTGCTCAGACCACAGGAAGTGAACATAATCCATGCTAAATAAACGTGCCTTTTCATAGATTAAAAATGTATAAAGGAGAATAAGCCAAGTCAAGTCCCAAGTCACAGAGAAACAATTCCGGGTCAAGTCCCAAGTCAAAGAGAGACAAGTCCAAGTCAAATCCCAAGTCAAAGAGAGACAAGTCCAAGTCATGTCCCAAGTCAAAGAGAGACAAGTCCAAGTCAAGTCCCAAGTCAAAGAGAGACAAGTCCAAGTCAAAGAGAAACGGGTTCAGCTCAAATGCCAATGTCAATGTCCTACAGTTCCAAGTTATCTACTTTTATTTTAAATTCTTTTCAAGTCTTTATATTAAATTGCTCACTACTGCTTGGATTTTTGCAGTTTGAGTTATTTTCATAAATTATCCAACTATTTAAAATATCACAAATGCAGAAGTCAGAAAAAGGACTGGGTGATTTGGAAGAAAAATGTATAATCTGTCTCTTTGACTTGGACTTGTTTCTCTTTGACCTGGGACATGACTTGGACTTGTCTCTCTTTGACTTGGGACTTGACCTGGACTTGTCTCTCTTTGACTTGGGACTTGACCTGGACTTGTCTCTTTGACGGGACTTGACCTGGACTTGTCTCTTTGACGGGACTTGACCTGGACTTGTCTCTTTTTGACTTGGAACTTGACTTGGACTTGTCTCTCTTTGACTTGAGACTTGACTTGGACTTGTCTCTTTTTGACTTGGGACTTGGGACTTGACCTGGACTTGTCTCTCTTTGACTCGGGACTTGACTTGGACTTGTCTCTCTTTGACTTGGGACTTGACTTGGACTTGTCTCTCTTTGACTCGGGACTTGACTTGGACTTGTCTCTCTTTGACTCAGGACTTGACTTGGACTTGTCTCTCTTTGACTTGAGACTTGACATGGATTTGGGGACAGAGAAACTAGCAAAACAATAACTTGCGATTCTCTAAAACTCTTCTAAAAAGTTCCTTTTTATGTCAAAAGTACACAAGAACCACGCGTTCCAACCGTTCCTATGCATGTCCGCCTGCCATTAGCCAACATACCGTCCAGTCTCTGCATCGGGCTGTGCTGCCGCTGCTCCTGCCGCCGTCTCCCGCCTGCCTGCTCCCCTCTGTCTCTCTCTGTTTCTCTCGGTCCTGGTCCTGCCCCCCGGTCCCGCCTTCTCTCTCCCCGCGCGTGCTCTCTCTCGTACGGGACCTCACCGCTATGATTTAGAAGTTCAGGAATCCCATGTCACGTCATCGAGGGGTGATGTAATGCTGCTGTAAATAGATCGTATTGTAATCTCGCTCCAGTCCAACGTGGTTCCTCTCCGGAGCTAGTCCCCTCCACCAAACTTCACACCGCAGCGGCACGAGGGACCGAGGGACGCACTTTCGACAACTTTATCGGAACTCTCGCGGTTTTAAAACACTCCGACTGCAAACTTGTTGTTGTTGTGGAAGTTGAGCCCGGTGCATGGTTCGGAGCGGAGGCACATTTTCAGGGGGTGTGACAGTGACAGGCGGCGGGACGGGGCTCGTACAGCTGTGGAGCGGACGCCCGGACGGAGAGGCTCGTTCCCCGGCTTGGACCTGTCGCGGCTGACCGGGGGCTGGAGGAGGAGAACCGGGACATGTGCCTGGAGCTGACACGGCGGTGGTTGTTGTTCGGGCAAAGATTTGAAAAGCTTCCGAGGACTAAAACTGGACTAAGCTAAAAGGTAAGGCTAGTTGTTTTTTTCAGTTTTTGGCAGGTGTTACAGTGTAAAGTGTTCGGTAGAGTAGCTTTTAAGCTAGTTCTCACTTTTATTAACGTAAGAGGTTAAATAAAAAATACGAATAAATAAATTTGTTAATTAATAATAATAATAATAATAATAATAATAATAATAATAATAATAATAATAATAATAATAATAATAATTGTAAGCATCAAAACCTAACTTTATATTGTATAATTGACTACATTTCCTTCCTTATTGTAGCAATATATTTTTCTCAGAATATGATCTCATATTTTGTTTTGTGAATAAATTAATCAGTTAGGTCTTAGTTACCGTAGGCCTACTAACTAATCTGAAATGTCCCTTCACTCTTATAACAGTTAAGGGTTGCATTTAGCTATATTTTGCATCCAACACATCTTTATTTTGTGCTTAAAAAAATGTCTTTCTCTCTAACAAAAATGAGCTTTATGAATATTTAGCTATAGCTGAAATAGTAGTAGTTAGTAATGTACTAAGAATGTGTTCATTTTAACTACAACAATCCTGTTTATTAGCCAGGCTGACGTCAGTCTTTAGCTTAATATTTTATTTTACATAGCCTACCATAAATGATAATGACTGAATTACAATAGACCATTGTTAACAGAATAAACAGGCTGTATGAAAAATCTAAATAATTTGATCAACAAAAATAATAATAATGATGAACAAACAAAGCAACATATTTAATTACAGTGTTGATTGTAACCAGTGTTACTCATTACAAAAATGTTGACATTATATTACAATCTGAGTAACTCACGTTACTTGCAGACAAATTAGTTGCTTTTATATTCTATTGAAAATGACACTTCAAAATCAAAACACCACTTAAACACTGTCCGTTGGCTTAAAGGAAAATCAAGTATGAGGTAAAGTGTTGTGATGTCACATTTCCATAAATGTATCAGTAATCTGGTGTAAATGTAACAAGATTAGTATTGTACAATGTCTTAACAAATGTGTAATTAGCTCAAAGTAGCTTACAGAAGTGTAACTCGGTTACATTTTTGAGGCAGTACAAATGCATTACATTTTTCTCTCTGTAACTAGCTATATATAATCTATTACAAGTTTACAGTAACTTACCCAGCACTAATTGTAACTCAATACAAAAGTAACTCGTTACTATATATTTCCTTTTAGAAACAAAGTCATGTAACTCATTGCTTCTGAATAACTTGAAAATTAATTGCATTGATATTCTGTTGAAAGTGTCACTTCAGGATCGAAACAGCAGTGAAAGAATCTGTGGTGCTTCTGGACTGAAAGGTCTAATTAAATATTATAATGAAAAGGATTTGCTAACTCAGAATTCTCGTAATTCAACAGTAATCAAGTGTAAAAGTAGAATTAGTTTTTTAAGTCTTAACAAATATACACTTAACTCTAAAGTAACTCAAAGCAACTGTTTCTAACATTTTAGAGACAGTAATATTGTCACACAAATGTATTATATTTTCATCCCTGTAATTAGTAATATATATTGTATTCCATTTTTACAGTAACTTGCCCAGCACTGCTTTAAACCCAACCTGGACTGCAACTAACAATTATTTTAGTAACTGAGTCATCAATTTGTAATTTTTTTTACAAAATTCCAGTGTCATTTAGTCTTTGTCTTAGTCATAAAACCTTTAATCTCAGCACCTGGCATTTCTGGAAGTTGTGTGCTAAGTAGTTCACTTATTTTAGCCCTAAATCCCCCAAAAAATGTGGATAGCAAAAATATTTTCTGTTTCTAATCATTTATACATTTGGCTGCTTCTGTAATGGTACTCTATGTAACTATTCTGACAGTGACTTGCTTGTTTTTATGATAATGCTGTTCTGGACTGTTGGCTTTAATCTTAGACTATCACGTTAAATTGTACAGTTTAAAAATACCTTGAGTAAAATGTATTGTTGCCGTGAGCCGATTCCAGGCCTCTCCACAGATCTGACCTGTGACCCACTCTGCTGATATCACCAGATAGTTTCCATGATGATAATAGATTTCCAAACTATTCTACAGACCAATCATATTTAATACAGATGTTTTTTATGGGTCTAGTCACATGTAAAAACTTTCACCTCGTGCTGCGACAAACTGATATTTGCTAATAATTTTATTTGAAATGATAAATCCATAACAAGGCTTGCAAAATAACACATGTTATTTTTGCCAGGGCCAAAACTGGAACTCATACTGTATTATAACTCATTGTTTCTAGAATAGGCCTGGGCAATATCGTGATAAAAATCGAATCGTGAGCTCATCCCTGTGTGTTTAAAGAAATCGTGATATCGGGATTTATCAATTATCTTTTTTTTCTAACTGACCTTTTCTCAGCCTCAGAATTGTCAATTTTTCTTACAGCAATATTGGGCTGTTTTTTGTTTTGTTTTGTTTTGTTTTTTCAAAGAATATTGAAGGTAGGGCTGGGCGATATATCGATTTTCTTGAAACTGTATCACGATTTCGATTAGACCACGATTTACAGATTTATTTTGAGCAAAAATAAAAATCTTTGGGGAAATCATCATACGCAGTTCCGTACTGAAAAACAGACACATTTTGGCAGTCTTTTTCTGTTAGTCAGCCATTGTAAAACGTTAAATATTGTAATTTCTGGGCTATAAGCCGCTACTTTTTTCTCAAGCTTTGAACACTGCGGCTTATACGGCAATGCAGCAAAATGATAGATTCTCATAGACTTACTATTAACAAGTGCGGCCTATATATGTACTTTATCATTTTTCTTACTTAAATCTAGTGGGTGCGGCTTATATTCATGTGCACTCAATAGGGCAGAAATTACAGTAAGTTAAAAGTTCATTTTCAATCAGAAAATTGTGAACTTTCTTCTTTTTCATTTGCCTTCATTTACATTATTAAGACGTTATGAATAAGTTTACAGAAATTGTGATGAAATCAATATGGTTTTAATAAAATTATGATCCAAATCTTATCTTAACACCCTTATCTGCTTGTTCAGAAAGTTCTCACTTTATTGTGATTGGTTACATTCAACATTCAAAGTATGAAAAGCTCGACCAATAGGAAGTGTGGATGAGAAATATAATCCCTAATTGAACAGACAGTAGGATTACATTGAGAAAAGGTGAATCACGATGTGACGATTTCACTAAAAAAGCAGATTGTCACTGGCATAACTTCATGATTCGATTTTTATCACGATATTGCCCAGCCCTATAGGTTGTGTTTTTATGGCCTTCTTTGTCAAGTCATAAAAGAGGTGACTTTTGGCTATTTTTCAGGTCTAAATTCAAAATATAATGGACTTTTAGCATATTTGTAGGTCTACAAGTTGATATTGATGTTAGAAAATGCTAGAAACTTGTTTTGTGGAGATCCACAATGTTCTAATTTAATGATTATTTTAAATATTTTTATTAAAGGATTGAGGTCACTTGTTTTGGGATTGATTGCTTGTTTTTTCTCTGAACATCTGGCAACACTGATCAGCCTATGACGGCTGGATCTAGACATTGACTGCGAAGAAGGAAAAGCATTTTGAAAATAGACAATTTAACAATTGTGATAAAATTAAAATCGTGATATGAAAATTGTGATATACATTTTTTGTCATATCGCCCAGCCCTATTCTAGAATGAACTAAAAAGATGTTTGCCTCTAAAATTGTCACAACTATCGATTAATCTAACACCTGGTGCCTCAACCTCCAACCACCATCAAGCTTCCATGTTGTAATCTTGACATATGAGACACTGGGCTCAAAGACATACAAAGAGTAACACTGCATTAGCTGCTTGAGGTAGAGAAATGTGTCCGCCATCTTGCCTCTACTCAGTGCAACGTGTTTGAATGGCCTCACGAAGGTTCTGCGAGTTTTATCAGTTGGAACTCTGAATACTAAATGGATTTTCACGTGTTTGTTGTTTTGCTATGATAAGGTACTTATAATTGGACCAGTTTTATCAGATATTGTGGGCCTACAAGCTAAAAACAATCAAAAGTAGTGTTATACTAACTGAAAGTCATATTCAAAACACAAAACACGTTTTTGTCTGAGAAATGAACTAAAGGTGGGGCAAAACAGAATCTGTCTAAATGTTTCCATGCTCTTGCACATGGCTAAAATCCAAATTCATACATTTTACAGCTTAAGAACATATTTGTACAGACAGCAAAGTGAAACAGGATTAGATCACCCAAGCTCAGCCAATCAGAGCGCTGCTTTTGGCTAATTCTGACAGCACACAGAGGTCTGATTTTGTCACAAAAACTGTATTTATAGTATGAAGAGAAGACAATACTTATTAAAGGGACTGTACCTGATTTTTCTTAAAAATGTAAACAAACAGAAATAATTCATTTTAAACTTCCTACTTCAGTCTACATGATTTGCTCACTTAGCTAATGCATTCTGAGCTTCAGAATTGTTCATCATGATGAGTTGTAATGTTTTTTCACAGCTGTTAGCAGCAAGGCGAGTCTCCATGCTAACAACAGTTAGCTACAATGCTAAAAACAAAAACAGACAAAGTTGGACACAAACGGGACATTATAAGACATAGACAGGACATTGTGGACTAATTTTCACCTGGATAGATACACTAACAACATACCAGTGTTAGGGGAAATTGCCTTTAAGTTATCTTGTAAAAAAAAAACGAGTACAGTCCCTTTAATTTACAACTAAAAATGTTTGGTACTCCAACTTTAAGTTTTTCTTTTTTAATACGTTTGATGAAGCATCACATAAAAAAAAAACATGTCCATTAGAGGTCCGTGTACCTGCTGGCCATTTGATTTTCGTTTTGAAATCGGAAAACGAAAAACGAAAAACGAACCGTTTCCCGTTTTTCGTTTTCCAAAATAAAATAGAAAATCAGAAAAAGGTTTGTTTTCCGATTTTGGTTTTAAAATCAAAAAACGGAAAACGGAAAACGAACCGTTTTTCGTTTTTCTATTTATATAATGTAAATGAAAAACAAAAAAGGAGAAACCAGTTAAAAGTGTTTTTCTCGTCTCTGCCGCCTCTCTTACTTCGGCTGCTGCCCCGGAAGTTGTTGACAGACAGACTTTTTTTTTTTTTTTTTTTTTTTACACTTTTAAACTTCAAAGGTTTTATTGCAATCGTGAATGTAAGAAATGTATGTTTAGGTAGTTTCAAATGTGTTATTTACAATAATTGTCATATCATATAATCAAATAAGAAGACCCACGGAGCAGCGTGACGCATTTCCTGGTTCTGGGAGACTGTTTACAATTGCACATCGTGGCTCGTCTAGACCGCTTGGTCTTCTAGTTTTTTTGTCTGACACAGGGGACTATTATACCTTCATTTGATTTATTAACTTTGTTGTTCAAGTATGATGCTGTAGAAACACGGAATCCTGCTGATGCTTATCAATTTGTCGTAACGTGGATACACGTGGGTTCATGGTTCTGTCTCGTACTGCGCCCCTCCAGCCAGGTAAGCTAAACGTACTCGTTTGCTGTGCCTTCTCTTGGTTTTATGTGTAATGTTTTGAACATGCAGCATACGTGGTTGTTGTGTGGGTTTTAGAGTAAACGCAGACACGCGATGTAGCTAATTTAATCCACATATGTCTGCGAGGTCGTGCAGGTGAGATTAGAGGGCTCCTCCGGACTGATTTGATCATGACGTGCATCAGTGTTGTGTCTGAATTTTCAGACCAAGTTTGGTAGCAGTGTTGGTGACATATAGGTGCGCACTTTCACCCAGGCGCAATGGCACAAGAGTTGGTGATGGTAGAACCAGCTGTGCGCATAGACGCTTTGGCACAAGAGTCGTTGCGCATAGGCCAATGTAGACCCGCTACAGTGTCCAAACCATAGACTGTATCTAAACGCGATACAAGCTTGAACGGTTTCCACGCGCGCCTTACGCAGTTTGTGGCTTTTCTATCACTTCGAAAGCTGAGAACTCTAGTCTGTGCATTGGTCTGGTACTGCGCCGCTTCAGCCAAATGGCACTTTGGTGGATACATTTGAAGCAAAGCCTAAGCGTCATGTTTGCCCTGTTGCTAGTCGGTGGTGTATCAGGAAATGTAATTAATTAATTGAATTAATAAATGGAAATCAAAATTAGGCCAAATTGGGTGAATCAAGTGCCCCATCTCCTGATCACACAGCAAATACAGCACTTCTCGTACCATCTTGCATTTTAAACAAACTAGATTGGGTTTTATTGTTGTGGATAATCTATTGGACCAGCGGATATTGCAGCATGTTATGTGTGAGAGGATCCTGAAAAATAAGCATGATTTTGCCGTAACAAGGAGGACTGCTTCATGTACTGGCAATTGGACAGACTGAAAGTCATATTCTAACTTTTAGAATATGACTTTTGAAAATGAGATTTGAGTCTATGTGCAGTCAAAGATATTTGAATTTTGAGACAAACTGTAATTTTTTTCCTGCAACTGAGATGTGTATTTCTGTGTTTCAGAGCGGTTGGCTGATCCTGATGTTGGATCAACTTCACAAAGCCCTACATCTGTATGATATGCTGAGAAATGTAAATGCAAACGCTGACTTTTGTCTGCCTCTTTTTGTTTGTGGAGAAGATCATAGGGTAGTCACATTAGTTTCAAAAATGTTAGTTGAATTATTTTTTTGTGCTGCAGAAGTGAATGCTTTGGCTTTTTCCAGGTGTATGCAGCCTCTATAATTCAAAAGGGTTCCATCAGATGCACCAGAGAAGTAAACGTCATGAATTTCTTTCTTTCAAGACATACAGGATTATGGTAAGCTAGTGGGTTAGAAAAAAATAAATCACACACACTCAAAGACAGACTACAGATTACTAACAGCTTTAAAGCCCACATATTGTTCTAATCTATAACACATTATGTGTAATCAAGTTATCAGTAGGCTTGACTTATCAAGTGTGTTTGTGAGAATATGTATTTTGGGTTTGAAAAGCTCAGTTTTTGCTATTACACTGAACAGAGAGATCTGTCACCTGTTTGATCACTCTCCATTTATTTATTTGTTTATTTGAATAGAGACAGATACATAAACATTGACTAACTGTCTGTAATACAGCAGTCCGATGCACGCATCATAGTGCTTTTAGCCAAAGCTAATTCGCAGCACTTGTCCCTAGAAGGGCTTTTAACAGACATAAAAATACAGAAAAGAGAAAGACATGAACACACAAAGAAAACACATTAATCATGAGTGCACTGCTGTTGCTGACACATCCAAAATCTAGTCCATTTTTTAAAAAGACCGAGCGTTGTTACAGATTTTAAATGAACAGGAGCATGTTCCATAGACCAGCAGGCCATCAATGCTGTGCATGTATAAGATTGCAGTTCTAATTTAAATGTAATATTTTTTCCATAATTGCACAATGAGACAGAGTTGAATGTGGGTACAAATTGAGCACTTTGGTATTTACATTTTCTTTGTTTATTGTAGAGGATGAAGTTGAAGATGATCAGAAGTTGACTGTTGGAGAAGTCATGCAGTGGATCACCGGCCAGGGACACAAACCCCGTGGCAGATTTCCACACATCTGTCAGACTCTACCACGATTGTGACTCTCTTCATACCATTTGCTTTCCCACTGTTAGTGCATGTATTCATACCATTATGTTTCCTGTGATACACTTGACTACACTGAACAAATTCAAACATGTCATGACTTCAGCACTGATGTGTGGGCAGTCTTGCTCTGTAATATAAAGAACTTTTTAAGTGTAAAATCTATGCACCATTTATAGTTCTTGTTCTACAGTATTTTCACTAGTAATGTTTACTCTTTGGCAATTTATTATGGAGTTTCTATAATTACCCAGTTTTGTAAACAGTGAGTAAAGCTCAGATAATGGTAAAATGCACTGAATGATTCTTGAACTTTAAAGTTAAATACAATCGGTATGTATTACTTTTGTCTGTATGCACATACCTTCCATTACATTGTCATTGCAAATAATTTTAATGTTTTAGAAAAAGATAACTTGAATCCATTGTTTGAGTAGACCATCTGTTCTACTTCTGTGCAAGTTTAGAAAAATTTGTTAAAAATAAAAACTATCTTTTCATAGACCATTGTTTTATTAGAGCAAAACAGTAGTTAGTGCATGTTCAAACACCCAATGTTTTGAACCATGGACGTATACAAATCTCTTTTATACGTATCAGATGGAGCAAGTGGATTGAACACTGATGTTACAGCGTCCAAACTGCTGAAGTAGGCATTACTCCAAAAGGTTCATCTGTGACACCCTCAAAGGGCTCCCAATCTCTTCCAAACATCTCAATGTTCTTCTGGGTAAAAAAAAAAACAAAACTCTGTTAGAATCTTAGTAATAAAAAAAGAAAAGAATATATGATAGTGGCAAATCAAAATGAGTAAACTTGGGATAAATGTCATACTTCATGCTCAAGGCTAACCAAGAAATATAAAAATGTCCACAAAATTACCAAGTTGGGGGAAAATGTTTTAAATCTAAAATCATAGAAACATTTTTGCTACATTTCAGAGAAATTGTAAGTTAAATTTGTCTTTTGCACTTTGTGCTATATTAAGAATAAATGAAGAATTGTGCTTTGTGTATTTAAAATGGAGATGTGCTGGTAAAGTGGGATAAGTAAATACAGAATCAGGTCCACAGAAGGACAGATAGAAGATGCAAAAAAGAATGCTTCAATTGTAACCTGACAAACCTGCAAATCATTTTCAGTTTCACCATCAGTGCTCTGCATGTGACCCATAAGTCCATCTTCAGACTTCAAAGGATGATTGTCCCACCCTTCTGTGAAAGCATGAAGTGCATTGGCCAGTCTAGGCAGAAGCATCTAATGGGGACAAAACAAATGCAGAGCATCAGAGAGGTGCAGAGCATCAGAGAGACTGTCCTCTTCAAGAGTGTGACACCTGTCCAGATATCCCGCCACAGTCTTTTGATTCTTGAAAGAAAATGCAGTACCAGTGAGAATGAACATGATAACTGTAGAGTTTCAATAATTTGACTTTAGACATCATTATGTTAAAATCGTGTGATTCATTTGTCTTCTCCATATTATAAAGCGGAATTAACTGGATACATTTCAGTCATTGTTACCCCCACAGTGTATCAGTAGACTACTTGTTTATCATTATGAACATAGAAACAACGTTTAACCTTTGAGTAGTGCTTCAGAAATGATACTGATAATGAAAACTTCTTTCAACATTCAACATTCTTTATAAACAATAGTGACATCACAACATTCTACAGGGCAATGATCTAAACAAAACCAAAATAAATATTGTTTAGATCATTCAAAAATATTACAAAGCAACTGAAATGCTGGACAAGTGTATCCAAATGTCTATTACCATTGTTCTCTTCAGGTTTGGGGGTTGTGTTGGTGTGAAAGACCGTAGCAAAACAAGACAACTGAGGCACTCTGGGATTTTTACTAAAATAATAAAGTCTTTATCACACATGGCAAAGGATTAAAAAACGCCAGCGTGTTTCAGCCTGCATGAGGTTAAAACACGCTGGTGTAATAAAGATTTTTATATTTTCCCTGAATTCCCTGAGTGCCTCAGTTTTCTTGTTTTGCTTTAAGAATTGTTTAGATTGTGTTTTGTGAATGGGTCTAATCAGTAATAGAAAGCACTAAAATTAAATGACTAGAGATATTAAAGTACAATGTTATTAACAGGAAAAACTGGCCTCAATGTCATCATCACTTTATACAATTTAGCAAATAATTGCCACAACAGCTTACAAAATACCTCTGATTGTGTACGTTTTTTCCGGCAATGAAGCTCCCTCTTCCAGTCCTTTTCATATGGAACATAGTTTCTGCTGTCGACACATTTTCCACACCTTCATCACCTCTGACCCTATAAAAGTAGTAGCAATAGTACTGTAAAGAGGGAAGTCTTATTATACTGTATCTACTGATGAAAAATAAAAAATGCAACAATACATATTAGAAGTATAGACAAATTGTACCTGGAGAGCCAACCAAATGTATCCACCGCCTGCAGAAAAAAATGTAAGAGCAGTCCTTGAGCATCTGTTTGTGGCTGGCTCCAAATACATGATCTGCAGACAATAACAATATCTTGTACTTATTGTGTAGTACATACACAAGATTTTTACAAAACGAAAAGTGAAAAGTCTTACCTTTCTGGAGAAACCATTGATTACTCCAAATATGACAATGTTGTATCTGAAAAATAGTCACAATAAAACATAATTTCTTTTTATACATATGAATGGATAGTTGGACAGATAGCTAGACAGACAGAGACATATACCGAGACAAAGACAGAGAGAGAGACACACAGAAACAGACACACATATAGAGATAGAAAATAATATTTATTAAAAGAATTACCTGATAAGCTTGTGGTTAGTGTCCACATGTACAAGGAACAATGGGCGTTGTACGCATGTCCTTCTGACAATACAAGTTGTATTTGATCCAAAACTCCAGGAGCATCAACTCTGTGCATGGACTGTGTTCCCACTGAACTGTGTCCTTCTGCCTGCAGAGAAGACAACCCTTTACCAATCTATACCCTGCATAAAGCAGGCCTTGTCTATTTTATATTGACAGGACTGCATTGTCCAGTTCTGTGTCTGTCAATCTGCTGTAAGTTGCTCTTGTTGATAACTTCACACGTGCGTCTGAAAATGGTTGACTCACTGCCACCAAGCAAGTGTGCCATACATCTGCTGGCATAGAGGATAACAGTAGATGCAGATGAAATATGAAAACCTCCTGAAGTCTTTGATGCCAGACGTCTCATTATTGCATCAACAGCTCCTCCTGAAAGCAAAAACAAAACAGTGCTTACTACAGAGATGGAATTACTTTAATCTCAGCAAATGCTTAGCAGTAGAAAAAGTAGAATTTTTATTATTGCTATTATTAAGCAATATACAGTCACACACACAAAATTAAATAGATGAGAAAACAATTCTTCATATTTGGCACAAAATAGGCTACAGACTGTAGGTGGCACTGTAAAAAAATTCAGTAAGTACTGCAGGAATACCTAAATAGAAATCAAAATTAGGCCAAATTGGCCTAAGATTACTGTCAATTATGATTTAAAAAATGTGTACATATTATTTGTATTAGTGCATGACATATTTTTGTAAATTCATGATCAAGAGAATCTCTAAAGACATGGCGTTTTGTGTTTACAATATTATCACAATATGTGTGTGTGATTTCTTAAAGAATACAAATGTGTTTCTTCTTCTTTCTTCAGCAGCCATCAAACTGAAACTTGATTCACCCAATTTGGCCTAATTTTGATTTCCATGTATTATTTTTTCTGTTTTCTGATACACCACCGACTAGCAACAGGGCAAACATGACGCTTAGGCTTTGCTTCAAATGTATCCACCAAAGTGCCATTTGGCTGAAGCGGCGCAGTACCAGACCAATGCACAGACTAGAGTTCTCAGCTTTCGAAGTGATAGAAAAGCCACAAACTGCGTAAGGCGCGCGTGGAAACCGTTCAAGCTTGTATTGCGTTTAGATAAGTCTATGCGCACAGCTGGTTCTACCATCACCAACTCTTGTGCCAGTGCGTCTGGGTGAAAGTGCGCACCTATATGTCACCAACACTGCTACCAAACTTGGTCTGAAAATTCAGACACAACACTGATGCACGTCATGATCAAATCAGTCCGGAGGAGCCCTCTAATCTCACCTGCATGACCTCGCAGACATATGTGGATTAAATTGGCTACATCGCGTGTCTGCGTTTGCTCTAAAACCCACACAACAACCACGTATGCTGCATGTTCAAAACATTACACATAAAAGCAAGAGAAGGCACAGCAAACGAGTACGTTTAGCTTACCTGGCTGGAGGGGCGCAGTACGAGACAGAACCATGATCCCACGTGTATCCACGTTACGACAAAGTGATAAGCAGCTGTAGGATTCCGTGTTTCTACAGCATCATACTTGAACAACAAAGTTAGTAAATCAAATGAAGGTATAATAGTTCCCAATGTGAGACAAAAAAACAAGAAGACCAAGCGGTCAAGATGCGCCCCGATGTGCGGATTGTAAACAGTCTCCCAGGACCAGGAAATGCGTCACGCTGCTCCGTGGGTCTTCGTGGCAATTATTTATTAATGACAATTATTGTAAATAACAGATTTGAAACTACCTAAACATACATTTCTTACATTCACGATCGCAATAAAAACTTGAAAGTTTAAAAGTGTAAAAAAAAAAAAAAGTCTGTCTTTCAACAACTTCCGGGGCAGCAGCCGAAGTAAGAGAGGCGGCGGAGACGAGAAAAACACTTTAAAATGGTTTTTCCTTTTTTGTTTTTCATTTACATTATAAAAATAGAAAAACGAAAAACGGTTCGTTTTTCGTTTTCCGTTTTTTGATTTTAAAACCAAAATCGAAAAACGAACCATTTTCTGATTTTCTATTTTATTTTGGAAAACGAAAAACGGAAAACGGTTCGTTTTTCGTTTTTCGTTTTCCGATTTCAAAACGAAAATCAAATGGCCAGCAGGTACACGGACCATTAGACCAGTGGTCCCCAACCTTTTTCTTGTAAGGACCGGTACAGTTACAATTTTCTTTTCCAGGGACCAGTAGAGGTTAGGTAGCGGCAATAACAACAACGTAAACTGCATACAACCGATTATTGTGCATATTTTTAGCTCTTTTTTGCTTGCATTTGCTGTTTATTTGGTTAAATGGTATAATATTTTCATAGTAAAGCACAAGGAAGTAGTGATAAACTATAAAATAAAAAATAAAGTACATTTTAAAAGATCCTCTGGGCCCGGTAGCAGATGGCCCGCGGACCGGTTTTGGGCCCCGGACCGGTGGTTGGGGACCCCTGCATTAGACCATAAAACAAGCAGATAATCCTTAAACATTTTGCTCATTGTAGATAGGACTGTGGATTCAGTAATAGAAGAGTCTCTATTCTGTCAAAATGAACAAGTTCTGTTTTTAAAGGCCTTTCACTGCAACAACAGCACATTTTCTTTGACATGTTTGTATTGTAACAGACTGATCATTTATAGTGATATTTATCACAATATCACAATAGCATTAATAAATACACATTGACGTGTGATGTGTATTTCAGTGCATTCTTTTACTTTTTTCAATGCATTCTTCTACTTTTAAGACCACAATAAATAACTAAACTGGCCGAATTATACATGGGTAACAGTAAAGTGAACTTTATTATCCCAGAAGGAAAACTGGTCCTCTGTATTTTCTCATATCTACATGTGTGACGTTAACAAAACATTTGTGTGACACAGTTATGATTGATTAAATCGCAAAACTTTCAAAGCAGCATTCAAGTACATCACACTGAGGAGAACGAGCGACCGATACTAAAAAAAATGTATATCTTGATCCATTTTTCTCATATCCCAATAACAGTATTTAGACGATAACATGTCAGTCCAACAGTAATGTGGTAAAACACGTCTTAAACTTTTTTTTTTCAGGTTTAGTAGGTTGCATTCGTGTTGAAGAATTTGATGTCATTAGTCCTAACAATTGACAGAGTCAGTTTTTGCCATGAAATTTCTTGCAAAAGTCTTTTCAAGCATTTTCACTCTGATGATTTATAAGACCACAGATCCATTCACTTTTCACACTGCAACAACACTAACAAAACAATGCATTTTTAGCTGCTAAACATTAGATATTATCGTTGTGTTGTGATCAGGAGACATGTTCCATTTGACACACAAATGTGAAATGTTTGTAAAATGAATCACAGAAGTGTAGAAATATTACATTTATAGCCTGTTGAAAGTTCTCAGCATTTATTTTTGTAGATTTTTATGTTTAATTGTTTTTTTTGTGTGGCATTTTTACTATAAACGTTATACTTGATATTGTATTTATTTTATATCTTGAAACCAAAGACATATACAATCCAAAATCTCACAGCAGCAGATCTGAAGTGATGAATCAGAAAAAGTGACGTGAATGTTTCTGTGTGACTCTGTAAGAAGAGGCCACATGCTGCTGTTTACCTCTCTCCCCCTCTCCCCCTCTCTCTCTCTCTTTCTTTCTCTCTCTCTCTCTTCCTCTCTCTCGGTCTGTCTCTCTCTGTGTCTGCCCTCCCCTCTCTCTCTCTCTCTCCCTCCTCTCTCTCTCTCTGCCCCCCCCCTCTCTCTCCCTCCTCTCTCTCTCTCTCTCTCTCTCCCTCCTCTCTCTCTCACTCTCTCGGTCTGTCTCTCTCTCTCTCTACCCCCCCCTCTCTCTCTCCCTCCTCTCTCTCTCTCTCTCTGCCCCCCCCCCTCTCTCCCTTTCTCTCTCCCTCCTCTCTCTCTCTCTCTCTCTCTCTCTCTCCCTCCTCTCTCTCTCTCTCTCTCTCTCTCTCCCTCCTCTCTCTCTCCCTCTCTCTCTCTCCCTCCTCTCTCTCTCTCTCTCTCTCTCGGTCTGTCTCTCTCTCTGCCCCCCCTCTCTCTCTCTCCCTCCCTCCTCTGTCTCTCCCTCTCTCTCCCTCCACCCTCCCCTCCCTCTCTGCCCCCCTCCTTCTTTCTTTCTCTCTCCCTCTCCTCTCTCTCTCTCTCTCTCTCCCTCTCTCCCTCCCCTCCCTCTCCCTCCCTCTCTTTCCTCTCTCTCCCTCCAGCCTCCCCTCCCTCTCTGCCCCCCCCCCTCTCTCCCTCTCTGTCTCTCTCTCTTGTCTCTCTTTCTATCTCCCTCCCCTCTCTCTCTCTCCATCTCTCCTCTCTCTCTCCCTCTCTCCCTCCCTCTCTCTCTCTCTTCCCTCTCTCTCTTCTCTGCCTGTCTCATGCCTGACGTCATGTTGTGATGATGTAATGGTCCTGACAGAAGGTTTGGGTGTAAACGTGCTGACTCGGCCTCTGGAGACAAGCTGCTTTTATGAATGAAATGAGCCTAGCGCTGGTGGAACATCATCACTTTTTTTGTTTTGGCATCTATGAATATAATAAATAATACATTTGGACAACTTTAGCTATAAAAAAAATAATCTCAAAACATCAAATATTTACTTGAATCAAAGTGGTTGTGGCCTCATTTACAGTAAAGAGAATTGGAATGGCATTCGATCAGACAGTAAACAGTCATATTTAGTGTTCATATTTGAAATGTTGTGTTTTCTGAGGCTCACAGAGAGAGACCTGAACGCCTGTGTGCAGCAGTGCAGAGTATGAAGTCACCGGGCTGAGGTAAACGCGGGTCGGAGCAGGTCCCGGCCTGTCGGGACAACAACACGTCACCTCCTCCATTCAGCCTCCATTCATCAGCACCTGGGTTAAACCTGAGAGAGAGCACATACGCAAGCTTATCTAACACCAGGCACGTACGTAAGGTTATCTAAGAGCAGACATACAGGGGGATTCAAACAACAAAATGTATCAGTGTCAATCTTCAACATGCATGCTTTAGAACGGAGGAAAACAGACAGGTAAAGATGCAGTATGTAGCTTTTTCTGGAAGCATGACTGAGAATGTTCCTTAAAAGCAAAATTTTATGTTTCTCTGGGCTTAAAACGATCTTGCAAACTAGCTTTGTTACAGTTACATCGGGCTCACACACTGCCTCCAGATCCACATCCTGATCTAGATCCATCTGGGTCTAGATCTAGATCAGGATGTGGACTGGAGGCAGTGTGTGAGCCCGATGTTACTCAGGGCGTTTACATGGAGCCAGGAAAACCGGTTAACTAGCCTAGTCAGATTTAAACCAGTTTTCCAAAGCTCACCGGGCAGACCTATTGAGGAGCCGTAAACCGGTTTTCGGAAAACCAGTTGGCGCATGTGGTCCCGACCAATTGGAGTCTGATTTCAGACTCATGTAAACAGACAATCGGTCTGCAGCTGGACAAATGTAACTGAGCATGATCACAACCCCTGTCACTGCACATTCAGCAATATAGTTAACATTTTTACAACAGAAAAGCTCCTGCACAATGTGGAACACACAGTCACATGTTTAACTAGGCCTACATGTTTAACACAGATCAAAATGTTAAACACAATCTCAAAAAAGGTCAGTGTGTAATTTTACACACAATATATCAAACACTTATTAAGAGTAAACAATGTTTAGGTAAATCAACACAATGCGGTCTGAATCATGGAATAGTGAATCTGAAACAACAGGACCAGTCTCTCCAGGGTAATGGGTTAACTCTCTCTCATGTAAACAGGAGCATAAGTGGTCCAATCGGTTTGAGGGAAAAAACAAATAGAGTCCGGTTTATATCCTAGTCTGATTTCCCTGATCATGTAAACGCAGTGACTGAGACCGGAGTATGCATGTGTATGTACAGACTCTTCACAGGGCTTCACTCTCAGCTGGGGACTTCACGCGATGCCTAAACTTACCCCTTACATCTAAAGAAAATGTCCTCTCGTGTTTTTTACACTATGAAATCTTGTGTCATTTTACGCTTTTTCACGCTTTAACATAAGTACGCTGGTTTTGTGTTGTGGTATATGTGTGCTTTCTTGTGAGACTGTGCACATACTGTTTTAGCTTCTACATCAGTGTTAAAGTCACTGAATTGTAGCCTATGTCTGTAGCCAAGTTTCTGTGTATATCACAAAAATACACAATTTATATCATGATTGATATGATTTTGTTTTGCGATATATTGGATATCATGAACAATGTAATATTGCCCTGGTTTACGCTGGATTAGAGATGCACCGATCCAGCTTTTTCAGTTCCGATATCAATTTCAATACTTTCAGCCCGATCTTGCCCTTTTGTTCTAGCCGGTCTTAGCCTTGGTCTTAATTATTCCTCTGTTGGCCACTAGTGGCTCTCTCCAAGCTCTATACACTGTCAGTGTAGAAGGTGTGGCTCCAGCCAGATGTGAGGGTGCAGTTTTTTTCATTGAACCTGACACATGCTCACGCCTGTGACAAGTGAGCAGCTGCTTTAGGATCACAGGCAAAAGAGAACTGTAGCAGCAGCTTCAGTTTAAAAAAAAAAAAACTGTAATAATAGAAATCTATTTGGTGAAAGTCTATGTACTTGACAGACTTTAACAACTTTGTCTAAAAATGTGTCTTTTCTTTTACATAAAGCTTGTTGACTTAATAAAAAAGATAATCAGATGTGAGAGTGAACATGGGTCAGTGTGAATGCTATGGAAAGGCCAAAGAGGCCATCATGTATTTTTTGAACCATTTTTTATGTGTCAACGCGTTAAAGAAATGTTGGCCTCATTTTTAGACAAAGTTGATCAAGTCTGTCGAGTAAATAGACTTTCACCAAATAGATTTCTATTATTACAGTTTTTTTTTTTTTCAAACTGAAGCTGCTGCTACAGTTCTCTTTTGCCTGTGATCCTAAAGCAGCTGCTCACTTGTCACAGGCGTGAGCATGTGTCAGGTTCAATGAAAAAAACTGCACCCCCTCACATCTGGCTGGAGCCACACCTTCTATACTGACAGTGTATAGAGCTTGGAGAGAGCCACTAGTGGCCAACAGAGGAATACTTAAGACCAAGGCTAAGACCGGCTAAGACAAAAGGGCAAGATCGGGCTGCATGTCTTTAAGTATCTGTTGATACCCGATATCAATCAATACCAATATAAAGACTGAAAGGTCTTATGTTTTCTTCATAAAACATACCAGAATCAGAATCAGAAAGAATTTTATTGCCATTGTCAGTGAACAAACAGAATTCACAGACTAGGAACTTGTTGTGGTGCTAATGTGCAACATATAACACAGAAAACACAAATAAAGATAAAGAATCTAGAAGTAAAAAATATCAAATATAATAAAAATATTTAAAATCAAATATAAGGGCATGCAAAAATAGGCCAATAAAAATTAGACAATAAAAATATACACAGTAATCAGAACAATAGTGCAATCTGTCAGTGCAAGAGAAAATACTAACATGAATGAATAAAGTGACAGGTGATGATATGACTGTTAAAGTGACAATGCAGGAGATCAACAGAGTCGCAGGTTTATAGAGTGTTCATGAGTCCAACAGCAGAAGGAAAGAAACTGTTCTTGTGGCGTGAGGTTCTGGTCCGGATGGACCGTAGCCTCCTGCCCGAGGGGAGTGGCTCAAAAAGTCTGTGTCCAGGGTGAGAAGGGTCAGCTGCTATCCGGCCTGCACGCCCCGAGTCCTGGAGACGTACAGGTCCTGGAGACGTACAGGTCCTGGAGACGTACAGGTCTGGAGACGTACAGGTCCTGGAGACGTACGGGTCCTGGAGACGTACAGGTCCTGGAGACGTACATGTCATTGAGAGATGGAAGGCTGCAGCCAATCACCTTCTCATCAGAGCGCACAATGCGCTGCAGTCTGTGTCTGTCCCTGACTGTGGCTCCAGCGTACCACACGGTGATGGAGGAGGTGAGGATGGACTCAATGATGGCATTTAGTCCATCAGCAAGACATTTGGTCATATAGTGCTATGTAACTTATTTATGGTGCAAGCACATCTTAACTTAATCTGAATAAAATGTCTAAACAAAATGGGACATTCTGGTTCAACAACAGCCAAGAAATTTGTCTCATTTTGTCCAATTAAAGTCACAATTATGATATCTATCTTAACTGATATCATGGAGACGATAATCAATCCAGCAAAATGTCCTGGATCGGCACAGATATCCGATCCCAGTATCGGATCAGTGCATTATTACGCCGAATGTACACTGACTGTGAGGCAGGTTCGGGTCGGGACACAGGCAGGTTTGTTGCAAAGTGCCTGTTCCACCAGATGCTGTCAACTGTGGTCCGATTTCGTCCAAAGCCACGCGGATTCACGTAAATTACCATGAGAATTCCGGTATAATTAATTAAAAACTGCACCAGGTAAAATAAACTTCATGCAGATTCTTTTCGCAGACCCGCGCAGGTCCCGCACTCACATCCGCACTCCTCGGAGGTCCGTGTACATGCACGCAATGATTTTAAGCACTTTCTAAGTTCTGTGAGACCCGCAAAGGTCCCAACTCACACCAAACTCGCATTCAGTGTGCATCCAGGATTAGTGAAAAAATGTGTGTCTTCTGTTTGTTTATTTATTTATTTAGTTAGTTAATTAGTTAGTTATTAAGATCCCAGTAATTTCTGAAAATGCAGTTGCTATAAGGTCTTTTCAGATTCTAGATTCTTCGTGTTAGCCCAAATTAGGAAGAAACGCACAATTGTCCGAATAAGACTGCTTTTTCCATTTCTCTCATTGTTGATCAAATTATTCTTTACATTATTATTATTATTAAATTATTCTATACATTTCATTAGTTAACATTAAACTGTGATCGTCTCAGATTATGGTGTCTTTATAGTTTTAGTGAATGAGTTTGCAGTCTCCAGTATATTTATAATAATTCGGTGTGTTTTAGTGTGTGTCGGAGCTATACTTTAGGGTGATACTGATGATCTGGCAGCTTTTGTAGATTCTCACACTGGTCAGGCCTCTGTCAGTGTCATAAAAGTGGAACTATCTTTGGATTCTTCAGGATTTTGCACGCTGCTGATGGAATTGTTTTGGAGTGAGTGAGTGAGCAGCGCTGGATGAAAATTGCACTCACAAGTTAGAATGTCTGATTTTACCGTGCTGCAGATGTTGACTTTTTGATGAATAAACTGCACGGCAACATTATAAACGGTAAAGATGCACTGTGAAGGACCGCTTGTGTTTGTGTGTCCCTCCTTCACCCTCCTGAACCCGGTCCCCGTGTCATTACCTCTCTCCGGAATGTCTGAGTCTTCATGACTGACCCGTGTTAGCCAGTGGGCGGGGCATACCAGAAGAGGGCGGGGCCAGCGGGTCTTATTAGCGTGCCTTATCGATGAGTGGGCTGTAGAGGAGCACAGAGCATCACACACACGCTGTTATTAAGCAGAAGCGTGCTGACAGACAGACAGACAGCAGGGCCAATAGTAATAATGATAATAATAAAGATGGATGTGAAAGCACTTGTCCTAATAAAACGCCTGTTGTTTACCGTCAGATAAAAGGAGGAATGTGCAGGGAGAACAAACATGTGGTTAGCTGAGGGTCAGAGAGGTGCAGCTGGTCATGGAAGTGTCACACAAAACTAGGCTGGTGAAGTGAACTCATGGCACAGAGCTGGATCACTTATGGATTTTGAATGTCACATTATGACATTTTCATGTTATAATTATTTCAAGACAAAATATCACGATTTAGTCATCATTCACAATTACAACTATCTAACCCTGGGGTCTTCAGTCTTTGACAACAACAGAGCCGCGTCGGCCCAATTCAAAACTAAGTAATGTTTGTTTTGAATTGGTAGGGCTGGGTATTGTCAAAAACCCTCCGATACCATACATATTCCAATACAGGAGTCACGATACGTGTCCCTATTGACCCTATTTTGTCCCGCCTACTTTTCTAGGACATGCACTTCCTGTTCAGCTGCATTTAGCCTGTAGATTTCAGTCGATGGGTTTATTTTAACTACCATTATATTTAATTAAAATTGCCCCACAAGACAGACAAACAAACACGTTAGCTACCTTAACAGAGCTAAACAGGAAATGCATTTCCAAGCCAAGTGGGCGGGACAAAATAGGGTCAATACATGTATACAATTAACACAATACAAAACATGAAGATATATTTTACTGACCGAAATAAGAAAATGTCGAAAAAAAACAAACAAAAAACTATAGGGCTGTACTCAATGTATCGATACAGGGATATGTTGTGACAAGTTCAATATTGTGTTTTCACATTGTTTTTTGTTTGCCTGGAGAATCCAGCCTCACCGCTGCACCAGCGGATGAGTCTGGTCACCCCTCGAGTCAACTGGATTTCTAGGGCGGAACAAAGCTCACCTAACAGACAGCGGAGGGAACCAATCAGAGAAGAGCATAAAAGCTTCTAGTGCTGTAAGCTGATGGGATTTCTCTCGCGCTGTCATCTGCCGGTAAGGGCGGTCCCTCGAGCCGACTTGAACACGACTATTGACGCGATGTCTTTTTGGTAATTTAAAGCGGCATTTACCGGTGAATGGAACAAACTCGGTTTTCCGATGCGCCATGTTGTTTATCCTTCCGCCGCGCTGCCTAGATCCATGCGCGCTGCGCACAGCAGGGACGTTGTTAGCAAAAACCACGTGACTGAAATAGACGATTTTCATTGCACGGTACGATCTGGATTTCGAAGGAAACGCCCTTGGAGGGGAGGGCGACCAGACTGACATTTTCTCTGTTTAAAAATACAGAGAAATGTCATTCTGGATCCCAGGCAAGTTTTTTGTGTTTGATACAAGTGTCTTATGGCTAAGTCACTTTCAGCTCAACAGTTTCCGCCTTGCCTGGAAAATCCAGAAGATATATTAAAAATATATCGTCTGGTCACTGTGTCCTCTTTTGGATTTCTGTAGCCGTGATTGACAGATTAATTAGCCAATCAGAGACACGCATCTTCCGCAGTCTAAAAACAAACATGGCTGCTCCTGACGAAAAAGATACATGAAAAAAATATCACGTGGAACTGAAAAACATGGCGGATTTCTGCAGAATCAATGAGTGAAGCAAAAAACTATTTTAATGCGAGGTGAGTGAAGTTAGATTTTGGTCTAAATGACAGACGACCAATCATCTCCTTTGTTTCATCTGCGTCACGCTAATAAACTAACCTGATTGCCCGGTACGATGTAGATTTGATCTGAAACGCAGGCGGAGGGCGTGGTGACCAGACCCACTCTTCACAGTTTGCTGAAGTGTGGGTTCTGGATCCCAGGCAACCTTAAAGCAGCAGTCCAGTGTCAGAAGAGTCACATTTTTTTTGAGTTAAAGCATCCCGATACGTATCCCGATTTGTATCCTGATACTCATCCCTGTATCGATACGCATATTGTCAACAAGTTCGTCATGATATATCCCTGTATGGAGTACAGCCCTAGCCTATTTATCTTTATCTTAAAAGTGATGAACACAATATTTTGGTTACAGGGTTTTGTTGTTAGGGGCTCCCAGAACTGCATTCTATTCCCACTCATGCTTCAGTGCACAAATGTTGTATTTTATTTAGCAGTTATCACAGTGAGCAGCACTCTTCAATCACAGTGCATTCAGTTCCAGGACACACACAAATAAAACATCTGCAATAGTTTCTCCTCAAGTGTGTGACCAATTTTGTCAACTCAAACAAACTTTATGAATGAAAACAACTTTATGTGGAAAAATTTTTAATTTTTAATTTTTTTTTTTTTTTTTTTTTTATTATATATAGATTATTTTTCTGTAGGTTAAGACAAGACCATATTTAGTATTTGTCATTTTACATTCTTCCTGTGACAAATCAATATATTTGCAAATACCAATATCTAGATTCTGGATATCTTAATTTTGGCTGCATAACAAAGCTCACAAAATCATAAATTCACTTTTTTGCTTTTCTCCATTTCAATGTTTGTCAACCAGCGTACCGGTGAACACGGCAATACGAAATAAGCTTAATTAGATTTAATGTAATGATTTACCTTTTGGGAGTGTTTGGAACAACTATTTACAGCAAGAATGAAAGCAAAACCAATCACCATCACTATATATGAATTTAAAGATATTCGTCATAACTTTTCCAGTAAAAGGTTCTGACTCTTTGAATAACTAAATAAACTGACTGAAATGTTCCAAGAGAAGACACATTTAGCACATTTTGCCTCTCCATAGATCTGACCTGTACCACTTGACTTTGTTGGGTCCCATGCTTCTCTCTGTTCAGATAGATAATAAATGGAAGATTCCAAGAACAGCAATACCAAAAGCAACAGCTCCACCAGAAAAGCTACATAGTTCAAAGTTTAAAATGCACCATTTTTACAACCTTTCATTCTCTCATTCATTCTAAACATGCATGTTTCTCACGGTAACACAGGAAGAACATGCAAAGTCCACCCAGAGAGATCAGTAGATGCTGATTTGGTGGGACTTGGGATTCGAACTCACATCCTCTGCTACCCTGCACGATCACATTTTTGAAGTACCCTGATTTCCTTCACAAACTACAATCCAAGTCAACATCTCACGATCTCTCCATGTCACTGTGGGTTTTCTCTGAGTACTTCAGCTTCCCCCCACCTCCGAAAACATGCATGTTCAGCTTAACTGGTCATCACTGTAAATTCCCTTAATGAATGAGAGTCTCTAACCCTGCCACAAGTTGGCCACACTGTTCAGGTCGACCTTTTTACTAACAGGTCACAACTGTTCTGTGTTTTCCAGTGTGCTGTGGGACATGAACGAGCTCCAGGACCGTCCGTATGTGTGTGGGGCGCCCGGCTGCTCTCAGGTCAGTATCACGCCGGTTACTATGGCAACAGTTGTATTAAAAAAGGGTTATGTATAGATCTACTTATGCGTTTAGTTCAATATATTTACTGTTGTTTTTGTATGAGCAGTGTGATGTTTGAAAAGTTTTGATTTCTACTACTATTGTAACCACCTCTTTTTTCAAATGTGGTATTTTTTTTGTCAGAAGTCGCCGTCCAAAAAGACATAGGGACAGCAAATTTGTCAATGGCATGACACTGCTTAAAATATGGCTCAATCGAAGGTTTGCAGCAAAAATCAAAGCAGCAGAAGGAATAGTTTTATTGGTTGAAACGCCACTATTCTTCTTACACTTGTTATTTTGATATTGAGTTGTGGTAAAAATGTTTCAAGTGATTGCTCTTGTGTGCGTGTGCAGCGTTTCCAGTCAGAGGAGCACCTGAGCATCCACAGACACAAGCATCAGATGACCCTCAAGTTCCCCTCCATCAAGAACGACGCTGCCTTCACTGGTCAGACACCACACCTCACATCAGACACTTCACCTCACATCAGTCAGACACTACACCTCACATCAGACTGCACACCTCACATCAGTCAGACACCACAACTCATATCACCTCACAACAGTCTGTGCCCTCACTGGTCACACACTTCATATCAGTCTGTGCCCTCACTGGTCACACACTTCACATCAGCCTGTGCCCTCACTGGTCACACACCTCACATCAGTCTGTGCCCTCACTGGTCACACACTTCATATCAGCCTGTGCCCTCACTGGTCACACACTTCATATCAGCCTGTGCCCTCACTGGTCACACACTTCACACCAGCCTGTGCCCTCACTGGTCACATACCTCACATCAGTCTGTGCCCTCACTGGTCACATACCTCACATCAGCCTGTGTCCTCACTGGTCACACACCTCACATCAGTCTGTGCCCTCACTGGTCACATACCTCACATCAGCCTGTGCCCTCACTGGTCACATACCTCACATCAGCCTGTGCCCTCACTGGTCACATACCTCACATCAGCCTGTGCCCTCACTGGTCACATACCTCACATCAGCCTGTGCCCTCACTGGTCACATACCTCACATCAGCCTGTGCCCTCACTGGTCACATACCTCACATCAGCCTGTGCCCTCACTGGTCACATACCTCACATCAGCCTGTGTCCTCACTGGTCACATACTTCACATCAGTCTATGCCCTCACTGGTCACATACCTCACATCAGCCTGTGTCCTCACTGGTCACACACCTCACATGAGCCTGTGCTCTCACTGGTCACACACCTCACATCAGCTTAGCCATGGTGTTGTGGCTAAGCCTGTGCCCTCAGACCTTCTGGTCACCTCTTAAGTCTTCTCTGTGTGTTTCTGTCACAGCTGACACGCCCACTCCCACAAAGTTTCTCCAGAATTGTGACGAGGTGGGTCTGTTCAAGGAAATTGAAGAAGAGTTTCTTCAAGCACAAGAGGAGGAGAACAAACAGGTAACAAACTTTATGATCTACATGCTGTGTAGTGTTTAGTCACTCTAATGCGTTATCATTCCGGCCTGTTTCTCTTAACACGTCTGACTTAAATGGTCTAATATACAAACTAAAACTGCTTCTGAACTCTTTGGAGCACAAAAATGTTTGGGGTTTTTGTGAAGCTGAAACCTTGTAGTTTTAGCTTCTGAGACTCAGAGGATCTAATGATAAGTAAAGCTTTCTCCAAACAAAAGAAAAACAACATCTAATTTCTGCCTCAGCTGAAGGCATTTGAGGAAAAAAAAAAAGAGTTTTAGGAACTAAAAGCACTCAAAAAAAAAAAAAAAAAAAAAAAAATTAAGGAGCCTATGCAAAAGTCCTATTTAAATTTTTGAATTTTGGGACTTTTTTTTTGGTTGTAAATTAAGAGTAGAAACTGAGTCTGATTCATCCCAGAGGCTGATTTTCACTCTTAATGGCTACATTGTTCTGTTTATCTTTAACATTTGCAGGTACTTCACAGTTTGTTTTTATCAGATACTGAACAAAAAGGAATGTATCAAAAAAAAAAGGGAATTTAGGAGGGGTTTTAAAAGAGTGTGTTCTCTGAATCCCAACAAAATCTCCCATTCCAACTGCCCCACATGTTCATGACAAATATATGAGTCAAATCTGCCTGACGAGGTTCTGCAGTTTTGTACAAGAAATCAATGAACCAGTTTCCATTACTAATTTAATAAAACACTGATCTAACTCTTTTGAACACTAAGCAGTTAAAAAAAATCCTCATACTTTTCCTTTAACCTGCCACTGTTTCTTCCTCAGATGCTTCCTCAGAACGGGCCGTCGTGTATGAACCCGAGCCAACTCAAATGTCAGGGAGCTCCTCTGTCCCTGCAGCCCCTGTCCCACCCTGCACCCGCCCCACAGCACCACGCACAGGCTCATTCCCAAAGCTGCAACCAGCCCCACCACCAGCCCCACCACCCTCCTCACCACCAGCCCCACAGCCAGCCCCTGCAGCACCCTCCGGCACACGGGCCTCTGATGGGCCCCAGCTGCAGCCTGGCCCCTCCTCAGGCCGGGTCGGTCATCTCGCAGAACCACTCGCACTGTGGGTGAGTATCATGCCCTCTCAAAGAATGAAAGCTGGAGGTCTTTATTGTCATGCTGCAAAGTCAGAAATATTTCTTTAACCTCACTCTCACTCTCTGACAGTTGTTTTGGAAAAGTCATGGAAAATCATAAATCACAATCTGTACGAACCCTGACAAAGTGAATATCCAAATTCATTAAATAATCTCTGCTGCATTTACAGATTAGGAACATGTTTTTATAGGTATAATGAAAGTGGAGTGGACCACCCAAGCACAGCCAATCAGAGCACTGCTTTTATCTATCTGTGACAAATAAAATACCTTTACTTTTACTTCAGCTACTAGTCTCGCAGAACTGTAGATGGTTCCCAAGCCCCGGTGATGAAAGATGGCCGCCGCTTTACATCAGTGGCTGCACTCAGGGGTGCATTGTTGCGAGTTAGCTGGCTTGACATCAGCTAACTTCCGTCCACGGAACTTGTGCAGTTGTTCTTTCTCTCATGCAGACATGCATCAGTAGTCGACCGATCAGAGCGGGAGCTTGATAGAGCAAGCAGAGCTGTAGCCGGAGCTAAGGATTAAAAAGCTATTTTTAATGAAACTGAAGACTTTTGAACTGGGAAAAAGTTCATGATATGAAACTAGGAAAGATTTGTCATAAAGTCTAACCTTTTTGAAATGTGTAAGTGTCTGTGAGCCGAGCAGCAGCAGCAGTTTGTGATTGCATTGTGCTCTATGGAAATAATGCTTTCTGGACTGAACAGATTTTCCTGCTGCAGAGCCAATGGAGCGGCCAGTACCTTAACTCAAAACGGTGGTAAGCTAGGAATGTCCTATCCAGATATTTTAATAGATCCATGACGGTTCCCCAAAAAGGAGGAAGTGCAATCGCGTGAAGTCTCGTTCAGAACCAACCTAAGGTAAAGGGGGATTAGCTGATTTTCATGCTGCAGATACAATTTAAGTTTTAAATCCTTGGATACATGGTTAATATCGACATGTATTTATTTTGGTTGCAATTATGGCTTATAAACTTCTTTTTATAAACAACAAAGTGAAATTGGAGAGAATCACCCAAGCACAGCCAATCAGAGCGCAGCATTCAGCTCCTGATTAGAACTAAAATTCTTTATTATTCAATTCAGACAGGACACAGTGGTCTAATTTTTTCACAGAGTGCTGTATTTATCGTTGACCTATTAGTGGGAAACACAAAGTTTACTAATTTACAACTAAAAAACTTAGCTACCCCAACTTTAAGATTATTATTAGATGTTGTACCTTTAATATGTAAGCATACCTTATAGAAACGGCTACAATCACTACACTGCTTGTTACAACTGTCACGACAAAAAATTGTGACTGGCTAATGCAAAAAAGTCTGCACAGCCATCAGCTCCAAAATGTTTTATTGGAACACCCAAAGCATTACAGTATGTTTCAGGCACCAGCCCTTCATCAGACGTAAAAGCCCAGACACACCTGTATAATCAAGGCATAGTCACATGGCTTAATTGAATGATTATGTGTGAACATGGTACATTAAATGTATACATATACAAACAACATCAAAGATCGAATGTATACATGTGTAAACATCTGTATACAATAATAAATGTCAATGTACAAAACAAAATTCGTCAAATATTGAAACACAGACATCAAGCCATCCCCATCATAAAGTGGTTCAATATTTTATATGTCCAGGCAAATTCTGAAGTTGGTGATCTTAAAACCACCACTGAAGGTGTACAAATAAATAACAACAAACCACTGCAGTGGTTGTACAACATGAAACACATATATACAAGCACCCACTGAATTTATGTTGATACTTATGTTAATAAATCACAGATACGGACGTAAGTCAAATTCTTCATTCATCCCTTTAGGGCTGAGTGTTTCCAAAGTAAAAATCCAGTAAGCTAAGTGTCTGCGTACATTGGGTGAGTGGATCTCTGATTGTAAAGCGCTTTGAGTGCCTTGAAAGGTGGAAAAGGGCTATATAAATATAGACCATTTACTATTTGTTCGATTCCCAGGTATTTTAAAGAGCTTGGGTGAAATGTAAGGCATATTTAGATTTGGATGTGGGTGTCTTCTCTTTGAAACTGACTAAAGCAAAAAAGTATCCGCCTACTAGTGTGGAAGGAACAAACCCCAATGGTGTGATGCCAGACAGTTTCCACCAAATGAAAAGAAACTTGCTGATGCGCCAGGTTAACTTTCCTCTGTGCACTATATATTGCCAAATTTCCAGCTGACCACAACAAGATGCAGTAGCGGTGGACAGAGGTGGACTGAAGGATAGCTCATATACAGAGAAGGGTCTACCTCACATGGGACTAGTCAACCATAGTTTAACCTTAAACCTTTAGATGTGGCCACATTACTGTAACTGAAGTACCAAAACAATGAAAGGTTGTATGGAGGATTTTCAAAAATTGTTTGTTGTCAGTCTTGGTCAACAGCTGCATAGATTTGTAACAGCCTTGTACTTATGCTAAACAAAAAAAAGAATTATAAAAATATATAAACTGTGGACATGAAGAGGCCTGTAAACGTTGACCAATTATATATGACTTCACTAACGAGGTACCTCGTTATCTATTCGCCTGTGAACCTGTCAAGCAAACCCTCAGTGTTCCTAAGTAACTCAGTGGTCCAGTTGCAGTGAAGAGCGTGGCCCAGGGAGGAGAAACACATGTGCATCGTTTGAAAAACAGCAAACACTTGTTGGATTTGAAAAATCCTCCATACAACCTTTAATGCATAGTTGTTTTTAGACAAACCAACTTCCATAAAAGTCTCGTAAAACCACTGTATCAGAGAAGTCTTCTCAGTCTGATTCTCTTTACAACAGTCTCCAACCTGTAGATTGAGAGCTACCAGTATCTCTCCACCTGCTAACCAGTTCCCCAAAGGATATGTATACTGTAATACACTTTATAACTCCAATTGTATTTATTGCATGTCTGTTTGTACTGAAAATGGATCTGTAGATGAGCTAATTGTGTCCACTTATAAAAATGTACTAGCTAATGTTTCATAGGCATGTTTCATAGGCATCTAACCACACATTTTGCTTCCATTTCTTGTGATCACTAAAAGTAATAGCTCACAGCCAGCTCTCGGTTATAGATCACTTCACTAAGCTGCATTTTCAGTATCTGTAAGTGTCTGTCCAAGGCTTAGAAATGTCATGAAAGCTCCTGGTAGAACTTTACATTAAAGTGACTATGACAGGTTGAACTGCTTTTTAATTTCATTAAAATGAAGTTAACAATATATTTAACATTTTCATATTTGATCAGAGCGTATCCATATCCAATTAAAATGTATTCATAAATAATGACATCATTCTAAAGTCAGCACCACTCTGCAATAAAATGAGCCAACCCTCCTCTAATGTAACAGACTTTTTTAACTCGACAACTCAAAATACACCAGATGCAACACACGTGCTGTATTTTGCTACATTTAAGTTTACAGGCTCATAAAGATGTGTTATGTGTGAGAAAATGTCCTCACTTTAAGACTTTGTTTAACTTCCTTTTCTTTTCAACACTTTTTCAAACTTCTCTGTGAGTAAATGTGACGTAAGCCTCAGTGTGAGACAGACATTGCAGCGAGTGTATTTTGGGTGTGAGTGCCGCCCACGCGCTCATCTGCAAAGACGTGGAATTATTCATTTTAATGTGGCCGTTTCTCAGTCTGGCCCAGTCTGTCCCGCCCATACTGTTTGCTGGATATTAGCGCCGTGTTCTGTCTGGCACACTATGGCATTTCTCTCTTAATTTACCACCTCTTTAATGAACTGAGAGGAGAGAAGAAAAGAGGGAACCAGACTCAAGAACAAAGTGTGTAAAACTAGTCTACCCACTCAAAGTCTCCGCCCTGTCGCCCGACCAGCAGACCCACAACTCAACACACACAAGGGATTTTATCAATGAAATTTGTATTGTTCACACAAAAAATACACTTTTATCTGGTCAATTTTTGACAACTAATCAGAGAGTGGAAAAGGGCTGGAGCCATACATCTTTGTATAGTATCATACTATCACAATATTTATAACCATAGATACCATATGAATTATGATACATGGTAAATTGTGATGTAATTTTACTATTTAGTGCAATCTTCATTCATTCATTTTCTTCTGCTTGTACCCATAAGAAGTTGCAGGTCACTGGAGCCTAGTGACTTTGGGCCTTAGGTGTGTGTGTGAACACCCTGGACAGTGGCCAACTTGTTGCAGGGTTAAGGGTATTTCACACCAACACAACCCCCAGTCGCTGTCGGTAGGGAGGAGCAACGCAGGGTCTGTTCACGTCTCTATGGGGCGCACTGGTGTGAAAGAACATTCAGACAAACACGATCCAAACAGCCAACAGTCGCCAAACAAATGCCGAGTGAGCATACGCGTGATGTAATGCTTGACGAAAATGACGAAACATAAGTTGCACGCAAGTTGTAGTTGTCAAAATTTGACGGCAAACAGATGTTTCAAGTCTTACCTCACGGATTAAGCTCAACTCGTATTTCCCTCCACAGTCCAGCCTTCGTACTGCGGTCCCCGTAACTCCCCCGTGTTTTCCTCGATCCAAATAGTACCATTCTCCTTCGTAGTTACGTCCCGTTGACCCCGTGTAAATAACAACAATCCATGCTCGGCTAAATACTGTTTTTCCGTAAGCGTCTTTTTCGGTTTTCCGCACTATATTCCTGAGCACTGATTCACTGGTTCTCCTGTGGCCACGGGCCAATCAAACAGCTGCATTTGCGGCAACTGGCGACACCGACTTTACTCTTCAAAAACCCGCCTCCACGACGTGCTCCGCGCTCCTCTGACCCCCGACAAACCCATTTACACCAAACACACGTGAGCCGCCTGTCGGCAAAAGTTGCCAAACTGGTTCAGACGGGCGACCCTCGGCTTGGTGTGAAAGACCCTTTAGAGACAGTCGACCATTCACTCTGTCATTCATTCACAAGGAAAATTCATAACCAAAGTAAGCATGCATGGAGGTGGGAGGAAGTCCCCGGAGGTAACACGGGCAGGACATGCAAACTCCATCCAGATCATGAGATGTTGACTTGACTTGACTCAGGAGTCGAACCCACGATCTGCTTATTGGAAATGCAGCTCTTTGTGAAAAAATGAGACCACTGTGTACTGTCTGAACTGAATAATAAAGAATTTTAGTTCTAATCAGGAGCCAAAAGCAGAGCTCTGATTTGCTGAGCTTGGGTGGTTCAGTTTCACATTCTTGTTTACAAAAAGAGTATTTTAGGCAGAAATTGCAATAAAAAATGAATACATATTAATATTAACCATATGTCGATGGATTTATGAGTCAAAGTTGTCAGATTTAAAACCTTAATCGTGTTTGCAGTGTGAAAATCAGCTACCCCACCTTTAACCACTCTGCTACTGTGCAATATTCTTCCCATATTAAAGAAATACATTTTGTTTTACCGTATTTTTATCAAGAATAAAACACTAAAAGGTTTGCAAACTTGTTACGAGATTTTGACTAGTGATACACCAATATCTGATACTAGGATCAGATATATCGGTGCCAATCCAGGAAATATAGCTGGATCAGATATCGGCTTCATGATATCAATTCAGCCAACATTCTAGTTGTGTCTTCAATTGGGCATAATGAGGCTTATTTACTGACTTATGTTGATCCAGAACGACTCATAATAAGTAGTTTAGTTGGGACTTGCTCTATAAATAACAGCTGCATAACACTATACATTCAAATTCATTCTGTTTTGAAAAGAACAAAAAAGCTATTTCAGTCCTTACAACAGTATCGGTTGACATCGAGTACAACAGATACTTAATTCCAAAGTATCGGGATCGATATCGGAACAGAAACAGTTCTGACATTTGACCTCTGCTAAATGTAGACAATAAGTTTGTTCTAGCTGATGCTTTCTGGATAATTCAAGTCTTTTGGTTTTTGTGGGCTAATGCTAACGGGCGATCCAGGAGATTTTGCTGACTCATGTATCAGCTCCATGATATCGGTTCAGTCAATATCCTAGTTGTGCCTTTAATTGGGCATAATGAGACGAATTTACTGGCTGATGTTGATCCAGAACAGCTAATAATGTTTGATATTTTAAGTGATTAAGTTGTAACTTGCTCTAAACAACAGCTACATAATACTATCTGACCAAATGTTTTATGTCTTGGCATTGGGTATTGGTAGATACTTAAAAGCCAAACTATTGGATTTGGTATTGGAACTAAGAAGCCTTGATGGGTGCATCCCTACTAACTAGAGCTGGGCGATATATCGAATTTTAGATAATATCGTGAATGTTGTTTTGAAGATATGAAAAAATTGAATATCGAGTATATCGTGCAATAAAATAAAATGAAAAGTTTTCAAAAAGAGCAGTTTGAAAATACTAAAAATAGCATTTTTTTGCTTCAACATCATTTAGTCAAATAAAAACTACGTGGTGTCAGCCAAATTGGTATAAGAAGTATTTCATAGAATTATGACACATTTTTTTTACATTTAAAAACCTTGTTTACCTGCATTTTTTCTGAGCGAATGATTATTTAGCCTGAATATTCTCAAGACATTGAGAAAGTACAAGTTTTGAAAAAGGAGAGTGTGTTTTTACTCGACCAATCAAAGTTCAGTACATTCATATTTGATCATTAAGCTTCAACTAATTTGTGTAAAGACATGTTTGGGATTTTTTTTGTTAGATTGAGATATTATCGCCTGAATATCGCAATCGAAATATGACAAAAAATTATCGAGATATCCATTTTTGTCAATATCGCACAGCTCTACTACTAACAGATGCTAGCAGTGGGGAGCTGGAACTATTTTTCAACTCTGGAAACTTAACCTTTGGAGTGGCCCACTTTTTTTTTTTTTATATCTACAAGTTTTAGCAAATAGAGTGGTTAAACTGCGCTTTGAAAGAATTGTATTTTCTGTACCCAAGTCTTGATGTTTTTTAATTTTATCTTTTAACTTTATTCCCCTGCTCCACCTCTCATACATTAGTATCTCATACACAGTAGTACTTAGTTTTTGTACAACGTGTTTGTCCATCAGCCGTTTTCACTCTTAACTCAGAGAACGGCTGAGAGTTGAGAGCTTATGGGACGTGGAGCGTGTTTTTGGCCTCCAGTATGTGTCGAGAGTCTTTGATTATGCGCCATGTGCTGCGAATCACATCACACACTCGAGGCTTAAGTTCAGCAGGCGGCAGCTGATCATCACTCATCGCTGCGCACATTTCCCTATAGGCTGCACGGCTTGGTCCCCCACCCTCCTCTCTCTCTTTCTCTTTCTTTCTCTCGCTCTCTTTTTTCTCTCCTTCTTTCTTTCTTTCTCTCTCTCTGAATTGTCATTACTCTTCCGATTAGCCAGCACATCATCGGTTGTTAGCATCAGAGTCGTGTTTCCTTCAATAGAAAGTGAATATCTTCTTCCGATTTGAAACGTGACGACCAGCCAAATGACTATGTCCAACCCAGTGTTTCCCAACCTGTGGTACATGTATCACTGGTGTTACTTGTGGTTACTTTTGATGGCACTTGAAGCTTGCCTATATAGGATCCAGAGCCCACGCTTCAGCAAATTGTCCCCCCACCGCCTGTGTTTCAGATCAACTCCACAAAGTACTGGCCAATCAGATTAGTTTATTTGTGAGACGCACATGATTGGTCGTCTGTCATTTTAGACCAAAGTCTAACTTCACTCACTTCGCATTAAATTATTTGGGTTTTTTTTTTGCTTCGCTCATTGATTCTACACAAATTTACATTGTTTTTCAGTTTCACGTGATATTTTTTCCATGTTTTTTTTTTTCGTCGTAAGCAGTCATGTTGGCAAACGATGCCTGTCTCTGATTGGCAAATTAATCTGTCAATCACAGCTACTGAAGTACGAAAGAGGGATACAGTGGTCAGACGATAGATTTTTATATCGTCTGACATTTTCAGGCAAACTTGAAGCCATCTGCAGTTTGAATATTTGTTTTATTTAGAGTCAAATCTGGCCATGCTTTGATCTGATTTAGCCTAATTTTAAACCATTTTGAGTTTATTTTCTTATAACAAAAGTTTCAATCTGATGGTACTTGGAAAGCCAGATATTATACTGTATTAGGTTGCTCTTTGTGTGAACCACCACTAAAAGGCTGACAAAAATTAATATGTGGATAATTTTTTGAAGTACTGTATCTCGATAACAAGATTCAGACGATTTTATTAGTCCAACTGTAAGGTGCTAAAAAAATGTCGTTTAACAGTTTTGTTCATGGTAATAGGTTGTGTTCACAATACAGAGTTTGATCTCATGAGTCCAGATGGTGAGCAAAAGCCAGTTTATCCAATAAACAACATTGTAATTTCAAACATGTCAACTAAACCCAATAACAGTTTTTTGTTTTTTTTTTTGCTGCTTGATCCCCATCTGTATTCATTGTTATTGACTGTATGTGTCTCATTCATTTGTTGTTCTCACTCATTCATCTGGTCTTTCGAACACGAAGCGCACTACTTTCAGCTGTCACATGACTCTCCCTCTTGAGTTCAAATAAGGGTCTGCAAAAAAGTCTGATAAAAATGAACTTTTGTAATAAATACTGGTCAAGAACCTTCTGACACATGCATATTTAGGGATTACTAATCATAAAACAAGTCTGGTTAAACTTGGACCCACATTAAACATCAAACAGACTGGATAATTTAACTTTTACAGCCCAAACTAAGGTTAGCATCTATATGGCTAACGGCTTTCAGTTATGAATGTTTTTTTTTTTTTCCCGGCTCAATAGTGAGTTTAAGCGACTCTTTTATCATCTTTCATGTTGTTTCCAGTTAAAGACGTGACGCTGTCTGCTTTGTTTTTCCGATTCTCACAATATATTGATCGTTCTAGTGCCATCGATGCTCACTGCTTTTCCAGATGCTTTGTGGGAAACTTTGAATGCACTACTTTTTGACCTGCTGGACATTGGGACACCACTACAAAATGGCGTGACCCCTCAATAGTGACCTATATAGTGAATAGGTTTAAGCTAAGTTGTTATCCATCTTAACAACGCTAAAAAGGAAACAGGTTGCTTAGAAAAAGTGGGCGGTTTGGAATAAGATGAATATTCAACTTTTGTATATCTTGAAAACAACAAGGTTTTATCTCAAATTCAATGTATGACCCAACTCTAACCACCACTAAAGTAGAAGAAGTTCACAAAAAGCAGGTTCCGAGTTCAGCTTTAACCAAAAGAGCTCTGTAATGGGCACTTGAAGGGACCGTGCTGCTTTCAAGCGCTCGGGAATCCACTGTTCTCCGTTATGTGTGGACAGTGTCTCATGTGTCTCAGGCTGTTTCCACAAACTCTCCTCAGCGCGCTTACATAAGTCACAGCGATGACCCGGTCCAGTAAAAATAGACGCAGTGATACGAGGGACAAAAACACCCAAGTTCTAGAGGCCTTCAGTCGCCAACACAACGCACCGTAGATGGTTTATTGTAAAGACTATGACCTGAAATGTTTCTGTGTTGTGTGTGCAGGCCAGTCCCCGGCCCTCTGTCGTCTCTGTTACACATGAGGAGCAGACACAGACAGCCTCTACCGGCCTCTCTGCCCGGGACCCTGCCGGACCCAGCCATGCAGGGGGCCTCGGCTCACCACATCAACGTGAGTATAAACAGTAATAACACACACGGGGTAAAGAATGACCCATCTTAAAACAAGATAAAACCCCATAAAACAAGTCTAGAGCTGCTTGAAATAAGTGAAAAAAATCTGACTCTAGAATAAGACAATTTTGTTTTATTTCAAATTCTTCAAATTAGACTTTCGCTTTTAGTTTAGCTAGCTTAGTCCAGTTTTTTTCCTGGTGCAGTTCTTGTTTTTGTCCAGTTTTAGTCCTGGTCTAGTCCAGTTTTAGTCCTGGTCTAGCCTTGGTTTAGTCCAGTTTTAATCCTGGTCTAGTCCTGGTTTTGTCCAGTTTTAATCCTGGCCTAGTCCAATATTAGTCCTGGTTTAATCTTGGTTTAATCCAGTTTTAGTCCTGGTCTAGTCTTGATTTAGTCCAGTTTTAGTTCTGGTCTAGTCTTGGTTAAGTCCAGTTTTAATCCTGGTTTAGTCTTGGTTTAGTCCAGTTTTAGTCCTGGTCTAGTCTTGATTTAGTCCAGTTTTAGTCCTGGTCTAGTCTTGGTTAAGTCCAGTTTTAGTCCTGGTCTAGTCCAGTTTTAGTCCAGTTTTAATCCTGGTTTAATCCTGGTTTAGTCTTGGTTTAATCCAGTTTAGTCCTGGTCTAGACTTGATTTAGTCCAGTTTTAGTCCTGGTCTGGTAGTCCAGTTTTAGTCCTGGTCTAGTCTTGGTTAAGTCCAGTTTTAGTCCTGGTCCAGACTTGATTTAGTCCAGCTTTAGTCCCAGTCTAGTCTTAGTTTAGTCGTTTTAGACCTGGTCTGGTAGTCCAGTTTTAATCCTGGTCTAGTCTTGATTTAGTCCAGTTTTAGTCCTGGTCTAGTCTTGGTTAAGTCCAGTTTTAGTCTTGGTCTAGTCTTGGTTAAGTCCAGTTTTAGTCCTGGTCTAGTCTTGGTTAAGTCCAGTATTAGTCCTGGTCTAGTCTTGATTTAATCCAGTTTTAGTCCTGGTCTAGTCTTGATTTAATCCAGTTTTAGTCCTGGTCTAGTCCAGTTTTAGTCCTGGTCTAGTCCAGTTTTAGTCCTGGTCTAGTCCAGTTTTAGTCCTGGTCTAGTCTTGATTTAGTCCAGTTTTATTCCTGGTCTAGTCTTGGTTAAGTCCAGTTTTAGTCCTGGTCCAGACTTGATTTAGTCCAGCTTTAGTCCCAGTCTAGTCTTAGTTTAGTCTAGTTTTAGACCTGGTTTAATATTGGTTTAGTTCTGGTCTAGTCCTGGTTAAATCTTGTTAGAATCTTGGCAGTCTGGTTTTAGTCTAACATTAGTCTTCGTCTAGTCACTAGACCAGTGCAGTTCTAGTCGTAGACTGTGTGTTTGTGCATAAGCTCTTTCATGAAGAGTCTGAGGGTCAAAATGCAGCAGGCTGGACTTGTGTTTTAAGACCAGGGGTTGGCATTTATTTATTTATTTATTTATTTTATTTTTTTGGCACAAGCCATATTTGAACTCGGACATGTAGTGGAGGGCTTTTGCAGGCTTTTTGATCAACAATTTTAACCTTATTATTTTGATAAATATTAGAACAACAAACAAAGATTCATGCTCCACAGCTGAATCAATCAAATAAAAGAAATATAAACAGTAACACTTATTATCTAAAAATGTGTCACATCTGGTTCCTGGGCGGCGGTTTGCCCAGGTCTGTTGGAGACAGTGAAGTGCAAAGAGCATTAACCCGTCTTTGCCCTAACAGACATGCATCGTCCATCTTTTATCTCTCATCACTCATTCATGTGCAGGTCTCAGGGCCAAAGTGGTGCTAATATTTATATCCTACAGCAGAATCTACTTCACACCAGGTGAACCTCTAAAACACTGTGTCCTCCTGCAGACCTGTGCAGGAGTGAGACCCAGAGTAAGAAACCTGCGTTACCAGACAAAAGTCAGTGCAGTCACTGTGTAGTGTGTACTAAGGTAAACATCCTCTGTTATTGCATGGACAGACAGACACGTCTTCTTCATAGTTGTAAATAAGATTACATTAGGTGCTGTATGCGAGAGTATCTGATTTTAGTTTACTAATGTACAACAAAAAAGTGTGGTACTCCAGCTTTAAAAAATCAAAAGTCATGTGGCGTTTCAATTTCTAAACCTAGCTACAGCTACAAAACGGTTCTTTCAAGAAAAACGGTTTGGGCCGCTGCTATACATAAACACCAAAACAGCTTCAGGTCAGCAACAAATGAGCGAGTGACAAGTGTAATAAACTTAGTGTTGTCAAAAGCCCTCATTGTCATTAGCTGCGCAGTGAGAGATAAATCATCTTTTATTTTAGCCCATCACTGTTTGCTTTGTCAACAGGTCCTTTTCACAGTGTTGCAGCTATTAGTCCCAGTCTGAAAGTACCAGCTGATAGCTCCTTCTCGTCTCATTCATTCTGTATGTTGAATTGAAGAGGTCGGACTGCAGCTATACATACCCAATAACACGCTTAACACATTTTAACTTTTGCCCAAAGCCTTTTTTCCTATTCTCCCCACCCTTTTCCTAAACTTGCCCATTCCTCTAACCTTAATAACCATTCCTCTGGACCCAGCTAACTCTAACCCTTAAATGTTTTTTTTTTTTTTTTTTTTCGTTTTGTACTGGCCACAGCAGATTGATATTGGAATTAGCTAAAACGCCTTAAAATAACGTAACACAAAGCGGACACAAGTTACTAGTATTTTTTATCAAACTATCTACTTTGTGTCTTTAAGTTACAGTGACTACACTTTTCTAAAGACATAGTCCTCCTCTGGTGAAGTATGTGAAGCTCTGAACTCACTGCGGTGATTATATAGATCAGGGCTATTCAATTTTATTCACCAGTGAGCCAGACTTTTCAGTGGACTATGGTCTTAAGGTTAGACTAAGTTCAAATGTGTTTTATGTACAAATTACTATTACTATTTTCTAATGTATTTTTTTCAGTTCCAAACCAAGACCAAACCCAGTCAACATTTGGATTAGATCAGACGTAAACTACATCTTCAACAAGCATAGAGGAGTTAGTGTAGTAGTACTAGAGGTCGGTCTTAGTCTTAGAACCAGTCGACCAGTTTTTAACGGACTTGGTCGTGTCGGACTCTTGCCTTTGCCTCCAGATTGCTTGAGGTCTGACACTTGGGGTCTGGTCACACACAGTTCATTCGACAGTGCAGTGACATTTCCCAGGCACTGTTTGCAATAAGCACCGTACATATGCTAATTTAGACACTGATAAATGTAGAAAATAGCCTTGATTTATTCCAATGTACGCGGTGTTGGTCTGGGCTTAGTCTCGACTTTTAGGTCTTCGGGACAGTGTGGCCTCAGAAAGGTCTTGGTCTCGATGAGTGTGACTTTGACTTAACCAGAATAAGGGCTTAACCATTTAAATGACATAACAGAATCTGGATTACATGATGAATAAACTACTGAAAATAGAACTAACCTTAACAATGGGAACTAACAACAACAAACTCAGCTTATCAAGCAACATGATTCGGTCCATGTCCTACATTTCATCACGCTGGCCGCCATTTGAATAGCCCAGATCTAGATGAAATCCACTCTCTGCTTTGTGATTTTTAAACATTGATTTATTTTAGCGCATTTCAACAAGAGGGATCTATCCACAAATATGAGGCAGTCTAGTGTAAAAAAAAGAATCTTCTTGACAGTAAACCTTTTTCACACTATACTGCTCGACTAGTTCTTTCAAGAGTTCCTCACGTTCTGCTCATCCAATTCATTCGCTATGGAAAATGATTTGAAAATATATCGATTGGTAGGTCTTGTCTTAAGTTGATTAAGAACAACTTAAAGTGTGGCTAAACGCGCTTTCAGAGACTAACTCCGCCCACAACTGAACCCCAAACAGGTTCGCAAAAGTTGCAGATGCCCGGAGGCCTTTTAAGAGACGCCCAGTGGGTGTGAACAAACATTGATTGACAGCACCAAATATGAACAGCGAGCTTTGTAAATGATGTGAGTTTTGTGTCGGAGCGGTCCAGGTCCTGACGTGAGGTTTGCAGCGGAGGAAGCTGTACAGCACCAAGTCTTTGCTTACAAGCACGTAACTTACACGCAGATTTTTAAAAATATTTACTTTGTAAAACATACGTATGAAACCTTTGCTTTAGTCTACATAAGCGAAAAAATGAAAATCAAAAATGAAAAACACAGGATCGAGTTTCGAACCAGCGCATCGTTGAACTAGAGGTGGCACAACGCACCACTTGCTCAACAAGCTGAGCCAAGTGACGCAGCGGGTGATCGCTATTCAACTCTCCACTGCAGCGCTGTCAGAGGGAGAAGTTGATTTATCCTACCTGGCCGGCTCGTCTGTCGCGTCAACTCACTGTGACGTCGGCGTGAACTGAAAAAGCACTGACAGCGTTTGACCATCGTGGCAGTACAGCAGCCGTTTTTGCACACATAACTGCAAAATGAGCAAGTTTGCACAAAAATGTCCCAAAAAGGCCTGGAAACAGTAGATAATTCAATTTTGACCCCATATACACAATCTGACAGTGAAAAAAAGTTGATTCTGAGTTTAGTTTCTCTTTAAGTCAACTAGACGGAATATATCCTCTTGAGCGCAGAGTGAGATGTCCTGTCACTACTTCTACGATTGAACATTGTGTAAGTTAACAAATGTAAAATACCTATTCAAAGTTGTCCAAGCTCCTTTTCCTTCTTGATCTCCCCCTGATGTGCTAGCTGTGTGCGGTCTGTGTTGTTCCCTTGCTCTCGTACAGATCACAGCTTCTCTTCGGGGACGTGTCGTATCAATAGTTAAAGAGCTGCGTGCCATCAAAAAGCAGCTCCAGAACCACAGCTGTGAAGTGAACCTGCTCCACTACACCAAACACTCATTCATTGGATATGAGAGCGGAGAAAGAGAGCACAGTTTGACTATAGTAACATCGTTTTATTCAGAGAGCGGTGTGCTGACCTGCTGTTGAACCCAGTCAGAAGTTAGCTGCCGTTCATACTCAGAAAATGCACTTGATCGACTTAAAGGGATAATGTCATAATAACGTTTAAATGTGTCTGTGTTAAACTTCATTGTGCAGTTAAACAAAGCCTTAAGCAATTATATAAATCATCACAAGCAAATATTGAACAGCAAAAGTCTAAAAAAACATAATAATCTGTCCAGAACTGTTGACGGTGGTGACGTCATTTAGCTCAACTGAATGAGTGAGTGATCCGCGGTGCAAAGAGTCTGGGGATCGAAACTCGTGTCAACATAGACCCATTTACTGTTAGTAAACAAAGATGGCTGCGCGCGCGAACTGGTGCCCTGAGTGGTGCCCAGTCTCAGGCTTTTCAAGCTACGCAGGTGCATTTTCATTAAAAAATCACAAAACTCTCTTTAAAAACTCAATTTAACGAACGACAAGCGACTCCAGATCCATGTACAGTTAGCTACTGAATGTTAGCATGACGTTAGTAAATGTCCCGACATTCAGTGACCTGATATTTACTTATATTTGATGGGAAAAACTCATGTGCAGAAGAGAAAAGCTTTAAGCATACAAATTCCTTGATGAGTTTGACGACGTAATTTGCAGAAAAGCACAGGAGGTGAGTTATCGTGACATTACTTAAGATTTTTGTGCAAGTTGTGTTAATTATTTATCAATTATCAGTGGAGAATTAGACTCACAGTAAACTGCACCTGTGTGGCATTATTTTGTGCGATTATTGTAAGATTATTGTATAAAAGACTCCAAGGATATACTTACATGACTCTGAGGCGATGTATTTGTTTTGATGGTGATCCCTCATTTTTTCTATAGATTTTAGCGGCAAGCTAGTTAGCCCGAAAAAATCACGAGTTATAAAATGTGTCACTGGTGCAAACCCAAGGAACACATTAGGAATGGTCAGAGCTTCGTTTGAAGTCATTGTTAAGTTTTCTAACCGTTTAATATCGTTAGTACAGCTTACTCGTTTAGTATAGAAACTTATGGGAAAACTCTGCGGAGGGCACCAGTGTGGCTCCGCCTCCAAAATGACGTAGGCTCTGAACGGGTCTATATATATATATATTTTATTTATCTTTAATTTTGCGTGTGGAGACAAAATAGTTACATGAGATATGCTTCTCTTTGATATACATGAAAATGAGCAAATAGACCTGTGTGCTCCACAGTGCCTCATCAGATGGAAATCTCACCGCACGTCACTGCTAACAATGCTAACAGCAGCTGCAAGCTAAATGCTAATGTGTTGCTAGTGCTTGTACTTTTCTTTCTAAAGTTGTTGTAATTGTTTGAAAGTAATCTGGTAGTTTCGACAGCTTTTGCTGCTCCCTCTACCAATTGATCGGCAGATGTTTACTCAAATCTTAAAGACAAAAAAAGTATTTCTAGATTGGTCAAAATGTCTTAAAACCTAGATTTTAATCTTTATTTTTGCTATTTTTCTTTCTTTTAAGTCAAGATGATTTGACTTGATGAACCTAGATTATTTAACTTGCTTCAATGTGTTTTCTGCCTTGTTTCAATAAATGTGTTTTCAAGTCGAATTGTTTGCTAATGAAGTCAAACATTTTTTAATGAACTCGCTGGCAAATTTGAGTCAATCTCAAGTGAAATTTCTAGTATTAATAGTTTTAACTATTAATAGAGAATAACTTTTGGCAGTGTGATTGTACTTTTTAAATTTTTTTTTTACTTAAGTACATTTGCATTCACGTTTACTTTTACACTTCTACTCAAGTAAAATAGTTTCAGCAGGACTTTGACTTTTCCAGCTGTTTCTTACACACGCATCTGTACTTTTGCTTGAGTTGCAGTGAACATTTTGCCACCTAAAGCCGAAGCTCCGTGTCTAGGATGACCTCACCGGAGTCTCCTCAGCTCACCTTTTCTCCCGCCTGTAACCAGATGAGCCCTTCTGACACATTTGTATCTCCAACCCAAACCTCCAGCACGGCACAGGCGGCTCATTGTTTCCTGTTGTGTCTCGTCGGAGCAGGCCTGCAGCAGACACAAATATCATTGCAGTGTGTCATTCGTGAAAGAGAGAGAGAGAGGGAGGGAGAGAGAGAGAGAGGAGGAATGATGTAACGGTGCTGCTGTTTCTATGTAGTAAACACACACACACACAGGGGTTTGAGTGGCAGAGCTGGCACACGCTCACACATGAGCTCATCGCTGGCACCGGCTGAATGGTGGAGCGCAGAGAGAGAGAGAGAGGAAGGGAGAGAAGAGAGAGGAGAGAGAGAAGGAGAGGGAAGAATGAAGAGAGAGAGGAGAGAGAGACAAGAGAGAAAGAGAGAGGAGAGAGAGAGAGAGAGAAAGAGAGAAGGAGAGGGGAGAAAGAAAGAGGAGAGAAAGGGAGAAAAAGTTGAGAGAGAGAGAGAGAGAGAGTAAGAAAGAAAAAAGACAGAGACATAGAGAGAAAAGAGAGGGTGAAAGAAAAGGAGAACAGAGAGAAAGGGAGAGAGAAGGAGAGAGAGAGACAGGGTGTGAGAAAGGAGAGGTAGAAAGAGAGAGAAAGAAAGAAAGAGAGAGACATCGAGAGAAGAAGAGAGGGAGAAAGAAAAGGAGAAGAGAGAGAAAAGGAGAGAGAGAGAAAGAAAGAAAGAAAGAAAGAAAGAGGAGAGAGAGAAAGGGAGAAAAAGTTGAGAGAGAGAAAGAAAGAAAGAAAGAGAGAGAGAGACAGAGAGAAAAAGAGAGGGGGAAAGAAAGAAAGAGAGGAGAGAGAGAAAGGGAGATAGGTTGAGAGAGAGAGAAAGAAAGAAAAAAGACAGAGAGAGAAAAAGAGAGGGTGAAAGAAAAGGAGAAGAGAGAGAAAGGGAGAGAGAAGGAGAGAGAGAGAGAGAGAGGGGGAGGCCAAAAAGGAGAGGGAAAGAAACTGAAAGAGTGGTAGAAAGAAAAAAGAGAGGGGTGAAGAGAAAGAGAGTGAAAGAAAGGCAGAAAGGAAATAGTGAATGAGAAAGACAGAGTGGGAAAACGTGAATGAGAGGGAAAGAAAGAATGAGAGGGAGAGAGAAAGGGAGAGAAAATTGAGAGTAATGGAGAGAGTCATTGAGAGAAAGTTGAGAGAAAGAGAGAGAGAGAATGATGGTTAGAGTGAGGGAGGGAGAGAGAGAAAGAAATATATGGAGAGAGAAAGGGAGAGAGAGGAAGAAAGAGGGGGTGAATGAGAGGGACAGAAAGAAACAAAGGAAGGGAGAAGATAGAGAGAAGGTGAAGAGAGATGGGGAGAAATTCAGAAAGAAGAGAGTGAATGAAAAGAAGATGGTGGAGAAAGTGAATGAGAGGGAAAGACAGAGAGAGAAATGGAGAGAAACGTGAGAGTGATGGAGAGAGACACAGAGAGGATTGAGAGAAAGCTGAGAGGGAGAGAGAGAAATTGGTAGAGTGAGGGCGAGAGAGACAGAGATAGATAAAGAAATATATGGAGAGAGAAAAAGAGAGTGGGGTGGAGAGAGAGAGAGAATGAGAAAGAGGGGAGGGAGAAAAGACGGAAGAAAAAGAGAAAAGGGAGAGAGAGAGAGGTGGAGAGGGTGAGGGAGAGAAGGACTGAAAGGAGAGTGAATGAAAAGAGAAGGAAAGAGGAAGGAAGAAAAAGTTGAAAGAGAGACGGTAGAGGAATGGAGAGAGACAGAGAGGAAAGAGAGAGAAAAATAGCAAATAAAACCCAGTACACCTCCTTTAATACTCGCTCTTATGTAACAGTCAGAGCAGGTGACCTCATGGGCTGATGTCATGCTCCAAACTCATCTCTTCTCCTCCTCTCTCCTAACTCCCTGACCTATATCCCTTTCTCTCTCTCTCTCTCTGTGTCTCTCCGTCCTCCTCCTCAGGCAGGTGGGAGGTGTAAGGTGAGCTATAGTCAGTGCCACACGATCCAGGCAGAACGCTAACGTGCGAGGCCGTCCGCAGTTTTGCCGCGCCGCGCTTGTAAACGGTTTTAAGTTTGGAGTATTTTTAATCAGCGTAAAGCCCGGTCACAAGTCTGTATCTGCTGGGACTCGTTACTGTGTTGCTAAAACTGGGAGACATGGAAAATACTGTGGAAAAAACAAGTTTCGATTGAACTAAAAAGTGTCAAATTGACCTAGTTATTGTTTTGGTGAGGTAAAGATACAAAATTAGGTTCTAAGTTAATATTTGACATGAGGTGAAAGGAGAACATAAACAGTCTACTGTCTCGGGTTGGTTCTGGACAACACACTGCTTCATCTCTGCTCTCTGATTGGTCAACTGTACTTCCTGGTTTTCGAGTACTGTTTGCACTTCTGCATACGTGACTTAGTATTTGGAGTAAATTAAAATGGAGCTTTGTCTGCATTTTAATAAAACAAAATGACCAATTATTAGATATAGATTTGGGAAAAATATTTCATCACAAAGTTTCTAGCTAACTGCAAGTAGGATTTAAATTAGCTAGAGCAGGGGTCTGCAGCCTGCGGCTCGAGAGCCACGTGCGGCTCATTAAAGACATCAGTGCGGCTCTTTACGATTCGATTTTAATATGAGAATCCAGACAAAGAATATTCATTATTATTCTAGTACGTTCATTCATTCATTTTCTACCGCTTAATCCCGTTAGGGGTCGCGGGTGACTGGAGCCTATCCCAGTGACTTTGGGCCTTAGGCGGGGAACACCCTGGACAGTGGCCAACTTGTCGCAGGGTTAGTCAGACAAACATTCACTCTCTCATTCACTCACTAAGGGAAATTTACAGTGATGCCCAATGAACCTAAACATACATGTCTTTGGAGGTGGGAGGAAACCGGAGAAAACCCACGGTGACACGGGGAGAACATGCAAACTCCACCCAGAGAGATCGGGATCGAGATGTTGATGGTTCGACCCGGGAGTCGAACCCATGACCTTCTTATTGGGAAGCCAGAGCTCTAACCACTCTGCTACCGTGCACCCCCATTATTATTATTCTACTATGTGTTTATTTTTAATAAGCAGTTGTTTAATGCAGTATTTTCCAACCTTTTTTGAGTCAAGGCAAACTTTTTTTTACTCTGAATTTTTTATGTCACACAGAAAAGAAAATTATTTATTGTTGTTAACGTTTTAAATTGAAAATCGTGATTATTTGGTTTTCAATTTTATTCTGGACATACCAAAATGAACAATTATTTGCTGAATCTAATTTCATAAAATGAAATATTTAAAACAAATTAATTTGTTTATGGTACGTCTGGCAGTTTCTCAAGAAACAGTAGTGTTTCCTGGCACAGTGGTTGAAAATCACTGGTTTAGTGTGTGTAAACTGGTTATTTCATCACTTGGCCGTATCTGGATTTCAAGTCTCTTTTCAAAAACGCACAAAAAGAAGCGCTGAATGAAACAAACTGTTTTGTCTCGCCATCAAAAACATGAGTAAAATTCACTAAACTGTCTAAACATTTTCTTAGACTAACTACAGCTGCGGCTCTTTCTGACTTTGATATGGCTCTTTTGCAGGGAAAGGTTGCCCACCCCTGAGCTAGAGGTTTTAGTTTGATGTAACCTGGATCAACCGGATGGATTCTCGCAATATTTGTGATTTTCATCAAATCTGAACAATTCGGATTTTCCAATGCTTTTGTTTTTATTGACAACATGTTTGATTTTCTGAAAATTTTATTTGCTAAATCAATCATGTGAGTCCTCTAAAGCCATGTTTCCATTACCCTGGTCCCTTAGACTGATTCACTTTATAGCAGTTTGGGCCGCTTATATTAGTGATGGTGAGTGTTTCTACTGGAGCTCCAGACTCCTGAGGGTCTGCGACGTGAGCAGCTGACGTCACTCACACATCACACGTGCTTTCTGAAATAAATAAAGAAGAAAATTTACCTCAGTCTGAGTGATTCACAAAAAGACAGAAAACAGGAAACAGCTGATGCTAATGCACTTACTTTTGCTCTGTTAAGTCTATGGTTTGTCATAGGATCAAGTCGGCGTTTGGTGAGGAATATTATTTCATGTTTCTGTCTGCTTTTTTCCGTCTACTTTTCACCTGAGTCTGTGTTTTCTCTTGTCTAATCATCGAGCCTCAAGGGAGGACCGCTGTGAGCTCTGCTCCAGGTTCCAGGGTTAAAGCAGGGTCAAAAGTGGCTCACTACGGACCCACCGAGTGGGGTGGAATGGGTAGGACCATACCATACTGCCCCGAGCTTACAAAAACAGTTCAGTTGACTTTATTTATACCCTTAGGTAGATTTGTTGTGCAGCAATTTCAGGTTTGGTATCAAGAACAGCAACATAACAGACACATAAACAGACATTCAGACATTCACTTTGGCTCGAGTGTTAAAAATCAATAAAAAGAAAGGTTACAATCGTTAAGATAGACTCTCATAAAAATCCTTTAAAATCTTAAGATTGATTAAGAAAGATCACTGCAGATAGAACAAAACTGTTCCTATAACGCTTTGTCCTGCAGCTCGGCACCGGGAACCTGTGTCCTGAAGGGAGAAGATGAAACTCCTCAAACAAAGGATGGGAGTCACAGCTCACACACGCTGTACCTGCCTGGTGTACAGCCTCAAGACTCAGCTGGGGCTCACCAATCAGTCTGCTGTCTACCATTTAATAATCTGACTGACTTTATTTCTGTCTTTCAGAGCCAAATTACCAAACTAAGCCACAAGGGAAAATGATCAAACTGATTCGATAAAAGATCGATAAAAAAAGAGAAAGCATTGTTTTGTCAAAAATAAAACGTGACAACTTTCTGAGGCAGAAAAGATGTTGATGTCCTAACAGTTCCCAAGTATTTGTAGCTCTGCACTAGCTCCACATTCTGACCGAAGATGGTTGTGACCGCTGGTGTGTCTTTTGTCCTTCTGAAGTCGATGGCCAAGTCTTTAGTTTTGGAAGTGTTCAGCTTGAGGTTGGACTCTTCACACCACTAAACAAACTGACTAATAATTGGGCCATTTTCATTTTCATAAAGAAGGCTCACAGTCACAGTGTCATCTACATATTTCAAAACAAAACAATATAGTTTAATATAACTGCTTTTGTGATTTTGGGCAATACAAATACATTGAATTGAATTTGGAGTGAGCCCGGTCGTACTGTTCGAGACAGCCATGGTTAGTCGGACCAATCACATCACACCGTAGTAGTTTGGGTGAACGCGCACTGTCGAACCAAAACACAGATATTAGTTAAAAACCTACACCAGAGGTGGGCAATCTTTTTTTCACAAGGGCCGTATTCGAATCCAGACAAGTGGCGGAGGGCCGGACTGCAATCCCAGATGTAACAAATTGTCATTACTGCAAGCCAATTTCTTTAAAAATATATATAAATATACCAAAATTGAAATAGAAAATTGACTAATGTATTATTGTGTGTATTTATTGTGACATTTACTAAGACCACAACCGCTAAATCAATTAAGAAATATTGATAACCACCTTTTTTTCCAAAATGTTTTGAGGGCCTGATTAAAACTGGTCGCGGGCCGCATCTGGCCCCCGGGCCTTAGTTTGCCCACGTCTGACCTACACTCTAGTCTAGTGCATTTTTGCTTTTCTCTCGAGTGTATGGAACAAAAATAACATGACTTCACGGCTACGTCTGAGTTCAAATACTTCAACCAATTAGATTCAATTAAAAAACGCCAATCAAATATTAGTATTTGACTTGCGTTTTTTCCCGACTACACATTATCAGGAATGTCTGCTGCTGAAAACGGGGCAGTCATTCCAGATTGATAATGTGTAAAACTGAACTAAAGTAGGTCAAATTTGAGGGAAACTTTACAGACTTTTTTATAGACATGGACAGTTCATAAAGGACTAGAAACTCAGACGACCTTCGTGATTATTACAATGTGCCTGAGACAAATATTATCATGTGTAAGTTGGTCTTAAAGTGCTCTTGTGTGTGTTTCCTTGTGCAGAGACTGAAGCACGCTCTTGGCCCCGCCTTCCACTCGCACAGCCCCAGACTCGTGTCCATGAACAGAGCGGGTCCTCCCCTCGGACACATGATGGACATGATGTCACCGCGGCAACAGGCCCCGCCCCTGCAGCACCACCCTCAGCTCTCTCCTCCGCCCGTGAGCTACCAGCAGCAGCAGCAGCAGCGTTTCAACGTCCTGCCCCCTCAGCACATAGGCCACACCCACGGCCACCACCTTCACCAGAGCGCCCCGCCCACTCAGGCTCACCAGTCCCCGCCCCCTCGCCTGCACCAGGGCTCGCCTCCTGCTCAGGTAACAGTTTAGCATTTAAAGAAAGCACTTTGTGAATTTTGTGAATCTGCCCTAGAAGTCTCTTACCTCCTACTCTCGCGCTCCCTCCTCTGTCTTGCATCCTTCCCTTCATTCTCCCTCCTTTGCAGTTTTAACCTCCTTCCCTACATGCTCCCTCTTCTGTCCTAGCAGTTTCCTACCCCCTTCCCTCACGCCTCCTCATTTGACTTCCCTCCTTGCAGTCTCTTTCTTCACTCTCCCTCCTGTGTGGTAGTAAGCTCTTACCTCCTTCCCTCGTGCTCCATCCTCTGTCTCACAACCTTCCCTTCATGCTCTCTCTTCTGGCTTGACAATCTCTTACCTCCTTCCCTCGCGTTTCCTCCTCTCTTCTAGCAATCTCTTACCTCCTTTCCTCGCACACTACTTTGTTCTAGTAGTCTCTTATCCTCTTCACTCGCACTCTCGTCTGTTCTAGTAGTCTCATATCTCTTTCCCTCGCACTCCCGCCTCTCTCCTAGTAGTCTCTCACTTCTTTCGTCACAATCTTTCTTCTCTTCTCTCCTTGCAGTCTCTTACCTCCTTCCTGCGTGCTCTACTCTGTTCTAGCAGTCTTACCTCCTTCCCTCGCGCTACCTTCTCTCTCCTAGCTGTCTTTTACCTCCTTCCCTCGCACTCTACTCTGTTCTGCAGTTTCTTACCTCCTTCCCTCACGCTCTTCTCTGTCCTAGCTGTCTCTTACCTCCTTCCCTCACACTCCCTCCTCTGTCCTTGCACTCTCTTATACCTCCTTCCTTCACGTTCCCTCCTCTCTCCTAGCAGTCTCTTACGTCTTTCCCTTGCAATCCTTCCTTTCTCCTTGCAATCTCTTACCTCCTTCCTCGCGCTCTCCTCTGTCTAAGCAGTCTCTTACATCCGTGCCTCATGCACCCTCTTTTTGTCCTTGCACTCTCTTATACCGTCTTCCTTCGCATTCCCTCCTCTCTTCTATCAGTCTCTTATCTCCTTCCCTCGTGCTCTACTCTGTCCTAGCAGTCTCTTACCTCCTTCGCTCGCACTCTCCTCTGTCCTAGCTGTTGCTTACCTCTTTCCCTCACTCTCTCTCCTCTCTCATGACAGTCTCTTACTTCTTTCCCTTGCAATTCTTCCTCTGTTCTAGCAGTCTCTTACCTCCCTCCTGCTCTCATGTGTACTAGGTGTCCTTTACCTCCCTCCCTCGCGCTCCCTCCTATGTCCTAGCAGTCTCTTATACCTCTTTACCTTGCTCCCCCTTCCCGTCTCCTAGCAGTGTCTTACCTCCTTCCCTCGCGCTCTTCTCTGTCCTAGCAGTCTTTTACCTCCATCCCTCGCGTTCCCTCCTCTCTTCTAGTAGTCTCTTACCTCCTTTGCTCGCGCTTTCCTCTGTCCTAGCCCTTTCCTACCTCTTTCGCTCGCACTCTTCTCTGTCCTAGCTGTCTCTTACCTCCTTCCTTCACACTCCCATCTCTGTCCTAGCTGTCTCTTACCTCCTTCCCTCACATTTTCTCCGCTCTCCTAGTAGTCTCCTACCTCCTTCCCCCACACTCCCTCTTATGTTCTAGCAGTCTCTTTTACCTCCATCCCTCGCCTTCTCTACCTCCTTCGTTCACGCTCTCCTCTGTCCTAACAGTCTATTGCCCAGGTCACCGAAAGGCGGACTCCGGTCCGGATCCGGACCCAAGCGCCGCCCCATCCGGACCGGACCGCGCAGCCCTCCTGCCAATCACTCGCTCTTTAAAGAAGCGCTGTGCAGTGAGCGCATCAACAGAAGCGCGCGCACGTCACCGCTGTGACTCGTCTTTCTCAATTTTTGGCACAGCGCCAGAGACAGAAAAACGCGCTTCACGTCGGTGCGGTGCAGTCTTTGGGTCTGCAGAGTGTATTCAAGTACGCGGTTGAGTGTCCGCGTAATGCACGCGGTGCAAAACTGCCACTCTGACTCGTCCTTCTCCCGTTTGGCACAGCGCCGGAGACAGAAACACGCGGTTTATGACGGTCCAGTCAGATACTTGTATTTAGAGTGCACGTTTGTATGCTGTGCGCGTGGGTGTGCGTGTAATGAACACGATTCAGAGCGCTGTTTGTGTGATTTTTCTCCTGCGTAAAGTTGGAGGGTTATCGCGTGTCCTATCGCCAATCAGCCAATCACATGGCTCCATTCAGTAAGACAGAGAGACAGACGTGGGACAGAACAGGCTCGAGTCAGAACAGACTTAGAATAACTCCATCACAGACTCAGTGATCATTTCTGATCAGTGCAAAAACACAGCACAGGTCAGATTCAATTTTGATGGAATTTATTCATCCATCAACTACATTTTTAAAGGAGCAGTAGAATAATAAATTAAAAACAAGCTTTTATAACATAGAATTATGTGGGATATTGTGAAAAATGAATATTTTTGTAATTATTTTAAATTATAATGTCAAATTTAAAAATGACTTAAAAGAAACTTTGCCGTGAAGTTCCGGACCTTGGCTTGAAAAAATTTCTCCCAACTGGACCTCGATGAAATCTTATTGGTGACCCCTGGTCTATTGCCTCATTCTCTCGTGCTCCCTCTTCTGTCCTAGCTCTCTCTTACCTCCTTCTCTTACACTCTCCTCCATCCTACCATTTTCTTACTTCTTCCTTAGAAATCCATCAGCACAAACCAAAAAAAGTAATATATTTATAATTGATTTACCTACTTTGCTTGTGCTCTGATGTCCAGGTGTCCCCCATCCCGTCCCAGTGTCAGCACTCTCTCTCTCACGCCGTGCCCGGGGATTGCATGGACCCCTCAGGCCCTCCAGGAGTAGGACCCCGGCGCAGGAGGACCTCGGAGCAGGACCCAGACGAGCGCAGACAGAAGTTTCTGGAGAGGAACAGAGCTGCGGCCACACGCTGTCGACAGAAGAGGAAACTGTGGGTGTCCTCTCTGGAGAAGAAGGCCGAGGAGCTCACACACACCAACCTACAGCTACAGGTCTCGCCACGCACATTATGCACTAAGTGTTATGTGACAGGACTGAATAGTTACAGGGCGAGCTTGACTTGCAAATAGGGCAGCTCGATTAAGAAAAAATCTCTCTTCTTCCCAGGACTACAAATTAGCTGTAAAAAGCTACAATCTGGTACAAGCATCTCTGCCATTGTGTTTAATGTAATTGTACATTGTGCTTAAAAACATTGCCTAACCTCAATCATGACTATTTAACCCAGGGGTGCTCACACTTTTCCAGCTCGCGATCTACTTTTAGTTGAGGCAAGGCCCAAAGATCTACCTATCGATTATTGTATGTATTTTTTTTTATCATCAATTTAAATGATAAGACTTTGTTTATTAATTAAACATCAGGTGTATAATAGGCTACAAGCACCTAAATTTTACTTGAATACATTCATTAGAACAATTTAACAATTAACATGCAGGATTTTTAAACCTGTAAAATAATCTGGAAGAAAAAAATGTTATGTTAATGAGGATTAGTTATGGCACTGCCTGTTTGTGTCTTGTATCTCACAGTGGATCATGTGTTCAGCGCATTATTCTCTTCATTTGTACAAAAGACACTAAACTTCACAGAACCAGGCAGGGCTTCGCGATCGACTCCTCCTGCCTCCGAGAGCTTTATTCAAGCAGTTATTTGTTTGAGAATAGGCTGAACGTTAGCGTGATTTAAATGCAAAGAATGAACAGATAGAATGAAAGTGATCTCACAAAAACAGTGTGATGTAAATGTACTAGAGTTGGAAAAATACATTTTCAATTCTCAATTCCAGTTTTTATGTCTAAACAAAAAGAAATTGCACATTTTCATTCATTCATTCATTCATTTTCTACCGCTTAATCCCGTTAGGGGTCGCGGGTGACTGGAGCCTATCCCAGTGACTTTGGGCCTTAGGCGGGGAACACCCTGGACAGTGGCCAACTTGCCGCAGGGTTAGACAGACAAACATTCACTCTCTCATTCACTCACTAAGGGAAATTTACAGTGATGCCCAAATAACCTAAACATGCATGTTTTTGGAGGTGGGAGGAAACCGGAGAAAACCCACGGTGACACGGGGAGAACATGCAAACTCCACCCAGAGAGATCGTGAGATGTTGATATGGTCCGACCCGGGAGTCGAACCCACGACCTCCTTATTGGGAAGCCAAAGCTCTAACCACTCTGCTACCATGAACATTTTCAATAAATTCATACTTAAAAAAAAAAAAGTGATCTTGTTCTTATTTTAGTTCAAAAAAGCCATTTTGTGCACTGTTAATGTAATTTTCTAGTGCTGATACTTGCTCAAATGAGTAAATAGTTTTGCTACTAGTTTTAATAATGCTTTTGACAATCTATATTTGACTATGTAAGGGCACAGGCTTTGAGCAATCTTTGCCCTTAAGAAAATAGATGCCTAAGCCTATGTACACACAAGTCAATAATCACCATTTCTCGATTACAGTTTTTATCCAAAATTAGAGTAATACTCATAAATGAAACTGAAATTTGATTAACGACACAGCTGTAACTCCAAAATGTCTTGTGTCGTTCCAGAACGAGGTGACGTCGCTGAGGACAGAGGTGGGTCAGCTGAAGCAGATCCTCCTCACGCACAAAGACTGTCCCGTGACCACACGACAGAGAGAGGGCCAGGGCTTCTCCTCTGACTGACACTCACACTGCACTCTCATTCACCCCAAGAGTAACACGCTCCGCCCCCATTTACTCCAGGTTTACCCCGTTCACCCCAAGAGTAACACGCTCCACCCCCATTTACCCCAGGCTCAACCACCTGCTCCACTCCTAGAGTTACACGCTCCACCCTAAGACTAAGATGCTCTTCACGAGGAGTAACACTCTCCAACACCCACTCCACCATAAGAGCAACACACTCCACCCCTTCCACCCCAGGAGTTATATGCCCCAGTCCCCATTAACCCCAGGCTCCTCCACACCCTTCACCCCAAGAGTAAGACACAGTAACACGCTCCACCCCTTCCACCCCAGAAGTAACACGCCCCACCCCTTCAACCACAGTAATACCCCACACCAAGACAAATGCACTTACCACTCAACCCCAGAGTTAAAGCACTTAACCCCCAGAGGTGACGCACTTGCCCCCGATGAGCAACACATCTCAGCACCATCACCACAATCCGAGAAGGTTGTGGGTTCAACTCCTGTGCCACGTGTCTCCTTGTGTCCTGATGAATTTCCTTCCAGCGCTTCACTTTCGTCAACTTCCAGCTCTAGTCAAAGACGTCAAAGTCAAAGATGGGTCAAATGCAGAGGACACGTTTCTCTACAGGGACAAAAAAAAGTGGACCTTAGCTTAACCTCTCGACTCCAGCAGGGACATACATGACCATCCTGCCTCCACAGGTCAAACCCGTCCAGGAAAAGCCTTCACACCGATGCCAAGCCTTCAAGGGCCTCTATGTGGAAGAGATATAAGCATTGAAATGATTCTAAAGGGAACTGACTTAAGTACTCAGTGGAAATGTCCTACACACTGATCCCACTACATACAGCTCTGCTCTGCTCTGCTTAGCTCTGCCCCAACCATTACAATAATTGATGTTGGAATGATTAAGAAAAGTTCAGGTTCTGTGATCAAATATAGGCAGGGGTGTCGAACTGGGGAGGTAAATGGTGCTAGTTTCCCTAGAGCCCAGGACAGGAAAGGGCCCCCAAAATCATTTTGTTTGTGAGATATATTGTTCCTCTAAGTGTAATTATTTGTGATATCAGAGAGCTCCATCTCTCCAATAAAACGTGGCTACAGACTTTGGCTAAAGAAAATAGTATAATATTATATAAATATAATATTATGAGCAAGAGTTTGCAGTTTTCAGTGAACAAATAGCCAGGGTTTGGCACAAATGATCAATTTGAAATATGCATATTAACTTGAATATTGTCATAAATGTCATAACTTCAACATTATAAAACATTCAAAATGTCACAAGGATTTTCTAAGCGTGATTTTGGCATCATTTAGACATTCATTCATTTTCTTCCGCTTAATCCCATTAGGGGTCGCGGGTGACTGGAGCCTATCCCAGTGACTTTGGGCCTTAGGCGGGAAACACCCTGGACAGTGGCCAACTTGTCGCAGGGTCAGACAGACAACCATTCACTCTCTCATTCACTCACTAAGGGAAATTTACGGTGATGCCCAATTAACCTAAACATGCATGTTTTTGGAGGTGGGAGGAAACCGGAGTACCCGGAGAAAACCCACGGTGACACGGGGAGAACATGCAAACTCCACCCAGAGAGATCGTGAGATGTTGATATGGTCCGACCCGGGAGTCGACCCGGGAACAAGTTAGCTAAAAAGGAAAAGAGAAAGATTAAAACATTTCATTTTTTTCTCATTTGAGTGAAGGCAGTGCTTCCAACTCAGTGGTTATGACACAAAGCATGAAAGGTACCATTAAAAAGCATTTAATTTATATTATATTTATGTGTGGATTGTAGAAATTAAATCAATTGACTGTATATGAATACTCTAGAAAAAAATGAAACCCAAATTAATAGGAAAATGACGAGAGACAACAAAATAAGTAAAACACAAGATCATGTATTAGGGGCCCATCACTAAGTTTGTACCTGGGGCCCAGAATTTGGTGCTACGCCCCTGAATATAGGAGACACTTTGTCCTATAGCTTTAGCCTTTTGCTAGGTGCTTAAAAGCTTAAAAGCAGTTTTATGCAAAATCAAAGACATTTGAAGCAGGAAAAAGTTTATGATGTGAAAATTGGTAAGAATTGCCGACCAGTCTTAAAGCTGTAGATGCTCTTTCTGCTGAGTACAAGCAGTTTGTATTTGCAGTATCTCTAACCTGAAGAAGGAGTGACCTGCTGCAGTACCTAGTACGAAGTGACCACTAGGTTTGATTTACAGCAGCTACAAGCCCCTAAGTTATTTTCTTCTCTGCCTGAGTTCAGCCACATCAGGCTTCCCAAATCAGAACATACTAAATGATCAGATTTAGAAAGTAACTCAGCATGGACTTTTGGCCAGATTTCTCACATGTAGCCCTGGGTACAAATGCATCCCTTTAAATGATTTCTGATTATCATTGATAGTGGCCTGCTGTTAGCTCCATGTTGTGTGTGAAGTGCAAAAGAGGAGGCTTGACTATAAAACCTGACTGGAATACAGTAACTTGCACACCAAAATAGGCGTTTTCCCACATGAAAGTACCAAGAACTAGTCCCCACATTTCTCCAGTCCCTGTTTAGTCAGAGGAACTACCCTGTCCCCATGTTTGTGTTCACACAGCAACAGTTTCTGAAAGTGGGTCTAACTAGCTTTAGCATTAGCACCTATAAAGTCTGGAACATTTAAATAATTCATTAAGTGGTGTTAGGAAAACAAAATTTGTCTTTTTTTCAATTCCACATAAAACCATAATGTGCAAAACTTAAAAACATCACTGGGATCAATAATAAAACAAAATGATTCACTGTAATTCCTAATAATAGTATTAAAGGCTACTATTTACAAATTAAATAAATACATTTTGGGAGTTACTGCCTTTAAATATTTTTTTTAAGGATAAGGAAAGTTAATCTAAATGTGATAATGTTTAAAACATGTTTAAAAACAAAGTTAGCAGTGTAAAATGTGCTTGTGTCACCAAAAGGTTCCTGGTCTGACTGGAAAGTACCTGCCCCAGAGCAGGAGCTAAAAAAGTCCCTAAAGTGTGGCCCCAGTCCATAGTTCCTGCTCTGTGTGAACGCTCCCAAAATGTGGACAGGAACTAAAAAAGGACTAGGAACTGAAAAAAGTTCCTACAGTGGGAAAAAGCCTAATGTTGTTGGAGGAACAATCTATACAATACAAAATCATGTAATGTAATACAATATCAGTGTGTTATATTAAGCATTCTTGTTTGTGTTACTACGTTCCTGCAGAATAGAGTTATTTGATCTTAAATGAGCAAAGCTGCATGTAGTGGGATCAACACAGGTCTGAGACTGGAGATCGTTCTTTCTGCTCTTTGGTACGACACACAGCTCTTTTTACAACTTGTATTTTGACTCCAGACTGGTTCACTTTAGTTCTTTTCCGCAGCAAAAACAATAAATCTAACCTACTTGGATTCAGAATTATAATCTGAAAATGAGATCGGCTTTATTTGAAGAAAGTGAGAAATGTACCAGTCCAAACTTGGCTTAAAATACCACTTAATGACATCACAAGGTGGAACAGATCACTTTAAGCTTTGGAGATGTAAACAGATTAAGAAGCAGAATGACTTAAACATTTATGAATGCAACAAAACACAACTGTGGGTTTGTTTTTGCTCATTCTAAAATGCAAAGAAGTCAAATTTGTTTAGTAATGGACCTTTAAAGGCACACTGTGTAACTTTTTGACCAAAAAATAAGATAAAATAATGTTTTTTGTCATTTAGATGTCTTTTGTGCACTTCACATAATAAAAATATGTGTGCTCTTTCATCTCATGTATCACCATCGAGAATGTTCCAAACTATGGTTTTAGCTTCATCTTTCAATTGAATCTTAAAGTTGAATTTTCACCTTCAGAAAGTTACACAGTGTCACGCCAATTTCTGGAAGAGAGTGTGGGAGTTTAAAGTTCTACAGATGTCCCCAGGTAAATATTTTCTCGTGCAAATAGATCTGTTCAACATCTTGTATTGTGGAAAAGTACAAGTTGGATTTTCACAGCAGCCTCAAAAAGCAGTGCCTTCATTCAACCCAAAGACGCAACCGTTGCCAGATAAAAGGATTCAAAGCCATAGAACGTGTTTGTATTTCCTTCCCATAAAATGAAATATCTACATTTAATTCTAAAACATGAAAACAAGCCATGTAAAGTCTACATCTAAAAAATCGTGTATGTTTTTGCTCTGCCACGGACGGTAAAAGTGCACTGTTCTCCTCTCACTCAGGACAGGAGAGAGGTGGAGACGGACCCTGACCTTTAACCTTTTAGACCTGCGTGAACACTGTAAAGTCAAGCAGATGAGCGCAGTCAGGCACATTTAGATTTCTACTGTCTTTTTACATGTATGTACAGTATTACTGCAAATAAAAGAGATATTTTCCTGTACAAAGACTTGTGTCCTGATGTTCACTGCGTCTAAGCTGATTACAATGGGTCAACAGAATGTATTTTTGAATATAGTTGTGTTACTATAAATTAGGGTTGGGTGATATTGACAGAAATGTATATCTTGATATGTTTTGGGCATATCTTGATAACGATATTCCCATTTCTTTATTTAATGTATTTGTTCAAATACTTACTTTTTTTTTTTTACCTACTCATCCTATTCTCTCTTCAGAGTCCACTTTCTTTATAGCGAGTTTCCCATTTACATGGCATATTTTCATGTCTAAAAGGGGTTATTAATGTTATTAATACTATTAAAATATACCAAAATGATTTTTTACTGACTGAATGAAATCACTTTGAGGATATTTGCCCTTTCTCTGAATATCTGGCAACACTGGATTTAGCCAATGATGGTGAAGCAGCCAGGAACGTTTTAAAAATGCAAAATCGTACAAATCGTGATAAAATCGAAATCTTGGTCTGGCTCCAAAAAAAATTGTGAGAATATTTTTTTTTTCATATCGCCCAGCCCTAATTTTAATAAATGATATACTCAATATTCAATTTTTGGACTTTTTGAAAACAATATTATCTAAAATTCGATATATTGCACAGCTCTACTATAAACTACAGCTGCAACAAGTTATTTGATTAATCACAACAAGTTATTTGATTAATCAATTATTGAAATATTCATCAACTGATTTAGTAATATAGTGCTTATTGACTCATCGTATGTTTTGATGGAGAACATGTAGCCTAGTTGAGTTTGTAGGTTCTACTGCCATCTTGTGTCTGCTTGTGTAATTACATGTTTAGTGAGATTACAAGAGTGACGAGCACCAGCGGAACATTCTCAGGATCCGTGGGCCGAAATAAGAGCACACGTTTTCCTCACAGAAGTCTGGTAGTTCGAGTCAGGATGTGGTCAGTGGATGTCTGGGTGAAAATCTCCAAAGGTCTGTTTTCTGTACGAAGCCGTCCATCGAAGGCCACAAATTCCACAAAAGTTTTCTGGTGAAAAGAAAACACGCTTTTAGGCAACAGTAGAAAGCTCAGTAGGCTAATAGATAGGCCTATAAAATGTGTTTATTGTGGTTTAATTCAGCTATTTGTCATGGAACACTCTCTTTTATATTTGTTAACGGTCATTGGCACACAAGATTGTGTTTTATGAACTTAAATGTTTTATTTCAAGTGAGCAAAGGTAAATAAACCTGTAATTTCATAATTTTACAGTAAAATTAGCAAAACTGTAGTGAGGGACTTGATGTCATGTCATGATGAGGGACACCCTGAGCAGGTCGGGTGCGTTCAGTTAGCCTGGCCCGCCATTCCCACATTCCATGCAAGGAGATTAGTCAAATTGTCGTGGTAATTTTCTTGAAGTGTATTTGTTTTGTTTTGAGATGAACAAAGGTCAAAAATGTACGCAGTATTTGTTCAGTTTCTTTCGATAATTCACTGAATTAAAGGCCCAGCCGTGCAGGTGCCGTGCACGCGGGCAGTGAGTGTGGGTGGGGCATAAAGGTACCGCCCATTGCGTTACCATGGGGACAGCTCAGCTCACGGCTCAACGCCGTTTCAGTTTACAGCAGCACTTTGCACAGACAGACTGGAGTTAATGCCAAAACGCTTTCATGTTTTTTGTAAAATGTGTATAAATTGACTCGTTTGTACATAAGGTAAGTCTCTAGTAGGATAAAATTTTAATTAAGAAGTTTTAAGAAGGAATTTTCTGCGCACGTGCGGTTTTGCGGTTTTAACACATTTTAGGCTAGCTTTAGGCCTTGTCCCCACGAAGACAAAACGAGGATAGTTTTAAAAACGATCTGCGTAAAGTTGGAGCTGGCATAGGATTTATCATCGTCCAAATGAATCTGTAAATCCAGCCTGAATCCGGTGTAATGCCTGTATCTGACCAGAGTGTGGCGCTGTGACACTGACACAGACAGGAAGTACAAATGACGCAACAAGGTAAAAAAAAAAAAAAAAAGGTTTAACGTAAACAAAAACTTAGCGGAGAACTTTTCACAAACTTCACAAACATTCTGAATGACCAACATGGATATAAAACTTACAGAAGAGACACAGGAAGTGGATTTATGCTTCAGAATCTTTGGAATATTTTGACAACGTTTCAATACGGATTTAATGGAGATTGTAAGGGATTTATTTTTGTTTTTCTTTATGTCTTCTGTGGTTTATGGTGAAATGAGACGCAGATTTTCACAGTGAACATCATCTAAAGGTCAGTACATTCTGCAGATGAGACGTAACTCTGGGGCAGTGATGTCACCGTGGAAAAAAAATATCCGGATACAGCGTAACTGCGGAGACGCTAAAGCGGAGTTTTGAAATCTTTTCACCCTGAGAGGTGGTTTCAGAAATCTTCGTTTTCAGTCTCCTAAAACTCCGGCTTCGTGGGGACGATGTGTGGTTCAGTAAAAATATTTGTGCTGAAACGCCTGAGCTTGGCTTCGTGGGGACAGGCCCTTAGCGTCAAAAACTGTCAAAAGCACTTTTCTTTGGTCATATACATAATTCACGGCTGTTTTTTACCCTTTGTTGTAGTTTTCTTCTCTCTACCTGACATTTGAAGATTTGTGTGAAGATGGAGCGACTCAAACAGGTAAGACACTAAGCTAACGTTAAATAAACTTCTTCCTCCTCCCAAACGGGAAAAGGATTTTTAACATTTTACGCTAACTAGCTAGTTCTGCTAATTTACCAGGATCACACAACATCAATTCAATAATTACATGTACAAGAATATAGTTACCATTAAAACAACCATATTTACAATTTCTGTCAGACCCCAAACAGCAATAAGCAATGCATTTTACAGAGAGTTTAAATATGTGCCTTTTCCTAAAGCTGTCTTTTCTGCTGTGATGTGATTTTAAGCCTGAATACATCATGTCTTGTGACCTAATTTAACTTGTTCTAAATGTATCCATGAGAACTTTTCACTGTATGGTTACTTTAATGATGCCTTGCTTTCACTTAGTCTGGGTTTCAGCACCTAGCCTTGGATGAAAAAAAAAACTTTGGACATTCTGACATACTGTTTTATAAAGAGTTGCTCTGAGTATGAATTGTGCTAGACAAATAAATTGCCTTGCCTTCTCTTAGATGGATAGTTACAGGTGAACTAGCTTGGGATCTTCAGCAGAACTTTTCAGCTGGCCTAATGTTAAAACTGGGATGCAAAACTTTGTGTTCCCACTAAAAGCATAATGTAAATGCAGCACACACAAAAAAGGACCACTGTATGAACTAACTGAACTGAATAGTAAAGTCTTTTGGTTCTCCCTAAGAGCAGCTTTTTGATTGGCTGCACTTCGGTGGTCCACTCTATAGGCTAATATGAAGTGTAATATAACACATTTTGTCCATTTATATTGTATCACATTACATTAGGTTACATTAAAATAAATAGTACAGACTTTTTTTTTTTTGACAAATTGTATGTAATTTGCTATTTGATCCTGTAGACATTCTGGTCTATGTGACTCCCTATGTGGTCAATGCTAGACTGTGGGACCTGTAGTTCAAATGGTTGCTTACTTTTAGTGTTGGGTCACTCTGAGTAATAATCAGAAATCATCCCGGGGGCCACATGAACTAACCTCATTATCTGTGCATTACCTTAGAGTCAATGTTTAACAACAAGCACATTTTTAGCTGCTTTTTCTATTACCATTTTAACTAGTAACTAATACATTTGTAAATGAATGATTGTTTTTTCTTTAGGGCTGCAACAAGTTACATGGTTAATCACAACTGATCAATTATTCAAATATTAGGAAAAAAAAAATTAAATAATTGTGAAGTTACTGAAACTGTGTAAGTGACACCAGACATACATAATGTCAAAATATTGTTGTTTTATTACAAAAACAATATCAAGTTAATATTATATATATTTTTAATTGAAAACATATCTTGAGTTGAGCAGATTTCACTTGTTACTGTAAGTGAAAATGATCTGAAGACTTTTTGTTCTAGAAAAGCAAATACATGAAATATGTATAAAGTTAAAATATATATATATATATTTTTTGCAGTATTGTTAATTTAATAAAAGTCTCAGATTGACTGGCCTTTTACAACATAAACAACTGATCAATCAATAAAATATAATAATAATAAAAAATAAATAAATGAAAAAGTTATTGATTTCCAATAGAATTATTTTAGTCATCGGTTAGTTTGGCGATTTTTCTTTTGATTAATTGGTTAGTTGTTTAGAAGGTAAGAGTTACTCAAATACAACATTTTTGTTCTTTTTAAGCTTAGTTTACAGCACTAGTTTACACATCATCATTGCTGTTCAACCTGAACCTTTCTCAGCTCATGACAGGTTTTGATGCTGATGTGGAAAGAATGCAGATCAAAAATCAGACATGAATTGATACTAAAGCTAATATCGAATCTAAATATTCATTTGAACCAAAAATATAGAATTAGAATGTCTTGGCTTTTTCTGAACAGCTTTAGAATGATCTACTAAAACATAGAACAACCAGAACAAAATATTAGTTTTAAACAACCAAAAAACGATGCCTGTGTTGTAAATGTAATTTTTATCTAAAATTTTGACCTAACAAAAGGTATTTTTGAAGCAGTTGTAGCACTGACACTGGGATCAAGATTGAAGTACTTTCCAGGGTATCGAATCACATTTGATTTGTGACAACACTAGTATAAATACAGATTGATCGATTACTAAAGTTGTAGACAATTTTTTCAATAATACAGTAGTTGCGATATACCTATGAACTTGTTGCAGCCCAAGTTAATTTTGCTTGTATAAAATTAAAAAACTGACATAGCTTTTCTACTTAATGTTCACCTAACCTGTCTTTTCTGATTTCTAGATGTCAGATGATTCTATCTTCAACATGAGTCAGAACAAAGGCTTTCCTATGCCTCCTCCTCTGCCCAAGACTAGTGACGAAGAGCCGTCGGACCTTTATCAAGTACTCTGCTGTGGTTGATGATTATGATTTTGTTATCTGACTACGTGTGTATTCATAATTTCTGACTCTGTCTCATATTTCTTTGCACAGATCGTCCAGAGGCACAGCCAGTACCCGCCTATCCTCCTGCTGAAATCCAGAACCCTGGCCGTTCCTCACAAAGAGATGAACCACTCCCGTTCTCCAAGCCAGATCATAGGGAACAACTTTAACCCACGCGCTCAGAATCTCAACATCGCCAAACTCAAGCAGAAACAGAGCAGCGTGCGGCAGACACCAACTTGTATCCTTTCATTTGGAGCTTTTGGATTGTGCTGATGCAAAATAAGAGACATGTGCAACAGTAATATGTGACTTTAACAAGGTAATAGCTACAACCACACCTGTTACATCACGGACAACTACACCGGGGTAAGGATACATGCGTTTTATGTCTCTTTGAAAAACTAATTTGGTCCATCAGCCATAACAGTGCTGAACAAACAAAAACAACAAACAATCTAGAGCAGGCTGTCACCGTAGTTGCCAGGTCTGTGGTAATCCTGCACAGTTAGGTTACCGTAATTTCTGGACTATAAGACGCTACTTCTTTCTCAAGCTTTGAACTTTGTGGCTGATACAACGATGCAGCAAAGTTAAAGATTCTCACTGACTTACTATTAACAAGTGCAACCTAGTACTAATTTTTCTTATTTAAATCTAGTTGGTGCAGGTGCGCTCAATAGTGTAGAAAATACGGTAGTTTGAAAAATAAGTTGCGGGTGAAAATCTGGGCTGGTTTTAAAACATGTGGCTACAAATGATTAACATAGTGTGGGTATCTTGTTATAATTTGGGAAAATCCTAAAACAATAGCGTGCCGTCCGCTCTTGCCGCTCCCCGCAGATGGATGAGGCCTCACTAGAAAGAGCAAACAGAGAAAGCATCAGGAAAACATGTCTGACACAGCTCCGCTCGCAAGACACACAGACACAGATGTGTGCACATTTGTGTGTGTGGGTCAATCATGTGATATTCTATGAATAAGTGTTGTAAAATGTCAACAAAATGACAATAAATAAAGTGGACTGAGGCTAAAGAGGCCCATTTAAGACACATGAAAAAAATTAATTTGTGGCGATATAAGTGGATGAAATGTGTTTTCACAGTGCCTTGAAACAGTAATCCTGGAGTTACATTTTACATACAGAGCCTTTACATATCGACTTACACACTACCCAAACAGGATAAACTAGAACTATAGAGCATGTTTTAAGACCATTTATCACAAATTGTGCATCTCTTTGTGAAGTACTTTAAGGATTTTTTTTAAATTAGGGAAATGTGCTATATAAATAAAAAAGACTTACTAACTTACTTAAATTGTAATAATGTCAAGCCTAGTTACATTTTTGCATTTATAAATATTAGACTGAGAGTCCACTGCTCAAATGACTTTCAATGTTAACATTTAAAACTAACTTTCAAAAGATTTCTTTGAAATAATGCTAATGGAAAATGTAATGTTTTACACATAAACATTTATCAATTAATCAAGAATAAATAATAATAATTTTAAATGTTGGTTAAGACATTCTTAACAAGAAGTTACCTGGAGAAGCAGGACAGAGATATATACAATTAAGTAAATACTTTATTTGCAGGTTATGACAATGACAAATAAATTGATGTGGGACTAATCAAATTAATGGTTAAAAATTTGGCTAATTTTCATATTTTTGGCCGTTTCATTAGTGCACGTTGGGCTAGTTTTCTTTTCTAGACCTGGCAACACTGGCTGTCACCGTCTATGTCTGCCTTTATCATGTTTATATCTGTTTGTGATGTGTTGTGTTGTAGCTTCTGACTTCTCAAGATAAACTTCCCTCATGAGACAATAAACTACTGCTGTACTTTGATAATTGTTTAGCAGCTATGTGATTATTCTTTCAATTGATCAGTTAGTTATTTAGAACATAAGACAAGATTTTTGCTAAATTGATGTAACAAGTTCAAAAGTGCTTGAAATGTTAATCTTGTTTTGTGTATGTGGCTGTGTTTGTCTTAGGATAGGATTTACCAATGGAACAAGCATTTGCCAAATATAAGGAAATCACTAAAAAGTAGAAAAAAATGTCACTTCAATTCAAATAACAATAAAAGTAGCTAGTTCTAGTTGCAAAGTTAGCTTAATTATTAAATTATAATTGATAAAGGATAAAGTGCACTTATTGCAAGCCCTGTTTTCCATATTTGCTTATTTCAGTTTGTGTTTTTTCCAGTTTAATGTTACTTGAGAAACTAGTGTTTACATCAGAAACACATCATTGCTGTTCAATCTGAGGTTTTTCACAGTTCAGGACAATTATTCCAATAATGAAGTAGTTGTCACTTAACTTGTTGCAGTCCTAACTGAAATGGTTTTATGCTTTCCAGGTTTCGTCGATCAGTGAACCGCCTCCCGCCTCTGACGAGAAAAGCTTCCAGAAGTCGGTCCAGAAGTCCCGCAGAGCAGCGAGAGCTCATGATACAAGAGGAAAAGAAACACAAGATCTTAGAACCAACTGAGACTGACTTAAAGGTGAACCACATTCTTGGAGAGAAGTTTTGTTTGAAATATGTTTGTATAATCTAAACACCTGTCTCCGCTCACTCATCTGCATTTGTTTGTGATTACTCCAAAATTCAGATTCCATGTAAAATGTTGGTTCAGAATCGGCATAGCCACTTTCCAACAAGAAAGCAATAGTCATTTAAATCTTCTGCTTATTACAGTAAAATTTTATTTTGGAGATGCGTGGATTATCAGTTCTGCAATTTTAAACAGGAAGTCAATGAGCCTCATTCATGAAAGAGTTTCTAAAAGTTGTGCGTAACCTATGAAACTGCTAAGAAAACTCTATGTCAGATCCACAACGTGTTCATACGAAGCCAAACTATTTCTTAACAGCCTTCACGCCAAATTCACCAAACTCGGTTAACCAAACAGCATAAAAATAAATACTGCATTAAGGAAGCTACTTCCGGCTGCAAGACTAGCGCATCTACCAACTATTGCTGATAAAAATGTCTCTTTAAAAACACAAATGAACACACAGAGAAAACATATTCCAGTAACAGATGGATTGAAATAACGCTACAGTTTTTTACTGAATCATATAAGAAATACATTTCTGAAACAGCAGATTATTTGTTCTCACAAGTGCTCCTGAGTGTTCTTAGGATTTTTTTTTACAAACGAACATTTTCAGTTAAGAACAAATATTGTAAATGCCAAAAATGTTCGTAAGAAGCCCTTAAGAACTTATTGTGCACATGTCTTGAATGAGGCCCAATGGACCTGTTTCTTTTTCTTAGCTGTTTTAGAAAATGTTTCTGTTTTACAGTTAACAAAATGTGAATTATTGTATGTCGTAGTTTCTTCCTAAATACAATACATAAAAAAACAACAACAGCACAATAGTCTCTTTGTTGGGCTAGGCTAGTACCGGTTTGTGTATTACCTGTGGATAGTTCCTTTACGTTCCATTCTTTCCTTATGGGAGAATGTGCTGAGATGGGCTAAAATGAATCACTATTTGAGGTAAATACTTCACCAGAGAAAGCCAGTGTGTTTATAAAAGTGCGTATTTTTGATGGAATCCTAAATGCTAACAAATAAATCAACCTGAATATATAAAGTAAGTATAAAGAAAACTGTTAAAAGAGCCAAGACTTTTTCCTTTAAGACAACTGCCTTTTCCTGGATGAACGTATAATACTGTATGTTTGTTGTTTTGTCAGAGGTACGAGTATTACATCAACAGCATCCCGAGCGCCGTGCTGCCCCCGGAGCCTGCTCACCAGACGGACAACATCCTGAGCCTCCTGCCGACTTTCCGTGCGTACAACCGAAAAGTGCAGTTATTAAGAGAAAGCCTTGAAGAGGAAGTCAAGAAGCACTACATCTTTAACCTCAAGAAATGCATCGGTGATTATAACATCTGTTCTTCAGGCTTTTTTATTTGAATAGGTGATAATCATGGCGTTAACATGTTTCAAGTTAGTTTATTAGTGTTTATAGTATTGTTTTATTATCATGGTTTTGTTTTATTATCATAGTTTTGTGGTCATTCACAGTTCACAGTAATCACACAATTCTTCTTTGTACGAACAAAACCTCTACAAACTTGATAATTTTGGTAAATTTTGGATTGAATTGCTGATTTATGTTTTTGTCAAGTTGTGTTTTTTAAGAATTACAATCTTAAAGTGAAGCTAAAATGGCTGTTAAACAGTGTATATAGAATTTGGCAATTTTAGTGCAAATTAAGGCAGGCAGACTAAATGTTGTGGCAGACTAAGATGTTGTGTGTTAAGGCTGTAGTTGACCAAAGAATTTCTTGGTAAAATAAAAACATGTTCCATCGACTGACTAACTAAAGACTAAGACTAAAAAGAAGGCACATCAAAATTTTTCTCGTTTGTTCTTCGATCAGCTCAGGGCTGCGCCCCACTTTCCCATCTCCTCTCGTAATAGCCATTGTCATTCTGCCAGATAAGCCGTTGTTTCTCTGCTCTACTCTAGGGGTGGCACGACTACAGAATTTTAGTAGTCGACTAGTCGAGAGCGTTAGTCGCGTCAACTAGTCGATGACGTCTTTAACAAAAACAAAGATCCAAAGGCACGATGATTTTGCCTGGGCAATTGTTAGAAACAGCTTATTTATACTGACCATATTATCAGAAAACATTGGACGTACCTAATGCCCTGTAATAAAGCTGAACTTGGGCTCTTTGATTTTACATAAAAGAAGAAAAAAAAGCTAAATAAGCCTATTTGTGCGAGTGCGAGGGACGGAGGCTCTCGCTCTGACAGCGGCTTGGATCCAGTCTGTCCACACTCACACACTGAGCTGTGGACGTTGGGTCAGTGCGTTTTGAACAGTGAAGGAAACACAAATCCACCTGAAGCCCTGGTTCCACACACATCACTCACCACTCTTTTCCTCTCGTCTCCTTCCACAAATCGCGCTGTAAAACTTTCTAAGACCAAAACCAGTGTGGATCCACAGACTCGGATCCAGGCGGATGATGTGCGCTTGGAGACGGCTGGCCAAGGCGCGTTGGAGGGAACGGTCCGAGCACTTTGAGCCGGGGTATGCAGCGTGCTCCAGGCGCCTGTGCGCTTGGCTAGACGGAGCGAACAGTCCGAGTGCTTTGAGCTGGGCTATACAACGAGCTCGGGTTAGACAAAGCGTTTTGGGACGGACAGTTCGTGCGTTGTTGGAGTGGAGCCGGGGTCGCGCTCCATAGTGGGGGCACAGCCTGTCCGTGCGCTATGCAAGGCAGGGGTAGTCTACAGCGCGCTCCAGTGTGCCGAGACGCCGGGACAAAGCATCCCGAGGCAGAAGAACAGCGCGGGGAGAGACGTAGAACGGGCTGGGGAAAAATCGGACGAGTTGCTGACATTTATGTGTTAGAAATACAAGTTTAAAAAAGCTTTTTCTTAAGCCAACCTCTGATTTAATTATTCTTCGACTAGTCGACTACCTCTCAAAGTAGTCGCGAGGGACCTTTATAGTCGACTAGTCGGTGCAAGCCCTACTCTACTCTGGGTCTACAGACTTAAACTCCAACTGCTATAGAGGAGTGTCAGTTCAGCCACATCTTCAGCCTGTCCGGGTCACATGTGCTAAGTTGTGTTTTCCCTGTACCCTGGATCATAAACTTTGCTTCTGACTTATCTTCCATCTTCCAGATCTAATCTAATTACTCTGGGTTGGATTTGCTGGGGTCTGACCGCCAAAATTATGCACTCAATAAACAATCTTCTAACACACTTTTGTCATCTGAGTCTCTCTAGATTGAATTGACATTATTACATTTTAGAACATCAACACAACCTCTTGAAGGGTTTCAGCTATAACGAAATGTGATTGTTTTTATTTTTCTAATTACATGCATCTGTCCTAATTTCCCATCACCACATGAATAACTTCGATTGGATGTCTGTGTGTTGTACAGTGGACTACATCCTGATAGATCCAGCTGAGCGTCAGAGGCTGTCCATAAGCTGCATCCCACAGCCTTTTCCCCAGAGGGTGATCCGAGCTCCGGTGCCCTGGCCAACAGCTACAGAGAGGCTAAAGACTGGCACCGGGAGCATCTGTGCACTGTCAACCACCTCATGCTTCTACTGCAGGACGCATGGATCAACAGGTTCCACTACTCTTTAGAAACACGGAGCAGAAAGTAGTTTTTATCAGGTTACAGAGGCAAGTGAGAAGTAAATGTTGATGTGCATATGACAGGTTAGATTGTATTCAGCAAAGGACAAGGTTATACTTCAGATTTGACTAAACATTTTTGTTTGTTTTCACCTGGTTTGGCTGTTTGGTTTATTAATTTCTTTCGTCCAGTAAACATGACAGACAGTATGTACAGGTAATTCCATAACTGTTACCTAGCAAACACATCGCCAAAATCAACATAAAGAACACAGACGTTACTGTTGACAAATATTATTTGTCAACAGTAATGTCTGTGTTGTTATTTGTCAAATAATATAACATCTTATAACACTTGTTAAAGGGGCAGTGTGTAAGATTGAGAGGAATTTTAATGATCACTTATAGTCCACAAACATTCAAATCATATTTATTCTTTACAACATGAATACTTAAGAGAGCACTGTTAGCCAATCCACATCTATTGTGATACATTTATACGTATTTGAAATGTTTTATTACGGGCCGGAATGTGGATTATTGACGCTAGATGTCAGCATGGTAAATAGGCAAAATGCATGTGAAAGGCTCCCTCTAGTGTTCAAAAGTGGAAATCACTTTGTTTGTTTGTTTTTCTTACGTAGTGCCCCTTTAAAGAGGGCCTATCATGTAAATTTCTGTAGAGGATAAGTCATCAACACAATTCGGTAGAATTAGAAAGTTAAAACTATAATTTGGAACATTCTAAATGGGAATACATACGTTTTATGGCATAATACTAATAAAATCAGCTAAAGGACCTGCTTTCTGTAGAAACAAACCTGAGTGGACCTCCTCTAGGCCAAATAATAGTCCATTTTGTTGCCATGCAAGCCTGGTCAAAGTAAAACGTACATTTTTATTATTTATTTAGTGTAACAAGGCCATCTAAATGACAAAAACATGCTTTTATTTTTCGGCAAAAAGTTACACAGTGCACCTTTAAAACATGACTAAAAGCTAACCAAAGTCAAGTTTGTGTAATACAGGATCTTTAAATTCCCAGGAGCCAGTGTCTGCTGTGTGAAATTGTCTTGAATTGTGGTGCTTTTTGATGACAGAAGCATGTGGAGAGATTCTGTTTTAAAACTCAAATTATTGATATTTGCACAGTCTTACAATACAGCTGTTTATATTCCAAATAAATCTAGTCAGTCTGCTAAAAATGTATTTGGAAGACATTTTTACACACCACTAATGATATCTAGGATGTTTTTTTTTTACAGTTTCAAAAATGTGTTGGTTCTGCAGCAATGAAATCACTAACTAGTTGCTGACTCTTAAAATGCTGTTCAAAAATAACTGTGAAAAAATAAATGTGGTCTGTTTAGAATATTTCAATCCCCATAGTTTGACTATTCAGCTACTAAAACAGTTGTTATAGACAGTCCTACCAACAGAAATGATTTAATTCAACAATTGTATGTTTTGTGGAATCAATTAAATCTTTTCAATGAAACTGTGAACCTTTCTGAAGATAAAAAAAACACAAACATGAAATATACTTTTGAACATTCTTTAATAAAAATATATTGAATACATTTAGAAGAAAAGTAAAATAAACAAAATGTTTTGTCCTCCCTAGCTTTTCATCTCTGCGATTTGTCCGTCTTGAGGACCTTTTCTCCGCCAGCCTCCCCCTTCTTCCTTGTGAGTTTGAAGACTTGATTCAGAAGCAGTGCCAAAGAACGCGCGAGGAGCTGTTGAACCGGTGAGTGTGCAGTGTGATCCCAGCTCAGGCACATTCACTTTGAGAGCTCGAGTTTCAGCCTTGTCCACTTTGTCCGGCCGCTTCCTTTACATTGTACCTGACTCTAAGTGTCCATTGTTGTCCAAGCCAGTCTGACCACACACTGAGAGAGGCTTTGTTTGATTAGACGTGGTTTATTTGTACTCACCTGATGTCCATGGATACAAGTTAGGTGTCGTACGGCAACAAAGGTGAACAAGCGGATCGATGTTGCAATGACTAGGCAAAGCAAGGCAAGTTTATTTGTAAAGCACAATTTGTACACAAAGCAATTCAAAGTAGGAAAAGATACATCAAAATCACAACACAAAGCAGCATTATAAATAATCATTGTAATATTGACTTAAAAAGAAATAAAGAGTGCCGATAAAACAGCCTAGATTTGTCTTATACCTTCAGAAAGATTGTTCCAGATCAGCTGCATAAAACTGAAACCCCCATGTTTAGTCCTGACTCTGAGGCCGGTCCATGCTTAGTTGTGACTCTGATGCCGGTCCATGTTTAGTCCTGATTGAGGCCGGTCCACGTTTATTCCTGACCCTGGCACCAGCAGGAGGCCAGTCCATGCTTAATTCTGACTCTAAGGCTGGTTCATGTTTAGTTCTGACTCTTAACACCAACAGCAGGCTGGACCCTGAGGTTCTCTGAATCGAGATGGTTCATGCAACATGTCAGTGATGTACTTTGATGCTCTACCATGGAGAGACTTAAACACAAGCAGAGCTGTTTAAAGTCTATTCTCTGAGCAAGTGCAAAGACCCAAGCACAGGACTAATGTGATGGTACTTCCTGGTTCTTGTCAGGACTTGAGCAAAAAATAAAAAGTACGTTTTTTTTATTCATGGTCCAAGGCCATCGCTTTTTCATCAGTCACAAAATCCTGCCAGTGGCTTAACTTAAAAAGAGGTCTTATGGGTTCCAGCACCAAAAGGTCTTAGTAGTAACAGTAAATAAAAATAGCTGCTCCTACATTATTATTGGGCTGTAATAGGATCTGTAAACATAAGATACTGTAACACACCAGTATGTGCTGTGTTGCAGGTGGCTCCCTCACTGTGCGTGTGTGTTCAAAGCCTGTGAGGAGCTGTGGTTGCCCCTGCTGGACAACAACAACCGCGTTGCCTCTGTGGAGTTCTTTAAATGTGCGGCTGCGCTCATGTCCCTGCAGCTCCGCAGCCTCGTCATCAGCTCACTGGAAGATCTGCTCTACTTCTTCAACATACACAAGGTCCATCTCATTACACACTGCAGAATTAACACTACACAACTTTATGTCAAGGCTGTAAGCATCTGGCCAGTTCTATGATAGTTTGATATTTTATTCATGTGCATTATGTATTTCAAATCAACAGTAGAAGTCTAGGGTTTGACAAGAATATACCACATTGCACATAAATGAATTGTGGCCAGATTCAGCTCTATGATGTGTTTATGTGTGTCCTCCATCAGGAAGGCAATGACTTTGGCGAGACGTTCAGTGAGCTACAGTACACTCAGCCTCAAGTCTTACTGCTGAAGCTGCAGGTACAGGAGCCTCACATCACCTTTGAGCCCAGCTTCGACCAGTGCTGGCTCTACATCTACAGGGCTTTTGTGGAGATTCTGAAGAGCGCTAAGGGCATACCCAGGGTAAGAAGCATGGACTCTGCAGGTATACTTATACTATACTCTATTGCCACATGCAGGAACACTCACATATAACTTGTTTCCACCGAACATTTTAGGAGTTAAAAGTAATCGATACAAAGGAATGTTTTTAATTTGCTATGTTGTTTTTGATCCTACAATGAGAAATAAAAAAGCTCTTTTTAGGTCAAGGTTTCAAACAATAGACTGACTAAAAAAAAAACACTTTCTTGTCATTTAATGTTTTTTTTTTTTTCATGTTTAGTTTTGTTTGTTAGCATTTAGCACTGTGCCAAAAATGCACATTTTTATAAACACCTTCTTTCCCTAGGTCTGAACTTTCAACTATCTAGTTGAAATCCGTTTTCTGTTTTGTGAATTTTAAATACTGATTAATTGTATTGATTACACTCAGCAATTTCTTCATAAAGAATGAATAGAACTGAAAAAGAACTGTCCTCTGGTATTAAACAAACTGGAACTAGGCTAGTCCATAGTGTGAAAACGAGAAAAGGGCCCATTTAAGATTAATCTTCGCTTAAGTTTATCTTATTCTATTTTTTTCTTGCAGGTGGAATGTCTCTTGTTTAAATACAACGAAGTAATAAACCTCCGATCTGTCCACACAGACGAGATGTTGGTCACAGACATCATCCACAAAGCTCGAGAGGTTTTTGATAAAAACACTGTGGGACCTGTAAAGTAACTGATCTAAAGTCTCTGATATTATAAGTTCTCACAATAAGATAAAACACCGTTTTTAGAGCTTCTTTTGTTCTGTGATTTGCAGGTACTTGAATGAATACCAAAAATACAGAAATTTACTGGACAACAGAGCGAAGCAGGAGATTAAAGAATTCCTCAAAGAAAAGCACTCACTGGAGGGGTTTTCTAAGGTAGCCATTTTGAATCTTTTGCGACAGCAAATAATTTTAAGGACTTTTGGAGCTTGTGAGCATTAGCAGGGAAAACATGAATGTTGTCAAACTTAGGAACTACACTCACAACACTGCTTTACCTCGCTTTTAATGTTGTTATGACCATGTTTTTCCATCAGTCCTAGAATAATACAGAAATTGATTGTGTTCAAAGCAGCTACAGTAGAATTACAGTATGAAGAGATGATTACTATGCTGTTTTTAGATTAGAAAAAAAACATTCCAAAAATAATACTTAATACACAAAACCTTCCAAATTTTGGACCAAAGACCAAAGTAATCAACATAATGTGATAAAAATCTGTCGGTGATCAGTCATTTAAAAAAAAGTATTAAAAATGTATATTTAAAAAAAAACTTTGATAATTTTAAAATACAAAATGGAAGAACCACCAGGAGAGTTTTCTGGAAAATACCCGGGAAATTTCAAACCTGCAGCAGTTTAAAAAAGATTTCAAAAAATCTAGGAGTATAGTAAAGAAGGATTTGGTGTTTTTTCTTTTATAGTTTTGTGTTTAGCTTTTTAGTAATTTTAATTGGAACATAGATGGTAGTAACCTTAGTTTTGTAATCTGACGTCAGTTATTGACTGAAGAAATGTATAATATAACATAATTTAAAAGGCCTCTATTACAAAAATGTTTTATGCCTTTTTAATGTTGGTTCCATGTCAAAAACACAGCTGAAGTTAATGTTTTGTATCATTAAGTGATAATACAGGAATTGCTTGTCTGTGTTTTTAATACTCCACACACCTTCACTAAAACAATTTGAATATTTCAGCCCTGGATTTGTCCATCTTTGAAGCTACAGCTAATGTTTTAACTTTGTTTAAACTGCGTCACATACATGTGCAATAAAATAATTGGTGACTGTATTAATAAAACTAGCATATCTTACAAACCCTACAACAAGGTTTTTGTAGTGTTTTAACAGTAAGGTATAATGCTACTGTTAAATTTGAAACTACCACATTATGATGTCACAAGGTGTAACAGAGCATTTTGAGATTTGAAGATGTAAAGCTCAGGATTTGTGAATGAAAGAAAACACACTTTGGGTTTGTTTTTGATGAGGTTACAACATGGTTAAAAGCTTGCCCGAGTCAGCTTTGCATACTATAGAACCTTTAAATTCTCTATGCATGAATATATCATTTTAATGTATCTGTACTACGTGTGTCCTTGTTTTCTTGTAATTTTTTGTCTCTTCTTTCTTCCTCAGAAAATCGAAAGCATCAAACTCACGTGGAGAGCGATAGCCTTGATGCGTGTCACCGTGCCACTGTCCATGTTTTGCCTAGACGCTGAATTACTAAACGAAGACTTGTGTCATCGCGCTAACCAACTCAAAGACCTCATAGCCACGTTCGAAATGGATGAGAACCGAGACCTCAACAACAAGTGAGAAGCTAGATAACTACAGCCTAAAAAGCAGTCATTTTGATCTGAGCGTGTTCCCTTTTTTTGTAGGATTTGTCAGAGATATCAGGACATAAGTGACACCATCAGAAGTATTCCAAAATCTACAGAAGAGCTGGTAAATCTGAATCAGTTTCTTAGGACCACCAGTGATGTGACAGTCCACAAGATGCTGGAGGAGATCAATGAAGCCAAGTTCCGTCTGGATTTCCTTCTGGACTATTCTGTTATGTCGCGTAAGCCTGACAATAGAGTAAATCCTAAATACAAAACATGTTGAGTTGATGTTGTGCAACTCAAAACACAGCTAAAATAGGAAAAGCTAGCTACAGGCTGATAATGAACATAAACCACCACGACAACTGCTAAATACTACGTTTGTATGTGACTTGTGAAAAGAGAAAATCAGGTAAACAGTGGCATAAAAGCAGAAAAACAACAGGTAGGCTATAATTCTGTTTCACTAATTTCTCACTGACACAGACTTTAGGATCACACACAGTTCAACTCTTTACCTTTCTCTTTTAAATTAGTAAATTGTTTGTTGTGCAACAGTTAAAATGTCCTAAATCTCCAACTGCAAACAAACTAGCTAAAGTCTGATGTGACACAACTTGTCTTAACAACAGAAGCTACTTTATACCATTTTTTCCAAACAATTAGAGAGAACAATGACCAAAAATGTTAAGGAGCAAAATGTTAAGGAGCAAAAAAAAAGCAAAAGTATGAGTTGCCATGACAGCTGTCAGTTCCTGTTTTACTGACCCTGTGTCTTGCTCACTGCTTTGCACTTACACTTTGTGCTGCAAATTTAGTTTCTTAAAGGGTCTTTCACACCAACACAAACCCCAGTCGTTGTCAGTCGAAGGAGCAACAATAACCTGGCTCACGCCAGATGGATATGTGTTGAACTCCTATCTGAGTTCTCACTATATCCATCTGGGACTTGACTCGCTGAAAGCGTTCGAGAAAAGGCGGGGCGTTTAGTGAAATACTTCGAGCTGATTGGGTGTGGGGCCTACCTTATTTGAGCTAGCCAATCACAGCAACAACTCGTAACGGTGTATCCAATGTCCGCGTGAGATAGAACAAGTGTCACACATACTGCTCTTCTTTCAAAAAGAAATTACTCCGTATTCAAAAGCAGCAGAAACACGTATATCCACGAGAGCAGCCATCTTTGTTTAGCTTGAATCAGACTCGGCTGCGGCACCGGGGAGCTAACGGCCCGTGTTAGCCCGCCCTGCTACAATGGGCCTCAAAACCACGCTGCTGTGATGTGAGTGGGCCGAACCACGGCCGTTTCGGACTCTCAAACCAATCGAGCCGGACGAAGGCCAGATGGTTTATCTCGTGTTTGTGAATTCACAAATACCGCGAGATAAACCATCTGGCTGGCCAGGTTAGAGCAACGCAGCGTCTGTTCAAGTCTCTTTGGGGCGAACCAATGTTAAAGAACACTCACACAAACACAATCTTAACAGCCACCAGTCCCCAAACATTTGCAGATGTGTGTGACGTAATGCTTGACGAAAATGACTAAACATAAGTTGCACGCGAGTAGTTGTCAAACTCTGACGGCAAACAGATGTTTCTAATCTTACCTCACGAATTAAGCACAACTTCTTCACGTTTGAACTCGTGTAAATAACAACAATCCATGCTTGGTTAAATACGTTTTCCGTTTTTCCGTAAGTGTCATTTTCGGTTTCCGCATGATTTTACTGCCCACTGACTCACTGGTTCTCCTGTAGCCACGAGCCAATCAAACAGCAACAGGCGACCGCACCAAACACACGAGAGCCTCCTGTCGGCAAAAGTTGCCAAACCTGTTCAGACGGGCGACCCTCGGCTTGATGTGAAAGACCCTTAAACAGTGATACATACAGGATTCTGCATCATAACTGAGCCATTTAGATACAAATGAAAAAAAAAAAAAAAAAGAAATAAAAATGGTTGGTCACTATTGTAAACTGCTTGTCTATGATGTAATAGCTGAAAAGTGTGCTGTGGGTGACTTATTTTTTAATTAAGTAGTTTTAAGTCAAAATATATCCAAAGGCTTTGTGAGAGCAAAGAAGAAGCTACTGTTTTTCACTTGTTTTATCCAAATGAATGCAGTTCAATGTGTTCAAAGCTTTTTGTCTTTCCGAGTTTCAATAGAATTATTCTAGTTTATTATGAAGTCTTTGTATCTCTTTTCAGCCGAGGACATAGAGTTAAACTCCAGTGTGTTCCACTGGCCAACTGAGATACGGACTGAGCTGGAGCTGAACAAAAATCGCTTGTCTGACCTGAGAGACCAGGCTGAAGACAGCCTCTACAAAAGGTATTACTGTGTATCGACTAGTAGGCATTAGTCATTTCTAACAATTTCATAGTTGTAACTCATGTTTTGTCCACTGGATCTATGTTCTCCCTGTTTGTTGCTTCCACTGATTACTTCAAGAACGTTCAAGCACCAGCAATTGATATTGTTACAAAAAAAGCTAAATGCCACGTTGTTTCAGGTTGTTTGAATATGAGCAGACTCTACAGAAGATTACCACTGACATCCAGTCCTTTAAGAAGAAGGAGAACATGAACCCGAAGGTGATGCAAGCTAACGTGCTCAGCCTGACTCAGATCAATACCAGTCTGGAGGCTGCTGTCACCGAACTCGAGGTAAAGACCCAAAAGACCCAAGAACATCTAGTTGGAATAGTTGAATTTTTTTTTTTTGTCAGTAATAATAGGGTTGCACAGTTTATTTCAATCTAATTCGAATCTTATTTTATTCTTAAATTACAAAATCTTCTGTCTTTTTCTGACTAAAGCTTCTGACTATTACATTTGTTAAAACATGGTTTAATTGTCAGTTCATGTTTCAATATTTTTGTACATTTTTTGGACACAGGTTAGACTGCATTTTAAGTAAAACACAGTAAACATGATTATGATTCAGATTTCACTAAACATTTAGCTAGCTTTTACCCCATTTGGTTGTTTTGGTGAAGTTCATTATCGTCTTTTGTCCAGTAAATATCACATGTGGATAGGAATCCACAAATGTTACCTAGCAACCACAATCTGGGCTACTTTTTAAATTCAGATTTTCAAGTAAAAGTTTTCACTTCACATGACTTTTCAAGTGAGACAATGATAGCAATTTTTCAAACGACAACATGAACATATATTTCAGGATGTGGAAACAATCATTTTTTTATCTGAAATATATTATTTAGGAAGTACAGCTTTCAGAAAAAAAAAAGTTGTCATGTGGCATAACTTGCCCCCAGTGCAGGTTCTCCATTGAAGAGATTGCACTGGGGTAAAAAGTTTATTATTCAAGTAAAATAATATATTTTATTTATACAAGTTAAATAAACTCAGTACAGATTTTTCACTTAAATTTTAAGTTAAACTTAAAGTTGTTATACACACAGTTAACCCTAAAGAATAAAAAACATAAGGATATCTGCTCAATTAAATGTCAAACTTGACTGATTGGCAAGTTCAGTTCTCTTGAATTTTGGTCTTATTTACTAATTTTTCCATCTGTGTTTGGTGTAAAATTAAGAGTTAGATAGTTTTAGTGATAAAAATGAGTTTTTGGCTCAAATCACCCCAGCTCATCATTTTGGAAAAACTGTATAGATTCAAAATGTAGCTTACCGAAGAACTAACACATGTGTGATATATTTACAAACCTGATCTTAAATTGCTCTTATTTGCAATCAGGCTCCCATCTTTACAAAATGAGTGAAATGGATAAGTCTTCAATAATGTGTGATCAAATGACTCATTTATTCTAAGATTCTTTGGAAACAGGGTGGCACAAATCCCCCACTTTTCCCTAGATTTGAGCATGTTTACTTTTTATCTGTGACACATATAGTCATGTTTATGAAACCTCAAATCCAGGGCTCCAGACTAACTTTTTTGGGGACCGTCCCGAAACTGTCCCGAACTCCAAACTGAACCGTCCCGAACAATATTTCTTCCGTCCCCATGTAATAGGTTAAAATAATGATTAAAAATACATATATACCTATTAAAGTATGTAGGCTATTGTAATTTGTGTAATTCTACTTAATGTTGTCTCTATGTATTATACACCACTTCTAAATTACTGACTACACTTTTTTTTCCCATTTTAGTTTGACATTTCTGTGACAATCTTGTAGCCTACCTAATGAAAAGTCTTTGAATAAAATGTGTAATTTTCTACTGAACTAACTGGCTCTAGAGTGGATAAAACATGTAGTTTGTGCTTGACATCAGCATAGAGAGAGTTTTTATTTGTGCCTTGTGCTTGTGTGACAGTGGCAGGTTAAAGCAGGAGGAATACAGCAGCAGCACATCAGCATAGCAATGTTAGCACCAAGGTTAGCAGCTTTTAGCTCTTAGACAAACTTAAGGAGAACAAAAAGTCCACACGGCTCTGTCTTCTGTGTGGACACAGTGTGGAGTTGGGGTAGAAGAGCTATTAGCGCATTTAGCAACAAATCTGCTTCTCAAACGAGTCGCACGAGGCCGTTTGAGAGTTCGGAAAAAAAGTTTTGATCAACGCTATCGAGCATCGGGTTAGCGCTGCCGCGTGTGCTCGCGTGTAATCCCTTTTCTTAAAAACTCAAATGTGAACAAAATTAGATGAATCCTGGATAAATATTCCCGCGGGTCAGAAATGTTGAGCGCTTTAGTTCAGAGAACAGGCAGGAGACGCTCAACAGCAGCAGCAGCAGCCGCTCTGCCGTGGAGGGAGGCGGAGGGAGGGAGAGAGAGAGAGCGAGAGAGACGCGGCAGGCTGGTGCAAGCGGGGCTCGCACTGACTTAAAATAATAGAGATATTTGCACTGTAGTAGATATAAAGCTCTAATAGCGATGGCAATAATAAAGTGCTTAATAGATGTGCAGAAGCTGCCAAGACTTCAATAACTGCGGTGGGAAAAATATGACGAGAGGGGCCGTGTTCGTCCCGAGACTGTCCCGGTGGAAAGTTCAGATCGTCCCGGACTCAATTTTTACCGTCCCCGGGACGACGGGACGGTGTTAGTCTCGAGCCCTGCTCAAATCTAAATCTTACAGTTCCTTTAAAACAGTCAGACTTTGAATGCATAAATTGTACTGAGACACTGCATCTTAACAGGATTAAGTGATCAAATGGCATTAAAAAAACAACAACTTTTTTTACATAGTGCAGCAGAGATGTACTCAATAAGAGTAACGTTACTAGAAAATAACATTGCTCAAATAAAACAAGGCCTATTTTTCTGAGCATGTTTGAAAGGTGAACAGAATCAGATTTTTTAAAGCACAAATACAAATTGAATCGATTTCACAAACAGTTTTTTCCAAATTGTGCAGCCACAAATGACTAATCCTGGCTTTTTAAGAGCATATTTACTAGATATTCGGTCAAGGCCTAGTGCAGTAACATCTTTTCTCCCATCTTCCACAGGTCATTAACAAGGAGCAGAGTCTGTTGGAGAGGGAGCTGAGTGACTTCCCTTTGCTGCAGGAGCTCATCACAGAAAAACAACCCTTCGAACAGCTGTGGACCACGGCTTTCAACTTCGAGACCGTGTCAGAGGTCTGGATGAACGGTAGCCACCTTTTATGTCTTCTACTAGAACGTCTAAAGGACTAAACACTCACTGCCCAGTTCTGCCCCCACTACTGTTTTCTAGGACAGTGATTTACATTAGGAACATAGTAAGTTTGCTTGAAGGTTAACAGGCAGTTTTGCTTTACTGGCCCCATCATTTCCACAGTTTGAATGTCTAATTTTTTTGTAACTGTTTATTGTTTTGACCACAAATAATGGGTGATGTCCTTAATGCAACTTTTAAAGGATATATATTATTCTCAACGGCCTTTTTTGTAGATTTAGCCTATGTTCTCTTAGTAAACAAACAAACAAACAAACAAACAAACATATACAGTAGTTGCATTTTGCTACTTTGATACTAGTTTGACGATCCTGTTTAGAAAGTCATCCCCGAGAGTCAAAACCTTTTTTTCCTCCAGAATATTTCATTTTGTAGCATCAAGTTCTGTTATGTGATATTATGTTATAATTAGGGAGAATGTAGAATTACGGTACATGAAGCACAAGAGCACTAACCTCTGTGCCACCGTGTTTGTTTGTTTTTGCTGTTTTTAATTCTATAAATTATTGCCACTTTGAACATTGCCCTTATATGACATTTAATACAAATCCATGCTAACATTAGCATGTTGGGGTCACACTAAGTTTGTTTATCTTCGCTATGTAGTTTTCTCAACAGTTAGTACATTCCTGGGCAAACAGTTTTGGTGTCATGATCAGGCCCCCGGCACGTTTTTGACAACAAATATTACAATTTGTCTACATATTGGTTCTTAATAAATATTGCAACAAATTAACAAATTATTAGGTTAAACATCTTACATTTTACAAAAACCTGCTTGTAATAATGAGAATTTGCTATGCTAAAGAGCACCGTTTGTCTGGCTTGGAATATGACCATCAAGCTGATTCCTAAGGCGAAAAACACCTGATTGATAGGTTCATGGGTGCTTCTTTTAACATTAGACGCCAAATAAAACTTCTCAAAGAACAATAGCAATGCAAATATGTACAGTACATTATCTGTCCTTTTAAGCAGTTTTCCTCCTACTCCATCAGGTCCTTTCAAAAACCTAGACGCCGAGAAGATAGGCAATGACCTGGATGGAATGTGGAGGACCATGCACAAGCTGACCAAAACACTGTCCAGCCTCCCCGGGCCGTGTCGAGTGGCCAGGTTCTTCAAAACAAAGACTGAGCAGTTCAAGCAGCACCTGCCTGTCCTCACCACCATCTGTAACCCCGGCATCAAGGATCGACACTGGGAACTGGTCTGTCTGTTTACAGTGGGGGATAATATGAGCACAGATCAACGCCATACTGATGCTGAAACACAAAATCATTTATTAAAAGAACATATTATGCCAAATCATGTATTTAAACCCTAGTGTAACAGTGCCATTATCTTATTATCACATGTTTGCCTGATCTCTTTTAAGGCTCAGTTGCTCAGAAAATCTTTCTATAGACTTATGTATCAACAATGTGACCTAAAAATCACCAAATGTAACTCTTCTTATGTCATAGTTCAATAGTAGCACATGAAAAAGGTCTTTCAATTATTATTCATCAATGTTTCTAGGGACGTCAAGATTATTTGGTGAAGTGATAACTTTCATTAAACAGATGACAAGTCACAAAAAATGTTCTTTTAATATTAAGCCAAAAAATGCGTCATATCCATGTAAAAGTCTGTTTATGTCGCATCAACTTTACTTTTTTTCATAAAGCTGGTGACATACAGTACATACAGTGGTGACCTCGACTAAAATTAGTTTTTTTTTTTGGGCCACTGGCCTGTGCGTTAGAAGTTTATATAGGATTGGACATTATTGAGAGTCATTAAGGGTCAACCTTAGTGCAAACTGTGTCAGGTCAAAATAGTCGCAAACTAACTGTGTCTCACCGCAGTGGCAGTTCTCATTTTTACTACAGTTTGTAGATTGTCCTGTGTGTTTGGTTTAAGGGTAGAGTTTAGTTGGTTTGGTTGAGGGTAAAGTTTAGAGACTTACTATCACTTTAAGAATCTTTCTGTTGTTTAGTTATGTATCTATTAGGGATGGAAAATCGATCGAAAACTTCAAAAATCGATCGAAGTATGCAGCAATCGAATCGAAAGGCCAGAATCGATCAGTTTTGCTCATGTAGCCACAAACTTAGATACACACTCTGTAGTTGTATAATTCACACAATAACACAAGAATAGTCACAATGTTTGAAGAAACAAAGTGAACTTGTGCCAGATCTGACTGAATGTGCTTTATTATGTTGTGGACACTAAATCTGACTGTTTACAGTTTGAATGTTGAGAAAAAACACTAGTTCTAAGCTCTAAGAACAGTGGCTTTGTTTCAAATGTCATGTATTCTGGTTTATTATGTGTCTTAAGATAACAAAATAAACTCACAAAATCTAAGTAAATCAAAAATCGTGGCTGCAAAATCGAAAACTGAATCAAATTGTGACCTAAGTAAATCGTCCCATCCCTAGTATCTACTGTATAGAAAAATTGTCTTCTTTCAATAATCGTAACAGTTTTTATGATATTTCTACTTATGACCAAAATCGTAGCGTAAAATAACTGCCAAAGGTATATTTTATTTATTTAAACCACCTGTATAGCGGTTGTCTTTGGGTTATTTAGTCAAATAATCTGTCAATATAGTCGGTTAATACAAACCAAAGTTTGAATTAGTCGACCAATTCTTTGAGTAAAATTATAAGACTTAAAATTCAACAGCAACAAAAAGGAATGAGCTGAAGATCTGGGTTAAAATTATTATTTTGACATTTCTTTTTAGATCTAGATAAACAGTTTCTATTTATTCTCTGTATGAATTATTGCATTAGCATGAACTCCATGACACTATTAGCATTTTTTTTTTTACTTTACAAATCAATCTTGTCTTTAGTTGACAAAGATTTTTTTTTGTCCACTACATCCCTCGCTTCTTGTGTTAAAATGTTTGGATACGCTATTAACTAGTTTAATGTTGCTTCTCAACACCCAGTTTGTTTGTAACGTGTCACACAAGCGCCGTCTATGAAACTTTGATGATGGAAGTTCTGCAGACAGATAGATTTCACTGTACTCTGAGTGAAGCTCATGTGATCCATGAAGCTGATGAATCATGTATGACTGCTGTGTGTTGTAGATCAGCTCCATTGTGGGAACATCTGTCAAGCCCGATGACGACAGCTCCTTGCTCCAAATGCTCGACCTGGGACTCGCCAATTTTTCAAAGCAGTAAAAAATATACAATGAAAAGCAATAGAATAACTTACTGTGCATTAAGAAAGAAGCTCATTCATGTTTCTTTGTCTCAGGTTGGAGGAAATCGGAGCTTCAGCCAGTAAAGAGTATTCTCTAGAGAAGAACATGGCCAAGATGAAAAGTGAATGGACAGAACTTCGATTTGCCTTTATTCCGTATAAGGATTCTGTAAGATTGTCTTTCTCGAATGAAATTAGCAACAATTTAAACTCAAGTAACATAATCATGATTCATTACAGGGCACGCATATAGTGTCAGCTGTGGATGACATCCAAGTGCTCCTGGATGACCACATTATCAAGACGCAGACGATGAGAGGATCACCTTTTATTAAACCCATAGAGGCTGAGTGCAAGGTAAGTCTTACAGGGTTTCTGCAGGGGCCGAGAGGTCAAATTTAGGACTTTTTAAGATCACAAAACAGACAAATTGAGACATATTTGCAAGTCGTGACCTATAGTATTTCACTAGGGTTTCTTAAGATGATATTATATTTTGATACAATTATAAAAAAAAGAATCTAATGAATTAACAAATAAGAACATAATTTATATTGTAACTGAGCATTCTATCTATTCCATAAATCAAATAATAGTAGAAAAAACATTATTTGTTTTATTATAATCAGGGTCAGGTTACAATGCACTCAAGCGTTCTATCTATTCCATCAATGAAATAACATTAGAAGAAATACACCAATTGTAATATATTATCGAGAACATTACTAGAATATTATTGAGACATTTTGGACAGTGTGAAATAAACCAAGACATCTGAGAAATTGCAAACATTTTAAGAACTTTACAACCACAAATCTAAGGCCTTAAATTCAAACCTTTCTTTTTAGGATGTTTGTAGTCTATTTTTTAAGGACCATGCAGAAACCTTGTCTTTTTCCTGAAACATGTACAACCTGTAAATAATAAATGTACAGTATATGATTTTTTTTATTTTTTTGCATTGCTTATGAAGTAACTACCATAGTATGTTTTGTAGCAATGGGAGGAGAAGCTGCTGAGCATGCAGGACATCATGGACTCCATGTTGAAGTGCCAGGCCACATGGCAGTACCTGGAGCCCATCTTCAGCTCAGAGGACATCATTGCTCAGATGCCTGAGGAGGGACGCAAGTTTGCCATTGTGGACGGCTACTGGAAAGACATCATTAGAGAGGCTGTAAGGCTGATGAGTCTCTTTGTTTACTGTGCTTTTATGATGAGGTTATATGGGCATCATTCTTTGCTTTGCTTAGGTCAAAGACACACATGTGCTAGTGGCCACAGGGCAGCCCAACATGCTAGAGAGACTCCAGGAGGCCAATGTGTTTCTGGATGACATTCAGAAAGGTCTCAATACTTACCTGGAAGAAAAAAGACTGTACTTTCCAAGGTATTGATGAAAACATTACAACCATCTATGTTTTTGGAGAAACTTTGATATACTAACTAACACCTCTTTGTGCAGGTTTTTCTTCCTGTCCAATGATGAGCTGCTGGAAATCTTGTCTCAGACCAAAGACCCTCTGTGTGTCCAGCCTCATCTGAAAAAATGCTTTGAGGGCATCGCCAAACTGCACTTCACTGAGGACCTGGAGATCACAGGCATGATCAGCTCCGAGAAAGAGACGGTGCCCATGTCGGAGAAGATCTACCCAGCAGACGCCAAGGTACTTTGGACTCTCATGTTTTACTGGACTTTATGCTAGAGCTGGGCCATGTGGAAAAAATGTAATCACTATTTTATTCTTCTAATTGATCGATTCCGATATTTGTTTTAAATTGTGGTAGGCCTTTTCAATGATTTTACATAAACAAAACAGACATTTAATATGTGCTATTATTAAAAGTTTAGATTTTCCTCCCCATTTTTTCCTCACAAAAGAATGATTATCAATCTTTTGAGATTGATAATCAATCTACTCTATGCTATGTTTGTTTGCTCTTGGTATAACTTTAATTTGACCTTATACAGTCCTATGTGATGCCCAATCATAAATAAAGTGTAGCATTAGAAGTGTTTTATCACTTCTCTTGTTGAATATAACTTAGTGTTGCACATGTCTCTAACAAATAAAAATAATCACATGAAAATGTATCTTACACCTGTGACAAAGTGACTTGTGGCTTTGAAAACCAAAAAGTCACATTATGTGCAAATGTAAGAAGAAAACAATATTTTAAAAATGTTGGTTTGTGTTTGGAATAAAGAGGAATTAAATTGAGAGCATAACAGAACATTTCATGACATAAGTAAATGGAAACAATAGTTCATGTGGTAAAGTAACATGTGTAAAATAAGTGGAATGTTCAGTAATGTTCACCTAGTTTAAGGGAGTGATCTGATACTGGGATCAGATATCGCTGCTGATCCGTAACATTTTTGTGTATAGAGTATCGATCCCATGACATGAACTGGTTGATTTTTATTAGTTTTTTTTATTTATTGAATTACCTGCTTCTATTGCTTGAAGTTTCATTCTGATCTTGCCATGTTACTAAAATTTCAAACTCATTAAGATAGACTCAATTCTCGATGCCAATTTCAACGCTTTTATCTTTAAAATGTTCTCTTCAAGTCAACATTTTAATCCCATTTAACCAAATACAACTGTTCTTTTTTGCACATTGTGGTTTAAACTAGTTAGCCTTCTTGTTTATGATTTTTTCACATTATGGCATAAAAAGTTTAGCTTTTTTTATTGCAAATGTTTCAAAGTATAATTAACATTCTATTTCTACTTAAATGTGTAGTTCCAGAAAGTTGCACGGTGTCACTTTAAGGCGCTAAAAAGTAGTGCATGTTGGAATGACAATAAGAGATCATCTTGTTTCTGTCAGGGCATGGTGGAGAAGTGGCTGCTGCAGGTAGAAGCCCTGATGCTCCGGAGTGTGCGGGACGTGATCTACCAGGGCTTAAGCCAGTACGCTGAGGTATTACATGTGCTGGTGTCGCTCATGCTTCCTCTACACGTGTCAGGCTTTGGACGCACATGTAAACCTGATCCTGCTCATCAATCTTTCATCTCTTTGCTTTAGTTACCTCGAAAGAAATGGGTGCTGCAGTGGCCGGGCCAAGTCGTCATCTGTGCTTCCTCCATATTTTGGACCAGTGAAGTGTCTGAAGCCATCCAGAATAACACATTACCGGTTTGTTTGATACAGATTTATTACTCATTTCTATACCGGTTATGACCAAGGGTTAGAGAAATAACAATATGGATAACGGTAACTGAAATGGTAAAATAAGTAAAAAAAAATAATTAAAAAAGTAGTAAATTATGTCTAAAACTTGGTTTTATAGAGAAAGTAAAAAGCAGTAATTTATAAACGAAGGTTAACTAAAGCAAAAAAAAAAAGAAAAAGACAAATATCGTTATAATATTTGTAATAATATTTCTAAATAAGTGTCTCAACAAAAAATTGCAAAAAAATAATTATTGTATGCTAGTTAAATGCAATATACGTATATTTAAATGTAACGCAACAAAAAACAGAGACATGGAACAGGGTCCAGTTGCCAGGAGCAGAGGAACAGGAACTTGGGACCTTTTATTGGGCACTCTCTCTTCAGGCGTGCTGCCTGATTGGATGAGCGGGGCAGAGGTAGACCAACTATTACAGATTCGCCCCAGCCAACCAGCGTCCTGAAAGTAGAGCTTTCCTGATGTAGCAAAAATGACTGAGGCTTCTGAAAGTCAGAGCTTCTAAACTCTGACAGCACCTGCTGTCAAACCAATGACACTGCTCAGATCCATTCTTCTCTTAATGTATTTTCAGCACCCGACTTTGAAAGGTGTTGTGTTAGTAGGGTTAGCTTCTTTATTTGAATGTTCTTAATTTAAAAAGTAGATATAAAAATGCATTCTCACTATGTATTTTTGGTACATATGTATTTATTACTTTGATTATAAAAATAAATTACTTCCCAACAGGTCATTAATTAAATGTTTTATATAATATATCTGCAGCTGAACTTGCACTGATTTTATATTTTAACATATACATTTTTAAAACAGATATATCCATTTAGAATTTTTCCCAACTGAAAAACTGTTTTATTCAAGTTTCATAATGTTTTTTTTTATTTATTTTTTTTAACCAATTCACATGAAATTGTATACTTTCTTTAGTCATGAAAAACACATTCAATTTAACACAAATGTCAATGACCTTAATATATCACTGCTCTGAGCTGTTAAATACTGTGTTTTCACAAACGTTGAGGTCATATTTTATTTGAAATAAACATATTTAAAAAGTAGATCATGAATATAGCATATAAATTTAGCATATTCTTTTTTATCAGCGTGAGTGTTGCCAACATTTCACATCAAATTCTGACTCAAATTTAGCACTGACGCAAATTGGGGACTGACAGTAAGCTATATAAAAAGCTTTCCAATTTAAAATAGCTCTGTCAGTGAGAAATGTGAGGAATTTATTGACAGACTATTTTATTCCCTCATCTCATTTCTTTCATAGGCGTATGTAGATCAGTGCAATGCTCAAATCGCCGACATCGTTGACCTCGTGCGTGGGAAGTTACCAGGAGGAGCCAGGATGACCCTCGGAGCCCTCACGGTCATAGACGTACACGGTAAATTCTACAGCCTGTTCGTAACTTTAATAAAACTCACAAATAATTCACATCCATCCTTTGATTCCCACAGCACGTGACGTTGTGGCCAAACTGTCCCAGGATAAAGTGTCCTCCCTGAATGACTTTGCATGGATCTCTCAGCTGCGTTACTTCTGGGAGGATGGAGAGGTGATGCTGCGGATGATAACCACCTGTCTGAAGTATGGATATGAATATTTAGGCAACTCCCCTCGTCTGGTCATCACCCCGCTCACGGATCGCTGTTACAGGTACAGCTCTTGAGACTAAATGGGACTGGGTATCGTGGGAAGAGATTTTGCGAGCCCAATCTTTTTACTTTGTCTTTATATTTGGAATGGTCATAAAATGGTAAAATGTCTCCTCCATATACAGACTAGATTCTGTATTCTGACAGAGAACAGTCTAAAAAATGTTGTCAACTTAAGTTTTATAATAGATCTAAACAACCACAACTACTGCTAAATACTGAGTTTGTATCTGGCATGTAGAAAGAGAAAATCAAGTCAACGATCGCAGAAAAGTTTAAAAACATCAGGAAATGTCACTTCTTTCACATTTCTCACTGACACAGATTTTAGGATCACAGACAGCACAAATTATTACCGTATTATTAATAATTAAGATGTTCTTTGTCAGTTTGTCGAGTGAATTATTTGTTGTACGACTGTAAAAATCCCATTGCCAAACAAGCTAGCTAAAGTCTACCCTGTTGCTGTGACAGAAGAAGCTACTGTATATATTTCTGTTAATCAAACGCTCACCTGAGGAAAAGTTAGGCCAGGAAAGCTAAGAAATACATTTGATCGGGTGTTATTGCGATAATTTTGCCACTCAGTCAAAATGTAGAGGAGCATTTTTAAAATAAAGAAAGTATGTGCAAAAACTCCAATAACGTAGATAATAAGTCCTATACTTTGTACAGTTTGCCAACTAAACACGTGTCTAATACGCTCTCAGATATTGACTAAAAGCAGTGTTTTTTACAGTTGAATATTGATTTAAAAATTATCTAGAAATTTGAGCCTATTTCATCTACATATTATTCAAGTAATAAAGACATGCTCCTCCTCTTTGTGTGCTGTGTGAGAGAGCGCAGGGAGAAAGGGAGTGGAGCAAGAGCAACAGAGGAGCTGATCAGTTTTGTCAAGTAAAATTTTAATACTTCAAATAATGACAATATTAAAATGTGTAGTAGGTGTATTGAATTATGAGTACAAGTATATTGTAATAAAGTATAGGGGGATTATTTGTTTATCATTATGAGAGCACCTGGAAAGAGTTGTGGCTGATTGACACAAGCTGTAGCAGCAATATTACCCAGCACTGTTGTCAGCTTACTACAAGTAAACAAAAGTTATGCTGCTAATTCAACATTAGTAAATGAAAATCAACCCTATGACCCATACACGTTACATTCAGTTGAGTTGAAAAAATGTGAGAAAACTTAAACTTCATTTGCCAGACATCCATCAAATTGGTTTAGACCTGATCCAAACAGCTGCTCTTGTCCCGTTCTGTTGTCTTAATCCAAAAAGTTTCCTCAGCCAACTAGATGGACAGCGTCTCTTTTGCAGGCGACATGAGCAGTAGAGCGGAAAGTGATGTTGACCGATAAGCAATATGGGTGTGTTTTTTGTTAAAATTGTGAGATTCATTTCAAAATCTCCTCTTGATCTTGTGGACCAAATCTCGTGGCTTGGTCCCATCACTGGAAATGAAGGAGGTGATCATTTCTAACTGTACTTGTGCAGGACTCTGATGGGAGCTCTGAAACTGAACCTGGGTGGAGCTCCTGAAGGTCCAGCAGGAACAGGGAAAACTGAGACCACTAAGGACTTGGCAAAAGCTTTGGCCAAACAGGTACAGTATCAGGAAAGAAGTGAAAGTATGTTTAGGATCTTTCTGAGTCTGATTTAAAATACTTCTGGTGTTCTATTTGTGTCTAGTGCGTGGTTTTTAACTGCTCGGATGGTCTGGATTACAAAGCCATGAGCAAGTTCTTCAAAGGACTTGCTCAGTCGGGAGCCTGGGCCTGCTTTGATGAGTTCAACCGGATTGAGGTAAGAGTTTGGTGTCTGCTGCATTTTCCCCCGTCCTATGAGATTTATGGACATCACACTTACAAGAGAAATATATAAATAAAACAACACTCGCAAACTAATTTTTTGTTGGAGCAAATATCAGGCTCTTAGCTCCATCTGATAAAAAGTGACCAGAGTTGTACCAGTTAGCTGAGGTTAAACAAAATGAATGAAGAATGGAAGATAAATGGGCTGATAAGGTCCTCGTTCACGGCTGAGCTCTTCTGTCACTTTGAGAACTGCTTCTGTTTACGCGTCTAATAAAGGTTGTTTTAAGATCCAGCAAGAGCCTAGAAAAATCTGGCTTAAATCATTCCAGTGTCCCTTCGAAGGGACGTCCCACTTTTTCTTTAAAATTCCATTTTGTTCAGTGTCTGAAAAAGGCATACTATGAAGCACTTGGAAAGGTTAAATATAAAAATACCATTGTATTCTCTTTATATTGTGCAAAATTAGTCTCTGGGATGATCCAGACTCAGACTTCAGCTGTAAACCTTCAAATAAGTTCCCAAAAAATAAAAAAAAATTTAATAGGACTCTTGTATTGGCTCCGCCTAAATTTTTTTGAGTAATTTTGGGTCCCTAAAACTAATTTTTACCTCAGTGACCTCCAGCTTTTACCAAATATGCCTAATCTAGAGTCATTTATGTCTCACCTGTCAACACCAGCTTTACCAATTCTTATATCTACCAAAAATGTTTTAGGCAGAATTTAGTTTTTGTTTTTCTTTTGCTTGGAGAAAGTTCTCACTTCTGATGAGAGCCTGTTGGACATCAGAAGCAACAGGTATACAGCTTTAAAAAGACTCCAGTCAGAAACAGTTTCAGTTTTAAATTTAGACGATTTTTGTCAGACGTGTGAGGGAAAATAGTCCGGAATGAGAAGGGGTTGATTATAATTATAGTTTATCTTTGGTTGTACAGCGGTTAAATAAGTGGGCCTTTTCTCATTGTGAACTTCAACCCACAATTGGATGCCATAAGTTCAAATTCACCCTGCTATCAGAAATATACTTACAGACAAAAACACAGTGGACACCTGGCTTCTCAGTCTATTCAGGTCTAACTGTAAGTCTTCTCATGTGCTCTTGTCAGGTGGAGGTGCTGTCAGTGGTGGCCCAGCAGGTCCTGTGCATACAACAGGCTATTGCTAAAAACCTGAAGAAATTCATGTTTGAGGGGACGGAACTCTCTCTAAATCCAACCTGCTCCGTCTTTATCACCATGAACCCTGGGTACGCTGGCAGAGCAGAGCTGCCAGACAATCTCAAGGTAAGATAGACTCACACAGACACTTTATTTAAAGCCACAGTCAAGTGAGCGTTTTAGATTCAGATCTAAAACGTGTAGTAGTCATTTAGGTCAGGTATCACAAGACTGCAGACGGTTTCCAACAAGCAGGAAGTATGGTCGTCTCCATTTTTCTCCTCCTCTGACCTTGTGTCAAATATTATTTAGAACATGATATTGCAAAAGAGATTCTGAATCTCAATGGGACTTCCTGGTTAAATAATTTTAAAATATTTAAAATATGATTGCTTTTAATTTGTAAGTTAATCTCACAGAAACTGCAACAATCACAGACACACGTTTATACTCTACTTCCTGGACAACAAAACAAATCTAAAAAGTCTCTGCTGACTGTGACGCGAACAAAATCCAATGATGCAAGATGGTTTCCACGAAGTGAAATGAAACTGACTGTAGTATCAAGCCAGTAGTCAATCAAACACGAGACTAAACTATGGTTTATCAGACACTCTAATTGGGTTAAGTTATATTTTATTGTCTTCATATTTTCTCCATTTGAATCATCCTTTACTGTCTCTGGGGCAACCTGCCAGAAGCATTGAGTGCTACAGTGCAGTGCTTCGGGACTAGGATCTCCAAAGCGTGTGCTAGCCTAGGACCACTACATAACAGTGTTTTTATATAAAAAGCTCTTGATGGTATTAGCAACACAGTAGCTGAATCTCTAGCACTCACACTTCTCAGTAAGAAAATTCTTTTGAGTCTTTGTCTGGAATTGACACACATTCCCCCTTGTGTCTGGTTGGGTTTCCTCCAGACTCTCAGTTTCACTCAGTAATTAGAACAAAAGATCTGAAGATTGGTCCCTGAGCTGTACTGTACGAGAGCAGTTCATTACTCTTAGCAGATGTTCCAAAAACACTGAAGGATGGGTCAAATGTACAGAATGAATTTCACTCATAACGGGTTCATAAAATCAGCATTATTTTACGTCAGTTAAAGTGGAACTGAAAACATCAAGCACTAGTCACTCTGGCACCATGAGACCTTCTGCGTTGTAAATCTGACAGTTTTGGGATGAAGTAAATTAGTTTAAAATAGCAGCATACATTTTTCTGATTTCACAAAGTGTCATTTGCAAGTATAGAATTCAAGAATTTGAGGCTGCTTCTTGACAGTGTTGATGTTTCCTCTAGGCCCTGTTTCGCACTGTGGCTATGATGGTGCCAGATTATGGTCTTATCGGAGAAATTTCCCTGTACTCAATGGGTTTCATTGAATCTCGCAGGTATTGTGCCCTTTGCATCTTCTCAAAATGTCAGTGTTCAGATGTTCTTATTTCTTTTTTCTGTTACAGTTTGGCTCAGAAGATTGTAGCTACGTATCGATTATGCTCCGAGCAGCTCTCCTCACAGCATCACTACGACTACGGCATGAGAGCGGTCAAGTCCGTGCTGACCGCCGCGGGGAACCTCAAACTCAAATATCCACAAGAGAACGAGAGTGTGCTTCTGCTCAGGGCGCTCATGGACGTCAACATGGCCAAGTTCTTAGCTCAGGATGTCCCTCTCTTTCAGGTGACGACAGACTTTCACAGTTTTATCTACAGAAAAGGCTTGTTGTCACACCATTTAAGAATATTAACAAGGACTGCAATTAATGAATTTTTTGTTTTCTTTTCTGTCAAATATTTCTTTTGAAAAATCGATTAATTGTTTGTTGCGAAAGGGTATCATCTCAGATTTGTTTCCGGGAGTGTTCTTCCAAAACCAGACTATGATCTGCTCTACAAAGCCCTGGCTGACAACATTAAGAAGCTCAATCTGCAGCCTGTGCCCTGGTTCATTGGTAAAATCATTCAGGTATGTCAAAATCTCGAGCCAAGGCACATTGGCAAGGAACCGCCTCTACAAAATATTGTTGTCAAATATTGGTCGTTTTCTGATGTTGGCCAGATTTTTTAAAGTGAGGCTAAACACACGATCACAGACATACTCAATCTCAAACAGACTCACAAACGTGGGAGATGCCCGGAAGTCTTTTAAGAAATGCCCTGGTGGGTGTGAACAGACATTGATTGACAGCACCAAATATGAACAGCGAGCTTGTGAGTGATGTGAGTTTTGTGTCGGACTCGGAGCGATCCGGGTCTTGACGTGAGGTTTGCAGCCGAGGAAGCTGTACAGCAATAAGTCTAGTTTCTTACCTTCACGTCAAGATTGTTTTACTTTTCAAAACATATGTATGAAATCTTTGCTCTAGTCTGCATAAGCGCATGAACTTATGATGGATTTTCCAAAACTGAAACTGAAAAACTCGCCACTGACACGAGTTTCGAACCTGCGCATCGTTGCACCTCACCACTTAACACAGCAGGCGTGAACTGAAAATACACTGACAGCGTTTGACCATCGCGGCAGCCCAGTCGTGGTTTTTGCACACATATCTGCAAAATGAGCAAGTTTGCACAAAAATGTCCAAAAAAGGCCTGGAAACAGTAGATAATTCAATTTTGACCCCATTTACACTATTTAAGAATGAAAAAAAGTTAATTCTGCATTTACCTTCTCTTTAATTTAGTTTCATTAGCCCTAGTTTACACAGTTCTGTGGTGCTGCAGGTGTATGAGATGATGTTGGTGCGACATGGGTTCATGATAGTTGGAGACCCACTGGGAGGCAAGACCTCAGCATACAAAGTCCTGGCTGCTGCTCTTGGAGACTTGTTTAAAGGTAATAATAGCGATACATCACTTTTAACTAGAACGTTTTAGACTCTTTACATGCTTTCCATAGCACACATTTACTCCCCACATTTAAGGATTGCACTGCGGACTTTCAATAGTTAATCCTAAGTGTGTGGCCTTTCTCTGGCAGAAAACCTGATGGAAGAGTTTGCGGTGAACTACTGCATCATTAACCCCAAGTCCATCACCATGGGGCAGTTGTACGGCTGCTTTGATCCCGCCAGTCACGAGTGGTCAGATGGAGTTCTTGCCACGTCTTACAGGAACCAGGCCATCTCCACCTCTGATGACCGCCAGTGGATTATCTTTGACGGACCCATCGACGCCGTCTGGATCGAGAACATGAACACTGTGCTGGACGACAACAAGAAGGTACTGTTTTGTGTCGAATTGGGCTGAATGAAACTACAGAGCCGCATAATGTAAAAGTATTTGCCAGTATAAAATAATCTGTTTTAAAATACAGAAATGTGTAGCCTTTTAATACAAAAGCTTAACACAAATCTTCTGAAAAAAGCAATTTGGTAATAATGCCTTTAAAAACTCACCATTTTGGCATACACTGCTTTACATTGAACTATCACTGCTTTAGAGCAAGTTTTCCAATAAGAAAAGTAAACCACTTACATATCGTATTGTGACCTAAAGGATGCTGCATTACAAGAAAATGAAAAAATAAAATTGGATAAGAACGAGGGTAGAGGCCTAATTTTTTACAATGCATGTTCTGGAGAAAAACAGAATGAACTAGTTATTAACTAAATAGTTTTGTACCTCGGTTTAAATGAGTGCAAACGGAAAAGTTAGTTTACTTTAGTTAATTTCGCATAACAAAATTGAAAATAACCCTAACCCTAACCCAGACGAAAAAGGCATAGGCTGAAACCTTGCTTATTATACCAATAACAATCTGCTTGGTGCACGGTAGCCAAGTGGTTAGAGCTCTGGCTTCCCAATAAGGAGGTCGTGGGTTCGACTCCCGGGTCGGACCATATCAACATCTCACGATCTCTCTGGGTGGAGTTTGCATGTTCTTCCCGTGTCATCGTGGGTTTTCTCCGGGTACTCCGGTTTCCTCCCACCTCCAAAGACATGTATGTTTAGGTTAATTGGGCATCACTGTAAATTTCCCTTGGTGAATGAATGAGAGAGTGAATGGTTGTCTGTCTAACCCTGCGATGAGTTGGCCACTGTCCAGGGTGTTCCCCGCCTAAGGCCCACAGTTACTGGGATAGGCTCCAGTCACCGCGACCCCTAACGGGATTAAGCGGTAGAAAATGAATGAATGAATGAATGAATGAACAATCTGCTTTTATAATTATCTACCAATACATGTGTTGCTGTTTTCTCCCAGCTGTGTCTGATGAGTGGAGAGATCATTCAGATGAGTTCCAAAATGAGTTTGATCTTTGAGCCTGCTGATTTGGAGCAGGCCTCTCCAGCCACTGTCAGCAGGTAAGGGGACCTGAGATCAGAATGTATTGGTATGATTTTAACAATCCAAAGCATATAAGAATGGTATTTGTATCTAACTCTATAGATGTGGTATGATCTACATGGAGCCTCATCAGCTGGGCTGGGCTCCTCTCAGAGACTCCTACATGAACACTCTGCCCCAGAGCCTAGACACGGAGCACAGAGAACTGGTGAGATTACATACTCTCTGATCAATGAGCACACTTGGCTTGTTTCAAACACACCCTTATACTGCTTAGCTGTTTTAAAAACACTTTGCACATATCTTTTCTGGTAAAACATAACTAACACTGTCAATTTCTCACAGATTGTAGATCTTTTTGATTGGCTGGTTCCCCCATGCCTTGACTTTATTGACAGAGAGTGCCGCTTCTTCGTCCAAACATCTCACATTCATTTGGCGTACAGCTTAATGAGGCTGTACTCTTGTCTCATGGGTAAGCTTGGAAACACAGGGGACTGTGTTTTGCCCCCCTGGTCTTAGCACAAACGTGGCATAAAGAGTTGTCTTGCTTGTTGGTCACTATCAGCTCCAGAGCGCAGTCCTCAGCACATAACATAGTGTAGGTAAACTTGTTTCTCTAATCCCACTAGCAGTGCTAGCAAATTTAGCTTTCATTCACTGTGGCTTCACACGATCAGGACCGGCCACTGAACGTTAAAGACAAGAGACTGTTGACTTTACAGCTGTTAAATTCTATGCACGGGGGGAAGAAGCATAATTTGCATTGTTTTTATCCAGCTGAAATAACATAATTCAATTTTTTGTGATGTTCTTGCATGTGTAGGTAGGAATCACTGAATTAATTAGGATCAGACAAACCAGTTCATGTATGTCACATGCTAGGCGCTCATAGTGGCAAGCAGACATAAAAACCTCGCTACACCACGATTAAGTGCCAAGACTAAGGGCAAGATACAACCCCATATAGATTCTTTGAACTTTTCTTGTATCATATTCAGCCTAAGTATGAGTTTTCCTGTCCAGATGAAATAACAGCGTCGGACCCTGAAGGCGAGCGTCCCATGTCCAGCCAGCAGATCACCATGTGGTTGCAGGGTCTGTTCTTGTTCGCCGTGGTGTGGACTCTAGGAGGGACCATCACAGGAGACAGTCGCAAGAAGTTTGACTACTTCTACAGAGACCTGATCACGGGCACCAACAAAGAGCACCCACGGCCCAAGAGCGTCACTCTCAAGAAAAACAACCTCTTCCCTGAGAGAGGTGACACACTTTAGGGTTTTAGGACAGGGATGTCAAGAATATTAGACCAACAAATGAGAAAAACAATCATTCAGAATATAGATATGTTTAGACTGTCTTTAGTGGACCTTGAATTTCTTTGATATGTAGACTATACTTTTGAACAATGCTACAACTTGAGCTGATTAAAAGGAAACATTACAAACATTTCTTATTTGTCTCATACTTAAACCTCTAATAAAATGTTGAACAACTTTCTTTAGAATGAACAAAGTATCGTTCTGACTTGTTGACAAAAATATTGAATGATCAATAATACTGTGTTTTGTTTTTGAAGGTTCGGTGTATGATTATTACTTCCATAAAGATGGACAGGGTCAGTGGAATGTTTGGACAGATTCAATCACCACTACAGAAAACACAATCTCACCCAAAGCCAATGTGAGTAATGTTTTAACACAAGACTGAGTCGCTTCTATCCTCATATTATTAAAACCCGGGCAAGTAGCACAGGGCGGAGCCACAATCATTGCTGTAGGACTGCAACAATTTAATTTATTAATCTCAACTAATGGATTATTCTAATAATGGTCGACTAATTTAATAATTGATTGTTCGTTTACTTAACTATGCACAGACTCCAAAGATTATTAAGTGTTAGTAAAATGTTATAAATAAGTTAAAACTTCATGAATTAAGAACACATTATCTTGAGTTTAGCAGATTTGACTTGCTACGTTGACTTACTAAGTTATCTGCCAGTGTCACAAAAATAATACATTTTGTACTTAAAATAACAAAACACACATTGTTCTTCATAAAAAAACAAACAAAAAAAAACTCTTTTAAGTTAAAGTAAGTATCAAGAAAGAATATCCATTGGTAGATAATTTTAACCAAATCTGCTCAAACCAAGATACTGAAGTGAGTATTAGTTGAGTAATTATTTTATTTAGAATGTACAGATTTGTACAAAACAGCAACAAAACACAGTCGGCTGGCTAAAAATTTGAAAGTGAATGACTTGGTTTTTTTTTTCATAAAAATACACAATTCTTACAGGACACGTAATATGCAAAATTGTCGCTTTTTTACTTGGAAGACTATTTAACTAGTATCTCCTGTAAAAGCGTCAGAAAAATGAGTTCGCTATAGGGCTCCAACTCACACATTTTTTGGTATTAGTTTTATTCAGCGATTACTCTTTCAATAATCACTGAGTTGTGATTAATTGATTAACTTGTTGCAGCCCTAGTTTGCTGTGACCTGCCTGTTTCTCCTTTCCCAGGTATCAGACTTGATCATCCCCACCATGGAGACGGCCCGACAGCTGTTTTTCCTTCGTACTTACCTGGCCCACGAAGTTCCCATGCTGTTTGTGGGACCCACCGGAACTGGAAAGTCTGTCATCAACAACGGCTTCCTGGTCAAACTGCCCAAGGAACAATACACTCCCAACTGCATCAACTTCTCTGCTCGCACCTCAGCCAATCAGACGCAAGACATCATCATGGCCAAGCTGGATCGTCGACGGAAGGGCGTGTTTGGGCCTCCAGTGGGAAAGAAGTGCGTCATCTATGTGGGTCAGTGTTGTCTTACAGTATACATAGTTAAAGAGCCTATATTATGCAGCTTTTCAGTTTGAAATGTTGCTTCCCTATCAAAAACTTACTTGGAGTTGTGTTTTGTTCTATGTAAGCATTTTTCACACGCAAATCTAGGGTCTTTAGGCGTGTTCTTCCTTCCTGCTGAAAACACGCTTATTCACCTCGTGATGTTGTGACGTGGTAACATAGAGCGGGCGATTTTGCCCCTGCCGGTCTTATACTTAAGCGCAAAGCGCAAAGAGTTCTCTGTGTTGGCCGCTATGAGCTCCAGAGAGCAGCTCCAGCACGTGGCACGGCTGCTCTGCTTTGTCTGATGCCAGTTCAATCAGTGAACCTGCACAACATAACCGTGGAGCAGTGCAAGAAGTTCACTGGAAATAAGAAATAATAATAATAATCATATTTTGCCATAAATTCTAATTTTGTCAGTTATGTAGTTAGAACAAGCCACGTTAAATACAGTTATTGAATTAGGCAATATATTTGTAAAATAAAATGGATTCACTTTTAGTCAGACTTGGCTTCAATAAGTTTGTTCTATATGTTTTAACAATACAATGTTGTGTCGACCTAAACTTATAATAAAAATGATCCAGTGCTCGTGGTAAGACTTACCTGAGAATCTTGATCCGTGCGTGAAAAGTTTATGATAAAGCAGCGGCGTGTCCTCGTTATAATCCTTTTGAATGAGACAACTGCCGGTAAGCAGGCTCCCGGTCCCGGTGTGATGCGAGCGGAGGGTCTTTCGTGCGTGACCGCGTCTGCAGCCCCTGTACAGACGAGCGCAGGGTTGTGTCCACCTCGGGTCGGTTCTCTGGATGCGCGCCGTGGTCCAGGTAAAGCACAGCGCGGAGCTCTGGTCCAGACTGTGCCAAACGGTTCCGCGCTCTTCCTCGTGCTCACTCACAGTGGTCACCGCCGTAAAATTGACAGCCTCTGGTCAGAAACGTCCAGCGGCCTGGTGTGCGTGGCCGCGACCCGCGCTGACCCAAAAAGCGCTGAAGGGGCCGGACCTCACGCAGCACTGTGCTCTCCTGGCTTTATCTCTCTGCTCTGTCGTGGGCAGAGCTGCATTCACACTTACACTGTCTTATGTTCACTCTATAATCAAAGTCTTTTTTATATTAAGTCAACAGGCTTTATGTAAAAGAAAATACATTTTTTTAGACAAAGTTGTTAAAGTTTGTCATTTGAATAGACTTTTACCAAATACATTTCTATTATTACACTTTTTCCCAAACTGAAGCTCTTGTAGTAACTTTTGCTGTGATATTAATGCACTGCTTACGTGTCACAGACATGACACGTCTAGGCCGTTCACTGAATGAAATTGTACCCCACACATCTGGCGGGCACCACACCTGCTTCACTCACGGCGTAGCTCTTGGAGAGAGCGCACTAGAGGCCAACAGAGGAATAACTGTCTTAACCGGTCTAAGCGGGAAGTCTTAAAGGGGCAAGATCGGGCGGAGAAAGTACTCCCCATAAAGTGTTTTTTTTTTCAACCCAACACATTTTCACTTGAATATTTTGAATGTTGCCCACCCCGGATTTCCCTTGTTTGAAACTACAGCTCACGTTTTATGCTCACTGAAACTGCTTCACATTTTATATGTCCGTCAGCACCGCTATGCTTGTTTTGGCTTTAACATGCGCTTCCACCCACATCACAGTGGTGTGCTGTGATTGTTCCGGCCAACCATTTAAGATGCATTCTTAACACTAACTGCCCTTTTGCAACATAAGCAACTAATCGAAAAATGATTTATTAACTGACCCAAACACAATTGTTCTAGTATCTAGAAACACAACTATGAAAAAATGCAGTGTGCTACCTTGAATGTTTTGTTAAATAAATATTTTGCTCTGGCAGATGACTTAAACATGCCTGCAAAAGAAATCTACGGAGCGCAGCCTCCCATTGAGCTGCTGAGACAGTGGATCGACCATCAGCACTGGTACGACAAAAAGGACACCTCCAGGATCAACATTGTGGATGTACTTTTTATGTCTGCAATGGGGCCTCCTGGTGGGGGAAAGAATGACATTACAGGTAGGTATTTCCTCACAGAGCCCAGGTTAGGTGTAGCAGATCTAATGTGTGAACATCTCATCCTCCAGGTCGCTTCACCCGTCACCTGAACGTGGTCTCCTTTGATTCCTTCGATGATGAGACACTCACAAAGATTTTCACTGCTATCACAGACTGGCATTTTAGTAAAGGCTTTGATGCCTCATTTTACAGGTACGTTAGTTTACACGTGCACATGAGCAGCATCCTGGTTATGGTGGTGTTTTTTTGAAGACCAGAAATTAGTTTCAACTGGATCATTTATAAAAATTAATGAAATTGTAGAAACACCCGTAACTTGATACAAACACTCGAAACTAAAATCAGAAGTGTTTAAAAGTATGACATCATTAAAAAAGTATCTTCATGTCTTTGCACAGACTGGGAAAGATCATGGTGCAGGCCACACTGGCTGTGTATAAAGATACTATGGAGGTTTTCCTGCCCACGCCCTCTAAGTCTCACTACATCTTTAACCTGAGAGACTTTGCTCGAGTCATCAGAGGAGTGCTGCTGGCTCCACCCACACACATGCAGGTCAGTTCACAGTCACTTAACTCTTGTCTATCCATCTACTATGTGTTTCATGTAGTGTATCTTTTTGTGACAGGATGGAGACAAACTGATCCGACTGTGGATCCATGAAGTGTATCGAGTTTTCCAGGACAGACTTATCAATGATGAAGACAAGGAGGCTTTTTTCAAAATAGTCAAAGAGAGGACATCGGCTTATTTTAAACAGAGTGTAGACAAGGTAGAATTATTTATTTATTTTTTCTTTCATGTGGGCAGTAATAAAAGCAAAACATGAGTGGATTAAAGCAGGTTTATAAAGGTCACAGGAGAGCAAAGGGTCATTAAAGGAAAGACGCTGTTACACTTATTTATTGTGGGCTTCAAATGAAAAAGTTGGTCATGTTCTATAGCCAAGTATAACTGGTGTTTTGCACATTTATTTACAGAAGATGAGACAATGTTACTTCTTTTATTTTATATTTTAGGAGCCGCCGTCACAAGGCAGATGCACCAGATACTGATGTTGTAAATAAAGGTCCTCACGCTCGTGCAGCATGTGAAGCTCACCATGACGCGCCTCACAAATAATCGTAGTGACGCACAGACATAAAGAAAGAAAAACACAAAAAATATTTTACAAAAATCATTACCCAAACTTGTAGAGGGGCACATCGAGCTTGAAATCGGGCCAAAACTCCTGTAGTGTGTAGAAGGCTTTAGACCTGATTTGGTAGTAGCCTTATGATAGGTCACTGGACTTTAGGCTTTGCTACAACTAGTCTAGTCTTTGTTTTGACCAATGCAAATCTAACAAAGAAGATATAGCAGCAGTTGTTAACACTACTGACACAGGTTGTGTACAGTGGATAATAGATCATTAAAAAAAATTGTGGATAATATATTCACTTAAACATGTTTCTTAACCTTGCAGCTCCTCAGTCACCTCAGCGCAGACGGAAAGATCACAGACGAGACCATCCGCAGCCTGTTTTTCGGGGACTACTCCAAACCTGACGCCGACACCAAAGCCTACGACGAGATCACCGACTTACAAACGCTGCAGGAGGTCATGGAGTTCTACCTGGACGAGTATAACAGCTGCAGTAAAGCTCCCATGCCTCTGGTCATGTTCAAATTCGCCATCGAACACGTTTCTCGCATCTGCAGAGTGCTCAAACAAGACAACGGGCATCTCCTGTTGGTCGGAATCGGTGGCTCGGGAAGGCAGAGCTCTACTAAACTGGGGACATTCATAAATGACTATGCGCTGTTCCAAATCGAGCTGACGAAAAACTACAGCATGACGGACTGGAGAGACGACATCAAAAAAATCATGCTCAAAGCCGGGGTGGAGGGAAAGAGTTTAGTTTTCTTGTTCAGCGACAGTCAGATCAAAGACGAAGCCATGCTAGAAGATATAAACATGCTTCTGAACACCGGAGATGTGCCTAATATCTTTGCAGCAGACGAACGCGCAGACATCATCGAGAAAATGCAGGGGATTTCTCGCATGGAGGGCAAGAAGATAGATGCCACGCCGCTGTCCATGTACAACTACTTCATAGACAGGCTGAAGACCAACCTACATATAGTTCTGGGTATGAATGTGTTTCTATAGGCGTTTTCCCAAAGTACCAAGAACTAGTCCTTAATAAACATTACCTTTACTTTGATTTCACATAAAACTATAATCTACAAAACCTAAAAACGTCTCTTAAATTACCAATAGAACAAAATTACCTGTAGTCACTGTAATTCCTAGTAATAGTTTGACTACTAATTACATATTAAATAACTACATTTTGGAGTTACTTCTTTTAAATCTTTTTTTTTTAAGGACAAAGAAAGTTTATACAAATGTGAGAACATATAAAGGGTATTTCACACCAACACAACCCCCAGTCGCTGTCGGTAGGGAGGAGCAGCGCAGGGTCTGTTCACGTCTCTGTGGGGCGCACCGATGTGAAAGAACATTCAGACAAACACGATCCAAGCAGCCAACAGTCGGCGAACAAATGCCGAGTGAGCATGTGTGTGATGTAATGCTTGACGAAAATGACGAAACATAAGTTGCACGCGAGTAGTAGTTGTCAAACTTTGACGGCAAACAGATGTTTCTAGTCTTACCTCACGGATTAAGCTCAACTCGTATTTCCCTCCACAGTCCAGCCTTCGTACTGCGGTCGCCGTAACTCTCCCGTGTTTTCCTCGATCCAAATAGTACCATTCTCCTTCGTAGTTACGTCCCGTTTGACCCCGTGTAAATAACAACAATCCATGCTCGGCTAAATACTGTTTTTCCGTAAGCGTCATTTTCGGTTTTCCACACTATATTCCTGCTCACTGATTCACTGGTTCTCCTGTGGCCACGGGCCAATCAAACAGCTGCATTTGCGGCAACTGGCGACACCGACTTTACTTGCGAGTCTTCAAAAACCCTCCTCCATGACTTGCTCCGCGCTCCTCTGACCCCCGACAAACTCATTTACACCAAACACACGTGAGCCGCCTGTCGGCAAAAGTTGTCAAACTGGTTCAGACGGGCGACCCTCGGCTTGGTGTGAAAGACCCTTAAAACACGTTCCCAACAAAGTTAACATTGTAAATGTGGTAGTGTCACCAAAATTGTTACTGGTCCATAGTTCCTGCTCTGTGTGAACGCGCCTAAAATGGGGACTGGAACTAAACAAAGTCCTAGGAACTGAAAAAGGGCCTTATATTTTAGTGACATGTACAGTATGTTCCTTAAAAGTGTAACTTGGTTTAAATACTTCTTTCCAAAATTAGAGATGGTGCTCAGTTAAAATTGACTCTTTTGCTTTTGTTAGAGTCTGTATGACAAGTTTGACTAAAATGTTCAGATATTAGATTTAATATTTCACTAAACATGTTTGGTTGTATTCACCCAGTTTGGCTGTTTTGATGAGGTTTATAATATGACATACAGTATGTAGAGGAAATTCCACAACTGTTACCACCATGATGTAAACTAATATCCCCATAAAGGACACAGAAGTTACAGTTTGATCATGATAATACCTGGCTGGTAGCACTCCCTGTTTCAGTTGTGTGTAAATTGTTTTTTGGAGGGATTATGTTTAGAAGTTTTAGAAGTTTTATTTGTCAGTTTTCTTCATGAATAGGAAATTTATTGTTATCCGATTAAGTTCATTAGGTTTTCTGTTCACACCAACACAATCCCCAGTCCAGGGCAGTAGGGTGAAGCAACCATAGACTGTATAATCTGATATATACAGTCTATACGGCCTTGTTTTTTACACATTCATAAGAATCAATTTAGATAGACAACACAAACTGAACTGTGTACACGTGCTTCTAAAAGTACTTTATTCTGTCTTTAAAAGTCTAAAATGGCCACTGATCTGCTCTGGAGAACTCTGTGCTTTGGTCTGTCTTAACACACAAATGAAGCGACGCAATTTATGACATTTAATTTTTTTGCACTGAATTTCAAAACACAGCAACTATATTTCAATGCAGTCAATGGTAGGACAATGTATTTTTTACACACAAAAATTAGTTCCATAAATTCAGTGTATTCAAAAATAAAAGCACAAATTAACCTTCATAACATGACCTTCCGAAGAAGAATGCAGGAAACATTCAAAACACAAAAAACAATCTGACGGAAAAGATGCAGTAGGTTTGTTCACAAGAAACTAAATTATAATCGCATAACTTAGTCTGATTACAGTTAAGTTCAAATCAAGGATCAAAAAACACCAAAATGTTTGTAATTTTTAGCTCTAGTTTGTGAGCTGCATTCTTCGGCTTGTCATACCTTATTTTATTTACGTTTCAGCCATGAGCCCCATCGGTGATTCGTTCAGGAATCGTCTGAGGATGTTCCCGTCCCTCATCAACTGCTGTACCATCGACTGGTTCCACGCTTGGCCCAACGACGCTCTGGAGATGGTGGCCCACAAGTTCTTAGAGGACGTGGAGCTGGAGGATGACGTCAGAAGAGAGTGAGAATAATGTTAAATAGTCTTTTGAAATAATCTTGCCAATAATTATACATCTTTTCTTTGTGCTTGCAGAGTGGTGGAGATGTGTAAGACCTTCCAGACCAGCGTGAGGGACATGTCTGAGCAGTACTTCTCCAGACTGAGGAGGCACAACTATGTGACTCCCACGTCTTACCTGGAGCTCATTCTCACCTTCAAAACTCTGCTCAACGCCAAGAGGAATGAGGTGGACGCAGCCAGGAACCGATACATTGTTGGCCTGGAAAAGTTGGACTTCGCTGCCTCACAGGTGCTTTTACCAAGGACTAAAGCCACTGGCACATTTCTGACAAGGAAAATGTATGAAAAAGCGTTACAAAAAGCCAAAAAGAGGGGCTGAGAGTGGAGAGCTGCCGTGTGTTTGGTTTCACAGCAGATGTTAATGATCAATGGTCAGGTTTGAATGTCACGCTGATATCATAGAGTCTAGAAATGACACTGACTTTTTGTAGTGAGACACAGTCGGTTTGTGAAAAGGAGTGCTATAGAAAGACTATCATCTGAAGTTGATTGATCAAAGCGTTGTGACTTTATATATTCTTGCTAAATCTAGTTAATAAAAAGTAACATCATATCAGCACAAAAATATTTTAAATAATAATTTCAAATATTAAGCTACAAAAATATTGAAATTAGGAATGGGACGAGATCAACCTGTCTTGATACTGTGTGCACACGTACAGAACTATCTTGTGAGATATTTCTTATACTTAAGTCTTCTCCACACACAGACTTATAGCAGACTTATTCTGACAGAAAACAATCTAAACTCTGTCACAGTTTTTATTTTGTAATAAGACCAATATTGACAGAGATGTCAGTGTCCTAAACTTTGTAAAGTTAGCGTGAAAAATATATAACATACGCACAGACATCGCGGGAATAGCGAAGTGTTTTTCACACCTAAACATAGTTTAAAATAGATCCACAAAGAGATAGTTTGGCCCATGTCATCAATAACTTTGTAAAAAGTCCAAAAGTTTGGCTCCTTCTCTGTCTGGTCCCTGTAGCAGCTGCAGAGGCAGGAGAAAGGGGGCGGAGCCTGAGCATATCAATGTCAGTCAAATGATTTATGATTTAAATAATAAGAATACAAGGTGATAGACATACTAAACTACATAAATATTAAACTAACAATGATAAACAATAGAAGTGTAGTTTTGTAACTTGCCTTGTTAAAATTCTGAATTCAAACATATAATGCAAATTATTTCAAAATCTCATCTCGTTTCAATCTCATAGACCCAATCTTGTGGCTCGTCTGTCTCGTCCCATCCCTAATAAAAATGTATCAATAACCCCCAAAAAACAAACAAGCAAAGAAAAGCTTCATTTGAGGGAAATTACAGCGTCATGCAGTGAGTTTTCTGTTTAATGCATCTTTGTAAATGTTAAATGGACAAAGGTGCTTCAAAAAGCATTATTATATCAACAGAAACCAACGCTATTGCTCTGTCTGAAGCATGGCATTTCAGTGTTTATCATACCAGAGTAGGGTTTGTGGTTTGCTGTGATTTGTGAACATTACTGATTGACTGGCTGCTTGAAGTCTAAATCATTCTTTGTGAAATTGTTTATCCTTAAAAACATGGTATAGCATCTCTATGGCAAAAGAAAAGCCATGATTAAACCATAAAAATAACTATCAAAACACCTTTTCAGCTCACTCCATTGTGTCTCTGGCCTTTGTAATGTGCAGGTTTCAGTGATGCAGCAGGAGTTGACAGCGCTGCAGCCTGAACTCATCCAGACCTCCGCAGAGACAGATAAAATGATGGTTAAGATCGAGAAGGAGACTGTGGAGGTGGATGCCAAGAAAGAACTGGTGTCAGCGGATGAGAAGGTGGCCAATGAGGCTGCTGCAGCAGCCCAGGCCATCAAGGTAAAAAAAATGGACTAATGCCAGAAAATCCTAATTTGAATGGTCACTGTATCTTTAAACATTACCGGAATTTGTTTTTATTGTTGCAAAGCGACTAATTGATCTTTTTTAACCCTACATATTTTTCTCAGAATCTGACAGTTTTCAGTAAACTCAAATACAGAGAAGTGAACGGGTATAGGTATAAGGATTTTTTTTGTGTGCACTCAGGCATCAGTTACAGAATAACAGAAAAAGATTACGGTACTCATGCTTTGAATAAGCGAGAAAACACATGATAGTAAACTCAGAAAAGTGGATTGGACAGAATGGGTCCCCTTTAAAGAGATATTCTGTTCTACCACATGACGCTTCCTCAGTTGTTGTCATCAGCTTTGGTAGCTTGTATGATTTTACATAGAGTTGCCAGATTCAACAGCAGAAACGTTCTATTTAGAGCCAAAGCTGTGTTTTAAAACTGGGATATGGTTTTCATTTGTCATAATTCTATTGTGACTTGCTTTCCCAGGATGAGTGTGAGGGGGACTTGGCTGAAGCTATGCCTGCTCTGGAGGCTGCTTTGTCTGCTCTGGATACTCTGAAGCCAGCTGACATCACAGTGGTCAAGTCTATGAACAACCCACCTGGACCGGTCAAACTGGTCATGGAGTCCATCTGTGTGATGAAAGGCATCAGGGCAGAGAAAAAGCCCGATCCCAAAGGCTCAGGTGCAGTCAAGACCAAGCGCTTTATAAATAAAGTTGGATGATTGATTGGTTTAGAGCAGGCATGTCCAAACTGCGGCCCTGGGACCATATGTGGGCCTCAGACCAATTTTTTTGAATGTGTCCTATGGTGGTTTTAACCCCAAATGTATTTTGTAGTTATAGCTCATTTTAACGTGAAGTTTTTATAGCATGCCCACTTTTTTTTTGGTCCAGATTGGCCCTTCATTTAGTCTGATTCAACATGCGGCCCTTGATGAAAAAAGTTTGGACACCTCTGGTTTAGATTGTTGAGGTGAAACAGTGCAGCCATACCTCCTAACATAGAACTTAAACATGTGGGGAAAAGGTTCTGTGGCTTTAGACTTGTGACTTTATTCTCGTGAAGGAGTCAAATGCAATGTACCCTTATAACCTAGCAACATTTACTATTGTGGTGTATTTGAGTTAGTTTTTCACGAAGTACAATGCACAATGGGTTTTGTGCAGCCTATTCTGATGAACATGTTTGTCATTCACAAAATGTATTCTTGACTCAAAATCTTATCCTAAAGAAGACATCTTAAAATTCAGAACCACTCATACATACACACAGACATTTTTATATTATTTTCACTGTTCACACATAGAAAGTTCCCATGCGGCCCAGGAGTCGAACCCAGGACTTAAGTACAGACTTTGATGATGAAAACCCTGACTTATTTCCATAGCGGGAGAACTGCTTCTTCATTGTCAACTTTGCACTCACTGGTTTAAAGTTATATCAAAGTACAGATTATGTTTATGTAAGTAAAATGTAAATGAATGAAAATTTTTTTTGTGGATGTGAGTGTGAACCCTTTTTGTCTCTAAACACATCGTGAATCTGGGGTGGGGAGGTAATTATATAATCTTTATTTCAGATACAAGGTGGTCCATATTTAAGCCCATTTACTGAAACCAGTTATGTTGTAGTGAAAACTTTACTAGTCATGTTACAGATTCTTACTACCTTTTATTACATTTGTTTATTTCACCTACGTACTTACCTAAAGTGTATATTTTGCAGGTACTATGATTGAGGACTTCTGGGGTCCATCCAAAAAGCTGTTAGGAGATCTGAAGTTCTTGGACAGTCTCAAGGCTTTTGACAAAGACAACATCCCTGCTGCCAACATTAAGAAAATCAGAGAAAAGTTCATCGACCACCCTGATTTCCAACCATCAGTTATTAAAAATGTGTCGTCCGCCTGCGAGGGGCTGTGCAAGTGGGTGCGTGCCATGGAGGTGTATGAACGCGTAGCTAAAGTAGTGGCCCCAAAGAAGGAGAAGCTGAAGCTGGCCGAGGCCGAGCTCTTCGTGCAGATGGACATGCTGACAGTGAAGAGAGCCGAGCTGAAGACAGTGGTGGACCGACTGCAGCGCCTCAATGATGATCTGCAGGCCATGATCAACAAGAAGCAGGACCTGGAGGACAACATCGAACTGTGCTCTCAGAAGCTGATCAGGGCCGAGAAGCTCATTGGAGGACTGGGAGGGGAGAAGGACAGATGGACAGAGGCAGCCAGGCTCCTTGGCATCAGGTAATTAGATCATTTTGTGATTCATGTGAAGGTTAGAGGGATACTGTATTGTGTGAGCCGAACTGAGAGAGGTCATGAAGGTATATTCACGGTTCACATTTTAAAGTGAATGAGAGTTTTTTTATGTTTATATTGTAATGGTATGCACACAATAAAGGCATTAATAATTACATCATCATTTGTTTTATGATAGACACAAACGGTTTTACAGACTGCATTTTTTTGTTAAATTTTTTAGCTTCATAAAAATTGAGTTAATAACTAAGGAAGCAAATATCTCATATTAACTCAAACCAATGCTACAAGCCTAATCTAAGGTGGAGTAGCTTATCAAAACTATGTCAAATGCCAATGATTTTAATGATTCATAGTCTTTGTCAGTGTAGGGTTCCATTAGTTAGCGACGTATTACCCCCAACAAATTACTTTTGGGGGGTAATAGTAACTTAGCACGTTAGTTTTGCTTTCCTGGCTAACCTAGTAATAGTTATTTTCTTGCCTGGGATCCAGAACCCACACTTCAGCAAACTGTGAAGAGTGGGTCTGGTCACCACGCCCTCCGCCGTGTTTCAGATCAAATCTACATCGTACCGTCCAATCAGATTAGTTTATTTGCGTGACGCAGATGAAACAAAGAAGCTGATTGGTCGTCTGTCATTTAGACCAAAATCTAACTTCACTCACCTCACAATGAAATAGTTTTTTGCTTCACTCATTGATTCTGCAGAAATCCGCGATGCTTTTCCGGTCCACGTGATATTTTTTTTCATGTATTGTTTTTGTCGGGAGCAGCCATGTTGGTTTTTACACGGCGGAAGATGCGTGTCTCTGATTGGCTAATTAGTCTGTCAATCACGGCTACAGCAATCCAAAAGAGGGACACGTTGGCTAGACGATATATATTTTTACTTTATATCGTCAGAATTTTCCAGACAATAACGCCGTAGTTTTTTCACACAGACTGTGTTTTCCGCTGATGCGCAGCACAGCAACTGCTTTTTTACCACACTTGAGTTTGGCTTGGTAAAAAATTGTTGTTGATAACTATTTTATTCGGCCAGGAAGATTGAATGGTAGCATGTGAATATTAACACATTAATTTTTCATGAAAGTAACAAAACATGTTAGTTTTCCAGGGTGCTAACGTGATAACTTAAAAAGTACATTTTGAACAATACCTTAACCTGGTTTTTGTTTTGTAGACAGTGCCCCCCTGCTTCTTTAATAATAGAACAATGTTGGGGAAAAAATTGGGCACCCCTATTAAAACAAATGTTGGGTTTTGCGCCATAATTCTTTGCTTCTTCTGTGCAGATATATAAATCTGACTGGGGACATCCTCCTGTCCTCTGGTACCGTGTCTTACCTGGGAGCCTTCACCGTGGACTACAGGATCGAGTGTCAGAAGCAGTGGCACATCCTCTGCCAGGAGAAGAAGATTCCCTGTTCAGAGCACTTCACCCTGAGCAGCACTCTAGGGAACCAGGTGTCCATCCGGGCTTGGACCATCGCCGGTCTGCCCGTGGACTCCTTCTCCACCGACAACGGCATCATAGTCTTCAACTCACGACGCTGGCCGCTCATGATCGACCCCCAAGGACAAGCCAACAAGTGGATCAAGAACATGGAGAAGGCCAACAAGCTCTCCGTCATCAAACTATCCGACCCCAACTATGTGCGAGTCCTGGAAAACGCCATCCAGTTTGGTACTCCTGTCCTAATGGAGAACGTTGGAGAAGAACTGGACCCCGTGCTGGAACCGGTGCTGCTCAAACAAACCTTCAAACAGCAGGGTGTGGAGTATATGAAAATAGGAGAAAACATTGTGGAATACTCTAAAGACTTTCTCTTCTACATGACCACTGGACTCAGGAACCCTCACTACCTCCCCGAAGTGGCCGTCAAGGTGTGTCTCCTTAACTTTATGATCACCCCTCAAGGTTTACAAGACCAGCTTTTGGGACTGGTGGCTGCCAAGGAGAAGCCGGAACTAGAAGAGAAGAAGAACCAACTCATTCTGGAAAGCGCCGCCAACAACAAACAGCTGAAAGAAATCGAGGATAAGATCTTACAAGTTCTCTCCTCTTCCGAAGGCAACATTCTAGAAGATGAGACCGCCATCAAAATATTGTCTTCTTCCAAAATATTGTCAGAAGAGATTTCGGAGAAGCAGAAAATAGCTAGCGTGACGGAGAAGGAAATTGACGATACGCGCATGGGCTACAGACCTGTGGCCGAACACTCCTCCATTCTTTTCTTTTGCATTTCCGAGCTCGCTAACATCGAACCCATGTACCAGTATTCTCTAACCTGGTTTATCAATCTCTATCTGTTTTCCATCGCTCAAAGCTTAAAAAGTGACGACGTGGAGGAGAGAATTAGGAACATTGTGGACCACTTCACTCTTAGCATCTACAATAACGTCTGCAGATCGTTGTTTGAGAAGGATAAGCTGCTTTTCTCCTTGCTTCTTACCGTGGGAATCCTTCAGGGCAAGGGTAAAGTCGATGACGGAGTGTGGCGCTTCCTGCTGACGGGAGGGATCGCTTTGGACAACCCGCACCCGAACCCGGCGCCGGAGTGGCTGTCGGACAAATCCTGGTCGGAAATTGTGAGAGCTTCCAAACTTCCGAACCTGACAGGCCTCTACAAACATGTCAAGCAGAATGTTCCCAGGTGGAAGGAGCTTTACGATTCAGGGAGGCCTCACGACGAGCGGTTACCCGAGTCATGGGGCAGCCTGACGGGGATGGACAGAATGGTGGTGATTCGGTGTTTCAGACCGGATAAACTGGTCCCAGCCGTGCAGGACTTTATAGTGGACAACATGGGACAGGCCTACATTGAACCGCCCACTTTTGACCTGGCAGGGAGCTATAAGGACTCCCACAGCTGCTCTCCACTCATCTTTATACTGTCGCCAGGTTCTGACCCCACAGCAGGTAAAGATTTAATGACGCTGCATTGTTTAAGAGATACTTTGTAGTCATTTCACCAGCTTTTACTCAAAATTAAAAATTATGACATTTTAAACCAAATGATGTTTTTAAAAATATCTTAGTAACTGGCTTAACCACAATGAATAAAAAAGCTCTTTTCCTTTCGGTTGTGTAAATCCATGACCCAGTATGGTGGAAGAGTTACAGTAATTCTGAAGTTCTGAAGCATGGTTTACAAAAATAGCACAGTAATAAAATTTCGAGTAAAAAAAGTTACTGCGTTGACTTCTCACTGTGTCAAAAGTGATTTGTATGCGTATATATACCAATACAAAACTGCATCATAATAATAAAGGAAGGAACAAGCATTAAATATAACATTTAACATGCAGCTTGATTACATACATTTCCTCCTCACCTGTCTCCTCTCACTAGCTCTAAAAGGCTTTTCCTGTGTTAGGTCTGTTGAAGTTTGCAGAGGACCTGGAGATGGGAGGCAGTAAGACTCAAACCATCTCTCTAGGACAGGGTCAGGGGCCTATAGCAGCTCAGATGATTGACAGAGCCGTCAGGGAGGGCACCTGGGTGGTCCTACAGAACTGCCACCTGGCCACCAGCTGGATGCCCGCTCTGGAGAGGATCTGTGAGGAGACCATCACCCCCGACAACACTCACCCTAACTTCAGGTAAGAAGACATCTGTCTCTCAGTACATTATAAGCCTCAACAACTGTAGGATGTGATGATGTCTTGTTTTTTTACTGGGCTGCATTCTTACAAATTTGTTTATTTCTTAAAAACAAATTTGTAATATCAAACATTTTTGGCATTCATAAGATTTGTTCTTAGCTGAAAGTGTTCTACCAACAGTGAGGAGAACTTGCAAGAACAAAAATATACTCTTTTACATTAATTATTACTTTTGTAATTCATATTTCAATAAAAAAGACTGTTTTTTTGGTACATATAGTTGTATATAAAAATAATACCGGAAACAAAAAGAATTATCACTGGTGAAAAAAGCAACGGCAAAGTTATTTTTATAACAAACAAACAATTTTATGGGATCAAATTTATTAAACCAAGTTATTTCAATATTGAACATTCACATGTGTAAATGTTTTTATTTTTATTGTGCATTTTAAAATTATGTTGTGATATTGTATTGAATCACAACTGTTATGATACTACATGACAACATAGTTAAATGTCCATGTATTATTGTCAGAAACGGTGTGTCTTGTGTGCAGGTTGTGGCTGACCAGTTACCCCTCAGATAAGTTCCCTGTGAGTATTCTTCAGAACGGGCTGAAGATGACCAACGAGCCCCCCAAAGGCATCCGGGCCAACCTGCTGCGATCTTACCTGAGCGACCCCATCTCAGACCCAGCCTTTTTCTGCAGCTCACAGAAACAAGAGATCTGGCAGAAACTCCTCTTTGGACTCACATTCTTTCATGCTCTGGTGCAGGAGAGGAGGGCCTTTGGACCTCTGGGTGAGACACCAGGCTTCTAAAACCACTGCTCAGAATTATGGACAGTAGTTCCACTCAAATGGGCAAAACTGACAGAAATGTTCTTAATGTATCATTTGTAATTGGTAACAACATTTGAAAGAAATGTAAAATGAAACCTCACTCAGAGCAGGAGTGTGTAGATCACAGGACTTCTAAAGCGTTTAAACTGAGAGCTCCAGATTCACTCTGTTGGAACTCTATTGTTGTTAGACACCGCAGCCTTCTAAAGACTTTTTTTTCTTACAAACAGCTATGACATGAACTGAGGCTGTGACTGTAAATGCACTGTAGAGTTGGCTTTATACTGCAAGATTCTCTTCTTTCATGTCATTAATATGCTGTTCATAAGGACATGCTTTCAAAAAAATATCTTTTGTCAAGATGATTTCTTTTTATTCGAGTATGAACTGTAGGTCTTCTGTTTTTCAGTGGAGCACCATTCCAACAATGTTGTTTGTTTTTCAGGTTGGAATATTCCTTATGAATTCAACGAGTCAGACCTGAGGATCAGCATCAGGCAGATTCAGATGTTTCTGGATGAGTACGAGGAGGTTCCTCTGGAGGCTCTCACATACCTCACAGGTACAACTGTGTGACATGAACTTTGGTCAGTATGGAACCAGAGCTTTGCCTAAGCTAAACCAAGGCCAATCTTCAATCAAATATCAAATTTAAATGGCATTGCTCACTATTCTAAATATTTTTTTGGTAGTTTTAATTCCACCTGACCAAATTGGCAAGTTTCGGGTCAAAACAGTCACAAACCTCCTGTGTTTCTCTGCAAAGACCAGTGTCATTTGTAGACTTAATGTGCCATCTGTCCACTGAAAACTGTGCTCACCATAAACATCTGCAGTCAAACCAGTAACCCTACTACTCTCCACTCTCGGCCCCTCCTTTCACATTTTCCTCATGCTTTTCCAGCAGAATGTTTTGCTTGAAATCTGTTTGTGGGAGGAGTTTAGGTAAATGGCTTCACACTAGCTTCACATGTTCTAAAACAGGACTTACCCACTTTAGAACTGCCCCTGTGTTTGGTCCAAGTTTCCTTGTTCTAAATCTCTCTCTTTTTGTTCAGTGGTTTAACTCTGCGTGTGACTTTTTTCATAATGACCTGTCCCAGGTGAGTGTAACTACGGAGGCAGAGTGACAGACGACAAGGACCGACGCCTTCTGCTGTCGCTCCTGTCCATCTTCTACAACTGGGAGCTCATCCAGCAGGAAGGCTACAGCGTCTGTGAAGGAGGCCAGTACTACATACCTGCTCATGGGCCCTACCAGGTACTGCTTTGGATTCAAGAGCGGAGGATCAGCTGCTCTTGTTGCTTGTCCGTACTGTACTGACACTAATTACAAACATGATTTTTAGAATAGGTCTCATTTACAGGATTGTTGTGCTCATAAATATACTTACCCTGGCAGATGTCTCAAAGAGTCTACATGATAATACAAAAATCTTTCTTTCACTTCTGGCTACTGGTTGAGTGAAGCCATTTATCATGAAACAAATGTGTTAACACTTTTGAAATAACAGTGACAACAGAAAGTATCAAAATAGATAGATAGATTAGTTGATTGTATTTCACACAAACACAATTCAGCACAACATTAAACAGTGGAGAGTGTCTGATTAAAAATTCTAACTGCTGTGGGCAGAAATCTGTTGAGCAGTCGAGTAGTTCTTGTGCAGCAGCTGTATTTCTTTCCTGAGCTCGGCTCTTGAGTCAGGGATTTTTTCTGTCAACCATGTTTCAATAAAGATGTACACACAACACAGTCTTATCTCTCGCTGTTTTGATCTCAGAGTTTTATTTCATCCATCTTCTTATCCAAAGCACGGACATTTGCTAACAGGACTGAAAGTGTTGGCCAGTTTGTTTGGATTCAATCTCAGCTTTGTCTTTGACATCTTGACACCTGCTCTTTTACTCTTTTTGTGGGTCCTGTCACAGCGTCAGTGGCCGTGCTTCTTTCCAGCAGAGGCTTCAGCTGCGTTCAGAGAGTCTGCTTGACGACGCAGCAGTCCAAGTCTACTCAGCTGCTCTAATAGTGATGACTCTGCTCGTTGGTCACAGCGATTCTTGATGTTGATGAGTAAAGAACCATTATAATAAATCTTTGGCCCTGGAAAACACTGAGGATGCAGCAGACAGTGGTTGAGCATCCATGTTGCTGCATTGGTGGAACAAATAAATGTTAACTAACTAACTAGCAACAAAACATGTCAGCTACCCCAGCTTTAAAATCTCCCAAGAGTGACTCAATGATATTAAGATCAGGAGACTTCAGAGCCTTTGCTGGGATGTCAAAGTAAGTCCTGTGTGCAGCTTCTGAGCTGAGTGCAAATGATCCTCCAGTATGTTCTGATAACATGCTGCATTCATCCTGCCATCAACTGTGACCAAGTTCCAAGTGTCTTGGTACACACTGTGATTACTGTAGGAATGATGAACCTTTGATCACAGGCGTTGTTGATTCTTTTTCTGTTTTGATCCTTTCTGCTGTCATTAGTATTTCTACCAGGGTATGTACATTTATGAACACAACTGCACAGTATACAAGTAGTCTAAATTAAAATGTCCTACTTCTTCTTTTCAGACTTATGTGAACTACATCAGAAGCCTGCCCATCTCCACAGAGCCCGGTGTGTTTGGGCTTCACAGTAACGCCGACATTACCAAGGACAACCAGGAGACCAACCAGCTGCTGGACGGAGTGTTGCTCACCTTGCCCCGCCAGTCAGGAGGAGGAGCTAAGTCTCCACAGGTACATCCATGGTCTGCACTGCACCAGCTTCTTAATGGACACAGCACTTAAGCCACACGGTCTCATCACAACTCCAACTGGAGACAAAAGAAAAGAATACCCTTTAGCAGATGAAAAATACTCAGCCATACAAGTGCAGTTTAGTGTTAAAACTGAACTTTTTTCAAACACAAAATACAAATACAGAGTTGAATTTTCACCTCCTGAAAGTTACACTGTGTCACGCAGCCTGTTTAAATCTTTCCTGAAACCTTCTAACTAATGCCTGTCAACTTGCCTCCAGCTCAGCAGAAGATGCTTCTTTAAGCGGTCTCTGCACAAATATCTGAGTCTTTAGTTTCATTCCTTTTATTTATTAATGTGTTGGGAACTAGTTTTCTTGATTTACTGTCTGAAAATAAGATTTGCCAATGAAGCATTTTCTTGTTTCAATTCCATTTGCATTTTTGTTATTCATTTCCAGTGAGAAAATGCTAAATTTGCCGTACAAAACAATTTGCAGTATGCCCTTGTTCTATTGGCAAATGTTATTTTATTAAAATATGCCCAATAACATTCTCCAAGTTCAGATTTGGTTATGTGGTTTGAATAAAAATACACTGCAGCATTAGTTATTATCACAGTTGTAGTCCTGTGAATTTTTGTTGCAACCTCATGTCAAAAACAATGACGTATAGTGCAATGACCCATCCCAGAAGCTCTGATCCTCCATTAAAATAAAATAAATAACCCTGATGTATGGTGTATGTTAGGGTCAGACCAGGTTCTCCAGAAGCATTCTTTTACTCCTCCTCCTGTATTTGTTTGTAGGAAGTAGTGGATGAGTTGGCAGAAGACATCTTGTCCAAGCTGCCTGCAGACTTTGACATCCAGATGGTGATAGAGAAGTATCCTGTGGTGTACGAGGAGTCTATGAACACAGTCCTGAGGCAGGAGGTCATCCGCTTCAACAGGTATTCCATTATTTAGACCTGCTCAAGTTTAACTTGAGTTCTGCTCTGATCATGTTTTAAACTTTGTTTAGTTTATTTGAGCATCAGTAAAAATAGAAATATACATGACAGTACATGTATATATACATGACAGATGAAAAAAGTTAAACATCTTCTCAAAAGCAAATTACCCACTAACATGTCGATTTTCAATCCATAATATCTAGCAGATTTCTTTTTATAGTTTGTTTTGAATTTGAATATATCTTTAGGCTATGTTCAAACTATTCTACAATTTTTCACCACGAAAAGTATTTTTCTCAAATTAAATTGGAAGTGACTCTTCAAGTTATTTTAACATAGACTGTATTTGTTTTGGCAGCAGCTTATTACTAGCTTTATACATGATCTGTGCAGTTTTAAATATCACAAGATCTTATAGTTTGAGTATTTTTGAATGTAAGAATAAGTGATGAGTATGTTCATAAAAACACACATTGTGATACATTCTGACAGCTCGCTTCTGGGAAGTGTTTCCTCAGACTTTAAGACATTACTTTTGTAATATTTAGTCCAGTTCTAGGCTTCATTTAGTACCAATTTAAACTATGTCCACCATGTAACTTATTGAGTCCACTATATACACAATTAAAAGCAGTTTTTTGTATCGTTCTGTTGATGTGATGAAGTTGACTTTTGACCACATTCTTCTAACTCTCTGAAATGTACTCGTCATGGTCAAACTGTCCTTGTAAAAGCGTTCTCATGTGTCTGAACCAGGCTGACTAGTGTGGTGCGGGCCAGCCTGGTGAACATCCGTAAGGCCATGAAGGGGCAGATCGTCATGTCTGCAGAGCTGGAGAACGTTTTTAACAGCATGCTGGTGGGAAAAGTCCCCTCTATGTGGGCCGCCAAGTCCTACCCCTCCCTCAAACCCATGGGCTCGTACGTGACCGACCTGCTGGCACGTTTGCACTTTCTACAGGCAAGAAGCTTTCTAGTCACACTTAGGCCTTACTAAATACAAGTTATTATGTATAAACATTTGTAGAGCAACTAATAACTACTGTTAATAATCAGCTTTATTTTGAAACGCAGCAGGTTTTGCACAAATTGCTCGTCAGTAATTAGCATCTCAAATACTACGGACCTAACATTTGTGTGTTGTGTGATTTCAGGAGTGGATCAATGTAGGTGCTCCCACAGTCTTCTGGCTCTCAGGGTTCTACTTCACTCAGTCCTTCCTCACCGGAGTGTCCCAGAACTTCGCCCGCAAGTACACCATCCCCATCGACTACATCGGCTTTGAGTTTGAGGTACACTCTCTATTATGTTCTACACTAGATATGTTTGAGGCTTTAACTCTGTTTTACATCTGATAATGCCTACACAATGTAGATCATTACTGTTGTTTTGTATCCAATGTGTTTATGCTTTTTAGTCACCTGCTTAGAAGTTATTTTTAATGGTTGCTTTTGCCCTGGACTAGTTTTTTTAAGCCTTGTTTACTTGTTTACATTTCAGATAATATCTGACTTGGCTTTTGTTTTACAGATTCTTGTAACTTTAAAAATTGTATCATATACATTGTATGTTTAGTTAAATACATCGAGCAGATTGGGTGTGGGGCCGACCTTATGTGCTTAACCAATCACAGCAACACATCGTAATGGTGTATGTCTGTGTGGGATAGAACAAGTGTGACATACGCTGCTCTTCATTAAAAAAGAAATTACTCTGTATTTCTGCTAAAACCGCATCAAAAGCGGCAGAAACACGAACATCCACGAGAGCAGCCATCTTTGTTTAGCTTGAATCAGACTCGGCGCTAACAGCCGTCTAAGCCCGCCCTGCTACAATGTGATTGGGCCTCAAAACCACGCTGCTGTGATGTGATTCGGCCAAAATACCGCTGGTTAAGACTCTCAAACCAATCGGGCATCTGGTTTATTTATCTTGCAATATTTGTGAATTCAAGTTTGTGAATTCACAAATATGAATTCATCTGGCTGTCCAGGTTACAATTACATCAGATTTACACTAACTCGCACAGGACGTAAAGTTCTTAAAATCATTACGTCCTCACCCAGGGACATGAAGCAGTGTGGGTGAGAGTGCAGGCCCAGCTCGGGTCTGCAGAAAGAATCTGCAATAAATCTATTTTTTCTGAGCCCACAGTGGTCTGATTCAACTTTAATGTCATTATATGAGTGTTCTTGGTAATCCACATGAATCTGTGTTGGTTTGGACACATTCATAAAACCCTCATGTGTCCTGAATTGTTCCTGGATCAGTCTTTTGCCCTGTTACTAATTAAGCTACTCATGAAGAAATTATAGTATCTTTCTGTTCAGTTTCCACAATGTGAGCATTATTACATTAGGTACATTGATATATACACTCAAGGAAAAAAGAAACGCAACACTCAGCGTTTTTGGGGGGACAGAATAATTTTGTTTATGAGATCCGCCTGTTTCATATGAACCCTACATCCATTTCTAATCCTCAGGCCAACTCTTGTGGCGTTTACACATTTTCAGTCCAATAACACAACCAAACAATAGAGCAACCCCCGAACCAAAAGTGACAAAGTTTCATCAGACTGTCAATAGTTCACGTGACCCCACCCCACCCTCATGGATCAGCAGTAGTGTCTGAGTTGATCAAGTGGAATTGCTGCCCATTCTTCCACCAGTGCCTCCCTCAGCTGCTGCTGAGATTCAGGAGTATGTTCATGTCGGTGGACACACACACTGAGCAGATCCCAGACATTTTCGATGTCTATGGACTCAAATCATGATGCTAACACATTTTTACAAATGTACTTGTTTTCTAAGGAATTTTTGAAAATTAAAATGTTGTGTTTCTTTTTTCCTTGAGTGTGGTTTTAATTTTTGTTGTTGTAATAATTAATTGTACACCATATAAAGTAACTTTCAAATAGGGCTGTGTGATAAAAATCAATATCTCAAAAATTATTGGGCATATTTCGATTACGACATTCAGGCTATATTATGTCAATCCAACAAAAAAAAATCCCAAGCATGCCTTTAAACAAATGAACAAAAATGAATGTATTGAACTTAAGGGAGAAACAATGCTGTTAGCATTATTAATAATGTTAGTTTTTATCAAGACGACTTTGTCCACAACATGTTTCTAGAACATTTCACAGCTGTAAAGTTTCCTCTCTACACTCTGCCTTGTGCTCCAGGTGACCAAAGAGGAGAGCCACATGAGTGAGAAGCCAGAGGACGGTGCCTACGTGCGGGGCCTGTTCATGGAGGGAGCGCGCTGGGACCGGGAGCACATGGTGATTGGAGAATCTTTACCCAAAATCCTTTTTGACTCTCTGCCCATCATCAAGCTCAAACCCGGTGAGATGTCCAAGTTTAAACACGAGAACATGTACGTGTGTCCGGTTTACAAGACCAGCGCCCGGCGTGGAACTCTGTCCACCACGGGTCACTCCACCAACTACGTCATGTCCATCGAGCTGCCCTCCGACCAGCCGCAGAAGCACTGGATCAACCGCGGAGTGGCCTGTCTCTGCCAACTCGATGACTAGATGCACTTTATTTACTATTAAAGTTGAGACAAAACAACAGCTGAATGGTACCTGACTTTTTTTGTTGAAGATTAGTATGTTGTCTTTTCCATGAATTTTCAATCTACCCCCAAGCTCCAGTCCTAAACTTACCCATTTGAGTAACTTTAAGCCTAAGCTTACCTGTTAAACCTAAAGAAAGTGTTGCCACGTGGCTTTAGCCAAAGTTTGTAGTCCTTGCTTTTCTTAACTCTGACGTAAAAAAAAAAAGTACATGCTTATTAAATGGTTTTGATATTTCGTTGTGTATCTACGTTTTCTTCAGACTGTGTTGCATAAAGAGCATAACAACATCCTGCAGTGGCCAGACCTAAATCTTCTAGAAACTCTTTGGAGAAGGCAGAAGTCAGTGTTACTCAGCGACAGGCCCCACACCTGACAGAGTTGGACAAATCCGTGCTGCAGTGTGAGCCAATCTGATGAAGAACTAGTCTACAGGAACCATTTGACCTATAAATAGAAAGGCTTCTGTAGCAAATATTAAACATGTTTAAATCAAGTGATCAAATACTTATTTGACACAGTATTTTACAAATAAATTGCTAAAAAAATATGTATACACAATGTGATTTCTAAGTGGGAGAACTTGCAAAATCACAGAGTGATCAAATACTTGTTGATCTCATTGTATGTATAAAATATTATTTCTTATGACTTTTGCGACACATCATAATGTCGTTGAATTGAGAGGTTAATATATAAATTATATATTTTGACAATAATCAACAGAAAAGCCTGTGAGTTGTATTCATTAAATTGCTCATTTTGTGTTAAACCCTGGCTGTTCATTCATTCATTTTCTATCACTTCTTCCCATTGGAGGTGTCTTTGGGCCTTAGGTGGGGAAACATCCTGGACAGTGGCCAACTCATTGCAGAGTTATAGACAATCAATCACTCTCTCATTCATTCACAGGGAAATTTAAAGGTGATGCCCAATTAAGCTAAACGTACTTCTGTTTTAGGAGGAAGGAGAAACTCTGAAAGATCTCACATTATCATAAAGAGAACATGCAAACTCCACCCAGAGAGATGTTGATATGATGCGACCCAGAGCTTTAACCACTCAGCCACCGTGCACACTGTTCACTGAAACTCCTATATTATTATCTCTAGCAATTTGTTACTAAGTTGATCATTTAATATATTTTTTTATTTATTTGGGCCTTGGGGAAACTGGTACCATAACTTACTCCCCAGACCGACTCCCCTGAACATCCGTCCCTCAGGTTCAACTGATGTCTGTTCAAACGGTTTGAGGAGGTACAAATGTGGAAAACGAGCAAACGGTGCGCGCGCTGGTCTGGACACGGCTTTTACGCACGTGGCACAGCACCTCCGCCTGTGGCATCGACCTGAGCAGAGAGAGAGAGACCCAGACTCATCACAAATAATCAGCTCAACTTCAGACTTCACCTCAGACCCAGTTTAGAGACCGGACAGAAAACAACAGAAAAGCTATGAACTTTTACGCATAAATAAATAAATACATTATTTAATAAATAAATAACTCAAAGCTAATTTGCTCATACATTTGACCTAAAGCTTAAGTAAACTTCACATTTATTTCTTCACTATTATTATTTTATTGTTTTTAAATACAATTTATTGCTAAAATCAGGTAAAATGAGCCATGTATATTTTCTGTGCGGCCAAAGCCACGTGCGTTCTGACGTCAGCGCGCACGTGCTCCGTCTCCTAGCGCGTGCTTTTAAACGACGCTTCTCACTGCAAACTTTGCAAAGCCAGACTTGGAGCGAAAAGCTGAATCTGTGAACTTCACACGACGCTTTCTACAGAAAGGAGACATCACTTTGAGACATTTTCACTCAGGCACCGACTGACCAGCCCCTGACTCCAACTACGACACTTTAGTCAGCAAAAACGTGAGCTTTTTTCACTTTCCTCTACAAACCTTACTCTGTAGTTCTGAGCTTTTTATGCAGCAAAAACAACCACTAGCACTATGTCCTTTTGTCAAAGTCTAGAGATTGTGTTTACGGTAAGTTTCCTCAAACAAATGTGTGTTTTTGTGCTTCTGAAGCAAAGATATTAGACCTTCAGCTGCAGCTGCTAACACGCTAGTGAGACAACTAGAACGAGCTAAAACACAGACTATTGTGAACTTTTACAAGGACAAAGTCACAAAACACACATTTTGTGTCATTTAGCAGCTCAAACTGTGTCAATACTTGAATTGTCTGATTCCAAAGCTCTAAAATCCACTGAAGCTCATTTGTAGACGTGACTTTGTGAGACTGTGACAGATGAAGACTTGTCCAGTGTGTTTGATTGTTCTGAGCAGCTCTACGAACATAAGGCCCTGTTCACATCCCACTCATATTCTAATCTACATGTGTGAAGACTGAAGACTGCTGCAGACCTGATCTATCCACCACTAACATGTCTTCACAAACCAATCAAAGTAGCTGGAAAGAAACAAATACTAGAATAAAAACACACAAAATAAATAAATAATAAATGTGGAGATAAATAAATATACCGTATATTTGTAAAGTATAGGTATGTAGTTGTTATTAAAGATAGCTTCACTTGTAATTTATTATTATAATATTAATTAAAACCTAGTTCAAAGTCAGTCTTTAAAACAGGTCTTTTTTGTGCTCAATGGACTCATCAGGGCTGGGAGATGTATTGATATGATATATATTGATCTATATATCGACAGATGTACTGGACAAGATAAGAATTGGGCCATATCATACATATGGAGAAAAAGAGCTCCTAAAACTGATGAAAACAGCTCTAGTTACAGAGAACAGTGACAAAGAGAAGGAGAAGATCAGGTCAATGTTCTTTTTGTAGCAAGAGTTAAAATATAAAGTTAACTAAACTAGAATTTTGTTTACACAGCAAAAGGCACAACTTAAATGAATTTATTTAATGAAAATTCTTCTTTCTAATAAGCAGACTGTAGATTAGAAAAAAACACATTTCACTTAAAAATGTAATTTCAAAGATAGAGATATATATCTTATATCAAGATATGAACAAAATATATGGAGATAAACACTTTTGTCCTCATGGCCACCTCTAGGACTTCTAGAACCACAGTTATAACTGAGATTTAGATATTTATTTATTTATTTGTTTTGATCATTTATATTCAAATGGCTGCAGACGTCCATTATGAATCAAAACTGACTATTTGACTAAAAAATCCTGAAACATCGAACTTCTGTTCCAGCTTCAAAGTGAATGAATAAAACTATGTAGAAGAACTTGTGCTCATGAAATATCTGTGCTGTTCTAAACAGTGATCATTATCAAAACACCAAAGCTCCTGGACGTCTCATTACCACAACACAAGAGATTTGAGCTGAATGGAAATCTAGTGACCAGCTTTGAAATACTGAGGAAGCTCTGAATTGGAATGTCTTAGGGCGGTCATGTTATTTTGAAAATGAATTATGGTTTCTTTTATTTTTTCAATTATTGTTAATTAAATGAGCAAATAAAAATGTGTTGTGGTAATGATGAGAAAAAACCCTGAAATATAATGATCAATTCAAAAGAAACAAACCAAATGAAGAAACAAGTAGAATCTATTGTGTAAGTTTGTATTGTGACTTTAAGAGTTTAATGTGTCATCTTTGTAGAGCTGTTGCAGTAATGAGGTTTTCTGAAAGATTTTGTTCCAAATGTACTTAAAATGTGTTTAAAACAGAATTGTAATGAATTCAGTTTACAACAAACCCAAAATTGGATGTATTAATAGAAATAATGTTCTGCAGATGCAGAGAGTTTTGAAAGTTTAAAGTGTCGTCCCTTTCTAAACAAAATGTGAGGTTTTGTCTGGTGTTTGAGTTCATGAAGAAGCTTCAGTAAAGTCTGTCATTTAACAAAAGCATCACAAACATTGAAAAAGTGTTTGATATGGTGTCGTCTGACTCACTGTGTTCCTCTCCACAGATCTGTGTGATTCTTGGCCCAGTGTTTCTTCAGACGCTCGGACGTCCTGCACAGGAGCCGCCTCTGGGCCTAAGTCCACACACTCACACACACACAGTTCCTCTCTCTGCCTCCGCAATGCCCTCTTCTGCCAGCTTTGGTAAGGGAGGTCGGAGATCCCATGCTCCTTCCCCTCCCCACTCCTCCCTCTCTGCTCCTCCTGCTAAGCGTCCTAAGCTTTACTCTTCTGCTGTTGCCAAGTCCCCTGGACTTGTGCCTGCTCAGGGCCCTCAGCTTAGCTTCAGCGTGCTGCCTTCTACCTTTGTTCTGGGCGACTTTGTGTTGCCCTCTAAGGCCCTGTCTGCTCCTCCTGCTAAGCATCCTAAGTCCCCCTCTGCTTCTCCTCCTGCTAAGTCCCCCTCTGCTTCTCCTCCTGCTAAGTCCCCCTCTGCTTCTCTTGCTAAGCCTCCCTCTCCTCCTCCGAGGAAAATTCAGATTATTCCTCTTCCTGACTACATGCTTCCTGATTATGTCACCGCTAAGCATGCTCATCGGGAACGCAAACGCTCTGCTGCTGCTGCTCTTGCTCGTGCTGCTGCTAAGCTTCCTAAGCTTGCTTCTCCTCCTGCTTCCCCTTCTGTTGCACTTGCTGATGCTGCTAAGCTTAAGCTTGCCTCTCTTGCTGCTTGTGCTTCTCCCCTGACTGCACTTGCCCGTGCGGCTGAGCTAGCACCTGCTGCAAAGCTTGCTTTTGCCTCTGCTTCTGCTAAGGTCGCTAAGCTAGTTACCTCCAGTTCTCACCCTGCCCCTCCTGTCCCACAGGTGGAGGCAGAGCCTGCACCTCTGTTTCCTGGACCTAAGCCGGACTGGGTGGCGCAGATGGAGGCCTACTTGCAGGAGCGAGAGAAGGACTGGAAGGACTGGAACAGGTCAAGTACTCCACAGAGGCCAACTCCTCCCCCACACACAAGTACTCCTTTTATTTTTAAGAATTGATCCTCTCTCTCTGTGTTTCTTTTAAGGAACAGAAGAGGATCTGGGAGTCCATCAGCCCTCCCTCACCTCAGACACTTCCTCAGGCTCCTCTGCAGTGACCCAGAGGCGTTCCCAGGCCACAACTAAATCTGAAGCTTCAAACATGTCCTGGTTCTTCACTTAGGCCTCCACCTCACCAGAGAGACTTTGTCCAAGACGCCTCTGGAGAGCAAGCGGCCGTGGACTCTATGTTTAAGAGCCAGTGACCGTGGACTCTATGTTTTAAGAGCCAGTGACCATGGACTCTATGTTTTAAGAGCCAGTGACCGTGGACTCTATGTTTTAAGAGCCAGTGACCGTGGACTCTATGTTTTAAGAGCCAGTGACTGTGGACTCTATGTTTTAGGAGCCAGTGACTGTGGACTCTGTTTTAAGAGCCAGTGACCGTGGACTCTGTTTTAGAGCCAGTGACTGTGGACTCTATGTTTTAAGAGCCAGTGACCGTGGACTCTGTTTTAAGAGCCAGTGACTGTGGACTCTATGTTTTAAGAGCCAGTGACTGTGGACTCTGTTTTAAGAGCCAGTGACTGTGGACTCTATGTTTTAAGAGCCAGTGATCGTGGACTCTATGTTTTAAGAGCCAGTGACTGTGGACTCTATGTTTTAAGTTTTTTGCTTTTTTTTCGTGGGTTTGACATTTTAGTCTGTGGTTTCCACATTTTAGATTTTAGTGAGTCAGTACTCCATTATTGAATTCTTTGTGCAGTGTTAAATTTATTTGTATTTTGTGTATTTTGCAGCTTTCAACATCAAGCAGCTCCTCTGTTTCCTTGGCTACTGCCCCAGCTTCACATCCACATCTTCAGGGGTGAGCCAGTTCCTCCAAACACGGCTCTAACATCAGCCAGTGTCTCAAAGGCACACTTAACATCTTATTTTCTCCAAAATCAAGTCAGCCATGTGTCCCAGCCTAACATCACCATCTACAGGGACCTTTACCTCCTCACTCTCTCAGTCAGTGTCCCAGCCTAACATCACCATCTACAGGGACCTTTACCTCCTCACTCTCTCAGTCAGTGTCCCAGCCTAACATCACCATCTACAGGGACCTTTACCTCCTCACTCTCTCAGTCAGTGTCCCAGCCTAACATCACCATCTACAGGGACCTTTACCTCCTCACTCTCTCAGCCAGTGTCCCAGCCTAACATCACCATCTACAGGGACTTTTACCTCCTCACTATCTCAGTCAGTGTCCCAGCCTAACATCACCATCTACAGGGACTTTTACCTCCTCACTCTCTCAGCCAGTGTCCCAGCCTAACATCACCATCTACAGGGACCTTTACCTCCTCACTCTCTCAGTGTCCCAGCCTAACATCACCATCTACAGGGACTTTTTTGTTGTTGTTTAAGTATTAAGTTTTCTTATATAAGCAGCCTTTGAATGTTGTAGTTTTCACCACAATGTAAGTCATTAAAATGTGTATAAACGTATTCTAGTTTGAAATGCAAAAGTATTTACTACATTATGATTATAGGCACTAAGCCTGCCAAAGATCCAGATCCTGAAACCTCTTGAGCCTAACATCAGCCCGAGCTTCAGCCATCTCCAAGACGACATGACAGCCGCTGTCTTTGTCCCAAACAACAATTAATCCTCAAGTTTCAGGTTCAACCAGCACAGTCTTGTCTTCACTACATAGAAAAGGTAATAACATGTGTTTTTTGTCTTTTAGATCATTTAATCTGCCTTTTTCCTTTTCAGCCTTAGTTCAGAACAGCACACTACAGTTTTACAGCCCAATGTTAGAATTGACATATTTCATAGACTTTTACATGTGTTTGTACTATACATTGTAATCTTTACGTTGCAGGTCAAATAAGGACTTTCACCTTCAGGACACAATCTCTAGAAAGCTCATGCTACATTTGTATAGTAAGTTTAAAAATAGGTCCAATTCTTTTGATTTCTAGCCGATTCACAGAACTTGTCCCCAGAAGGGCTTTTAACACGAGAAAAATCCAGAAAAGACAAATACATACATGATACACAAACACAGAGAACACATTTAACTTGAACACAGATTAAGTCTGATTTTTAAAAAGATCCAGCGTTGTCACAGATTTGAAATGAACAGGAGCATGTTCCACAGACCTGCAGCTCTCACAGAAAAGGCTGTTTGGACAAAAGACGTTTTGTGAAAAGTCTCCAGAAGAAGCTGCTCGTGTCGACCTGCCACAGTTTTGTGATTTGGTTCTAAAACTGCTCAAAGGCTTTAGAGCTAAACCATTAACACGTTTAAAAACAGTTCAAATTTGAAAACGATTAAAGTTGTGATAAACTGATAGTTGAACTGATAGTTTTGGTTTTCTGCGTTTAGCACATAAAGTAATGCATTTCCTTTTTCGATCTACAGTTTCCTCCAGACCAAAGAGCCAGTCTGTGGACTTCAGCATGATCCCAACATAAACCAGACTCATTCTCCAACCTTCAACCTCTGAGTCTCCATATTCAGTCCAGAAATAAAGCTTAACCATCAGCCCTCCATCTTCACTAAGACGTCTTGACAACAGCCTTCTTGGCTCCAGACCTGTGATTCTACCATGGTTCAGTCTCCAGCTCCAAACAGCCTGGCCTTGTCCTCACAACACTAAAAACATGAGTGTGTCAGCCCAAAGGAAGTATTTACAGAAAGCATCTGGTGTTTGTTCTTCTCTTCATTTGTACATGACAATGTGTCTGTCTGGTGCAGGTCCAATCAGCTCATGGTCGTCCTCAAAGAACCACTGGAAAAGCTCAGTTCTGCTCCACAATTCACCTTTTGGAAGTGAAAAGAACTCCTCCAGAGAACATGTGTTTGTTTTGATTTGGTTCTTCTTCTCTTCTAAGGAAAGTCCCAAGAAGAAAAGCAGAATGGATCTGGTCCATGAAGAACATTCAACCTCAGTGACGTCGTCTGTGGAAAAGCTGCTACACTTGTGTGGTAAGTTTAAAGAGTTGGAGAAAAAGACAAAGTCAAATGACATTGTTGTCTTTAATCATCAGCCAAAGCTCTTCTTCAACACCAGTGTCTCTTTCAGAAATAAGACTCAAACATCAACTCTCAATCCTCTCCAGGACGGCCATCTTTGTCCCACACATCAGTTTGTGCCTGGTCATTGTTCCAGTCTCCATCTGCACCAGCCTGGCTCCACCTCACTGGAACAAAAAGGTAGAGTTTAGTTCACTTCATCTTGTCTGTTGTTTTATCAGAAAAGCTTCTCTTCTACGATCTAACAGTTTTGGTTTTGTGTATTTTCTTTTTTCCTTGTACAGTTTACAACCTCTCCAGACCAAAGAACCAGCGTGTCACCTTCAGACCTCAGCCAGAGCTCTTCTTCACTTCTTCAACATCTGTTTCCAAACTGAATCAAACATCAGCTCTCAAACTTCTCCAAGACCATGTTTGCTCCATGCATGTGTTTCTACCATGGTTCAGTTCTCCAACATTAAACAGCCATGTCTCTACAAGCTCTGGACTTCTGACACTTGAACCCAACGACAAGAGCAGAAAACAGTCCAAAGTCCACACTGAGCCTGGCTCCAATAAAGACAAAGGAATCCACCTTTACACTTGTTGTTTTCCTCTAAAACACATTTGTTTAGTGAATTACACACAGATTATTGTCTAGAAATGTTCATTATCATCAGGTTAATGGACAAACATGATTATTCAGGTCACAGCAGAATCATACAAACATCTTTTAGATCACTTTAGAGATGAGCCGTGGAACAAAAATCAGGTCCAGTCGAGATTACTGAAAAAAGATTTACAGATATTTCATAGAGGAATAACTTTTTATTGTTGTTTTTATTATATTCACTGTCATTTTGTGATTTTGTTGTTACGGATTTAGAATTTCAAACATTGGTACATGGGGGTGGTCATTACATTTGTAATAAGACAATTCAAGAGGTGAAGTGTCTCTTGAAGGTTGAACCAGGTTGTATATACTGTATGATGATCTCAGGATGAGCTCTGTCTTCAGCTGGTCTTCGTTCAGCTCTGGGAAACACTCACAGTTTGATGGAGAGTGTAGGGAATGGGTCTGCAACCTCTCACAGCTAAAGAGCCATAGTTGACAATTCAAACCAAATCTTAAGTCTTATTCAGTCTTGGAGGGTCGCCAAGCAAAATGTGATGATTTTCAAGATGTAATATTACATTTACAATGACTTCTAGGATTTTGAATCTCTTTTTATAACTTTAGCATCAGGCTTGACTGACTTTTGCTCATAAAAAGTTACAAGAAAAAAAAAACAACCCTACAAAAATAAAAGCATTTGATGTGGGGGTCGTGCGTTGGTTACATTGTTATTTTGTGGGTCTTGGTCTGAAAGGTTTGGGAACCGCTGCCCTAAGCAAATGCTAATTTAAAATAAACACTGTAAAGAACAGTCTTGAGCTTTTCTATTGACCCTATTTTGTCCCGCCTACTTTTCTAGGACATGCACTTCCTGTTTAGCTGCATTTAGCCTGTAGACTTCAGTCAATGGGTTTATTTTAACTGTCATTATATTAATAAAATTGCCCCACAAGACAGACAAACAAACACATTAGCTACCTTAACAGAGCTAAACAGGAAGTGCATTTCCAAGCCAAGTGGGCGGGACAAAATTGGGTCAATAGAATAGTTCCTCAATCTCATGTGACTTTTGAGCCGCAGGTTGCAGACCACTGGATTAGGGAATGCTTGAACACAGCCAGCACTGAAGATGGGCCGTGGTTGGATCTTCCAACATGACTTGAAGCACAGACGAGATTACCAAGGACTACCGCAAACTCTGAGGAAAACGTGTTAAAAAAGGTACAACAAAAGTACAATTACTCTTGTAATATTAAATTCTTTAGCAGCTGTATTTGTTAATAAGTTGCCAAATTGTTATTATTATTTTTTGGGTTCTGGGGAAACTACCACCATAAATTACCCTCCAGTCTGACGCCCCTGCTTATCCTGGTCAGGTTCAACTGCTGTCATTATTTATTTTGGCTATTTATTTAATTTGTGTATTATTAATTTTATTTATTTATTTGTTGTTGTTTTTTAAGAAGTAACTGTAAACATAGCTTTTGTGATTTTGCTGACACGTCAAGTAACAAAAAATGTCAAGTTTCTCTTTTCGAAATAATTTGTTTTGATCTGAAGGAGGGCAGGGACAGTGGGCGGGGCTTGACTGTAGAAACAAACCAATCAGAGGAGGAGACTCGCCACAAACTGCACGAGTAGACAACTTGAGAAGAAAAGTGCCACGTCGAAAGCGGCCGCACGCTGGGCTCATGCAGACTTTTGGGTTTATAGTTCCCGTATGGTGCTGCTGACGGTGTTCGGGTGAAGTCCTGCCGTCTGGAGCCATGTTGTTGTCCGTGCTGTGGTGGCTGTCCTCCCCGGTGTTCCTGCTCGTCGTCTGCGCGGGGCCGAAGGAGGAGAAGCCCGAGGAGGATGTGACCGTAGAAGTCCAGCACAGACCTTTCATCTGTCACCGTAAATCCAAGTTTGGAGATCTGCTCCTGCTGCACCACGAGGGATACTTCCAGAACGGGACCATGTTTCACTCCAGGTCAGTTTGCTCATTGTTTCTGACAGATTTGGGTTCGTATTGGATCATGGACTGCTGCAGCGCGCACGGTTTACGCACGGTTTACGCACAGGCGGACAACGTGTTCCTGGAGGAAATACAACAGAAACATGCACTACGTTTAGATTCTTCAACCGGACAAGCATTTGTAGCAGTGTTAGGCAAGTTACTGTAAAAGTGTCATGTAGTTTCTCCATTTATCAGGACAGTGGTTCTCAAACGTTTTACTCTCAGTACCAACAAAGAAAAGAACCTAAACGTGAACTGGATCTATAGCTGCACTATTCTGGTGTTTCAGTTCTCAGTGGGATCATGTCACGATGTGATTTGTAAATAGATTTGTGCGCCCTCATCAGGCCACTTACGCACATGCACCGATATACAAACCAAGATGTTCTCCATGTGATTCTGATGTGCGTTTGTCTTTCACAGATTCGACCAGAAGAGGATTAAAGTCTCAACGCTGTATAATAAAACAAGTTATATGCAGATTCCACACAATAAACATTTTAAGACTTTGGTCTTTGGCTTTTTTAGTTAGTCTAGGCACAAATTACACACGTTAAATGCAAAAAATAAAATGACTGTGCGTGCGGGGCTCGAACCCGCCTCTCCAAAATACTTAAAACGTCAGGCCGTTGCTTTAACCACTAGGCCATTAATTCAACACTGTTTTTGGTCCAGCACTTGTATTTGTCACGGACTTAACCAGTCACTCATATCACATTGTGACATGTGTCGTGTTAACTTGTGACATAAAACAACTGATCAAACAGGACAACTGCGCTGTTATAGTGCGCCGTTATTACAACCTTTCACTAGTAGACTGAACAGGCCTCATGTGCGCGCATGTGAACGCTGCAATCAATGCGAGTTTAAAGAGTTAGAACAAAAAGTTTACATTAACAAACACAACTAACTGTTCTGACGTGACCAGTAGTGCGCACACCTGACCACAAAGTGGCGCTGTGAAGTAATTCACCAGGCACCTTTTGTGACTGATTTTGAAGTGAGCACTAGCAAAATTACTTAGACATGGTTTAGTTTTACTGCAAAACTCGTATTGCTTAATCCGAAACATTTGTTACAGTTGGAACAATCACTACTTGAATCAACAGCGCGTCAGCGCCACTTTGTGGTCAGGTGTGCGCACTACTGGTCACGTCAGAACAGTTAGTTGTGTTTGTTAATGTAAACTTTTTGTTCTAACTCTTTAAACTCGCATTGATTGCAGCGTTCACATGCGCGCACATGAGGCCTGTTCAGTCTACTAGTGAAAGGTTGTAATAACGGCGCACTATAACAGCGCAGTTGTCCTGTTTGATCAGTTGTTTTATGTCACAAGTTAACACGACACATGTCACAATGTGATATAAGAGTGACTGGTTAAGTCCGTGACAAATACAAGTGCTGGACCAAAGACAGTGTCGAATTAATGGCCTAGTGGTTAAAGCAATAGCCTGACGTTTTAAGTGTTTTGGAGAGGCGGGTTCGAGCCCCGCACGCACAGGCATTTTATTTTTTGCATTTAACGTGTGTAATTTGTGCCTAGACTAACTAAAAATGCCAAAGTCTTAAAACGTTTATTGTATAGAATCTGCATATAACTTGTTTTATTATACAGCGTTGAGACTTTAATCCTCTTCTGGTCGAATCTGTGAAAGACAAACGCACATCAGAATCACATGGAGAACATCTTGGTTTGTATATCGGTGCATGTGCGTAAGGTGGCCTGATGAGGGCGCACAAATCTATTTACAAATCACATCGTGACATGATCCCACTGAGAACTGAAACACTGGGTCTGTAGGGCTGAACCAACTCTTGACTTAAAGGTGAGGTAGCTAACTTGTTTAGTTGTAAATGAGTACATTTTGTTCTGTCCATTAAAAAGTATATTGTGAATGCAGCACATTGTGAAAAAATGAGACCACTGAGTCCTGTCTGAACTGAATAATAAAGAATTGTAGTTTTAATCAGGAGCTGAATGCTGCGCTCTGATTGGCTGTGCTTGGGGCGGTCACTCCAGTTTCACTTTGTTGTTTGTAAAATAGAAGTTTATAAGCCATAAATGCAACCAAAATGAATACATGTGGATATTAACCATGTGTTGAAAGATTTAAGAGAGGAAGTTTTCATATTTAACATGTGTTTGCAGTGTGAAAATCAGCTACCCCATCTATAAGAAAGATAACTTTACCTGCATAGAAACACCCTCAGGAGTTTGGGTGGGCGTGGTTTGTTCTAGCGATACACACCGTTTCAGCTCCTCGTAATTTTTTTTAATGACCAGTCCTCATTTTAGGCACATTCACACACAGCAAGAACTTTGGGCTGGGCCACAAGTTTTGGCCTTTTTTTTAGTTCCTGCTCAGGGGCAGGTACTTTCCGGTCAGTCTAGGAACCCTTTCGTGACACAAGCACATTTACACCACTGACTTTCAGAGTGGTGCAAGTCACTTTTGCCTCAAATCCATGTCAAAGAGAAACAATTGCCCAAGTCCTCTGCTTTCCTTTCAAGTATTTAAAACAAACTACCAAATACATCTTGTATTCTACAATTTCATTGGATCCCGTTTAAAACACATTTCTTGTCACAAAAAAGAAACGAGAGGGACATGTTTCAGTTTGTCAGTGTAAAATTACACAACCTGTTTTTAAGGAGAAGCATCCAGTCCTCTCAAGTCTCTGACTTCAAGTCCAGGTCGAGTCCCAAGACAGGTCTCAAGTCATCAAAATAGTGACTCAAGTCATGACGTGCAAGTCTACATGCTAACTTTGTAATTTTATATACTTTTTAGTAGAAAGCACACAATTTATACATTTTCATCTAAAAGTTACATAACCCATATTTAAAACCATATATGGGTTGAAATGTTCCAGACTTTACAGATGCTCATGTCAAAGGAAACTAAACATGAGGACAGGCTAGTTCCTCTGACTAAACGGGAACAAGAGGAATTTTGGGACTTGGTTCTCGGTACTTTAATGTGCAAAAACCCCTGTTATATTATCCTCTTGGTTCTGGAAGTAAGTTGACTCATTGTAAAGTCTCATAAGTATTTCAAAAGACTCTCAGATCCACAGCACAGTTGTTTCCAGTCTGAGAAGCTGTCTGTGACTTAACATTGAGTAAAAATGTCTTAAAGACTTTGTAGTTTATAAAACTGTAACAGTTTTTCGATTTTTTCACAATCTCTATGGATATTCTAATGAGAGCCTGTACTTTCTGATCCCAGGAGTGGGCACTCACACAGACATTTTGCTGTAGATTTCTCTTTAGTATGTTCCAGTGTTGAGTACCATCTTTACTTTCTGTCACAATATAATTCTCTTACACTATTACAGACTCCTGTAGTCTTCATACAAAACTCCTCTCTGTTTTTGTGTCCGTAGCCGTGTCCATGGAAACAAGCAGCCTGGATGGTTGACTCTGGGCATTAAAGAGGCGATCGTTGGCTGGGACAGAGGTCTGAGGGACATGTGTGCTGGAGAGAAGAGGAAGCTGCTCATCCCTCCTGCTCTGGCTTATGGAAAAGAAGGAAAAGGTGACACTAAACTCTAACAGTCTTTCTGCTCTGATGTCCTTGTCTCTGGGCGCTTTCACACTAACAGTCTTTCGTCCTGACTTTAGGACTTTTCAGATTAGTTTGGTCCAATGTCCAGATGTGAAAACTCCCACAGGACACAGTCTGGACCCAGCAGCTGGTGCTTTTGTCCAGAAAAGGGCTGGATTTGGTTCAGAGAAAAGACACAACTGTGATCCACTCTTTGCAATTTACTAAAGCATGGCTCTGGGTCCCAGGCAATGTAACAATCTGTTCTGTTATATAGAGTTGTTTTGTGTATTAGTACACACATTTCCTCTGTAAACTGTTTGTAACCATCATGTTGTGTGTGTTCAGGTAAAATCCCTCCAAACAGCACGCTGACTTTTCTCATGGAGCTTCTGGAGATCAGGAACGGGCCTCAGTCTATCGAGTCCTTCCAGGAGATGGACCTGAACGACGACTGGAGACTGTCCAGGAAAGAGGCACGGCTCACTCAACTTACACACAAATACAAATCATAAGGCTTGTTTCCATAGGCTCGGGTCAGGGCGGTACGGTCCTGTGCTGTTTCCACTGGTCAAAGCGACCCGTTCTTCCTCGCTCGCTGGGTCCAAAGCGAGTCGCTTTAAGCCCAGCTTTTACCCTGGAGCAGACCAGACATCGGACCGATGTATTTTTAGACTCCATGATTAGACAAGAGAAAACACAGGCTCAGGCCAAAAGCAGACAGAAAAGAGCAGATAGAAACATGAAATAATGTTTCCTCACCAAACGCAGACTTCCTGTCACAAACCGCCATATCTACACTGATGAAAACCTAATGTGTTGCTTCAATAGACTTAGCATAGCAAAGCTAACAAATTAGCATCACCTGTTTCCTGTTTGTCGAGGCAAAACTGTAAAAATTGTAAATCCTGTGTCCAACATAATCCACCTTCAAAGCAATGAATAAAACAGGTTTAAAATTCAGATCAGAGTGGAGGAGACTTTGCCAAAAAGGTGACGCTAAAATGGAAGTAGTTTTTTGTTTCCACCAGCCTGGCCCTGGTGTCACAGACACAAACATCCGTCTTTTTGTGAATCACTTAGATTGACACTAGGAAGAAAAAGTTAAGTACAGCTACATTTTCTTTTTTATTTATTTAAGAAAACACGTGTCATGTATGAGTGACGTATCAGACCCTCCGGAGCCTGGACCTGCAGTAGAAACACTCACCATCACAAGCATCCCAAACCGCTCCTAAGTGAACCAGTCTGAGCTGAGGAAGCCAGGCTGATGGAAACGTGACTATAGAGAACTGTCAGTGTAGTCCCTCATTCATCCAGGAGTGATCCATAGTAGAAGTCTTCAAAGTAGTCATCTGGACAGTATTCTGAAGATCAACACATTTCGACTCTCATCCGAAAGTCATTTGAAAATGACTTTCGGATGAGAGTCGAAATGTGTTGATCTTCAGACACAATGTCCAGATGACTACTTTGAAGACTTCTACTGTAGAGAACTGTATTAAAAACACTGAACTGGTGCCAGAAGGGCTCTGTGCACAACAACACTTCAAATACACAACAACAACACTTCAAATACACAACAGCACTTCAAACACACAACAACAGCACTTCAAATACACAACAACAGCACTTCAAATACACAACAACAGCACTTCAAAAACACAACAACAACACTTCAAACACACAACAACAGCACTTCAAAAACACAACAACAACACTTCAACACACAACAACAGCACTTCAAAACACAACAACAACAGCACTTCAAACACACAACAACAGCACTTCAAACACACAACAACAACACTTCAAATACACAACAACAGCACTTCAAACACACAACAACAACACTTCAAATACACAACCAGAGTTCTTCTTCTTGTACAATTGTAATACATAATATATCACAAGTTAAAAAGATACAAATGAAATGTATTTGTGTTAAAATACTCAGGTATTCATACATTTATTCTAGTTTTTCTCCACTGGTTTGGGTCATTTCCTGAAACAGAGATGACATTCTTTAAACTTAAACATCTCCCAAGACCTTCCACGTAGCTCAGAGTAGGCTTTTAGAATCAGACAAACTGTGCTTTATTCCTCACATTTATTTCTTACATGCCTTTTTCCACTGTAAACCTATCTTCAGATGCCTAATTACGTCCACTTGTAAACAGATATTGGCTCAGTTTTCATACAAGCCTCTTAACTATGCCACAGTCAACTTCAATGTATGGTTACACTGCAACACTGTAATGAACAAATGAGAGCCAGAGTGAATGACTGTGTGTGTGTGTGTGTCCAGGTGAAGGAGTATCTGCAGAAGGAGTTTGAGCTGAACGGACAGCCTCCCAACGACACGCTGCAGGAGCAAATACTGGACAACATCTTCAAGAAGGAGGACCGGAACAAAGACGGCTTCCTGTCCTCCAGAGAATTCACCTACAAACGCGACGAGCTGTGAGTCTAGCACCACCTCCTTCAGCTCCGAGAGACGTCAACTCTAAGGACCAAAAAAACGACTTCAAACAAGTCCAGATCTACTTGAAATAAGTGGAAAAATCGGCCAACGGAACAAAAGATTCTTACAATAACTTTTTTTTTTTTTTACTTAGTCCTGTAGAGCTTGAAATAAGACTCCAAACAAGTGTGTATGTGTGTGTGTTATCAGAACTAAAAGTCACATTGGAACAGACAGAACATACAGAAAATTAGCATTTTATATGAGCAAAAAAATGGAGCTCAACACTACAGACTGTTGCGTTCAGACCGGACAGTGTTTAAGCGTCTGAATTTGCGCGTTGAAGTGTATTTTGAAGCTGACATAGAGAGAGAGAGGCTTGTTGCATTTATAAAACATAACTTACCCGATCACATGACTTTCTCCTCCTCCAGACAGTGTCCTTTTGCTGTCTCTGTACTCCTCCGGTGTCACGTCGTACAGCAGTGGTTTAAACACGACAACCAGCATTTGAATAGATCCATGTGAGTCCAGATCAAAACCAAGTCTTTGAAAAAAGACCCAAACAAGCCACCTTTTGTTAAAACAGTGATTAAAAGACTTGAGTAAACAGTCGTCCTGTCCTCTTGATGTGAGAGGAGAACAGCAGCAGGTCACATGTCACAGAAGTGGAGTCTCTGATTGGCTGATGCCGACTTCCAATGTGACTAAAGATGGATTTTCCCAACTCCTGTGTCCGCTGCAGTTTTGTGTGAAGTTGAGGCATGAAGCTGTCAACAGACACCACTACGCACCGCAAATTCACTTAAACGCTCAAGACGCGGGTTTACATTGACTTAACATTAAAAATGGGCACAAAAACACAAATACGCTGTCCAGTGTGAACGCACCATCATTATAAACCACCACAGGGATTTTCAAAAATATTATAAAGCTGTGTTTCTGCAGCTTTATAAATTACAAAGTTATTAAGAGGTTTTGTGGAATTCTAAGTTAGATATGTGCTTCACACTGAAAACAAATGCTGTGGATCTGAGTTAGCACAGAGCTGGCTGACATGTCTTTGTGTTACAAGTGACACAGTTTAGTCCCAACCTGGTGCATCAGTCGCTTTCATTTCACTTGTGACATCACTGAGACTTGTTTGCTTCACAGGAGGCGGGGACTTTTTTGATTGAACGTTGTTTTGTCGTCCAGGAAGTAGAGCGTAAACATGTGTCAGTGATTGTTGCTGTTTCTATGTGGTAAACTTGCAAATGAAAAGGTACAGTATCATGTTCTAAGTGAATATTTGACACCAGGTCAAAGCAGGAGAACATATACAGTACAGTCTGTTCTCTTCTGGCCAACACACCACTCACTCCTGCTCGCTGATTGGACGACTGCGCTTTCTGCTTTTTGAGAACCGTCTGCAGTCCTGTGATACCTGACCTACAGCTGGAGTGAAATGCATCGAGTGGAGGCAATACGGGGGCTAGTTTAGTCCAGCTCTGCTCTTAGATCCACAATGATCCAGTCCAATGTGGTTTGACTGTGGTCAGACTTCACACCTGTCCTGACTCCTGAAGCATTTCCACACAAACTGTTGCAAAATCCACTCTGCACTCTTAGCAAAGTCCACAGGCATTCACACAGAAACCTCTTTTTCTGTGTTCAATTATCATTCACCATTCCATTTTCATCATGATACTGCTCAGACCTAAGTCAGAGTACAGTTACTTGTCTAAAAAACACTCTGATAAAAGTCACAGTCCTGCTGACACTGCTTGACTTGAGTAAAAGTATCAAAGTAAACGTGTGTAAATTTACTTCAGTAAAAGTATCACACTGTTCACAAGTTATTCTCTCGTCTCGATTAAAACTAGACATTTGTCAGCTTCACTTGTTTCAAGACATTTCTGATGTTTTCAAGAGATTTGAGTTTGAATCTACTAGCCACTGTGAGTAAAAATGTCTTACTTCATTTGCAAATAATTTAACTTGAAATAAGAACACATAGATTGAAATAAGGCAGAAACACATTGAAGCAAGTCATATAATTTAGGTACATCAAGTAAAACTGTTCAAGATGATCTAATGCATTTATTTGCAGTGCACACACTTGGTTTGTCAGTGTTGGAGCATGAGTTTGGCTTTACAGTGAATTATTTATAATTATTGTGGCTTTTATCATGTGATAAATATGTAATTGTTAGAAATCTAATATTTCTAGCAATTTTCAGTTCAATTTGTCCAGAGCTCTAATACACAACAGCACAGCAGCTCTGGAGGGTTTTAAAAGGAAAAACTGTTTATGTGCTCACAAAGTAACTCACCTGTTTGAAAAATGTAGGGAGTAGAAAGTACAGATAAAAGTAAAAAGTCACCATAATTTGTAATACTCAAGTAAAGTACAGATACTCAAAAGAACTACTACAGTACTTGAGTAAAAATACTTTATTAGTTCTGACATGTGTAAATGGAGCTGAACTGAGCCAACCCGTTTCAGTGTGCAGCCTTCATCAGGACAAACACCAGTGTGACGTACAAGTGTTCATCTAACTTAGTGTAAGAAGTGGGCAGTGACATAAATACACCACAAGATGGCGGTGTGGACATAGAGTATCAAATTAGACCAAACACTACAGAAGTTACAGAAATACAATCAAAGCCACATTTTTTATTTTTTTATTATATATTAATATTCTGCCTGGAAGCTTCACTCTTAAAACAGGTGTGTTAAATTTTAACACAATTCTTGTGTTACAGCTGTTTTAACACACGTGTTAAAATAATAAAGACCTGTTAACCTGTTAGCCAATCACATTGCAGGACATGTAGCACAAACTTGTATTAACTGAGTAACCAATCATGTTGCAGAACAAACAGTAAATCTTTTGTGTTAACCTACGGACCAATCAGATTGTAGGACACACTACAACATACAGTATAATGTAACCAGATGTCTCATTTTAGTAGATGCCCCGGTGACTGAGTGGGTAGCACCCATGTTTACAGTGTAAAGATCCCAGGTTCAATACCCGCCTCCTCCAAACCCTCCATGACATGAAGCTGGTCAAGCACTACAGAGAATGTACTAGAGAAGAATAAGTGACACATACATTTTAACTCTGCTGAATCATTTACCACATTAATGTGTTAAATGCCCCAACACAGTCACTGTGTTCAAATCAACACATGTTGCGTTGTCCTAAACTAAACACACAAATGTGTTCAAAAATAACACGTGTGTTTTTGCTCCAAATCACAATTTTACTGACAAAAGGTTGGTTTTCGATTTTTTGATTCAAAACTCACCACCAAAAAATTGACGATTTGATTTGATTCACGATTTTTTTTTGATGAATTGCCCAGCCCTTATACGTCTCCACATCTTTGAAATGACATTTCTGAAGTTCTTTTTTTTCTATAAATAAATATAAATTATTAGATTAAAGAGGTAGAAAAGCACATTTACATTTTGATGATGCCTCGTCACTAAAAGTCAATAAACCCCAAAAATCAAGACATGAAAGAAGTTGATATTTTGACCTTTACAACAAGAAGAAAGACTATTCATTTTTCATTCTGCCTTTGTTACTTTTGTCTGTAACTACGACCAACTGGTGTTTTATACATTATCTCAATATTTACAATTTGACCAAATGTATTTTTTGTCCAGAGAGATTCTATTGACTTATATAAACTACAGAATCATTACAATCGTCCTTTTCAGTCAAAACACAGTTGTTGTTTTTTTATTTGATTGACCAAAATTCCCAGAAGTGTTGCCCAGAATGTAAAAAAGTGGAAAAGTACTTGATGGTGTAAGCTTTTATTATTCTGTTGTCTTGTTTCTATCAACTAAAGTCCTGGTGCTTTTTGATGAAGTCATTTTCACTGCTGTTTTGTTCAAAGATCATGTGTTTTGTCTTTTCTAAACTTTGTAGAATGTTTTAAAGACAAACATACACCTCTTCTAAAACTGTATTATTGTGATATAAACATGAACAAAAAGAACACTTTATCAAAATCTATTCTGTGCTTTATTTGGTGTTTGTCATCATCATCATCATCATCATCATCATCATCATCATTGGATATGAAGACAAACATGGCTAAAACACTAGTACTGGTCATCTAAAATAATTTGCAAACAAATACATAACTGCTTACTATTCTTATTAAAATTGTCATTGTTTATGTTGTTTTCAAGCCGCTGGGAGCCACCATTTTGGTTGATGACATGAAATAGTGTTTCCATGGTTACTCCCACAGTTTCATCTGTGCACAGTTGCCACAAAAACACCACTGACAGTGTCCAGTTCTTACCTCTTCCTCTTGAATATCTGCAGTTTTACTAGATTCCACATTATCGTTCTGTATTTGGCTCAAACTGAAAAGGTTTAACCCAGGATTTCATGTTGCTTAGTTACCTGTTACTTACCTGTTACCTTGACAACACTATTTTATGTCATAACCGCAGCAAAATGGCAGCCTCCATGTCATTTCTTCATAACACTATTTTAATAAAACTACAAATACTTTAAAGGTATTTGTCCTGTATTTATACAAGTGATGATATTATAAATGTTTTAGGATAAACATGTGATTATATCCAGGGTTCACTTTAAACCTGTCTGAATGGACTTTTAAAAACAGATAAAGTTCAAATCCTTTTTTGTCTCTTCAGCGATGGTTCAGCCACACTGTCCTGTCCTTCAGCTCCTCTGAGGATCTGAGCTGATCCCAGACCAGCTCATGAACCAGCACAGTTTGTGGTCAAACCTGTTTGTCAAAGCCTGAAGCCTGATCCTGTTAGAGCTCAGAAACTAAACAAGATAGGACCTGGTTAGTACTTGGATGGGAGACCACTGTAACACCACTTAACCCACACTGCCTCAGTGTCTGTTACACTGGGTGAGTTGATAGTATCCTGAAAAGGTAGAAAGGCGATATATAAATAGACAGTTTACTTCAAAAGCACAGACAGTTGATGTCGATGCAAACAAACTTGTATTTTCTCTCAGAACATGGACGTAAACCTCCTTTTGCATCTGAACACATGAAGAACACATTCATGAATTCACTTCATGTACACAGCGTTTTAAAAATAAAATAGTTACACTTTAGTTACTGCCTTAAACTCATTGGGCCTGATCCAGCTGCAGATCTGTTTTGTCTCACACTATACGTTGTGTTTGTGCATTTTTTTTTTCACTTAAAAAAACAAAAGTATTTGATAAGTATTTTTACAGTAACGTAGTTAAACCCAACACATAAATGACGTGTTAGTTAAAATGTCCCTGTTTATTTTCTCTCAGAACATGAATGAAAAGTAAATCTGCTTCTCTCCATCTCTCCACTGGTCACTCTTAAAAAGACACTGTAAAACCTTTTAGCAAAAAATACAAAATACATCAATAAATACGCTAAATAAACACAAACAAAGCTTAGTACAGTTAAAAAACAGACTTGCATTTCACTAACATGGTCTCTTTAGTGATCAGGACGAGCCTCTTCTCGCTTGTTTCTATGGAAATCGTGTTCCTTTAGTTAAATAAAAGCTTTAAAACTGCCACCTCACATCACCTGAGTTCACTGTAATGTCTGTCCTGTGTTTGTCACATTCAGGGTTAAAACCTTTGCACAGGTCTCATTATGAAGTCATTTCTGAGTGTTCCCGATGGTTCATTTTGCTGCAGCTTTTTCCAACATGAACGATTATAGTCAAGTCCACCAGTCACTCAAACATTTAGTCTGACATGAACTTAAATCTTTGAGTTGATAAGGTTTACGATGGGAGTCAAAGATTTTCAACTGTTTAAAGAGAGACAGAGTGAGAGAGAGAAGAGAGGAGACAGAGAAAGAGAGAGAGAGAGGAGACAGAGAGACAGAGAGAGAGAGAGGAGACAGAGAGAGAGAGAGGAGACAGAGAAAGAGAGAGAGAGAGGAGACAGAGAGAGAGAGAGAGAGTGTGGAGAGAGAGAGAGAAGAGAGGAGACAGAGAAAGAGAGAGAAAGAGGAGGCAATGAGAGAGAGAGAGAGAGAGAGAAGGCAATGAGAAAGAGAGAGAGAGGGCAATGAGAGAGAGAGAGAAGGCAATGAGAGAGAGAGAGAAGGGAAAGAGAGAGAGAGAGAGAAGGCAATGAGAAAGAGAGAGAGAAAGGGCAATGATAGAGAAGGCAATGAGAGAGAGAGAGAGAAGGCAATGATAGAGAGAGAGAAGGCAATGATAGAGAGAGAGAGAAAAGGCAATGAGAGAGAGAAGAGAAAGAGAGAGGAGGGGGGAAGAAAGGAGAGAGAGGGAGGAAGGGAAGAGAGACAAGGAGAGAGAGGGGAGGAAAAGAGAGAGAGAGGAGGAGGAGAGAGGAAGAGAGAAGGCAATGGGAAAGAGAGAGAAAGAAGGCAATGAGAGACAGAGAGAGAGGAGAGGGCAATGAGAGAGAGAGAGGAGACAGGGGAAGAAGGGAGAGAGAGGGAGGGAAGAGAGATAAGGACCGAGAGGGGAGGAAAAGAGAGAGAGAGAGAGAGAGAAGAAAAAAAGTCTTTGCATTTGAAGCACAATGAACACTGTAAAGAAATAATCCAACCAACCATCACATTGTTGGGCCTTTTACTGACTTTTAAAAAACACGATACATGTGTGAACATATTGACAGAGCAGATATAAAACACTTATATGTTACAAACTGTACAGGAGTCTGAATAGCACCATGTTTGAAATCAGTGAGCCGTCTTTGGACCGCGGAGGAAAACACACAAAATATAACACAAATATAAAGACACGGAAAGAGAAGAGAAGCTATACAACAACACGATTATTGCACAAAATATCAGAGTGTACGTTTGTCTGAGTGATTACACCGATAAGATTCTAAAGTTTAAAGTACCTGATGTAGAGAAAAGTACATACATCATATACAAATCCTTCAGCACTAAGTATTCACCAAGAGAGAACTAAAAAGACTTATAATTGAACGCAGAGATCAGATTTTTGAGTTGTAAAACAGAAGGGGGGAGGGGGCTGGCAAAAGAGAGAGAGAAGAGGAAGAGAGAGAGAGAGAGAAGAGGAAGAGAGAAAAAGAGTGAGAGAGAGGGGGGAAGGAGAGATAGAGAGAGAGAGAAGGGTAGAGAAAGGAAGGAGAGAGAGAGGAAGGAGAAATAGAGAGAGAGAAGGGTAGAGAAAGGAAGGAAAGAGAGAGGAATGAGAAATAGAGAGAGAGAGAAGGGTAGAGAGAGGAAGGAGAGAGAGAGGAAGGAGAAATAGAGAGAGAGAGAAGGGTAGAGAGAGGAAGGAGAAATAGAGAGAGAAAGAAGGGTAGAGAAAGGAAGGAGAGAGAGGAAGGAGAAATAGAGAGAGGAGGGTAGAGAAAGGAAGGAGAGAGAGAGGAAGGAGAGATAGAGAGAGAGGAGGGTAGAGAAAGGAAGGAGAGAGAGAGGAAGGAGAAATGGAGAGAGAGGAGGGTAGAGAAAGGAAGGAGAGAGAGGAAGGAGAAATAGAGAGAGAGAGAAGGGTAGAGAAAGGAAGGAGAGAGAGTGAGGGAGGGAGAAGAAATAGAAAGAAAGGAGAGAGGAGGGTGAGAGACAGGGAGGGAGAGGAGAAAGAAGGAGGGAGAATGAGGAAAGAGATATAGGGGCAAGAGGGGGGAAGAGAGGGAGGAGGTTTGAGAGAGAGAGACAGAGCAAGAGAGAGGGAGAGAGGGACGGAGGAGAGAGAGAGAAGAAAGAGAAAGACAGCGAGAGAGAGAGAGAGAGAGAGAGAGAGAGGGACAGATAAAGCAAGAAAGACAGTCAGAATCAATATAGTGAGACATCAATACGACTAATATGAGCATTCTGAAGCAGCTGAATGTGATTGAATGTGAAACTTTGTTAATGGCACAGTCCTGAGTTCATTTGAGTGCAAATGTGCAGCTTTCAGGTCAAAAAAGTGAAAAACTGACTGAAGACTCCAGTGACCAATGGTTGTGCAGATTGTATGGCTTCCGTGTTCTGATTGGCAGATCGAACATTATAAATTATAACAAGTGAATCTTTGAAAGTGAAAATGTTTTGCTGGTAAATTCTTCAAAACCAAACTTTATAAAATGTGGATATATTATAATACATTAGCGTAATCATCCACTGAAGACACATCTGCTCCACCGTTCAGAGTCTATAATATACTGACATGGTGGTTTCACATTGTAGAATTCCTTGATGACATGAGGTCAGATGCAGGGCAATAGGACGTTTTTACTTTTAATAACACTGTACTTTGCCGTTCATTCATTTTCTACCGCTTAATCCCGTTAGGGGTCGCGGGTGACTGGAGCCTATCCCAGTGACTTTGGGCCTTAGGCGGGGAAACACCCTGGACAGTGGCCAACTCGTCGCAGGGTTAGACAGACAACCATTCACTCTCTCATTCACTCACCAAGGGAAATTTACAGTGATGCCCAATTAACCTAAACATGCATGTTTTGGAGGTGGGAGGAAACCGGAGTACCCGGAGAAAACCCACGGTGACACGGGGAGAACATGCAAACTCCACCCAGAGAGATCGTGAGATGTTGACATGGTCCGACCCGGGAGTCGAACCCACGACCTCCTTATTGGGAAGCCAGAGCTCTAACCACTTGGCTACCGTGCACCCCACTTTGCCGTGAAATGTCAAAACTTTTTTTTTTTTAACAAGGAAATGTACTTTTACTTGAGAAATGAACTTTAGCTCTTTAGCTAGCTCTGATCAAATGGACTGAAAACTTTATGAATAGAAAACAACACTAGATGGTCACAAAAATCTTTTTTTCTCATTCTTGTTTATGAGATGGAGTAAGGTTTCAAAACTTTGAAGTGACAAATCAGATGTATAAGGAAAAATGTAGAATTTTATTTTACGATATTTAAATGTTATACCATGGTATTTTTGCATTGTGCATTGCTAAAATAGGACAATGTACAAACATGTATTTCTTTTTGCAATCCACAGTGCTTCCTAATTATTCAAATCATGTTTTCATTTCATTTATTTCTTTTCTTTTCTTTTTGGGGTAGTGATGGTTTTAAAAATGTATGACTTGCCATGACTTAATCCCAATGTAACAACTTGACTTAATTGGCAAAAAGCTATAGCTTGACTTGATTTACAAGTGAGTTGATAACTCGCTGTTTTGGATGTTATGACTTGGATGTGATGTTTTTGTAACTGACCTCTCCAAAAAGTATGTTTTTGTTATTTAATGTTTCTATTCTCTTGAAATGTGCATAGCAACTCTGAAATATCACCAATGTGGGACAAAAAAGAACAAACAGATATGAAGAATATTATCTAGAACCTTATCATTGTAACACATTATGTATGTAACACATTCTTAATTTCAGTCTGTAAACCTCGGCATGTCCGCGGCAGCTCTTCTGACCGTCGCACTGTCCATGAATCTGTCACAGGGAAACTCCATCAGGTCCCTGTCCTCCAGCGGGGACAGCCTGGCCGGACCGCTGCTTTGGTACGAGCTAAAGTCCGCAGCCACCGCCGCGGTCGCCATACTGCCCGCTCGAAACTGCCGCCTGGTCGAGTACATGTGCCGAACGTGCACCGCCGACTTCCTCTTCTGCAGCTTCCTCCTTAAGCACCGCCCCAACCACACCGCACCAATGATCAGCAAGAGCAGCGCGTTGATAGCCAGGGTTGCTATCGTGGCCAAATACAAATCGATAGTTAGAGGTTTAGCTTTGGCGTTTTCCGGTAAAGTCACTAATCCAGTGCAGTGATCTCTCGGCGCCACTTTGCAAACCGCTCCTTCCACAACTCCTTCGACACAAACCATATACGTAACGTCGGAGCTGAGTTCTTTTAGTGTGATCCATTTGGCCGACCCGTAGGCGTAAACGTATCTCGGAAACTTGTCCGTAGTAGTTCCAAAACGATCAAACAAAATCCTGAAGTGAACTTCCTGATTATCTCGACGGTAATCCTTCGTAGTCCAGCGAACTCTTACAGAACTGGATGTGATTTGGTCCAAAGAGATGTTGAGGATGTAATTCCGGTTGAAAACACAAGGATCGGTGATGACAGGTAGGTCTAAACGTAGAAGATCAAAACTCCCATCGGATTCGGAGATATTGGTAGATTCGACATCCCTGATTTCGCCAAAACTTGTTGTTGATGGAGGTTCCGTTCTGGGATTTATCTTCGACTTTTGCTTGCCTTTGCGTCTTCTCCCAGCAGACCTAGCGACAGGTTGTGACCTTACCAGATGTGCGTCGCTTATCTCTGACACTTCATCCAAACTTGGACCACTTTGATCTCCTTGAACCTCTTCCGCGACTTGTACATTGGCAAATCCGTCTGCTTGCTTTACTACAATTTCTCCAGAACGGCTTTCCTCCGGCGTCCTCGAACCGTGACACAAATGAGTCCAGTTGCTAAGTCCTTGAAGCTGGGACGTGTTCACATAATCTAAATATTTACCTCTTAACGTGACGGGATAATGACATCGCACAAAAACCGACAAAAGTTTACCTCTAGAATGCGCTTCCAGCATCCATTTCTGCAACTCTTCCATGCGACAATCACAAGTCCAGTTGTTGCCATGGAGATCTAAATTGTAAAGCCGCATGTTGAGGGCAAAACTATCTCCGGATAAACTGGTTAGCAAGTTATTTTTAAGCTTCAAAACTCTGAGATTTTTCAGCTGAGAAAACGCCAAGGAATCCACTTTGGCAATGCTATTCCGGCTGAAATCCAGCTCTTCGATGCTTTCCAAGGAGTCCAACGTTCCAGCCGGGATTTCCTCCAGCTTGTTCCCATCAATCAACAATTCCCTGAGGCCCGACAACCCTTGCAGAGCCCCACTGTCCAGACTCCAAATCCGGTTGTTGCTAAGAGAGAGCTTGGATAACTTTTGGAGATTCTGGAAGACACCTTTAGCTACATGCTGGATTTGGTTGTCAGATAAAAGTAGAGTTGTCAAAGCTTTCAGTTGGGAAAACGTGAGAACATTCCGGAGTGCTTTTTGCTTGTTGTGAGACAGATTTAGAAAGCGTAAGTTGGAAAGCTTGGAAAAGGCGTGTGGGTGGATGTGCTGCAGCTGGTTTGATTCTAAATGAAGATAATGCAAGTTTTTTAAGCTTTCTAAATCCGTGTCTTTCACAATTTGCAAAGCATTTCCATCCAGTCTTAGCTTCACAAGATTGTCTAAGTTGGCAAAAAGTTCCGACGGGATTTTCTTGATGTCATTGTTATTCCCGTAAAGAATTGTCAGCTTTCTCAGCGGTTGCAAAGTCCCGGGAAGCATGGACGACAAAATATTATGCCCCAAGTATAGTTCTTCCAACTTGGATAGCTTCTCGAAAGCTTTCGGATGGATGCTACGGATTTGATTGTACTGCAAGTTCAGCCTTTTTAAATTCCCGTACCTCGCCAAGTCGTGAGCCGAGATGTTGGTGATGAAATTCCCGCCCAAGCTGAAGACCGTTACATCTTCCGAGTTGAGCGTACCGTCTCTTGGGATGCTCCTGAGTCCGCGGTTGGTGCAGATAAGATGGCTGGGGTTTTGGCAGTCGCATCGCTCCGGACAAAACGCTGACGACAAACAGGTGGAGAGCAGAAGGAAAAGAAGCCATGCCAGCGCTGGGCTAGTGCAGGAATCCATCCCGAGAGGAGTACGACCCGGAGAAGATCACGTCTCCGGGTTTGAAGAGGAAAGTTTGTTGTCCATAGTTGGAGAGTTGTGCGAGGAGCTGCTCTGCTGAGGGGATGTGAGAGGAGAAAGAATGGAACTCCTCCCTGAAAAAGCCCCTCCAACCCCCAAAGAGGTCATCTGTAGCCAATTACAGCGCTCGGGCACGCAGCCGGATAAACACACTTCCATGTGTTCGGAGTTGACATACTTTACGGAGAAGGTGTCAGATGGTGTGAGGAGTTAGGAAGGCTTAGAAAAGAATGGGAAAAGTGGCTCTATTAATCACATTTGGGATTAAACAGAAGTAACCTGAGACTAAAACACATGTGCAAGCAGAAAGCATGAGTTAGCTTTCATTTTATAAAGCATTTTGGAGTGTGTGATGGCAGAGGAGATTTATTTAAAGTTCACAAAAGGCAAAGCAATGGCTCCCAACTTTTTAGTCCCAAGTGCCCCTCAAGGTTTATCTCACAGATCAAATTTTCCTATTTGTACATGTAGAATAACAAAAGGTAGAAGAATTTGTGTTTGTGTGTTTCAATTCAACTGATTCAGCCTTAAGGCAACAGTCCAGGTTCATAACTATCAAACGTTTATGAGTTCACAATGTGCTACAGCCTTACTTTTGTTTCTATGAAAATTTGCTTCTTTGGAATTCAATGATTCCACTGAATGCCATATAATGACTTTTTCATGTTTTGTTTTTTGTTTTTTTTATTGGTTGTACTTCAATTGGATTATGCACTTGACATTCTCAAGAAGGTTAGTGTCACTTTAAACCCATGAGACAAGCAAAATGTTTAGTGAAATGTAAATAAATGTTCTTTATGTTTTGCTGAAATATGTATAGTTTAATCTTTTATATGCACTATATCAATCAAAGCTGCATTCAATTTAGACTGGGATGTACTTAAATATATATTGTGAGACGCATTATAGAATAGATTTACATGTAATAAACTATCCTTTCTAGTTTTGTCCAATTTTCGTCAGTGGCTTCTATTTACATATTGCAAGGCGGAGTTACTAAGCTTAAAAATCAATTACTGTATGTAAAAATCAGATGTGCTCTGATAAACAACAACATAAACATAACATCTCAATGCATTTCCTTTTTCTTCAAATAAAAATACCTACATGGCTTCTGATAACACTTTTTTCAAGTATATTGAAATTGTATCAGAACTCCTGTCTCGAAATACCTGTATGTATCATAAGGCTCTTGACAATACCCAATACCCAGCCTTATGGGAAAGTGGTATTTTAAACAGACAGACTGATAGATCCATAGATCAGTATACTGTATTTACAATGACATAGCAGTGAAGTGAATGGACTTGTTATGGCAGAGTCTGTGGAAGAACACACACATGCACCAGATGTGTGGAGTCTGTATGTGGGGCCACAGTTCACAGGAGAGGGGGAGAGAGGGGGATGAGAAGGAGAGAAACAAGAGAGGCAGAGGAGTGAGAGAAGAGAAAGAGGAATGGAAAGAGTGAGAGAAAAGAGAGGGGGATGAGAAGGAGAGAAACAAGAGAGGCAGAGGAGTGAGAGAAGAGAAAGAGGAATGGGAAGAGTGAGAGAAAAGAGAGGGGGATGAGAAGGAGAGAAACAAGAGAGGAAGAGGAGTGAGAGAAGAGAGAGAGGAATGGAAAGAGTGAGAGAAAAGAGAGGGGGATGAGAAGGAGAGAAACAAGAGAGGCAGAGGAGTGAGAGAAGGGAAAGAGGAATGGAAAGAGTGAGAGAAAAGAGAGGGGGATGAGAAGGAGAGAAACAAGAGAGGCAGAGGAGTGAGAGAAGAGAGGGAGGAATGGAAAGAGTGAGAGAAAAGAGAGGAAGAAAGAAGGGGAGGGGAGAGAGAGAAGGGGGAAAGGTAGAGAGAGCAAAAGAGAAGAGAGAGGGAGGAGAGGGGAGAGAAAGAGGGAAACAGCAAGGGGGTAGAGAGAAAGAAGAAAGAGGGAAGTGAAAAGAGCAAAAGAGAAACTCAGAAAGAAAAGAGGAGAGAGCATGAATGAAGAAAGGAGAGACAGAGAGAGAAAGAAAAAAAGAAAGAGAGAGAGAAAGACAGAGAGAATGAAGCGAGAGGAGAGAGAAAAAGGGACATAACAAGAAGAGAAAGAGAGAAACAGGAGAGCAAGAATAAAGAGAGAGTGAGTGAGAAAGAGACATAACAGAATAGAGAAAGAGAGAGAGAGCAAGATTGAAGAGAGAGAAGAAAAAGAGAGACACAAGAGAGAGGTAAAAGTGAAAAAAGAGTGAGAGAAGATGGGAATGAGAGAGAAGCGAGGGAGACGTGGGAGGAGGTGGAGGAGGGGGGGCCTGGGAAAGGAAGCCCTTTGACCGAGTTCTACTGAGGCCTGGGATCTGCTCTGAGCTGGACCGGACTCAGACAGGAAGTCCCGCCTACACTTCAATGAAATGTGTGTCTAAAAAAGTTCTGTTTTCACTCACCACCTGACTCCGCCCACTTGTATTGTATTGTGTTTACTTGATTAAGAAGTCAATGAACCTGTTTCTTTTTCTAAGCCATTTAACTCTTTCAGTGCCAGCCCTCTTCTCTTCTCTGTCAGGTCTTTTGGCTCATTTTAGACAATATTCACAGCTCCATAAAAAACTTTGCAACTGGAATCATGAGTGTCTACTTTCAATTAAACTTTTGAGATCATCTCAATCAAACTTCATTTCAGTGTTTTTTTCGTCTGGTTTACTTTTTGGTGAAAGAATCTGAGCCACTACAATGAAATAATGTTTTATTAACAATGTTTACATGATTAAAACAATGAGGACGAGTGTCTTTGTCATCTTTAAACCAACTAAAGCTGTGCTACAGACGGTTTACTTTTTGATGCAGATTCTATAGATTCACAAATCATGCAAAAAGGCGCAGCGTGGAAATCTTTTAAGCTTTTGTTTTTGCCAGAATGTGACATACAACAGAAAATTAGACACTGCCCTGACTAAAGTTTGTGCAGCAATTGTTTCTCTGCTCCAGGTGCGGCCCGTCACTAAGGCCAGGGACAAACTGCTAGCAATTGTCATGCTATGCAAGCCCTACGTGCAGTAAAAATAGCTCTGCGCTGCAGGCGTATTAGAAAACATGCAATGTCAATGAAACCGGCCACAGAGCCAGTGCTTATCACGCATAACAAGCGACACATCATGTGAGCGTTGTGTGCGTGAAAATTGTTTAGCAAACTGCAGAGAGTGGGTCTGGGTCGTCTGTCATTTTTTTTTGTTTCGCTCACTGGTTCGGCAGAAATCCGCCATGTTTTTCAGTTCCATGTGATATTTCTTTCATGTATTTTTTTGTCTGGAGCAGCCATGTTGGCTTTTACACGGCAGACAATGAGTGTCTTTGATTGGCTAATTAATCTGTCAATCACAGCTACAAAAATTTGAAAGAGGGACCCGATGGCCAAACGATATATTTTTTATACGTATATATCTGGATTTTCCAGGCAATGTTGGAGTAGTAACCCTGAAAATTTCGGCTCTTGGAATAAAACACAAAAAATGTGTAAACTGACTTGTAATTGTAATGAGACTTGACTTGTAATGAGACTTCCTGTATGTTTGATAAGTTTATTGACCCTATTTTGTACCGCCTACTTTTCTAGGACGTGCACTTCCTGTTTTGCTGCATTTAGCCTGTAGATTTCAGTCAATGTCATTATATTTAATTTAAATTGCCCCACAAGACAGACAAACAAACACGTTAGCTACCTTAACAGAGCTAAACAGGAAGTGCACTTTCAAGCCAAGTGGGCGGGACAAAATAGGGTCAATACCAACTGACACTGTCTGGATTAGAGCTCGGGCGGGCATTTCCGTGGGACCCGTGAGCAAACCCTCGGATGGAGCGGTTTTAACGTTGCCTCGAGCTGGAACGGGCGGTCAGGCCAAACATTTCGGGTCTCGACCGGACTCGCGCTCTCGCCGTTGTCTTAAAAATATTACGTAGTAAGAAAGAAATACCGCTTTGTGCGCGCTGCAGTTCAACAGAGAGACACAACACTGGCACCAGCGAGGTGCAGACACGCGCAGCCGAGCAGCGCTGTGTTTCTAAATGTGCAGACCTGGAGACTGCTGTCTCATGCATCACAGTCACAAAAATAACAGCACAGACGGTGTTGTTTTGAGGATTATTGTTCTCTTGACTATGATCAATTGAAAGACAAGCACAGATGGTTATTCAGATTCATATGGGTCTAAATACGTCATGAAACGCGCTGCTGTATTTCCTAGTCTAGCGTGAGTCCTCGCACCAGCAGCAGCCGCAGCACCAGCAAAAACTTTCCCAGAGGAAAGAATGAAGGACTGGCTTTTACGCACGAGAGATGGAAATAATACACACGGAGTTTGGGCAAGTAAAGTGTTTGTTTAGCAGAAACTGGAGGTGTGAGGAGCTTTGTATTTCAGGTAAGAAATACACAGACATCATGGCTTTATGACTGAATGTGTCAAACGAATAATCGCCTAATTGTTGCAGATATTAGGCTCGTGCCTAATCGTTTTAAAACTAGATGCAGAGAGTTATGCAGAGTTTAGTCATTTATGTTCATGTTGTTATGCCCTGGGACCGCCACGCAGTCTCCGTGTCACCAAAAAAAAAAAAGTCGGGACCCGACGGGACCCGCAGGGGTTTCTCAGGCGGACAGGCACACGAAGACATCGGGATCGGGCGGGAGCGGTCGCGGATGCTTCGGGATCGGGCGGGAGCAGTCATTAAAATTGAGTCCCGTAGTGTTTGTTGAGTGGTCCAGGAGAGTAGACAGCGCTGAAGATGACGTGATCCCACAGAGACGAGTGTTCTCCAGAGGCTGACGTCACTCACACTCTCTCATACATCACACTGAGTCATGTCAAAGCAGAGACATGCCTGAGAGAGAGTTCAGTCTGCAGCAGGAGGAGCAAAGACATGTCTGAGAGAGAGTTCAGTCTGCAGCAGGAGGAGCAGAGACATGCCTGAGAGAGAGTTCAGTCTGCAGCAGGAGGAGCAGACACATGAGAGAGTTCAGTCTGCAGCAGGAGGAGCAGAGACATGAGAGAGTTCAGTCTGCAGCAGGAGGAGCAGAGACATGAGAGAGTTCAGTCTGCAGCAGGAGGAGCAGAGACATGAGAGAGTTCAGTCTGCAGCAGGAGGAGCAGACACATGAGAGAGTTCAGTCTGCAGCAGGAGGAGGACTCATCATGGATCTGACCCTGAACCTTCACGTTTGTCTGATTTCACTCATGTGGAGTTACACGTCTTACAATGTTTACACGTATTGTGTGGTCATACCTGCTTGTCGAAGCCTGATCCCGTCAGCTCTCAGAAGCTAAGCAAGAAAGGGCGTGGTTAGTACTTGGATGGGAGACTGCTGGAAGACGACAAGAGTAGATTGTCGTTGTGTCCTTGGGCAAGACACTTAACCCACATTGCCTCAGTGTCTGCGTACACTGGGTGAGTGGATGCTAGATTGTAAAGCGCTTTGAGTGCCTTGTAAGGTGGAAAAGCGCTGTATAAATAGAGACCATTTACCATTCTCAGACAAAACTAGAGTTAAAGGTGCTATACGTAATTTTTGCTTCCTTAAAAATGTAAACAAACACAAATAATGTTTATGTGTTTTCAAATTTGTGTTTGTGTTTTGCCCTTCAGAGCCACCGTAGCCACACCCATATTTTGACATCACATGTTAGCTCAGTGAACATCCCTAATGACAACAAGCCTACATGCCTTTACATCTAGATAATTGGTCCTGGGCCAACTCCCAGGAGGCCTCGCTGGTATTTTAAATGTATTTTTAGTTTAGTTATAGAGAGGGAAGCAGCTCAAAGTGAGAGAGAAAAACTCGAAAAGCCACACACATATAGGCTACACCATCAAAATTGTAACTGCCTCTTTAGAGTAACCCCAATTACACAAACATGCAAGAATCAAGCCAAATCCAACTTTAACAAAACTAATGATGAAAGACACTGTTAGAACATTATCAGTGCCAAATAAATTGGGGAGTGGTTCACCCAGTGCGTCCTCTCCATCCTCTGACGGCGTTGCTGTGGTTCGGGGCTAAAGTGTAGAGTCTGATGTTGATGTTCTTTGTACTTGTTGTGATAGGAGCATCAAACCGCCAACCAAGACCGTCATAGCCAACAACAAAAAATACACAACTAACGCCTTTCATCACCGCTGTGTGACACATTCAGTCAAACATGCTAGTAATGTTTGTAGTGTGTCGCCCTGGGCCATGGTAAGAGCTACCGCAAAGCTGAACCGGGGAGTTTGAGGTCTCAGTACAGCTGTGGGTTCAGCGGCACGTTGGCATCCCTGACAGGTTTGGACGAGCGTCTTTGGTGCATAATGATAATAGACTTTAGTTACGTGTTTATTTTTAATCGGGTCTGCCAGTGTCGCCCACCTCCCCTTCTTCTTCTTTGGACCTGAAACTATGCCTGTGACTGATCTGTGTGCTGTTAAAGGGCTGGTCCCAAACATATGGACTTTGGACTGAACTTGTACAATGTATGTGCAACTGATTTGAATGTGTCATGATCAAGACTTTTAACCTAAACCAAACTGTAACTAAATGATTCAACCTTTTGTAAACTTCTGCCTCTGCCCACTCAATTTAATGAACGTGTGTCCTTACTTTTATTTTCTGTAGTAAACTCCAGTTGGTTGTTTTCATGAGTAATTTCATTAGGTTTATGTTAAGTAATAGTTGAGATTCACTTCTTTCATGTCTCCACCCTCCCTCAGTTAACATTAAACATAACAGCTTCTTTAACAGACCTTCACTGGCAGAATGCATTCCCCAGGCAAACACAATCCATCACTCGGGTTTATTTTCGGGTTTAAGGCTGAGAGATGCTGCTCGGTGACCCCTGCGTGACCCCTGCTGATGTGAACCATGTGTGCGCTCTCCTCCTCGGCCTGCTAATGACAGACGGACACTTCAGGGTGGAGTCGTTGGAGGATCAGAGGAGGTAATGGAGAGGTAGACTGCAGTGTTTGGGTTAGAGCAGACACTCGGGCTAGAGAGAGAGCTGCTGTTTACGCTGCTGCTGTGAGACTGTCATAATGTAGTACTCCTCTGCTCCTGCGCCACGACACCAAATCTAGTCAAGAGTATAAGATAGGGATGCACCGATCCAGCTTTTTCTGTTCCGATATCGATCCCGATATTTGCTTCTTTTTCTTATTAAAACTTAATACATTTGGCCATATTGTGTTATTTAACTGATGTTTATAGTGCAAGTCAAAACTTAACAACTTAATCTGAATAAAATGCCCAATATTATGAAACGTTATGGATCAACACCACCCTGTAAAATAGTCTCATTATGTCCAAAACTATGATATCGGCTGAACCGATATCATGGAGCCGATACCCGATCCAGCAAAATGCCCTGGATCGGCGCCGATATCCGATCCAGGTATCGGATCGGTGCATCCCTAGTATAAGATAGATTATTTTCAGTAAAACATAGTGAACATGATTATATTTAACATTTCACTAAACATATTTAGAGATTTATAATTCTCTTTGTACAGAAATGATGACGTTATTCCACAACTGTTACCTAGCAACCTCATTATAAAGACCATCATAGATACAGTCTGCAACGTGCTGCTGAGGGGGAAGTTTGTGTGGTGAGAATACATAGACATTAAATGTAGAAGCGCAATCAGCAGCTCTGCTCTGTTTCTACAACACAAACAGCACAACTCCATATTCCTCCTGTAGATGTGATAAAGCAAATCAACTGAACACAGTGGCAGAAGTTGCATTTTATGGATAAAACAAGCGAGTTCAGCAAAACAGACTGATATGTGTCTTATGAACCTTTGTTAAACAACACTGGCTATGTTATAATATGTTTTCCAAACTACATTTAGAGGCAGAAAATGCTATTCAAACCCCTTCACTGTGACCTGGACACTCCTCCACAGAGAAGTGAAGGAAAATAACTATTTTAACATTTTTAACTAATATTACTAATTTTATTTTATTAATACGCATCAAGTAAAATTCTATTATTACTATTATTACCTTGTTTTATCACTTTTTCCTCCTTTTATTCCTTTTCTTGTTTTTATGTTCTTTTATCTAGTGATTATTTTTAATGTTGTTGTTCCTTGTCCCCTTTAGTAGTGTGTCTGTTGTTCTAGTGTCGAGGCTTGGACTTTGGAGGCCCCTTGGCTGCTGGCTGTAACGTTTTCAGGACGTGGTCCCTCCCCGAGTAGACTCTCTCCCTGCTGTGAAGACCTTTGAGACGACTGTTGTTGTGATTCTGGGCTCTACAAAAATTAATTCAATTGAATTGAAGCTACAGGTACAACTTTTATTGGGTGATGTTTATGTCATTTTTCTGTTGTTTTCACTAGTGACATGTAAAAGAGACGATTAGTGTCATTAGAGTCTTAAATGATGCACTAGTTTAGAAATCTCGATTTGAAGTCTGTTAGCTGTTAGCAGTTTTATTCACAAACTTAGCCTATAATAAAACACTAAAAAGCTTATAAACTCAACAGTAACGTGTAGCAAGGCTCTGACCGTTGCAAAATGTGGTCTGAAGGTTTGTTCCACCTGACACTCTCCACATCTTTTATAACTTGTGTATTTAGCGGGCTAATGCTAACGGCTAAAGGAAAACAAACAGAAGAACACTCTGGAGTTCTTCAAAACATACTGGACTAGCTCAGATGCTAAGTGTTTGATAGCATCAGAGTCAAACTGCGTGTTTACTAACTATATGTCTATGGGGTGAATACTAAGGTAATAGAAGGCTAAACTTTTAACCTCTTTTAAGACATTTTCGGTGAAATTAAGGGTATTTTTAGCATATTTATTTTAAGTCAGTCCTAACCATGTTTAAACGAAAGTTGTTGGTGTGGTGTTATCATATGAAAAGTAGGGGTGTCAAATTAGTGCATTAAGTTAAGTAAATTTTTTTAATCGCATTAATCTATTTTGATGCGGGCAAAGGTGACAAGCAGCAATGAGACAAAAACAAAGGAGCAGGCGAGAGTTATTGGACTGATGAACGGGAATTTATGTGCAAAAACTTCATGACGACACCATCGATAAACGTAGAGTGATGTGTCGTTTTTGTAATTAAGCTTAGTATACCACAGAAATGCAATGCACCCATGAGCGCAGCCACAGCTAACGCTAAGCTAAGAAGATACAACAAAACAAAAGACTTACAAAAGTCTTAATTTTCACCCAGTCATGAGCGCAGCCACAGCTAACGCTAAGCTAAGAAGATACAACAAAACACTTCCTAAACTTAAGTCTTCATTTTCACCCAGTCATGAGCTCAGCCACAGCTAACGCTAAGCTAAGAAGATACAACAAAAGACTTCCTAAAGTCTTCACCCAGTCATGAGCGCAGCCACAGCTAACGCTAAGCTAAGAAGATACAACAAAAGACTTCCTAAAGTCTTCATTTTCACCCAGTCATGAGCGCAGCCACAGCTAACGCTAAGCTAAGAAGAGAGCAACAAAACACTTCCTTAAGTCTTCATTTTTTGCAATATATTAATATTTACCATCTGCAACAATAATGTAAATAATTTAAATCTCTTAATTTTTTTAATAGCTGACAGCCCTAATGAAAAGTAAACAGAAAGTTGAAGAAAGACGTTAGACTCGCCAGGTCTTGCTAGCATCAGACTAACTTTTAGCTCACAGCTACAGTTAGCATTGTTAGATATACTCTGAAAAAAAATGCAACAATTGTTTTTGCTCCCATTTTTTATGAGATGAACTGAATGAGATGAAGATCTACGGACACAATAACTATTTCTCTCAGATATGTTAGTCGGCACTTCTTTTTGCTGACATAAACCACCTCACAGTTGCTTCTAGATGCAACCTCGGTGAACTTACAAAATATCATAGTGCACATCAAGGTTTGCTAATGAACTCTAATCTGATATATCACAACTTTGAGCATTTTAATACATGTAATGCTCCTTTAAGTTGCCAAAGACGTGGAGCCAAAGTAGAGACGCAGACGATGTGCTGGGCGTTAGCTCACAGGCTCTGTTTGTGCCCTCTGGATAAGAACTCAGACTCTTTATTAAACTGTGACAGATCCTGACTGTGTGTTTTTCATTTGAGCTGTAATTGTGAGTGTGAGTCAGCTGCATGTCTGTGTCCTGAGCTCACATCATGAACCAGCAGCAGAAGCATCAGCTCATCTCTGCCACGGCCTGACACACGAGGGCCAGGAACATGTTGGATCTGTCTGTGGGGGATTTGGTCTTTACTCTCATGCAGAGATCATTCAGTTTGGCTTTTGAAACAAACTTTTAAACGTCCAACTGAAAGAAGGCTTGTTTTAGTCCAAGTTTCATGTCAGTTCTTCAAGTGTGTTTGACAGGCTGAATTACTCATTTCATTAAAGCAAAGTTAAGAGAATTCTATGAAAGATTTTACTTAACATTTTGCACATTTCATCCCAGTTTAGCATTTTTTAGGATACTTCCTTTTTATAAATTATGATATGACACAAGGGTTCCCTAGCAACTATGTTGATATGAGCCAACCAGTGGTGGATCTAGAAATTAGGAGTGTCAAATTAGTGCATTAATTGAGATTAATTAATTACAGACATATTAATTGAGTTAATTTTTTAAATCGCATTAATCTATTTTGTAATCCTTAACTGGTGATGAGTAGCAACGAGACAAAAATAAAGAAGCAGGCGAGAGTTATTGGACTGATGAACGGGAATGTTATGTTCAAAAACTTAGTAAAGTCCTTATTTTTAGCAATATATTAAGATTTCCTATCTGCAACAATAATGTATTGAATTAAATTGGATAAAAACAAAACAAAAACACTTAAGATAATTGTTTTTCTCATTAATTTTTAGGTGAGATTACAAATAGATTAATTATCCTTATTAGATCCTTATTAGTTAATCTCTCTGTTTTTTTAATCGCTTGACAGTACTACTAGAAATGATTATAATTAATGTGGATATTTCGTTTGCAGAATCATCTACAAAAAAACTAAACAAAACTGCTTACATGAATGCAAGCCAAAGCATGAACTTCAAAGTGCTGCTTACAGGAATACAAACACACTTAACAGAAACTTTAAACGTGCCTATTCCAGTTAAGGTTTTTACATGAAAACAAAGACTTTTGGGGGTGGCCAGCAGTTAGGTGGGGTTGGCCTCGGCCCCCTTTGCTGCGTTCGTTTGGGCTGTTTCGGGCTGTTTTGGTCTATCTAGACGTCACACTTTATTTGAAAATACACCAATACAAATGATGTGTGTTCAAATGCTCTAAAACATGAGAATACTGTAGTTTCAACTCTGACTCAGTTCTGTTTGAAACACTCGTCCAGAGTTTTCAGACACTTTTGGTGCTAAAAATCACATTTAAATAAATCAGTGATAAAATTATTAAACAATTCATCAAAACAATGAAGGAAATATGTAATTGTGACTCCCCAGAACAGCTCAAAACTCTTCTGTCCAAACAGACTGTCTTGGTCTCTGACTGTTGAACCTTTCCCTCCAAAACTGTTTTTCTCCCACAATGCATTGCTCTCAGTTAGAAAACACGGAACTGTTGAAATACATGAAAACACCAAGAGCTTTGTCAATTCTTCTGTTTTTGCTCACCGATCTGGGGGAAAACCTACCAGTACATGTTTTTGTCACATTTATGAGAGTAAACTACTACACAAGTTTCACGTTGACAGCCATGGAGCTCAACAGAGGAAGATCATCCTGGTTCCGGAAGTACATTTTGCCATTGTAAAGTGCCTTAGGCTTTTTGAACATTTCAAATATTAAGAGTTATGTGCTAAAAAGCACAACTATTACTCAAAATTCTGCAAAATGTCCTAATAGCGTTGTAGTTTCTAAAGCTGCAGAAACAGATTTTAAACAATAATGTAGGTCTTATGCTCATGAGTCACACAGAGCTCTCCGAGGACATTTTTAAACTGTGAATATATATTTTTTGAAACGTCTTTTGGTATTTAACATGGGAGCCGGAGCTTGTTGAACCAGGAAGTGGGTGGTTACTATAAAGAGGCGGGGCTTATGATTACAAAAAGATAGAGCTTATCACTTCTGCTGTTTTGAAAGTCAATGGACCTTTTTCTATTTCTCTGCCATTTGAGATCAATCCTGTGTTTTACAATGATTAACATGTTAATTATCTACATACTGTATGTTATAATTGACTCCTCCATGTAGGTCAAACATTACAAGTGCAGAACAGGACAAAGAGTGGAAGGAAGGAAAGAGCAGAGGCACACAGCTGTAGACCTCATCAGAGCTGTGGACTGAGCTGTGGGAGAGTTGGATCCACTTTCACGTGTGTTTAAAGTACGATTGTGTCTTCAGAGCCTGGGATTGGTCTGACTGGACTGTCCCGCACACACCTGGTTCCCATCACTGAGGAGAGGAGACTGGTGGGGTCAGAGTCCTGTAAGTGCAAATGGAAACAGAGCCATAAACAAGAGCAGCGCTGGAGGCTACAGGCTAACTCTGATGAGGCTAAACAGGCTGGGTCAGGGGCTCAGAGCCGACCTGTACTTTATGTCAGCCAATACACCGGGGCATGCTGAGAGTAACAGAAGTTTGAAACATGTGTCTGATCATTCACAGCACAAAAGAACCATAGACATATAATTAGTAGAGGCGCAGTTCGACTCTTGTTGTTTAACCATTCTGTTTAATGGTTACTGAACGCTTTCATAGTTAAGAAATATTGAATAAGTTACACTAGCCAGTGGCAAGTGTAACTTATTCAATATTTCTTGACTATGAGGGACCCAGGTTCTTGGAAGTAGTAGCCAAGTTTCCCAAGAGCCTGGGTCCCTCAGACCGGTTCACTTTGGAGCGGTTTGGGTCTCTTACATTACTGATGGTGACATATAAATGCCTGATATTTCTGTATTCTATCTAGAGGTTTAAAAAACAAATAAAAAAGAAAATGCACCTGAATTATACTTTTTCTTCCTGGGGTTAATTTGATTTAAAAAAAGACATGTAATAATTCACCTTTTTATACATTTATTTTACTTTTTTTGCAAAGCCTCTGCATCTCTGAGCTGCATTTTAAGCCTGTTGTATTTAATGCTTTGAGGTTGGATTATGTTGGACACATTACACACAGAACTTATAATTTTAACAGTGTTTTGCCCTGACAAACAGGAAACAGCTGATGCTAATGTGCTAGCTTTGCTTTGTTAAGTCTATCGATTCAACAAATAAAGTTTTCATCAGTGGAAATGTGGCGGTTTGTCACAGGATAAAGTCAGCGTTTGGTGAGGAACATTATGTCATGTTTCTATCGGCTCTTTTCCGCCTGGTTTTCACCTAAGTCTGTTTTCTCTTGTCCAATCATCGAGGAGGAACCGCTGTGAGGTCTGCTCCAGGGTCCAGAGTGAAAGCAGGGTCATAAGCGGCTCACTTTAGACCCAGGTCACTTCGCCCCGATCTGGGCCTATGGAAACAGGACAATTGATTCTGTATCTACACATCACTGCTGCATTGTCTGAGCTAAAAACTCAGCTTGTTCAAACTAAGCTGTTCAATGTATTAAATGCTTCATGACGTCTGCACATTTGTGCTTTAGTCTGTGTGTGCATATCAACACATTATATTCAAATTAACTCTGCAGCGTAGCTTCTCTGTCTGTGATTGGTCGCTGCCTCATGTAATTGTACACTGTCCTATATTAAACCTTAACCTAAAAGTTTGAGAACCATTGATCTAATAATGCATTCTTCACCTCTATGTGATTTCAAAAGCCAGAATGAGTAGACCCATGTCAGTGAAGCTCTCGGCAGCTAGCAGAAGCTAAAACACATGCACAAACAAGCCCACTTTGTTGCTTTTGTTTCTGTAAACTTTACTTAACTCAAGTTTTAAAGGAGGAGAAAGATCTGTATCAGCTTTATAAAGTGAAGCCACCGCGACAGTTTTTCATTCTGACTCATTTTAGACATTTCCACGTCTTTAGCATATCAGGCAAGATTGCACTGAATATTCCTTTGTGTCCTTTCCTTTGCAGCCAGTAGATGAAGCTGTAACTCAAGTCCTGATCCAAACTGTGGAGATGCCCAAGATGCTGCTGGTGCTGCTCTGGACTCATCAGCGGCGGAGGAAGCGTCTGGGGAGAGGGAAGCAGAAGCAGAAGAAGCGTGACTCAGCTGGAGCAATGGAAACATGAGCAGAGCGGGTTAGCATGTGGGACTGATCAGCGTTAGCTTCGAGGAGGCCAGAGCCAGACTTTGATCTGAGGAGCTGTCTGCAACAACAATCACATAATGACACAACGACGGTTCACATGGCATCGTCACGGCAACCGATGAAAGAGGACACGCCGGTCTTAAAGCTAACAGTGCTGTGAACATCTGTGGAGGCCCCGGCAGCACGCTTTTGTTTAACTTCTCTGTGACTATGTGTCCACTCACAGTTAGAGATGTGAGGATTATGAGGAAAGTCTTGTGACCAATAGTTACAGTGTCATATCGTATCTAAATGTATTATGTGTCAGCAGTTCTACACAACAGCAGAAAATCAGCGGCGAGCGTCAGAAAAGGCAGTGCTTCACCTGTCCTCTTGGGAATAAAAAACAAAAAACTGATTAGGCTTTTTCGCACATGTAAAGTGCTTTGAAAAATAGAAAAGCGCTGTATAAATAGACCATTTATTTATCTGCTGCATTCATGTGCACTGGGAAACTCAGAGGTACCTACGTTGTGATGGAACTTCCCAAAACCAGAGTGTTCATGACAGCAGCTTCAAACGCACCCGGAACAATGACACCAACAAGCATTTGCAAAACTTCATCTTGTTTTTCTTTGCAGCAGCCGTTCCCTATAGGTCCATTGATTGCCCGAGGCCCCTCAGTAATATTTCACACTCGGTTCAAAATGAAGTCAAATGTAAATACTCTCATATTGACATATAACATTTGGTCTAAAGTCTGAACGTTCATGTTCACACTGGTCGGAACCAGAGTTTTTGCAGACCAAAGAACCAACTGTTTGGTTCAGGTCCTTGGGAGTGTTCACATCTGGACTAAACTTTACTGGAAAGTTCTTAAGTCCGAACCAAAGGCTGCTAGTGTGAAAGGAGCCTCAGAGTCTGTCAGGCTTAGATATCATGTTTTAGGTGTATCTTATTGTAATGTTGCACAGTCACTTTGTGCTGCTGCCTGTGACCCAGATCGTTGTTGTAAATTAGAAATGGCTCTCTATTGACCAACCTGGATAAATGAAGGTCAACCAAATGTTTTCTACTAATAAATCCAGACTTTTTAAGTGTGCTGACCTAACCTCTAAACTCTCTTTGTGCTCAAATCTAAACTCTATATAACATGAGACTAAAAGGTTCCTCAATCACTCCCATGTCTCACTATATTCCAAAACCTTTTGTTCTACTGAGGCCCTCTGCTGCTCAGGCGTAGAAACACAGCTGCAGAACGTGGGCCTCTCTCAGTCAGACCCACACAGAGCTCTAATTGAAAACAGCCCCAGAACAATCAGGTCAAGTCTGAGAAGATGTGGACTTTCTGTTGGATCATTACACAAACTGAGTCATCATCTGTTCAGTATGAGCTTGTAAAACACTTACACTGCTCTCCTAAAAAAAAAAAGGAGTAGTCGGGGCAACTCAAATGGTGGCCCAGGGGTCAAATGTGGCTCACTAAGCAGTATGTACTGGCCCAGCCTGATGAATAAGACCAGGGACTGGGTTAGCTTGACAGACAATGTCCGTTATTTTGAACTTTCCATTTGAACCAGATTCTGTCAGGCCATTTAAACTGCTAAGACCTTCTAGTCCTGGTTTAGTCCTGGGTCAGATTTGTGATCTAGTCTTGTTCAAGATGTAAATATGGTGAAGTCCTGGATTAGAACTTGGATGACTTTAGTCCTCGTGCTTCTCTCGTCTGTTCTAGTTCAAATGTGATTGTTGAGTGACACTGGGTTTGTTTTGGCTGATCTGTTTTAAGCCTGTTTTATGTGACTTTATTAGCTGCCAATAATCTAAGTAAGACTTTGTCTTATTAAAAAAATCTCAAAATTTGTCTTTTAGGATTAAAATGCTCAAAGTGAAAAGAACTGTGTCTATGGGGTCAAAATGGAATTATCTCCTGTTTTCAGGCCTTTTTTTTTGACATTTTTGTGAAAGCTGGCTCATTTTGCAGTTATGTGTAAAAAAAAAAAACGTGGCTGTACTGCCACGCGGGTCAAATGATATCAGTGCATGTTCAGTGCATTTTCAGTTTACGCCGACGTCACATCGATTTGACACGACAAACGAGTCGCTCAGATGGGTTATCTAAAGTTATTTGGCTCAGTGAGACACGTGTGGTGGTGTTGTTTCATTTTTCTCATTTTCAATTTTAGAAATACTCACATGTTCACATCATAAGCTCATGTTAATAAAAAAAGAATTCTGACATGCGAGTAAGAAATTAGACCTGTGCACAGCCTCAGAGCTGTGAACTTCTCCTCACGCCAGGACCGCTCCCACACAAAACTCACATCACTCACAAGCTCACTGTTCATATTTGGTGCTGTCAATCAAAGTTTGTTCACACCACTGGGCATCTTTTCAAAGGCCTCCTGCATCTCCCACTTTTGTGAGTCTGTTTGAGATTCAGTTGTGAGCGGAGTAAGTCTCTGACCGCCTGTTTAGCTTCACTTTAATTCAAGTTAGATATTCCTTTTTTGCAGTGCTGCAGTAAAAAATCTAGTAAAGAGTATCATTGTGAGTTCTTTATGGATACTGGAGGTAAAGTACATTTGTAGTTCAGTTTTGCTGTCTGAAAAATCTGGCCCAGAGGCACATGTAATTGAAAAGCCCTGGTCTAAACAATGGAGGCTTTTGAATAATTAAATGTGACTTATTCTGCAAAATCCACTTTTCTGATGTATTCACCACAGTGCCTCTCATCATCAGTGTAATTTTAAACCAATTTTCAACCAAAGAAGTGTGTCTCAAAAAAAAAGAAAAGTTGGGAAACACTGAACTGAAAGAGAATTTTACCTGTAGTGTCTGTGTTTGAGCAGCAGGTGTCAGTGTCCACATCAGGTCTGACAGGTAGGAACACGATCGTAGAGTTTTACCTGTAGTGTCTGTGTGTGAGCAGCAGGTGTCAATGTCCACATCTGTTTCTCAGAGGCAGGAACACGATCACTTCTCAAAGTGGAGGTGAGAATAGTCACTGGAGTCTGCGTCTCCTGTTTCTGTGTCATGACTTCATCTTCTCCTCTGACTCGATCGGAAAGTGCACAGGCTTATGTAAAGACCAGGGCAAAGGGCAAAAGGTCGTGACCTGCACACAAACATGGAGACAATCTTCACTTTACATTATCACATTAAACTCAATCTAATAATTGCTTGAAACACTTTTTGGGAGAAAATTGAAAACTGAGGCACAAATACTACGGCTAAAACTATATTATTTTGCAATATTCTGTCACACAGTTCTGTTGTGATCTTGTATTGTTACAATTATTTAGTTTCATGATTAATGACAAAGTAAAGGGTGCTGGGCAATATCAATTAAAAATGCTTTTTTTCTTTTACGCAATCTAACTATTTTCAGAAGGCTTCCACCACAGGCTTAATTTATGGGGAGATTAGGGGGGTCATGACCCCCCCAATATTTGGACACGCTGATTTTAACCCCCCCCACCCAATATTTCAACCGTATTTAATTGATGGCATAGCTGTTAACTGTTGCGCTTCGCAAAATTTCTGTTTTGTTTTGTATTTGGCTGTGTAGTACTTGATTTATATTTGTCATTTATTTATTGACTTTCCTCTGACCCTGCAACAGTCAGGCCTGGTTACCCCCATGTCGAGTAACGCGCGCTCATTCCAACCCCACTGTGCAGTCTGTCAGTGTAGCTCAGGGATTAAAAAATAACTATGAGCAAAACAGACAATTTACATTAGTATTGACTGTGGAGGGATTATTTGTTTACACTTAACCTGCTGGAGCAGTGCTGTTCTTAACTAACTACAAGAGTTTATCACTGTGAGACAACAAAGGTTCTGCTGCTAAATCTACAGTACATTTGTGAATGAAATTTGACCCCACGACTCTTAAAAGTTACATTCAGGTATAAAACGTTGAGAAAAACCCTGTCTCAAGCTTCAGGAGACAGATGTCTGTCAGACTGGTTCAGACCTGATCCAAACAGCTGCTCTCGTCCTGTTCTGTTCTTCACTTCAAAGAAGTTTCCCAGCTAAGCAGATGGAGAACGGGTCTTTCTGCATAACACATGCGCAGTAGAGCGGAAAGTGACAGCAACCAAAAGCCCCTCTACAAAAATAGTCAGATAACACTCTATGACAAAACCTCTTAAGTTTTGGTAAAATAAGATATTTCAGTCCTTACACTAAGTATCAAAATTTGTATCAGAACAGAAAAAGCACCGATTCTGATACTTTTGCTTCGGTGCATCACTACTTTTGATAATGTACATCTCCAGGACGTCTTCAAGCGACGTTAAGTCAGCTCAAATTCGGCAAAAATCTTGTCTTTCAGGTCATTTTTGTGTTCTGAACAACGAATCAATTCATCGAAAGACTAATCACTAGAGACAGCTGATTGTTGTGGGCTGATATTTAGATTTTTTTTGTATATCGGTCATATCGACTATCAGCCTCAATATTGGCCGATATCTGATCAGACCTTTTTAGGTTTTCCTCTGGGGTGCAGCCACACTCACAGTGTTCAGATAAGTCTTTGTTTGTTTGGAGAGAAACAAGCCTTCTTATATTTCTTTCCATTCTTAAGTCTTTTATTGTTAACATGACTTAAAGTTTTATTCTTGTTCTATGACTTTGATGCAGCACAAGCTTTACTATGAACAATATGAGTGTCTTTCAGAACGCCATGACATAAATGTAATAACAATTGTGTGAAACAGAGGGTTAGGTTGAAGTTTGTTTTTTTTTTGGTTAGACTTTCTCACTCCAACTGCTTTTAAAACTAAACTAAGAAAATTGGCCTAAGAAATCAGCCTTGAAAACTGACCATTGATATCGGCATCAGCTGACAACATTTTGATATATTGGTATTGGATTTCCTCTTTGTTCACACTGTCACAACAAACGCCTGTCAGTTGATTTCCACCAGAGCAGACAGACGTGTGTGTTAATGTGTGTGTGTTTATGTGTGTGTGGTAGGTCTGCAGGTATGTGGGTGTGTGCTCTACCAGACTGACACAGTGTGTTCCCATGCAAATGTGGAATGACTAAACACACGTGAGCGCAACATTACATGGAATACAACGTCATCTGATTGTCTGTACACAACTCTCCTCAACTCAACTTTGGATTTTAAGAAGATTTGTGGAAAAAGTAGTTTAGTATCTGATTCAAACTGGCAACAGACTTCAGGCTAAAGCAACAATTCAAACAGAAAATGAATTGAAATGAAACTGTGAAAGTATCTTTAAAATTAAGACCAATGAATGTCCCAAAACTTTAGCTAATTCACTCATTTTAGTTCACATATGTCAAACTCAAGACCCGGGGGTCAGATGCGGCCCTCCCCCCTTTTCATGCAACCCTCAAGGTCTTCTAAGGTTTGCCCAGGGTTTTAATTTTATATAGTGCCAGGAGTAATCTGGGTCTCTTTACCTAATGAAATGATTTGTTTAAAATTTAAGAGTAAGTCATTTTTAAACTAATGCAGATGTATATTCAGTAAATGTCACTTCAAATGAATATACAATAATCAAATACAACTATTATTTGTAGTACGTCAAAGATTTTTAAGGTTAATTTTAGTTACAACCGGCCCTTCGAGGACAATCATGATGCCAATGTGGCCCTTTGTCATAATGAGTTCGACATCCCTGTTTTAGTTGCTGTTTGTAAATCCTTTTTCATATCATTATTTTATTGAACATTTTGCCAAGCAGAATATTCAAACAATAGGTTTGGCAAAAAGGTTTTCAAGAGTCTTTTTGCCAGGCCAAAGCAAACAACCCAGACCGCAGTCTTTATGAAGAAGAGATGTTTATTTTTCAGAAAGCAACCATTGTTGACAGTAGTTTGTAACCACTGATGAGAAGAAGGTGCTTCATCTGAGATCCACGGCACCATTCTGTATTTTCAGGCTCAGTGCAACCGTATGTGTAGCAGCTCCTTACTTTAAAACTTGGAGGCAGTTCATCATTAAGGCCCAAAAAGCACGTCCTTGCTCCTAATTTCAACTGACAAATGAATATGACACAAGGCTTATCAATTGCCCAACTGTTGCTCAAAACTGCTAAATTACAGGGCAACTCCATAAACAATGGAAAAAAGTACCCACATTAAATTGACATTTACTGCAACATTTACTGTTTTCAAATGAAAAGATTCTATTGGGGAGAGAGACAACGTTTGTACATCCTTCTAATCTACAAAAGTGGGTCATTCTGGGGTTCTGAGGTACCTGGTTTTCTATTGGTCAACGTCTTCCTCATCATGTCTATAGTTTCTATACTGTATTTTTAGGATTCTTTTTCTGTTCACCATAAGTACAGGTCTGTTTAAAAGATTGACAACAAACATTTTATTGAAAATCCCCCATACATCTTGTAAATAAAGATCAGTGTTCGTGTGGTATTACTAAAGCTGCTTGATTAAACTAACAGACCTCTGTAATCAGACAATCAGACCTGTAGTGAGTGCATCTGAACAACAGTTTTATCAGTCACTGCTCAACAACTACAACAGCAAATGTGGACTAGAGGAAATATATTGTGTCAATGTAGATATGAAGACATGGAGTCGAGCAAAGTGATCCAATAGTTCAACTATGTAAATATATTTAACAATGCTAACAGTAGCTGCAAGCTAAATGCTAACATGGCGCTAGTGCTGCCTG